>LR738710.1:87310211-87366255 GCA_902687465.1 Secale cereale | reverse complement strand
GGGGGGGGGGGTTCGGAGACCGAAAACGTCCGATGTTTTAACCGGCGACTAGTGCCGCTATATATATCCGTTGGGCTATCAAACGGACTCCGAATGCGATGAAATTTGGCAGGCGGCCTGTCTACACTATAATAAGACCACACACCATGTTTCAACCCCTTCCGAGAACGTTTTCCGGCCACTCATAAAATAAATATTCGGAGGCGCCGCGGGCACGTGCAAGTGTGTCTGGGCTTAGAACGGACAACAGAAAGGACGAGGGAACTCAGACGGATGCAAGTTTTGAAAACATGAGGATGCAATGCACACAATGATAAGGCAAAGATGCACACGCAAGCAGATGACATGGCAATGGCAACGAATAACTGGCTGACACCTGGTGCACCGGTCTTGGGGTGTCACACAAAGAATCAACGTTATGATAAGAGAGACTTTGTCGCTAGGAATCACGGTAGGGAAAGAGAACCATGGGTTCAGAAACCCATGCCTTTTCCTCCAAAACTATCCAAGAAAAAGGATGATGAGGATTTTGAGCGCTTTGCTGAGATGATTAGACTTATCTTTTTGTGTATGCGATTGATTGATGTGCTTAAAACGAATCCTTAAGCTAAGTATATGAAAGATATTATTACCAATAAAAGAAAGATACCTGAAGTAGAAATTTCCACCATTCTTACCAATTACACTTTCAAAGGTGGAATACCTAAGAAACTAGGAGATCCAGGAGTACCTACTATACCTTGCTCCATTAAAAGAAACTATGTTAAAACTACTTTATGTGATCTTGGAGCCGGTGTTAGTGTTATGCCTCTCTCTTTATATCGTAGACTTGACTTGAGTAAGTTGACACCTACTGAAATATCTTGCAAATGGCTGATAAATCAACTGCTATACCTGTCGGTATTTGTGAGGATGTGCCTGTTGTGGTTGCAAATGTTACTATTCTAACGGACTTTGTTATACTTGATATTCCCGAGGACGATAGTATGTCTATTATCCTTGGTAGACCCCTTTTGAATACTGTAGGGGCTGTTATTGATTGCAACAAAGGCAATGTCACTTTTCATGTCAATGGTAATGAGCATACGGTACACTTTCCGAGGAAACAACCACAGGTCCACAGTATCAATTATATTGGAAAAATTTCAACTATTACTATTGGAGGTTTTGAATTTCCTCTTCCTACTGTCAAGAAGGCATATGATATTCTTATTGTTGGGGACATACATATCCCCATCGGGAGGAAGAAAATGATAAAGAGATTGTTGAGGGGTTCCTCTAGTAAAAGTTTAGAGGAGAAGAAGAAGGAAGAAAACAAGAAGCCCAAATATAATCTTCCTCGTATGACGGAAGTTCCGCCGTGTGAATGGACTTGTAATGAGTTCATGAGAGCCGCCGAGATTTACGAAGACTTTTACTGGTTGGAAAATAATGCAGGCCTCACCGACTTCCTCCACGACCAGCATGAACAGTATCTCTTACTCACTAATATTTTCACGCAAAATTTTCATTTTCATGTTAAGAAAACACCACCTATAGTGGAGTTTCGTTTATATGATGAGGTTAAGGAGATATCACTCTTAGAATTTTGTGAAATATGCAAGATACCCTTTGAAGTTAGACTTGATGAACCATGTTGTGAAGACGTTGAAGGGTTTATTGACATGATAGCTGTAGGGGAGACTAGACAAGTCTCGGGGACAAGAATTACTAGTATACATTTCCCTGCTCTGCGCTACTTTGCTTTATTCGCTAGTAGATGTTTAAATGGTCGCGGGAATAGTGGGAATCTTAGTGCCCCTGATATTGTCATTTTACGCCATGCTTTGTTTCAAGACACAACTTTTAGCTTGGGTGCTGTCGTTGCTAAACGACTGAGTTTGAACCGCTCAAAGGGCCCCGTCTTTGGAGGCATTTTTGCTTCGAGCCTTGCTGAACATTTTAGAATACCTATTAGGCATCATGAGAAGGAAGAAAAATTGCTTGCCCCTGTTTATCTAGATTACAAGAGCATGATAACACATGATTTTATTGTTAAAGACAAAGAGATGTTGCTTAACTATAAGTTAAGGTTTGATGAAAAATATTGTGAGATTGTTACCTTGCCTGCACCATCTCTGTTTTATCTATCTACAGGCACATATCTCGTTACGTCAGATGCTTTCTACAAGCACCAGAGCCAGGCACGAGCTCCAGAGCCTTAGCCAGAGCCACCACTCAATCCTTACCGTCAGTCTGTTTATGGGTGGGAGCTGGATGAGCTTGCCAACCAGTGGCACCCAGAGGACACATCTTAGTACACTGGAGGGAGTAGCTTCGATCCGTGGCCATAGACCAACTTAGGCCAAAAGCCTAAGCTTGGGGGAGTACGTGTTTCTCACCGACTTTACATTCATGTTCACACACTTATTCTAGTTGTCGGTGCTCACACTCTTTCATTGTACCATCCATGTCTAGTTTCAATTCTTTTTCTTAGTCTTTTTCTTGTGAGTTAGAAAAACCTTAAGAAAAAAAAATAAGTTGTAGCTTCTAGCTAGTCTACTTTCCTTGCTTGTAGTAGTAATTAAAAGAAAATCCAAAAGGATTTATCGTTCTTCTTTTGCTTGTTGGGAGCTTTCCCGTGTAAATAGTTTATTTTCTTTTCTTTGGGGGTTAAGAGTAGAAGACCATGATTAAAATGCTTAGTGCCTCTCTTATGCTTTATTGATTTAACCTTGAGCCATATTACCTTGTCTTCTCTCTTGTATTAAATGCTCGCAGATTCCAGCTTAGTCCAAGGCACATGCACTATTATTATTCACACCTTTCGGTCGTGCGAGTGAAAGGCAATAAGGATGATATATGATAAACTAATTGAGATGAGAAAAGCTGGTATGAACTCGACCTCTCTTGTTTTTGTAAATATGATAGTTTATCGTTCCTGATTCAGCTTGTTATGAATGAAACATGCCTGCAATGACAATTAGAGATCATAGCTGGTTATGCCATGCTTAATTATCTGAGAGTTTATAATGGTCTATCTTGTGTGCCAACATGATATTAAAATGGTTGTGATGTGGTATGATGGGGTGGTAGCCTCCTTTGAATGATTCAAGTGGTCTGACTTGGCACATTATCACGCATGTAGTTGAAACAAATCAACATAGCCTCCACGATATTTATGTTCATGGTGATTTATATCCTACTCATGCTTGCATTCATTGTTGATTAATTTTAATGCATGTTCATGACCGTTGTTGCTCTCTAGCTGGTCGCTTCCCAGTCTCTTTCTAGCCTTCACCTGTACTAAGCGGGAATACTGCTTGGGCATCCACTTCCATAAACCCCAAAGTTATTCCACATGAGTCCACCATACCTTCCTATATGCGGTATTTACCTGCCGTTCCAAGCAAATTTGTATGTGCCAAACTCTAAACCTTCAAATGAAATTCTATTTTGTATGCTCGAACATCTCATGTATCAACTAGGGATGTCTATATCTTCCATGCTAGGTGGGTTATTCTCACGATGAGTGGACGCCGCTCATCATTCATGAGAAAATGGCTGGTAATCGGGATGCCTAGTCCCATGCTAAAAATCATAATAATTAAACAAAACTCCCCGAGGGATGTTGCTAGTTTGGACGGTACCCGTTATTTCGGGCTAGCCGTGGAGTGTGCTTGTTGGTGGTTGGGGGAGTATAAACTTTACCATTCTGTTTGGGAACCGCCTATAATGCGCGTAGCATGGGAGATATCGAGATTCTTGGTTGTTATGTTGACAATGAGAGTATACCGCTCAAAATGTTATTCATCTCTATTTAAAAATCGAGCTCTGGCACCTCTACTAATCCCTGCTTCCCTCTATGAAGGGCCTATCTATTTACTTTTATGCAGAGTCATCATCCTCTTATAAAAGAGCACTAGTAGGAGAGCACCTCTGTCATTTGCATGTATAATATTAATTTGCATTGAATATGATCATGACTTGATATCTTTTACCATGAATTACAATGTCTAGTCAGTCCTTGATCTTTAAAGGTGCTTTGCATTTATGTTTTGCGGTCTCAGAAAGGGCTAGCGAGATACCATCTTGTTATATCATATCATGATTGTTTTGAGAAAGTGTTGTCATCCGAGGTTTATTATTATTGCTCGCTAGTTGATTATGCCATTGATGTGAGTAGACTTGAGATCTAAAAGTTATTGTGAATGTGGTTAGTTCAAGATCATTGCTGAAAACCTGAATGCTGGCTTACGTATTTACAACAACCAGAGCAAACAGAGTTTGTCAAAGTTTTTCTTTATCACTTTCAGTTTATCAACTGAATTGCTTGAGGACAAGCAAAGGTTTAAGCTTGGGGGAGTTGATACGTCTCCAACGTATCTACTTTTCCAAACCCTTTTGCCCTTGTTTTGGACTCTAACTTGCATGATTTGAGTGGAACTAACCCAGACTGACGCTATTTTCAGCAGAATTGCCATGGTGTTGTTTTTGTCCAGAAATAAAAAGTTCTCGGAATGACCTGAAAATCCACAGAGAATTATTTTGGAAAATATAAAAAATATCTGCAAGAAGATCCAGACCAGGGGGCCCGCACCCTGTCCACGAGGGTGGGAGGCGCCCCCCTAGGGCGCGGCCCCCTGCCTCATGGGCCCCCTGGTGCTCCACCGACGTATCCCAAGATCCCATATATTCACTTTCAGGGAGAAAAAAATCAGAGAGGAAGAATTATCTCGTTTTACGATACGGAGCCGCCGCCAAGCCCTAATCTCTCTCGGGAGGGCTGATCTCGAGTCCGTTTGGGGCTCCGGAGAGTGGAGATCGTCGCCATCGTTATCATCAACCTTCCTCCATCACCAATTCCATGATGCTCACCGCCGTGCGTGAGTAATTCAATCGTAGGCTTGCTGGACGGTGATGGGTTGGATGGGATCTATCATGTAATCGAGTTAGTTTTGTTAGGGTTTGATCCCTAGTATCCACTATGTTCTGAGATTGATGTTGCTATGACTTTGCTATGCTTAATGCTTGTCACTAGGGCCCGAGTGCCATGATTTTAGATCTGAACCTATTATGTTTTCATGAATATATGTGTGTTCTTGATCCTATCTTGCAAGTCTATAGTCACCTACTATGTGTTATGATCCGGCAACCCCGAAGTGACAATAATCGGGACCACTCCCGGTGATGACCGTAGTTTGAGGAGTTCATGTATTCACTATGTGTTAATGCTTTGGTCCGGTACTCTATTAAAAGGAGGCCTTAATATCCCTTAGTTTCCAATAGGACCCCGCTGCCACGGGAGGGTAGGACAAAAGATGTCATGCAAGTTCTTTTCCATAAGCACGTATGACTATATTCGGAATACATGCCTACATTGCATTGATGAAATGGAGCTAGTTCTGTGTCACCCTAGGTTATAACTTCTACATGATGAATTGCATCCGACATAATTTCCCATCACCGATCCAATGCCTACGAGCTTGTCCCATATTGCTTATTGCTTATTTACTGTTTCGTCGCTACTATTACAAAAACTACAAAAACACTACTGTTACTTTTATTGCCACTACCGCCACTATCATATTATTTTGCTACTAAACTATCTTGCTGCAGATACTAAGTTTCCAGGTGTGGTTGAATTGACAACTCAGCTGCTAATACTTAAGAGTATTCTTTGGCTCCCCTTGTGTCGAATCAATAAATTTGGGTTGAATACTTTACCCTCGAAAACTGTTGCGATCTCCTACACTTGTGGGTTATCAATACTCCTGAGAATCCCAATGATATATCTGTTTCTGATGCTGAGACACAATCTGGTACTGAACATGAACCTAACAATGATAATGATGTAGAGATTGAACCTGTTGTTGATCTTGATAACCCACAATCAAAGAATCAACGTTATGATAAGAGAGACTTTGTTGCTAGGAAGCATGGTAGGGAGAGAGAACCATGGGTTCAGAAACCCATGCCTTTTCCTCCGAAACCATCCAAGAAAAAGGATGATGAGGATTTTGAATGCTTTGCTGAAATGATTAGACCTATATTTTTGCGTATGCGTTTGACTGATATGCTTAAAACAAATCCTTATGCTAAGTATATGAAAGATATTATTACCAATAAAATAAAAATACCTGAAGTAGAAATTTCCACTATGCTTGCCAATTACACTTTCAAAGGTGGAATACCTAAGAAACTAGGAGACCCAGGAGTACCCACCATACCTTGCTCCATTAACGGAAACTATGTTAAAACTGCTTTATGTGATCTTGGAGCCGGTGTTAGTGTTATGCCTCTCTCTTTATATCGTAGACTTGACTTGAGTAAGTTGACACCTACTGAAATATCATTGCAAATGGCTGATAAATCAACTGCTATACCTGTCGGTATTTGTGAGGATGTGCCTGTTGTGGTTGCAAATGTTACTATTCTAACGGACTTTGTTATCCTTGATATTCCCGAGGACGATAGTATGTCTATTATCCTTGGTAGACCCTTTTTGAATACTGCAAGGGCTGTTATTGATTGCAACAAAGGCAATGTCACTTTTCATGTCAATGGTAATGAGCATACGGTACACTTTCCGAGGAAACAACCTCAGGTCCACAGTATCAATTATATTGGAAAAATTTCAAGTATTACTATTGGAGGTTTTGAATTTCCTCTTCCTACTGTCAAGAAGACCTATGATATTCTTATTGTTGGGGACATACATATCCCCATTGAGATAACCTAGTGTTATTCAAAAATTCTCCGGTTTCATGTTATTCGGAAAGAGTTTATTAACAAGACCCGATCAACCTTGTTAATGGATTCCTTTTGATGAGCATGAGATAGGTGAATCTAGATAGCACAACCTTCTGTATCCCCCTTTTACTTTCTGTTAATTAGGATAAACTAGCACAAGTGCCCGTGCGTTGCAACGGGAAGAAAATTGATGTGTGTTCATAAAAAAATGTGACACCTAGCAGTGGAAAAAAGTGCATGCTGAGATTTAGAAGAAAAGCATGATCAACTGCACATTAGTCATGATGAAAGAAGCCTTAACACCGATAATAAGGAACACTTGTTTTGTTCATAACCCTGAAATCTACTCTCTCCCTTCGAGTTTGTCAGGCCTATCTCAAAAAATAAGGTAGATAGAGATTGAAGAGAATGAATATCACATGCTCAAAACTGCACAATTAACGCGCTTGTGTTTTCCATTAAATATTGGATTAGAAAATGATTGCTACAGGAACGTGCAACAGTTATCCAAGAACATGTCAGTTTGCCAGCTTATTTGCAACAACTTCATTTTTGAGATTCAACTAGTAATTCCTTGATGTGCCCAATGTATGCATGGAGACTAAATATAAACCATTAAAGGTGAAACAACTCTCTCTATATCTATTCTGAAAACATTGACAATATACAGGAGAATTATTACCAAATCACCTCAAAATAGATGATTACAAACATGACATTGTTGCTAATATCAATGATTTAAATATTAATTAGTGTGACCTATGTTGTTTAGAATTTCATCAAACACGTGGAAAGCAAATGCCTGCAATACGGTAGATCATCACCAATCCAAGCCACTCCATGGCATGTGGCTGCCAAAAAATTGGAAGAACACAATTCATAATCATTACCTCTAGTTTTGGATTGGTGCAGCGCTTGGAGGTTTCCTGCCCACCACATTAGGGCATGCCATCTGTGCGAAGCGGCACACTAGAAGCAGAGGGGCTTATGTTGGGGAACGTAGTATTTTCAAAATTTTCCTACGATCACGCGAGATCTATCTACTAGATGCATAGCAACGAGGGGGAGAGTGTGTCTACGTACCCTCGTAGACCGGGAGCGGAAGTGTCTAGTGACGCGGTTGATGTAGTCGAACTTCTTGGCGATCCAATCGATCAAGTACCGAACGTACGGCACCTCCGCGTTCAGCACACGTTCAGCTTGATGACGTCCCACGAGCTCTGGATCTAGTTGAGCTTCACGGGAGAGTTTCGTTAGCACGACAGCGTGGTGACGGATATGATGAAGTTACCATCGCAGGGCTTCGCCTAAGCGCTACAACGATATGACCGAGGTGTGTTACTGTGGAGGGGGGCACCGCATACGGTTGGGAGAGATCAACTGATCAACTTGTGAGTCCTAGGGTGCCCCCTACCCCCGTATATAAAGGAGCAAGGGGGGAGGCCGGCCGGCCCTCTATGGCGCGCCAGGAGAGGCAATCCTACTAGGAATAGGATTGCAATCCTATTCCTAGTAGGAGTCCACCAAGAAGGAGAAGGGGGGAAGGAACGAGAGGGAGAAAGAGAAGGAAAGGGGCGCCGGCCCCCTCCTTCCTTGTACAACTCGGACCAAGGGGTGGGGGGCGCACGGCCCAGCCCTGGCCCTCCTTCTCTCTTTCTCGTATGGCCCATCAAGGCCCATAGCTTCCCCAGGGGGTTCCGGTAACCCCCCATTACTCCGGTTAATTCCGAAACTTTACGGAACACTTCCGGTGTCTGAATATAGTCGTCCAATATATCAATCTTTACGTCTCGGACATTCCGAGACTCCTCGTCATGTCCGTGATCTCATCCGGGACTCCGAACTACCTTCGGTACATCAAAACTCATAAACTCATAATACTGATCGTCATCAAACGTTAATCGTGCGGACCCTACGGGTTCGAGAACTATGTATACATGACCGAGACTCATCTCCGGTCAATAACCAATAGCGGAACCTGGATTCTCATATTGGTTCCTACATATTCTACGAAGATCTTTATCGGTCAAACCGCATAACAACATACGTTGTTCCTTTTGTCATCGGTATGTTACTTGCCCGAGATTTGATCGTCGGTATCTCTATACCTAGTTCAATCTTGTTACCGGCAAGTCTCTTTACTCGTTCCGTAATACATTATCTCGTGACTAACTCATTAGTCATTTGCTTGCAAGGCTTATTATGATGTGCATTACCGAGAGGGCCCAGAGATACCTCTCCGACACTCGGAGTGACAAATCCTATTCTTGATCTATGCCAACACCACGAATACTTTTGGAGACACCTGTAGAGCATCTTTATGATCACCCAGTTACGTTGTGATGTTTGATAGCACACAAGGTGTTCCTACGGTATTCGGGAGTTGCATAATCTCATAGTCATAGGAACATGTATAAGTCATGAAGAAAGCAATAGCAGTAAAACTAAACGATCATAGTGCTAAGCTAACGGATGGGTCTAGTCCATCACATCATTCTCCTAATGATGTGATCCCGTTGATCAAATGACAACTCATGTCTATGGCTAGGAAACATAGCCATCTTTGATCAATGAGCTAGTCTAGTAGAGGCATACTAGGGACATACTATTTTGTCTATGTATTCACACATGTACTAAGTTTCCGGTTAATACAATTCTAGCATGAATAAAAGACATTTATCATGATATGAGGAAATACAAACAACATATTTATTATTGCCTCTAGGGCATATTTCCTTCAGTCTCCCACTTGAACTAGAGTCAATAATCTAGATTACAAAGTAATGATCCTCACACCCATGGAGTCCTGGTGCTGATCATGTTTTGCCCGCGGAAGAGGCTTAGTCAACGGGTCTGCAACATTCATATCCGTATGAATCTTGCAAATCTCTATGTCTCCCTCCTTAACTAGATCGCGGATGGAATTTTAGCGTCTTTTGATGTGCTTTGTTCTCTTGTGAAACCTGGATTCCTTTGCCAAGGCTATTGCTCCAGTGTTGTCACAAAAGATTTTCATTGGACCTGATGTACCAGGTATTACACCTAGATCGGATATGAACTCCTTCATCCAGACTCCTTCATTTGCTACTTCTGAAGCAGCTATGTATTCTGCTTCAATCGTAGATCCCGCCACGACGCTCTGCTTGGAACTGCACCAACTGACAGCTCCACCGTTTAATAAAAATACATATCCGGTTTGTGACTTAGAGTCATCCGGATCAGTGTCAAAGCTAGAATTGACGTAACCGTTTACGACGAGCTCTTTGTCACCTCCATACACGAGAAACATATCCTTTGTCCTTTTCAGGTATTTTAGGATGTTCTTGACCGCTGTCCAGCGATCCACTCCTGGATTACTTTGGTACCTCCCTGCTAGACTTATAGCAAGGCACACATCAGGTCTGGTACACAACATTGCATACATGATAGATCCTATGGCTGAGGCATAGGGAATGACTTTCATTTTCTCTCTATCTTCTGTAGTGGTCGGGCATTGAGTCTTACTCAACTTCATACCTTGTAACACAAGCAAGAACCCTTTCTTTGACTGATCCATTTTGAACTTTTTCAAAACTTTATCAAGGTATGTGCTTTGTGAAAGTCCAATTAAGCGTCTTGATCTATCTTTATAGATCTTGATGCCTAATATATAAGCAGCTTCACCGAGGTCCTTCATTGAAAAACTCTTATTCAAGTATCCTTTTATGATATCCAGAAATTCTATATCATTTCCAATCAACAATATGTCATCCACATATAATATCAGAAATGCTACAGAGCTCCCACTCACTTTCTTGTAAATACAGGCTTCTCCAAAAGTCTGTATAAAACCGTATGCTTTGATCACCTCATCAAAGTGTATATTCCAACTCCGAGATGCTTGCACCAGTCCATAGATGGATCGCTGGAGCTTGCATACTTTGTTAGCTCCTTTGGGATCGACAAAACCTTCTGGTTGCATCATATACAACTCTTCTTTGAGATATCCATTCAGGAATGCAGTTTTGACATCCATTTGCCAGATTTTATAATCATAAAATGCGGCAATTGCTAACATGATTCGGACAGACTTAAGCATCGCTACAGGTGAGAAAGTCTCATCGTAGTCAACTCCTTGAACTTGTCGAAACCCTTTCACAACAAGTCGAGCTTTATAAACAGTAACATTACTGTCTGCGTCGGTCTTCCTCTTGAAGATCCATTTATTTTCGATGGCTTGTCGATCATCGGGCAAGTCAACCAAAGTCCACACTTTGTTCTCATACATGGATCCCATCTCAGATTTCATGGCTTCAAGCCATTTTGCAGAATCTGGGCTCATCATTGCTTACTCATAGTTCGTAGGTTCATCATGGTCTAGTAACATGACTTCCAGAACTGGGTTGCCGTACCACTCTGGTGCGGAACGTACTCTGGTTGATCTATGACGTTCAGCAGAAATTTGATCTGAAGTTTCATGATCATCATCATTAGCTTCCACACTAATTGGTGTAGGAATCGCTGGAACTAGTTTCTGTGATGTTCCACTTTCCAATTCGGGAGAAGGTACAATTACCTCATCAAGTTCTACTTTCCTCCCACTCACTTCTTTCGAGAGAAACTCCTTCTCTAGAAAGGATCCATTCTTAGCAACAAATATCTTGCCTTCGGATCTGTGATAGAAGGTGTACCCAACAGTATCTTTTGGGTATCCTATGAAGACACATTGCTCCGACTTGGGTTCAAGCTTATCAGGTTAAAGATTTTTCACATAAGCATCGCAGCCCCAAACTTTTAGAAACGACAACTTTGGTTTCTTGCCAAACCATAGTTCATAAGGTGTCGTCTCAACGGATTTAGATGGTGCCCTATTTAACGTGAATGCAGCTGTCTCTAAAGCATAACCCCAAAACGATAGTGGTAAGTCGGTAAGAGACATCATAGATCGCACCATATCCAATAAAGTACGGTTACGATGTTCGGACACACCATTATGCTGTGGTGTTCCGGGTGGCGTGAGTTGTGAAACTATTCCACATTGTTTCAAATGAAGACCAAACTCGTAACTCAAATATTCACCTCTACGATCAGATCAAAGAAACTTTATTTTCTTATTACGATGATTCTCTACTTCACTTTGAAATTCTTTGAACTTTTCAAATGTTTCAGACTTGTGCTTCATTAAGTAGATATACCCATATCTGCTCAAATCATCAGTGAAGGTCAGAAAATAACGATACCCGCCGCGAGCTTCAACACTCATTGGTCCGCATACATTAGTATGTATGATTTCCAACAAATCTGTTGCTGGCTCCATAGTTCTGGAGAACAGAGTTTTAGTCATCTTGCCCATGAGGCATGGTTCGCAAGCACCAAGTGATTCATAATCAAGTGAGTCCAAAAGTCCATCACTATGGAGTTTCTTCATGCGCTTTACACCAATATGACCTAAACGGCAGTGCCACAAATAGGTTGCACTATCATTATTAACCTTGCATCTTTTGGCTTCAATATTATAAATATGTGTATCACTACAATCGAGATCCAACAAGAATAGACCACTCTTCAAGGGTGCATGACCATAAAAGATATTATTCATAAAAATAGAACAACCATTATTCTCGGATTTAAATGAATAGCCGTCTCGCAACAAACAAGATCCAGATATTATGTTCATGCTCAACGCTGGCACCAAATAACAATTATTTAGGTCTAAAACTAACCCCGAAGGTAGATGTAGAGGTAGTGTGCCGACGGCGATCACATCGACTTTGGAACCATTTCCCACGCGCATCGTTACCTCGTCCTTAGCCAATCTTCATTTAATCCGTAGTCCCTGTTTCGAGTTACAAATATTAGCAACCGAACCGGCATCAAATACCCAGGTACTACTACGAGCATTAGTAAGGTACACATTAATAACATGTATATCACATATACCTTTGTTCACCTTGCCATCCTTCTTATCCGCCAAATACTTGGGGTAGTTCCGCTTCCAGTGTCCAGTCCCTTTGCAGTAGAAGCACTCAGTTTCAGGCTTGGCTCCAGATTTGGGTTTCTTCACGGGAGTAGCAACTGTCTTGCTATTCTTCTTGAAGTTCCCCTTCTTTCCCTTGCCCTTTTTCTTGAAACTAGTGGTCTTGTTAACCATCAACACTTGATGCTCCTTTTTGATTTCTACCTCCGCAGCCTTGAGCATAGCGAAGAGCTTGGGAATTGTCTTCTGCATCCCTTGCATATTATAGTTCATCACGAAGCCTTTATAGCTTGGTGGCAGTGATTGAAGAACTCTATCAATAACACTATCCTCGTCAACTTTGCAACCAAGTTGAGTCATATGATTGTAGTACCCAGACATTCTGAGGAAGTGTTCACTGATAGGACTATTCTCCTCCATCTTGCAGCTATAGAACTTATTGGAAATCTCATATTTCTCAATCCGGGCATTTGCTTGAAATATTAACTTCAACTCCCGGAACATCTCATATGGTCCATGACGTTCAAAACGTCATTAAAGTCCCGATTCTAAGCCGTAAAGCATGGCACACTGAACTATCGTGTAGTCATTAGACCGCGTGTGCCAGACATTCAAAGCGTCTACATTAGCGGGAGGGGGCTTGTCACCTAGCGGTGCTTCAAGGACATAATTCTTCTGTGAATCAATGATGATAATCCTCAAGTTACGGACCCAGTCCATGTAATTGCTACCATCATCTTTCAACTTAGCTTTCTCTAGGAATGCATTAAAATTCAAAGGAACGGTAGCACGGGCCATAGATCTACAACAACATAGATATGCAAAAACTACCAGGACTAAGTTTATGATAAATTAAAGATCAATTAATCATATTACTTAAAGAACTCCCACTTAGATAAACATCCCTCCGGTCATCTAAATGATCACGTGATCCAAATCAACTAAACCATGTCCGATCATCACGTGAGATGGAGTAGTTTCAATGGTGAACATCTTATGTTGATCATATCTACTATATGATTCACGCTCGACCTTTCGATCTCTTCCGAGGCCATATCTGCATATGCTAGGCTTGTCAAGTTTAACTTGAGTATTCTGCGTGTGCAAAACTAGCTTACACCCGTTGTATTTGAATGTAGAGCTTATCACACCCGATCATCACGTGGTGTCTCGGCACGACGAACTTTCGCAACGGTGCATACTCAGGGAGAGCACTTATACCTTGAAATTTTGTAAGGGATCATCTTATAATGCTACCGCCGTACTAAGCAAAATAAGAAGCATAATAATATAAACATCACATGCAATCAAAATATGTGACATGATATGGTCATCATCATCTTGTGCTTTTGATCTCCATCTCCAAAGCATCGTCATGATCACCTTCGTCACCGGCGCGACACCTTGATCTCCATCGTAGCATCATTGTCGTCTCGCCAACTATTACTTCCACGACTATCGCTACCGCTTAGTGATAAAGTAAAGCAATTACATGGCGATTGCATTTCATACAATAAAGCGACAACCATATGGCTCCTGCCAGTTGTCGATAACATTACAAAACATGATCATCTCATACAAAACCATATCACTCATCATGTCTTGACCATATCACATCACAACATGCCCTGCAAAAACAAGTTAGACGTCCTCTACTTTGTTGTTGCAAGTTTTACGTGGCTGCTACGGGCTTAGCAAGAACCATTCTTACCTACGCATACAAAACCACAACGATGTTTCGTCAAGTATGTGCTGTTTTAACCTTCACAAGGACCGGGCGTAGCCATACTCGATTCAGCTAAAGTGAGAGAGACATACACCCGCCAATCACCTTTAAGCAACGAGTGCTCATAACGGTGAAACCAGTCTCGCGTAAGCGTACGCGTAATGTCGGTCCGGGCCGCTTCATCTCACAATACCGCCGAAGCAAAGTATGACATGCTGGTAAGCAGTATGACTAGTATCGTCCACAACTCACTTGTGTTCTACTCGTGCATATCATCTACGCATAGACCTGGCTCTGATACCACTGTTGGGGAACGTAGTATTTTCCAAATTTTCCTACGATCACGCAAGATCTATCTACTAGATGCATAGCAACGAGGGGGAGAGTGTGTCTACGTACCCTCATAGACCGGGAGTGGAAGCGTCTAGTGACGCGGTTGATGTAGTCGAACTTCTTCGTGATCCAACCGATCAAGTACCGAACGTACGACACCTCCGCGTTCAGCACACGTTCAGCTTGATGACGTCCCACGAGCTCTTGATCCAGTTGAGCTTCACGGGAGAGTTTCGTCAGCACGACGGCGTGGTGACGGATATGATGAAGTTATCGTCGCAGGGCTTCGCCTAAGCACTACAACGATATGACCGAGGTGTGTTACTGTGGAGGGGGGCACCGCACACGGTTGGGAGAGATCAACTGATCAACTTGTGTGTCCTAGGGTGCCCCCTGCCCCCATATATAAAGGAGCAAGCGGGGAGGCCGGCTGGCCCTCTATGGCGCGCCAGGAGAGGCAATCCTACTAGGAATAGGATTGCAATCCTATTCCTAGTAGGAGTCCACCAAGAAGGAGAAGGGGGGAAGGAAGGAGAGGGAGAAAGAGAAGGAAAGGGGCGCCCGCCCCCTCCTTCCTTGTCCAATTCGGACCAAGGGGTGGGGGGCGCCTGGCCCAGCCCTGGCCCTCCTTCTCTCTTTCTGCTATGGCCCATCAAGGCCCATAGCTTCCCAGGGGGTTCCGGTAACCCCCCGGTACTCCGGTTAATTCCGAAACTTTACGGAACACTTCCGGTGTCCGAATATAGTCGTACAATATATCAATCTTTACGTCTCGGACATTCCGAGACTCCTCGTCATGTCCGTGATCTCATCCGGGACTCCGAACTACCTTCGGTACATCAAAACTCATAAACTCATAATACCGATCGTCATCAAACGTTAAGCGTGCGGACCCTACGGGTTCGAGAACTATGTAGACATGACCGAGACTCATCTCCGGTCAATAACCAATAGCGGAACCTGGATTCTCATATTGGTTCCTACATATTCTACGAAGATCTTTATCGGTCAAACCGCATAACAACATACATTGTTCCTTTTGTCATCGGTATGTTA
This sequence comes from Secale cereale, assembly GCA_902687465.1. Classification (NCBI taxonomy): domain Eukaryota; kingdom Viridiplantae; phylum Streptophyta; class Magnoliopsida; order Poales; family Poaceae; genus Secale; species Secale cereale. The sequence continues at coordinate 87,350,452 of LR738710.1, read as the reverse complement.
CTTGCCCGAGATTTGATCGTTGGTATCTCTATACCTAGTTCAATCTCGTTACCGGCAAGTCTCTTTACTCGTTCCGTAATACATCATCTCGTGACTAACTCATTAGTCATTTGCTTGCAAGGCTTATTATGATGTGCATTACCGAGAGGGCCCAGAGATACCTCTCCGACACTCGGAGTGACAAATCCTAGTCTTGATCTATGCCAACACCACGAACACTTTCGGAGACACCTGTAGAGCATCTTTATGATCACCCAGTTACGTTGTGACGTTTGATAGCACACAAGGTGTTCCTATGGTATTCGGGAGTTGCATAATCTCATAGTCATAGGAACATGTATAAGTCATGAAGAAAGCAATAGCAGTAAAACTAAACGATCATAGTGCTAAGCTAACGGATGGGTCTAGTCCATCACATCATTCTCCTAATGATGTGATCCCGTTGATCAAATGACAACTCATGTCTATGGAGAAACATAACCATCTTTGACCAATGAGCTAGTCTAGTAGAGGCATACTAGGGACATACTGTTTTGTCTATGTATTCACACATGTATCAAGTTTCCGGTTAATACAATTCTAGCATGAATAAAAGACATTTATCATGATATAAGGAAATACAAATAACATCTTTATTATTGCTTCTAGGGCATATTTCCTTCAGCTTAGCCTCACTATTTCTCTAGCAGGTGGAGAATACGGCCGCGTGAGATGGGTGCCCATGGTGATACAGGAAGTCAGCAACATTGATCTGACCAAGCATTCTGTCTGTTCTTCCTAATCCAGGAACGAAATCAGCTATTCTTTTCCTAATCCTGCAGCGACGACACATGTTCAGAGTTTCGGACAGAGCGAGCAACGTTTGCGGTTTGCCGCACTTGCAGCGACGACACCTCTCCGCACACATGCTTGGCGGCATGGCCACACCCTCACGAAATCCTGCCGGCGCTGAACAACTACACCAGTAACGGTACCGCGTCGAGTTGCCACACAATTTTCGCGACCGGCTTCCACAACCACGGAAGTACCCCTCCAGTCCCCCTCCTCCGACCTCCTCCTCATCAACATCTTCCCCGATTGCGACCTCTACAAACCCGCATGATTCTTCTTATCGTCAGCGGCACGTCCGCTACTGCAGCCCACCCACAACGTATGCACCGACGACAATGCGGACACCCGCCACGGCCAGAATACCACCAACGGCGTTGACGCAAGGTCTCGACCAGGCATGGCAAGGTAGCTATCGCTAGTAAGTGCTAACTCAATTGACCTGACCCTCCTTATTTGGCCTCTCGATCTGCGCTAAATAGCAACTTGCAATTATCTTCAGCCCGTGAACGTTAGAAACATCACGAGCAAGAACCGCCGATCAGTTGCCTTCGGCACAAGAGCGAAAGGCCGAGCAGATCGGGTGCACGAGCGTCGACGATGGTGATCTCGACCAGCCCTGTCATCATCAGGTTGGTCCAGGACGGATCCAGTTACTAACTCGTACTACCCTGTACTTGGTCACTGAGACCGGCCAGTAGGACTTGTCATGGAACAATGCGACCGTGAGGCCGGACACGAACTACTTCGCCCAAACATTGCTGCACGGGGCTGCCACCAAGGAGCCAGCCAAAATTGACTCATGATCATGTGCATGGCCACGGCGAGCGGCATGCCGCTGGTGTTGCAGTAGTATCATAGGTACCTATATATCAATCGACTCTGACTCCGACAAGTCGAGAACAACCACCGTGAACGTGCGTCTTGCGGCATCGCTTCCGCTCTTGATTTTATGTAGCCTCCACGCAGGTAGGCTAGTCGATGTTGGGTTGATCTCGTGTTGCTGGCGATTTCACGGGAGTTACTTGCCTTATTTTCTGGTGTCCTATTATATTTATACGGTGTCAGGAGTTGGACCCACACACGCCTCACCTCCCTCCCGTGAGCCCATCTTGGACACCTCATAGCCTGGGCGTTCATTTCAATTTGGTAAGAAAACGCACGGAAAGCTAATCTATATAATGCACAAAAAAACAAATAACGCAAGGAAAACAACTAATAGACGTATGGAGAACTATGAAAGCTTCCGTCCTTTATTATTAGGTAAAGATAAAGCAAAAATAGTACTTTCTGTCTGTTTCCAGACTTATCCATGCAATAAAAAATACCCCGAAAATAAAAGTTCTCCAAATACCCTGAAAATGAAATATGATTTTTTCAAGAATATTTGAGAATACATGGCACAGAAAACACAGCGATGGGAGCCAGCACCTGGCCACGAGGGTCCAGGGCGCGCCCCCTGCCTCGTGGGCCCCACGTGCCCCCCTCCACTTATTCCTGCACCCATACCCTTCTTCTTCCTCCCAAAAAAAATCACTAGCCAGCTCAAGCACGAGTTCTAGCTCATCTTGCAGCCATTTTCGATCTCCTTGCTCAAAGCTCCATTCACAAAACTGTTTGGGGAGATTGTTCCTTGGTATGTGACTCCTCCATTGGTCCAATTAGTTTTTGTTCTAGTGCTTTATTTATTGCAAATTTTTGCTACTGTGGTGACCTTGTTCTTGAGCTTGCATGTCAAATTTCTATGGTCCCAAGTAGTTCTAATGCATGCTATAGTCTCTAGGCACTTGTAGGAGTTGTTGCTATCAATCTTGCTGAGTTTGGTTAACTTTTGTTTTGAGTTATTAAAAATTTCAGAAAATTTCAGAAAAATGCATAGGAAAATCTTCCAAGGTGGTTCTTCAAGAAAGCAAGAACCAAGGCTCGCGATTCGTGAGCCGGATGATGAGCTACCGAGGGAAGCTGAAGTGCGGCCTTGTGAGTTGTAATGCCCATGATGCGACTATGTGTCCTACGTGTCGAGGCACGACTTAAAGACATAAGCGCATTCTGGAATGATCTCAAGTATGGTATCTTTGCAAGTCTCATGTAAAAGTTCAAGGATGAAAATGTAAAATATAGTTGGCTTACACTCGCCACATCACACAATGAATACAATAACATACAATCAGCCAAAACAACACAGGGTCCGACTACGAACGAAAACCAAATGAGAAAGATACCATAAACACAAGGCCTGATCGCCCCTAGTAGGAGCCACTACTGATCGTCGAAAAGCGTCACATACATACGGCCACGCTCTTCATCGAACTCCCAGTGAAGTTCTGACCCATCTCCTGCATTGTTCTCAGTGGTACCTGCATATGGTGTGTGTTGAATCTGTGAGCCACGAGGACTCAGCAATCCTGTTCCCGGGTATCAAAACTACCAAAGCCTTAGGTGAGGAAAGGCTATTAAAGTGGTTACAACAAGCACTAAGCACTAGCTTACGAGTTTAGAGCGAGAAGAGAACAAGTGCCAACGATCGCCAAGTTGATCAAGAAGTGATCCTAGTTACTCACGATCAAACATAACCCCACCGCGTTCACTTTTCCAAACCCTTCGAAAAGAGACCATCACAGTTACTCACACAGGTAGTGTATTCTTAAGGATATGGTGTCAAGTTATCTACAACCGGATATTAACAAATTCCCATCTGCCACATAACCGCGGGCACGGCTTTCGAAAGTTCATAACCCCGCAGGGGTGTCCCAACTTAGCCCATCACAAGCTCACAATCTGCGGAGTCGCAACTCCAAAGTGGGAAGACCCGAGTATTCTCGGAATCCCGTGCTCAAGATATTTTGACAAAGGTAAAACTAATCCAGCAAGACCTCCCGGCGTGCCGACACCCTGATAGTAGCCGCGCGTATCTCGTCTCAGGCCACGACCGGATGGGTGATGCTACAGGAGCCAAACCTCGAGTTTCCCCGTGGTGGCCCTGCAGGACCCCCCAGTTTGGACCAATACTCAAGAGGAGCACTGGCCCGGGTTGTTGATTAAGTCCTCGGGGTAGCTAGTCCCTATGCGAAATTTTAGTTATTAGGCGAATGTAAAACCAAAGTTGGGTCTTGCTGGAAAAGCTTTAAGCAGTGCGAATTATCAAGGGGGGGGGGCATAAACCCCAACCGTGTTAGGAACGCAAAAATCAAGGAACATAACACCGGTTTATCGGGTCCTAAGGTGGCATGAGTGGAACAAAACACCAAGCAGAAGGCCAAGCCTTCCACCCATTGCCAATATATATGTGCATTAATTAACATATATATATATATATTGTGTTAACCCAATAAACAAGTCCAAAACTTGGAGCAATCTTCAAACTTCACCTGCAACTAACAACGCTATAAGAGGGGCTGAGCAAAAGCGTACTTAGCCAATCAACGGTTTGCTAGGAAGGCGGTTAGAGTGTTTCATGGCAACAATAGGAGGCTGACAAAACATGAATATGCATCGAGGCATAGCTAAAGAGCGAGACAACTAGCATAGGCAAAGATAGAGGTGATATCGGGGAACAGTCATCTTGCCTGGGATTCCGCAAGGAAGAAGAACGAGTCCATGAAGTAGTCGAACAAAATCTCACAACTTCAGAACGAAACCAAAACTAACGAGAGAAGCAAACAACACGGTAAACACACAAGCATAAACATGGCATATGATGCAGAACCAAGTATGATGCATGTCCAGTTTAATTATGCATGGCATGGCAAAGTGGACAAACAACACTACAAGTTAAGTGGAGCTCAATATGCAACGAGTTGCATATTTAATGAAACACCACATTCTATTTATTTAGTTGGCTCTCGTTTATGAACCCAACAAGTTTAATTGTTTTTAGCATGGCAAGAGGTGAAGCATGAGCAAACTACACTACCTAGGCATTTTAAATGAGGCCGGAAATAACAACAACAATTTCGGAAACTCCCCGTGTGCATATTTAGCAATTCTCAAGCAAGCAACAATATTAACCATTTAAATGTTGTTATCATGATGCGGATGACAATTGCAAGTTTTATGCAATTTTTATTAAAAGTTGTCATGAGCAAGATATGGAGTATTTCGTCACCGTGGTGGAAAGAAAGGGTCCATGGCGGCGATACCCGAAAATGATGCCACTGCAACATATAGGTTCCGATAACTCATTGTGACGCCGGCGCAAAAGAAATGGTGGCGTGAGCGTGTCGTGCAAGAGATAGGTGGGGTGCTCCCAGTTACCGGGTTCCCACGAGATGGTGGCATGGAAACGAGTGGCAAAACGTACACGGTGCAAACAAGGGGAACATCTCATACATCACACAACATTCGTTCACGAGCGTCGTGTCGGGGTTATACCTTCGAAGTGTGGGTTTCGGAGCGGTTCGAGTTCGTTGAGGGAAGTAGTGGAAGTAGTCGTTCTCGCGACGGTAGTAGGGGTACTCGCGGTGGTAGTGGTACACGTTTCGTAGTCGTTCTCGGGGTCATTGCACTTGGCGAAAATACACGGCGACGGTAGTGGTACACATGTCGTAGAGAACTTGTCGTCTCGGTCCGTAGTCGTTCATTGGTCGTCGGTAGGGGTACTTGACGCGTCACCGAGTAGTCGAAGTTGAGTTCCTCGTGCACTTTATGGAGAGGAACTTGACGGCGGTAGTGGTACTTGGCGCGTCCTAGGGTCGTCGTGTCGTGGTACTTGCGATTCCGAGATGACTGTAGTTGTATACGGTTAGTAGTACTTGCATCAAAATGACAACGGTGACCCAAAGGCCAAACAACCCAAACACATCCAAAGGCTGCAGGGTTGTAGACGTGATGCTCCCGGTGTTGCAACGGTGGTGGTGGTCGTCCAAGGAGGGGCGCTGGAGGTGAAGAGCTCCTGGTCGAGCAGAGGGCTCCAGCAGCCGGCAAGAGCACGGAGCAGGGGCGGCGCGCTCGGGGTGAAGCAGCACGGGCTGCAGTTCTTGGAGGTGGCGGCGGCTTGCTGGATCTCGCAGGGAACGGGGCGACGACGGTGGTGCTCCACTCCTCTCGGCGCTCCTCCGGCGAGGAGAGTTGGCGATGGGGATGAGGTGGAGGACCCGCAGGGAGGTGTCGACGAGGCGCGGAGCTCGGAGAGGAAGGGCTCGAGCACAACGCCTTGCTGGAGGGGCAACGCCGCAGAGCTTGGATGGCGACGGTAGCTCCGGACCGAGGCTGCTCGAGGGGCTCCTCCCCTCGGGTGAGCTCGCGCGGGGCGGATCGGCCATACGCCTGTGGTTCTGGAGGATGGCGGGGCCATCTGGCTCATGGGCAGCGGCGTCCTACGAGGGCGAGGTGACGAGGCATAGGACGGCGGCGCAGGAGGGATGGCGGCGGCGCTGGAGATGGGGGTGGCCGGCGAGGAGGTTGGTGGCTCGGGGCGAGGCGGATCGGGCACGGGGGAGACAAGGTCATGGCGATGGGGTTCGAGCGTGTGGGAGGAGAAGGGGGATCGAGAGGAGGAGGGAGAGGGATCGGGTGAGGGCTGGTGCGATGGGTGGCGGTGGTGCTGAGGGAAGAGCGAGAGGGTGAGAGGAGGGGTTCGCGGGCTTGGGTTAGATAGAGCGAGGGCGAGCTGGGCATGGGGCTGCAGATGGGCCAGGAGGTGCTGGCTGGGCTGCTAGGAGGCCCAGCTGTTCTATCTCTTTCTCTCCCTTCTCTTTTATTCTTTAACATAAAATAATATAGAGAGAAGAAAAGAAAGAGAGGGTTAGGAAAGAACTTGGGCATGGGATTATTTTCCTGGACTCACAAAAATGTGCTTGTTCCGAGAAAATAGAAGTTGGCACGAATTCAAAAGTTAAATTCAAACTCATTTGAATTTAATTCAAATGGTTTGAATTAGGACAAGGTTTAGGAAGTGTCCAAAATGCCGAGACTTTAGGAGGAGCCTCAACAAAAGAGATAAGAATTTCGAGGAAGGTTACTGAGTCAAAAATTAAATTAGAAAAGAATATGGGGAATATTTGCATGTGTGTTTCGGTGATCCCAAAGTTAATGGAATATTTTATAATAGCTCCATAATTATTAGGAGGATATGTTATAAAGAGAAGTCATCCTTCCCTCGATTTAAATGGATCAAACATCCACACAATTTATTTAGTTGAGATGCAAAAGATTTATGACATGATGGCATGATGACATGATGCAATGCAAAAATAAAATAGAGCAAGCAAATAAAACACACGGTGAAACCCGAAATAGCTGGAAGTCTTCTGGAGCATCGGTCTTGGGCCGTCACATGAATGGCCGTCAGATGAATTTATGATTCAGGTTGGCATTAAGGAGGAATTTGACGCATATGTGCGCAATGCTGACCTTGAGGGCTTCATGCAAGATAAGTGCCCTCAATACCGTTATTTAACTGATACCTTTGTGAGAAGGTTTAAATTTTCATCTTCACAAAATTCTCACACTATCCCGTTTGACCTTTATGATAAATCCTACACCATGGACTTAGAGGATTTTAACGATGCTTGTAAGCTCCCGCAGTGGGGCAGTATGGGTGATCCTCGCAAATCTGAATATAGAGACTTCCTTGCTAGTATCACTGTGGGGAAATCTAGAGAAATCACACAAGCTACCATAGGGAGCATTCATTTTCCTGCTATTCATTACTTTGCTCTCTTTATTGGTAGATGCATAAACGGTAAAGATGAGGCTTGTCACATGTGTGTCCCTGATCTTAGTGTTCTCAAGAGTGCTGTATTAGGTGATAGACAATACAACTTGGGAGCCATTGTTGCACGTAGGCTACATCATAATGGTTTGTATGGAGATTTATTTGGTGGGATTTATGCCACTCGCATAGCCCGCTGTCTTGGTGTGCCTGTACATGAAAATGATGAACCATTACCGCTTGCTTATTTGGATTACAATGCTATGGTTAGTGATCGGTTTATAGAGAGGGATGAACAATCCCTCAAATATCGACTAATCTTTAACAAGCGTCACGCCGTCCATATTTCTCTTCCTGCCCCTACCTTGTTTGAATTTCAGGCAAAAGGGAGATATACTATAACCAGGGATGAGGTAAATGAGTATCATGATATGATGGAAGCATGCCGTCTTCAAGCTGCAGCTCAGCAGGCAGTAGCTGCTGCATCTCAGTACAACCCCAACTACAACTTTGGATATCCGTCAGGCCAATACTGGCCATAGACCAACTTAGGCCAAAGGCCAAAGCTTGGGGGAGTACGTGTTTCTCACCGACTTTACATTCATGCTCACACACTTATTCTAGATGTTGGTGCTCACACTCTTTCATTGTACCATCCATGCATAGTTTCAATTCTTTTTCTTAGTCTTTTTCTTGTGTGCTAGAAAAAACCTTAAGAAAAATAAAAAATATTAGTTGTAGCTTCTAGCTAGTTTACTTTCCTTGCTTGTAGTAGTAGTAATTAAAAGAAAACCCAAGAAGATTTCTCATTCTTCTTTTGCTTGTTGTGAGCTTTCCTGTGTAAATAGTTTCTTTTCTTTTCTTTGGGGGTTAAGAGTAGAAGACCATGATTGAAAATGCTTAGTGGCTCTTATATGCTTTATTGTTTATTTAACCTTAGCCATATTACCTTGTCTTCTCTCTTGTATTTAAATGCTCACAGATTCCAGCTTAGTCCAATGCACGTGCACTATTATTATTATCCACACCGTTCGGTCGTGCGAGTGAAAGGCAATAAGGATGATATATGATGAATTGATTGAGATGACAAAAGCTGGTATGAACTCGACCTCTCTTGTTTTTGTAAATATGATAGTTCATCGTTCCTGATTCAGCCTATTATGAATGAAGCATGCTTGCAATGACAATTAGAGATCGTAGCTGCTTATGCCATGCTTCATTAGCTGAGAGTTTATAATAGTCTATCTTGCGTGCCAACATGATAGTAAAATGGTTGTGATGTGGTATGATAGGGTGGTATCCTCCTTTGAACGATTCAAGTGGTCTGACTTGGCACATGTCCACGCATGTAGTTGAAACAAATCAACATAGCCTCCACGATATTTATGTTCATGGTGATTTATATCCTACTCATGCTTGCATTCATTGTTGATTAATTTTAATGCATGTTCATGATTGTTGTCACTCTCTAGCTGGTCGCTTCCCAGTCTCTTTCTAGCTTTCACCTGTACTAAGCGGGAATACTGCTTGTGCATCCACTTCCAGAAACCCCAAAGTTATTCCAATGAGTCCACCATACCTTCCTATATGCGGTATTTACCTGCCGTTCCAAGTAAATTTGTATGTGCCAAACTCTAAACCTTCAAATGAAATTCTATTTTGTATGCTCCAACAGTTCATGTATCAACGAGGATTGTCTATATCTTCCATGCTAGGTGGGTTATTCTCACAATGAGTGGACTCTGCTCATCATTCATGAGAAAATGGCTGGTAACCAAGATGTCCAGTCCCATGCTCAAAATCATAATAATTAAACAAAACTCCCCGAGGGCTGTTGCTGGTTTGGACGGTACCCGTTGTCACGGGATAGCCGTGGAGTGTGCTTGTTGGTGGTTGGGTGTCGGAGATATTGACCATGGGTACCCTCAGCGCCTGCCCTTGGTATTTTAAGACAAATAACGGCCGCTTGGTCTGCCATTGCCGTTTGCTCTTCAAGCCGCCTCCTGGGGTAGCCTGCCCCAGGAGCCGGCCGCCAGCAGGCGACAGGGACCCAACAGACGGCAACACCAAGCACCACCAGCCAGCAGACGGCCCCACACTCCACCCTCAGGGAACACGCTGAGGTGGGTCCCGGCGGGGCGGGGGCATGGCTATAGGAGAACATGTCCTTAGAAGATCAATAAGGACGTGGCTACAATGACCATGTACCTTATGAATATCCACTAAGCGGCGGGTCACTGTAGCCACGAGGCTTGTAACAAAGCAGAGGTCAGAGAAGGCCACGATCCCACTACCCACAACCGGCGGGGCCAGCAGGCGGCTGGCCCCATCGGTCAGTGAGCAAGCTCAAGAACGAACCGCCTCTGGCAGGCGGCCAGGGGAGACGGCTGTCTGGTAGCAGACGGCGCACCCCACTCTAGGAGTCAGAGCCTCATCAAGATGATGGGACGGGGCGAGGCGGCAGCGTACGGCGAGGGATGATGGCACTGTAGCCATCCCCTTCCCGACGAGGCTGCCGTCAGCAAAAGCGCCTCCACAGTGAAAGGCAATCACGGGGGCCCCGCAGGCGGCGGGCCCCAGCAGACAGGCGGCGAGGCCGGCACCAGAAGACACTGACGGCTGGGGGCCACGCCGTCGAGATTACCATTGTACCCCTGGGGGGTAGGCCTATATAAACCCCCCAGGGTCCTCCATGTTGAGGGCTGGATAGTTGGCTATTAGAAGCTTACTAGACAAAAACCCTAGAGAGAAGAGAGAGAGGAGGTGAGCTAGCCTTGTTCATCTTCTTCCTTCATACATCACAACTCAAGGAGCAACCCTGTAACCACTCTAGTGCGATCAGTGATGACACGGATCCCCCGTAGAGCAGGACTAGGGGTGTTATCTCCTCGGAGAGCCCCGAACCTGGATAAGATTCGTAGGCGCCCTAAGTATCGCTTTATCCCGCTTCCCGAGCCCGGCGATGTTCTTTTGACCCCATGCATGATAAGCCATCCGTTGGCATATGTCGTCCCAAAACCCCGACATTTGGCGCCCACAGTGGGGCTAGGTGCACCGTCGTCCGGAGACATGTTCTGGACGGGAACCTTGTTCCTTCCTGGCGAGAGTAGCCAGCCCGGCACGCCTGCTGGCGTGGAGACCGGGATGCTTCGCAGCGCTGAGGCTGCATGCACCGTGAGCGGGCTCGCCGATCTGCTCGGCGCCGCTCGCGTCCACGACGAACCTTCTCCGGCGGCCGAGCCAGTGGCATTGGAGAGCTTCCTCGTCGAGCTCCTCGACAAGCTCCACCTCGTCGACGAGCGCGCCTCTGACATAGAGTCAGTGGGCTCTTCTGACCCCCCAATAGACATGATCGTCGACCCCGACGATTCCTTCCCCGAGCACGTGGAGATCGTCAATGACCCTCTTCCCGCCCTTCCGATCTGCGGCACTGTCGGCATCGTCACGCAGGTGCTCGTCACCGACCACGGGGAACCATCGTGCCGAATAGGTCCGGACCCGCTCGAGGCAGCTCTGCAGCACCTCGCCGCCCCTGTCGCGGCGGGGGCAGACGGCGCGGAGTAGGAGGCACTCCGCATCTCGCTCCTCGACAGCGCCAACAAACTGGCCGCCTCCAGACGCCTCACTGAAGCTTACCATCGCGAAATGGACCGCGCCATCTGTGGCACGCCGGCTGCTGGCGAGCCTAGCCGAGCCGGCGTTGTCAGTGATCGCGGCGAGCTGCTAGCAGACATGCTAGGAGCCCCACGGCCTGTGTACTATACTCCATCGGAGAACCTAAGGGCTGCCCAGGCGGCAGTCGATGAGATGGGCCACTTGGAGGGAGACGAGCTCCGTTGCATGACCCAGCGTGCTCGCCAGCTCCTCGACGCTGCTGCTATGCAGCAGGAGGCCCGTCGCCGGGCATCCGAGGAGGCTGCGCACGCCGGCAACCGCCCTCTTCGGCGGGAGCAAGGAGCCACGTCCCGCTCTCCAACAGTCGGCGCCACCAACCGGTGAAACTCAGAGCCCGCTGCCAGCCGCAGCCGGCAGACGCGCTTCACCATCGAGCGCGATGAAGACGGCTGCCCAAGGGCCGTAGAACGACGGGGGGAGCAGCAGCCTCCTCCCAGGCGGGAGAGGCGCGTGTCTCCTCCGCCTGTTGACCACCCCTCTGTGGCAGGCCGCCTGGGCCGCCGCAAGGGGGTTGGGGAGAACGACGCCCGCCATCGCCTGGACCGTCTGGTTCGCTCCCAGGCGGTCGAAGAAGAAAATGACCTCGGTCCGGCCTGCTTCGGCCCCCGCATCCGCAACAAGCCTTTTCCCAAGGGCTTCTCGCTCCCCAGAGACACCCCCAAGTACAACGGATCAGTGAAACCAGAGGACTGGCTGGTGGATTACTCCATGGCTGTCAGCATAGCCACCGGCAACAGGCGTGTTGCGGTGAAGTACGTGCCTCTCATGCTCCAGGGCACGGCTCGGACGTGGCTGAACAGCCTCAAGCCCAACAGCATCAACAGCTGGCTAGACTTCACCGACGCTTTCACGCGCAACTTCACCAGCACCTACAAGCGTCCTCCCAAGCCACGTCAGCTCTCCTTGTGCGTCCAAGGCCCAGACGAGTCGGCTCGTGACTATCTGATGCGTTGGGCGGAGCTACGAAACTCCCGCGAGGGAGTGCACGAGGTACAATCCATTGAGTATTTCACGGCCGGGTGCAGAGAAGGCACCTTGCTCAAGCATCGGCTCCTGTGCGACGAGCCGGCCACGTTGGATGAGTTGCTAAGCATAGCGGACAAGTACGCCACCGCTGACTCCTCCATGAAGACCGAGCTGCAAGTGGATGCTTCTGGCAAGATGACCCCTCCAAAGACGCTAGCAGGAGAATCCAGCCGGCGCCAGCAGAACAATGACTAGGAGCGCAAGGCCCAGGCACCGGCTGCCAACAGCCGGCTGGTGGCAGCGGTCGACGGACAGCAGCCAGAAGCTCAAGCAGGGCCCAAGCGCCAGAAGGGCGGCAAGCCGGTGTGGCAGCCGGCCTTCTCCTTTGATCAAGCCTTGGACGCCCCCTGCAAGTTCCACAGCGGCGCGAAGCCCTCCAACCACACCACAAGGAAGTGCCACTGGCTCACCAGGATTGCGAGGGGAGAAGCTCTGCCCCCGCCGCCTGCTGGACCGCCGGCTCCGCCTCCTAATCCGCCGGCTGCTCGTCCAGGCGGCCAGGTCCATGATGAGTTCCCAGAAGAAAATGGAGCCTATGTTGTCTTCACCATCCAGACGGATGATAGGCACAGCCAGCGCCAGCAGCGCAGAGAAGTCAACACTGTTGCCGTCAAGAACCCATAATTCATGCACTGGTCTGAAAGGCCTGTCAGCTGGAGCCGAGAGGGTCACCCGGCTGTCATGCCGTCTCCAGGGGCCTATGCCTTTGTCCTGGACGCCACTCTCTCCACTGATAGGCAGGCCTGCCGTTTCTCCCGAGCCCTGGTAGACGACGGCAGCAGCATCAACATCATGTATCGAGACACCATGGAGAAATTGGGCATCAAAGAGAAGTAGCTTCAGCCCACCAGGACCGTGTTCCATGGCATTGTGCCAGGCCTCTCTTGTTCACCAATCGTCAAGTCCAGGGTCGATGTTCTGTTTGGTGACAAGACACACTTCCGGAGGGAGCTGGTCTGGTTTGAAGTGGTAAATCTGGAAAGTCCCTATCACGTGATCTTGGGCCGGCCGGCTCTTGCAAAGTTCATGGCGGCCCTCCATTATGCCTACCTCAAGATGAAGATGCCCGGTCCCAAGGGAATAATCACCATAACCGGGGACTACGAGAAGTCCATTGCATGTGCAACATCCAGCAATCGCCTGGCAGAAACCCTTGTTGTGGCTGAGGAGAAGCGTCGTCTGGAGCGGCTGGTGGCAATGGCTAGCGAGCAGCCGGCCATACCAGCCGATCCCAAGGAGGCGGAGCCACAAGGCTCGTTCCAGCCCTCCAAGGACACAAAGAAGATTGCCTTGGACCCATCTCACCCGGAGCGATTTGTTGTCATAGGGTCGAGCCTAGACAACAAATAGGAAAGCGAGCTCGTCGATTTCTTCCGTGAGAATCGGGACATCTTTGCATGGTCCCCCAAGGACATGCCTGGTGTTCCGACGGAATTCGCCGAGCACAAGCTGCACGTGAGAGAAGATGCAAAGCCTATCAGGCAGCCGCTGCGCCGCTTGTCAGAGGAGAAGAGAAGAGTCGTTCGGGAGGAGGTCGCCCGCCTGCTAGCAGCCGGCTTCATCATGGAAGTTTTTTATCCCGAGTGGCTAGCAAATCCAGTCCTGGTGCTGAAGAAGAACAATAAATGGCGCATGTGCATCGATTACACCAGCCTGAACAAAGCTTGCCCCAAAGATCCATTTGCTCTGCCACGAATAGATCAAGTGATTGACTCCACAACCGGATGCGAGCTGCTGTCTTTCCTTGATGCCTATTCGGGGTATCACCAAATCAAGCTCGATTCAGCCGACCGTTTGAAGACTGCTTTCCTCACGCCGTTTGGGGCCTTCTGCTACCTGACCATGACGTTCGGCTTGAGAAATGTCGGCGCCACCTTTCAGCATTGCATGTAGAAGTGTCTCCTCAAGCAGCTTGGCAGGAATACCCATGTTTACATGGATGATATTGTGGTGAAGACGGAGAAGAGAGGAACCCTTTTGGAGGATCTCCAAGAAACATTTGAGAATCTGCGCCGCTTTCGGATTAAGCTAAACCCGAAGAAATGCATCTTCGGGGTACCAGCAGGCCAACTCCTTGGCTTCCTAGTATCCGAACGCAGCATCGAGTGCAACCCCGTGAAGATCAAGGCCATCGAGAGGATGGAACGACCGACCCGTGTGCTACGGCGTGTACTTCACCGCCAAGAAGCTCAAGCAGTACTTCCAAGAGCATTCTGTCACGGTCGTATGCACGGCCCCGCTTGCTGAAATCATGGGGAACAGAGATGCCTCAGGAAGAGTGGCCAAGTGGGCCATCGAGCTGGCCCCCTTCACCATCTTCTACCAGCCGCGCGCCACCATCAAGTCGCAAGCATTTGCCGACTTCCTCGTCGATTGGGCCGAAACCCAGTACCTGCCGCCTATGCCAGACTCAACCCATTGGCGGATGCACTTTGACGGTTCAAAGATGCGCACCGGCCTGGGAGCCGGCGTCGTCCTCACCTCCCCCAAAGGCGACAAGCTCAAGTACACCCTGCAGATCCACTTTGCGGCCTCCAACAACGTGGCGAAATATGAGGCACTTATCCACGGGCTCCGGATGGCCAAGGAGATTGGCATCCGCCGAGTGTTGTGCTACGGTGACTCAGACTTGGTTGTACAGCAGTCGTTTGGGGACTGGGATACCAAGGATGCAAATATGGCAAGCTACCGCTTCCTTGTTTAGCAGATCAACGGACACTTTGACGGCTGCGAGTTCCTCCATGTGCCGCGAGCTGATAACATGCAAGCAGACACCTTGGCGCGAATCGGCTCCACCCGCCAAGCAATACCAGCCGGCGTATCTCTCCAATGCCTGCGAAAACCGTCCATCAAGCCTTCACCAGAGTCGGAGTCAATCTTCATACCAGCCGACCCCGGGGCAGGCGGCCCCGCGGTTTCGGTTGCTGGCCCAAAGACTGCTCCAGCAGGCGGCCACGACGATCCAACTCCAGCAGACGCATCACCCATAGCCGCGCCAGCTCCTGGCCCGGGGACTGCTCTAGCAGACGGCCAGGAGGCGCCGGCTCCAGCAGACGTCTCGAGAACTTCGAAGACACAGCAGGCGGCTCAACCCAGCCCTCCACCTCCCAGCCCAACCACCCTGGTCTCTTTGGCCGAAGCAACCGGAGTCTCAGCGCCGTCTTGGGCACAACCAATCCTCACATTTCTGCTCAAAGGAGAGATGCTAGCAGAAGAAACCTTGGCACGGCAAGTTCAACGTAGAGCCTCAGCTTATACCATTGTCGACAAAGAGCTCGTCAGAAGGAGTGCCACGGGCGTATTCCAGCGCTGTGTAGAAGCAACAAAAGGGCTGGCCATCCTGAAGGACATTCACCAAGGGGAGTGCGACCACCACACGGCCTCAAGATTTCTTGTAGCCAAAGCTTTCCGCCATGGTTTCTTCTGGCCGACTGCTTTGGACGATGCCAAAGATTTGGTGAAGAAGTGCAACGGCTGCCAACGCTTTAGCTCCAAGCAACATTTGCCAGCTTCTGCACTCAAGACTATTCCGATCACTTGGCCATTTGCCGTCTGGGGCCTGGATATGGTGGGACCTTTCAAGACTGCCGGAGGAGGCCTGACACACTTACTTGTGGCAATAGATAAATTTACCAAGTGGATCGAAGCAAAGCCAATCAAAAAACTCAATGGCCCAACTACTGTGACATTCATTGCAGACATCACAGTCCGATATGGCATACCGCACAGCATCATCACCGACAACGGCACAAATTTTGCCAAAGGCGCACTTGCCCGTTTCTGTGCAACTCAGGGCATCCGACTGGACCTAGCGTCCGTTGCCCACGCACAGTCTAACGGCCAAGTCGAGCGCGCCAACGGCCTTATCCTATATAGCATCAAGCCCCGGCTGGTCGAGCCTTTGGAACGGTCGGCCGGCTGCTGGATCGAAGAACTGCCGTCTGTCCTGTGGAGCCTCAGAACCACTCTGAACAAATCCACCGGCTTCACCCCTTTCTTCCTCGTCTATGGGGCCGAGGCAGTCATCCCAACAGATGTTGAGTTTGACTCGCCTCGCGTCACCATGTACACGGAAGCTGAAGCCAAAGAAGCACGCGAAGACGGCGTGGACTTGCTGGAGGAGGCCTGGCTGGTAGCACTCAGCCGCTCCGCCATCTACCAGCAGGGTCTCCGCCGCTATCACAGCCGGCGAGTGAAGCCACGCTCCTTCCGAGAGGGAGACCTTGTGCTCCGACTGATCCAGCGAACAGCCGGCCAGCACAAGCTCTCGGCTCCTTGGGAAGGACCGTTCATCGTCAGCAAGGTACTGGGCAACGATGCCTACTACCTCATCGACGCCCAGAAGCCAAGGGCGCGCAAGAGAGACGGCTCAGGCAAGGAGTCAGAGCGCCCATGGAACGTAAACCTTCTTCGTCGCTTTTATAGCTGAAAGACAGTATGTGTCATGCTATCTAAGTTATTTTGGGAATCAGTGGGAGCCCCGAGAGATTCTCGGGGACTGCCCAACCCTTTATCTATATGATAAGAATTATGCATGTGAATGTTTGTTGTTCACTATTCTGTCCGGCACCGGAGCCTACCAGACGGCCCGGGGACTGGCCGCCTGGCCCTATGTCTAGAGAATTCTCCTTAAAAAGTCAGACAAGTAATGTGATGGCATCCGAGCCCTCTCCTATTTCCAGTCACAGACTCGCAGAACGCGGCTGTCCGGCTGGCAGGAGCCAAAGGCAGGAAGCGATGCCCACATGAAAAATGGCTAAGGATTAGAGACATAGGTCCAGCCGGCCCTTAAGATTAACTGCCGGCTGCCGAGCAGCCGGGCAGTCAGTTCTAGGCTTGGCCAGACCGTCTTCCAGAAGGCAAGATACTTGCCCACCCCGAAAGTAGCGAAGTCCTTGACCCGACCACAGAACCACAGAGTGGCTGTCTGGCTGGCAGGACGGCAGTACTAGGGGTCGGCAAGGAGAAAATCGCCAAAGGAACTAGGACAAGGCTAATCCTAGGACTCGGCACAAATTGCATAAAAACGATGCTGAATTAAAAGAATATTTACATCCAAAAGGCCTTAAGAGCCGCCTTGTAGCAATAACTTACTAAATACACCCAGCGGGTGGAATTGTTCGAATTAACCGTGCAAGTCTTACAGAAAGATAGACGATACAGATAAAAATCCTAAGGGGCAGCAGGCTGGGCAGGCGGCACGACGGAGCCGGCTTCTGGGGAGGCCGCCTGGCAGGGCTCGTTCTGGCCGTCTCCTGCAGCAGGCGGGGCCGTCACTCCTAGCCCGCTTGTTGAAGACTGGTCAGGCTGGCGACTGCCTGCTGGGTCCGCCTCCTGGGAGCTGGTCTCCTCGTCGCTGCCTTCCTCGTCCTCGTCGCCTTTGCTGGAGGCGATCTCCTCGTCCGGCTCTTCCGACGCCGCCAAGTCCAGCCCGAAGTTAGCAGGCGGCACTACGTGACCCCTGTCATCCAGCTCCGGGATGAAGAGGGATGTGTCGGCGTACTCGGCGAGGGCGGCAGCTCGCTGGGCAAGTTCCCTATGCTCCGCAGCCAGCTCCGGCTGGGCCTCCGCGCGGAACGTCTCCAACTGCTCGAGGCTCAGGCCTGGGTACCAACTCTTGGCGAACTCCAAGGCGGTCCGTGCGCGAGCCCTTCCCGCGGAGCCCTTCCAGGCCTCGAAGCGCTGGCCGGCCGCCTCCAGCCAGGCGGCCGTCCGGCTGGGGGTGCAAAGCTCCGGCACACCTGGCCAGAGGGCGGCCAGGACCTGGGCGCCAGCACGCTGCAGACGGCGGAGAAGACGGTGGACTGGCAGAAGACGCACCCGTATGGCGAGAAGCTCTTCGGCCGGGGTCCTGGGCGCGTTGGGAGCCATCTCCCAGCCCGCCTGGCGCCTCACAGCACGCTCGGCCTCGATGGCCTGGGTGGCGGCCACAGAGTAGCCCGGGAAGAATTCTGCCAAGACTAGAACAAATATCAGAAGAAAAGCAAGACGGCTGCTGCAAACAATCAAAACAGAACGAGAAGACAGATGTCTCACCGTCGACCATGTCTCCAATGGCTACGTAGCCATCTTGGAGAGCCGCCTCCTTCTCGGCCCAATTCGAGCGCTCAGTCTCGAATTCGGCCCGCAGAAGGGACTCGGCGTCGGACATCTTGCCGAGCTCGGCCTTGTGGGCCGCCGCCTGGTCCGCCAGCTCCTTGGCCAGGCGATCGCGGTCTTGGGCGGCGAGGGCATGCTCCTGCTCCTTCGCGGCCAGCTCCGTCTGGGCCTCGCCCAGTTGGCTGCGGAAGCTGGCTGCGGCCGCTGGCAAGGGAGAAAGAAAAAGAACAAGGGTCAGCAGCAGAAGACACAACCATGGAGTTCCAAGCCGCCTGCTCAGCAGCCGGCTCGGATCTCGGGGACTACACCCAGCAGGTGCGCTGACACGCCCCCGCAAGGAGAAGAAGAAACACTGACCTCGGCTGTCTGCCAGAGCAGTCTGCAGCTGCGCCAGCTCCTGGCGATGCGCGTTGTAGGAAGCCACACGGAGGTTGTGGTACTCCTGCAACAAAAATCAAGATCAGATCTGGGTGAACACTTTGGAGTTCCAATCCGCTTGCTCAGCAGCCGGCTCGGAATTCGGGGACTACACCCAGTGGGTGCGCTGACGCGCCCCCACGGAAAAATTGAAGGAATAAAGCAGAAGAGAATAACAACACACTTACCCGAACGGAGGATCGCGTCGCAATGAACTCCCGCATCGCCGTCTGCACGACGCTGCCCAGGGAGTTCATGCGGTCCAAGACGTCCCGCGACGCGACAAGCCACGCGCCGCCTCCTCCGGATCTCCAGCTCGATGGCTCCGTGCTGGTTGCCTCATTCTCCAGCGCGGACGAGCTGGCCCCGCCGACCTCCACTTGTTGGGATAGAGAGACCACCCTCGCAAGACGCCGGCGGGTGGGACCTCGGGGGGCCGGCTGCGGGCCAACCACCAGCGTGCCCCCAACCGGAGGCACCTCCGTCCCCACGGACCGGCTGCTCGGCTCCCCAGCAGGCGGCGCTTGGGGTGGTGGCGGCGTCTCCAGGATGACGCACTTGACCTGCCGGCTGCTGGGGGCCCTTCCCCCGCTCTCGGGCGCGGGCGGCGTCTGCCTCGGCCTTCTTGGCGGCTTCGACCTCCACCTGGGCGGCGGCATCGGCTGCCGCCCGCTCACGCTCCGCGGCCTCACGCTCTGCGCGTGCCTCGCGGGCGTTCCTCTCTGTGGCCTCCCGAAGCGCGGCAGCAGGATCCACGCGGGGAGGCATAGGAGGGGCATCTGGGCCTCCTACCACGGAGCCCGCTGGCACCCGCGAGAGGGAGAGCGGCGCGCTGTGCAGACGTCCAGAGAAAGCAAATAATCAAGAAAGAATCAACCATGAAAGAAGAGCAAGACGCAAGGAAAGAGCGAAGAATATTTACCTAGACACGACTGGCTTGGCCTTGGGCTTCTTTGGCATATTTGCCCTGGCGGCTACCTCCTGACACCTCGTGGCGGCAGTCGACAGCCGAAGCTTCTTGGGCGGAGCGCCAGTCGGCCCTGGCGTGGCCCGCCGTTTGCCGCCGCCGGCTGCGCCAGACGGCCCTGATGGGCCTCGAACCCCTCGTTGGTTACCTCAAGTGGAAGGTGTAAGATGCAGTATGTAGAAGTGTTTTCCCTTAGCAAAGATACCAAGGATCGAATCCCCAGAGACTCCTAGGTTCAACAAGTAGGTGTCAACTGCTAACGGCGCAATCAACATGGACCTGCACACAGATACAAATAACTTTGCTCCCAACGAGTACAGAGAGGTTGTCAATCCCTCCGGCCTTGTAGTTCACAAAGGGTTAAAAGAAAATGATAGTAGTGATAGATAGTGTTTTGCAATAATAAGTAAAAGCGAAAAGTAAATAGCGGATGTGATCAATGATGGTAATATGGACCGGAGTCTCATGATGTTCACTAGTGATGTCTCTCTCCCAAAAGACGATAAAACAGCTATGTGAGGTAAACAAATTACAGCTAGGCAATTGACAGGACCACGAACGCAAACCAATGCTGATAACATTGCAGAAAGGTTGAGGTTCAAAGCATGGGCGGTACGCCAAAGTAAGTAGACCGAAATCCATCAATATCTACTATTAATCATCCACCTTGAGATATCTATCCAGAACATCTCGCTGGTATTAAGTTGCGAGTCCCACCCATAGTGTAAACTCAATGCAACAAACAACTGCATTAAAAGAACTTTGCGTAAAGTAAACAATCCTTGCACCCGCGGGCACAAGCACCGTTGTTTTCCCCCTTGTGGCAACAGCACATCCCCTAGACTCATGTTTCTGTCACTCAAGCTAGTCATCGAGGGGCATGAACCCACACTCGAGCATAACGTTCCCTCTTGGAGTCACTACGTATTACTTGGCCAAAGCAATAAATAACAACGGAGAACATGCAAGAATTACTTATGAACATAAATATAAAAGATGTAGATCAAATATATTACTCAAGATCAATCTGAACATAATCCCATAATCCATCGAATCCCAGCAAACTCAACATAGCAACAGCATAAGGATTACATATGTGCCTCGATCATGTAGGGCAGCTCACGAGGACTAATTAGTGAAGCACAAGAACGGGAGGAGAACATCACATAGCTACTGGTCATGGACCCATGGTCCAAGGGAGACTACTCACGAGTCATCCGGGAGGCGTCCATGGTGGTGGAGAAGCTCCCGGTGGTGATCCTCCCCTCCGGCAGGGTGCCGGGAAGAGTTCTCCTGGTGCTCCCGATCTTGGAAGCGGCGACGGCGGCGGAACAGAGATGGGATCGCGAAAAGAGTTCCTGTTCTGAGGGTTTCGGAGGACGCTTTAAATATATGCCAAAGGGGAGCATCGGGGAAGCTTCGGGGGGCCCAGGCGCCCCCCCGGCGCGGCCCAGGGGGGGTGCCGCCAGGGCGCCTGGAGCCCTGGTGGCCCCCCCGGCTGCCCTTCGGACGCAGGGTTGTTTCCGGAACGCTGATTTTTTATATAATTTTTCTGGATTTTTTCTGGCAGTTCTCGTAACGTGAAAACCTGAAATACAAAAACAACCGAAAACAGAAACTGGCACTGGGGTGCACTGGATTAGTAAGTTAGTCCAAATATGATCAAAAGTGTATGAAAGTGTATGAATATCATAGCAATATCACCCAAAAGTGGCATGGAGCAAGCAGAAATTATAGATACGTTTTGGACGTATCAACATCCCCAAGCTTAATTCCTGCTCGTCCTCGAGTAGGTAAATGATAACAAGAATAATTTCTGTGGTGACATGCTATTAACCATATAGGACTTATTCATAGTCATATGACAAAAGCTTATGAGGCAATGATTCTATAGTAATTAAGTTGCCTCATGAGAAAATCACAAATGACTGAAAGTTTTACAATATGACATTGAAGCATCAAATAGATTTGCAATGATCATGATGTGCAAATATGATAAAGTGATATCTTGCTTGCCCCCTTTAGTTAAGCAAAACATAAATGCAGGGGCACCTTCAAGGTTTAAGTGATGACTAGATACAATGATTTCAGAATTAACGATATCACAATCATGCACAAGACAATGCTACTTTGGGACAATGCACATTACACTCAGAATGACAATCATGCTCTCAGTAGTTGGTGCTTTTAAAGAAAGTGGAGACTCAACATAAAAATAAAAGATGGTTATGTGCTAGATTTTTTTTTATTTTGAAAACATGGAAGCAATTTTGTCAACGGTAGTAGTACTTCATATGTGTCATGCATAAAACATCCTATAAGTTGCAAGCCTCATGCATCGAATACCAATAGTGCTCGCACCTTGTCCTAATTAGCTCGGATTTCCATGGGTTATCATTGCATTACATATGTTTCAACCAAGTGTCACAAAGGGGTACCTCTATGCCACCTGTACAAAGGTCCAAGGAGATAAATCACATTTGATTTCTCGTTTTTGATAGATCTCAACTTGAGGACATCCATACCGGGACAACATAGAAAATAGATGATGGACTCCTCTTAAATGCATAAGCACATTCTCATAAGAGATTGAGGATTAAGTCCAAGCTAAAACTTCCACCATGATGCATGGCTTTGGTTGGCGGCCCAATGTTCTTCTCTAACAATATGCATATTCGTTCAACCCACGGCAAATCACCCTTACTTCAGACAAGACGAACATGCATAGCAACTCACATGATATTCAACAAAAGTGTGACAGTTGATGGCGTCCCCAGAAACATGGTTACCGCTCAGCAAGCAACTTATAAGAAATAAGATACATAGGCAACATATTCTTTACCACAATAGTTTTTAAGCTACTTTCCCATGAGCTATGTATTGCAAGGTTAGTTTGCTTAGTACAGGTGGAGGTTAGCAAAAGACTGGGAGCGACCAACTAAGAGAGCAATGACGGTCATAATCATGCAGAGCGACAAAGCAATATTGAATCAGGCATGGTAGTTATATCGCTACTCAGAAATAAAAGATCATCCAGGCTTGACAGACTTTCTTTACAGTCTTAAATATGCGTGAGCATACGCCAAGTCAATCAAAATAAATTCTCGAAGGAAGATATTACTAAACCATACCATATCATAGGCAAACAAATCAAGTTGGTACTCCAATAACACATTGGGAATCCCCCAGCTATTTGAGATTAACCATAAGAAAACCTGAACTACTAAGCACCATTATGCACGTAGCATATTTATCATAGACATATTAACCAATGCAACGGAAGCAAACTCTCTTAATAAAGTGAGCATGATAATTAAAGAGAGTTCAAGCAACCAACTAAACAAAAGCTCTTTGAAAAGATAAGCATGAATACTAAGAGCAGAGCATGATAGTAGCTATTAAAAGACAAAGAACACACACAGCAAAGATAGATATGAAAATTCTATGTTATGTTCTAGGTAGAAGTGGAGCGTGTTTCTCTCCCACATAAAGAATGCTGAGTTCCAACTCGTTATGAAAAACTAAAAAGAAAACTAAAAGCAAGACGCTCCAAGCATAGCACATAACACATGAAGTGATAAAAATATAGCGAAACGAAAGACGAACTGATAATGTTGATGGAGAAGGGGATGCACGGGGGCATCCCCAAGCTTAGACGCTTGAGTCTCCTTGAATATTTCTTGGGGGTGCACGGGGCATCCCCAAGCTTGAGCGCTTGACACTCCTGAATCTTTTTATCATCTTCCCTCGCACACTTGAAAACTCCCTTCATACATAACTCATCATAATCTGATTAGCGAGGTTAGTACCCTTAATAAAATAATTATACCTTGCTGGAAATAAAGATATTCTTGAAGTTCTACTGTTTCTCAAGATTGCCAAAAGGTTTTTGCAAAGAAAAAGCAAGCTCTTGATTTGCAAAGTGAAGGAAAGACAAAACAGGACAGAATCTGTGAAAAACAGAACATCAGGTAGTAATTGATCTGTTCGGGATACTTCTGCAACTCAAATCAAAAAACTCAGAACAGATGCACGAAAGACAATTATATAGAGAACGCTGTAGAAAAAATTCAGACCAAAAAGATGATCTGGTGATTTTATACGAATTTTTCTATCCAAGGACAGAATCTGTTTCCTGGACAGCACCTCACAACTTTTGAACTTTCTAGCAATCAGAGGCTATACTTGGCACAAATATGAAAAGCAAAGATACAATGATGATGCTAAAGCAGTAAACAACATCAAGACACAACAAAAGCAAAAAATTTATTAATATGGGCTGCCTCCCAAAATCACTTTCTTTTATGCCTTTAAGCTAGGCATAATGCATAAAGATCAAGTTTTATTAAGAGTAAAAGAATAGCTAGCCCGTACGACGGACTCAAAAGGTAACTTGATCTTCTTTCGAGGGAAGTGTTCCATCCCTTTCTTGAGAGGAAACTGAAATTTTATATTACCCTCTTTCATGTCAATGATAGCACCAACGGTGCGTAAAAAGGGACGTCCAAAAATAATTGGACATGAAGGATCACATTCAATATCCAGAATAGTGAAATCAACGGGAACATAATTATCATTAACAACGATAAGAACATCGTCAATCCTCCCCAAAGGTTTCTTTATGGAAGAATCAACGAGACGAACACCAAAAGAACAAGAATCATAAGGTTTCAATTTAAGCATATCATAAAGTCTTTTGGGCATAATAGAAGTACTGGTTACAATATGACATAAAGCATAGCATGAGAAGTTGTCTATCTTAATTTTAATCATAGGATCCCAACCATCTTCTAGCTTTCTAGGTATGGAGGCTTCTACTCTAAGTTTCTCCTCCCTAGCTTTGATAAGAGCATTAGTGACGTGCTCTGTGAAGGCAAGATTAAGTGTGCTAGTGCGGGGGTCTCTAGACATCTTGTGAAGGAAATCAATAACTTCGGTAAGAGTGCAATTATCAAAATCAAGATCACGAGCATCAAGTAAAGTGGTAGTAGTATCCTTTAGGTTCATTTGTTTGGTAGTTTCTATAGTCATAGCATCACCATTAATAGGTCCATTGGGACCAGGAGTACATTGGGTGCTAAGAGTTTGGATATCCTCAACAACTTTGATAGTAGCAACAGTATGGTGGGTAGGAAGGCTCTTAATTCTATCCTCTTCCTCCCTTTCTCTAGCCCATCTTTCTTTAAGTTTAGCCATCATCCTAATATTTTCATTAATTTGCACTTGAGTAGCATTAATAGGAATGACTTCCCTCTCCTTAAGAGGAGAAGTTTCAATTTTTAGCAATTTTACCTCATTGGCTAAATGGTCTACCTTAAAAGAAAGATCATCTAGTTTATGTAGTTTTTCTTCTACACTCTTATTAAAGGCTTTTTGGGTAGTGATGAAATCTTTAAGCATAATCTCTAGTTCAGTAATGGAGTTCTTGGTACTAGGATAAGCATTGTTGTTCCCATAAGAATTAGAGGGGAACGGTCTAGGATTGTTACCAAAGTTACTCCTATAAGCATTGTTGTTAAAATTGTTTCTAGAGATAAAGTTCACATCTACTTGTTCTTGAGCAATCAAAGAATTTAAAGGAACATCACGAGGATCAACAGTAGATTGCTTCGAAAGTAGAGACATGATCAAGTCAACTTTTTCATTTAAGGAGGAAATCTCCTCGACAGAGTTTACCTTCCTACCTGTTGGAGCGCGTTCGGTGTGCCATTGGGAATAGTTGGTCATCATCTCATCGAGAAGCTTTGTGGCAGCACCAAGTGTAGTTGACATAAAATTGCCTCCCGCGGCCGAATCTAACAAGTTCCGCGAGGTAAAGTTCAAGCCTGCATAAAAAGTTTGGATAACCATCCAAGTAGTCAAACCGTGAGTAGGGCAGTTCTTGATAAGAGATTTCATACGTTCCCAAGCTTGGGCAACGTGTTCATTATCCAATTGTTTAAAATTCATTATGTTACTTCTAAGTTGGATAATTTTAGCAGGTGGATAGTATTTTCCGATAAAAGCATCTTTGCACTTGTCCCATGAATCTATGCTATTTCTAGGCAAAGACTGAAACCATATTTTAGCTCCTCTTCTCAAAGAGAAAGGAAAAAGCTTAAGCTTAACAATATTACATTCTATTTCTTGGTACTTTTACATATCACAAAGTTCAACAAAGTTGTTTAAGTGTAAAGCAGCATCATCTCCAGCACCGGAGAATTGATCTTTCATGACTAAGTTCAGTAAAGCAGGTTTAATTTCATATGAAGGTGCTGAAGTGGCAGATGTAGTGATAGGTGTGCTGATAAAGTCATCGTTGTTGTGACTAGTGAAGTCACACAACTTGGTGTTCTCGGTGGAACCCATAGTAGCAAGCAAGCAAGATAACTATTTTTGTGATTTTCGATAAAAAGGTACTAAAGCAAAAACTGAAAGGTAAACTAACAAGACTAAAAAGCAAAGGTAAAAGATAGCATGCAACTCCCCTATCCTGAAGAGTGGAGTCCCCGGCAACGGCGCCAGAAAATACTCCTTGATGGGCCTCGAACCCCTCGTTGGTTACCCCAAGTGGAAGGTGTAAGATGCAGTATGTAGAAGTGTTTTCCCTTAGCAAAGATACCAAGGATCGAATCCCCAGAGACTCCTAGGTTCAACAAGTAGGTGTCAACTGCTAACGGCGCAATTAGCAATCAACGTGGACCTGCACACAGATACAAATAACTTTGCTCCCAACGAGTACAGAGAGGTTGTCAATCCCTCCGGCCTTGTAGTTCACAAAGGGTTAAAAGCAAATGATAGTAGTGATAGATAGTGTTTTGCAATAGTAAGTAAAAGCGAAAAGTAAATAGCGGATGTGATCAATGATGGTAATATGGACCGGAGTCTCATGATGTTCACTAGTGATGTCTCTCTCCCAAAAGACGATAAAACAGCTATGTGAGGTAAACAAATTACAGCTGGGCAATAGACAGGACCACGAACGCAAACCAATGCTGATTACATTGCAGAAAGGTTGAGGTTCAAAGCATGGGCGGTATGCCAAAGTAAGTAGACCGAAATCCATCAATATCTACTATTAATCATCCACCTTGAGATATCTATCCAGAACATCTCGCTGGTATTAAGTTGCGAGTCCCACCCATAGTGTAAACTCAATGCAACAGACAACTGCATTAAAAGAACTTTGCGTAAAGTAAACAATCCTTGCACCCGCGGGCACAAGCACCGTTGTTTTCCCCCTTGTGGCAACAACACATCCCCTAGACTCATGTTTCTGTCACTCAAGCTAGTCATCGAGGGGCATGAACCCACAATCGAGCATAACGTTCCCTCTTGGAGTCACTACGTATTACTTGGCCAAAGCAATAAATAACAACGGAGAACATGCAAGAATTACTTATGAACATAAATATAAAAGAGGTAGATCAAATATATTACTCAAGATCAATCTGAACATAATCCCATAATCCATTGAATCCCAGCAAACTCAACATAGCAACAACATAAGGATTACATATGTGCCTCGATCATGTAGGGCAGCTCACGAGGACTAATTAGTGAAGCACAAGAACGGGAGGAGAACATCACATAGCTACTGGTCATGGACCCATGGTCCAAGGGAGACTACTCACGAGTCATCCGGGAGGCGTCCATGGTGGTGGAGAAGCTCCCGGTGGTGATCCTCTCCTCCGGTAGGGTGCCGGGAAGAGTTCTCCTGGTGCTCCCGATCTTGGAAGCGGCGGCGGCGGCGGAACAAAGATGGGATCGCGAAAAGAGTTCCTGTTCTGAGGGTTTTGGAGGACGTTTTAAATATATGCCAAAGGGGAGCATCGGGGAAGCTTCGGGGGGCCCAGGCGCCCCCCGGCGCGGCCCGGGGGGGGGGGGGGGCGCCGCCAGGGCGCCTGGAGCCCTGGTGGCCCCCCCGGCTGCCCTTCGGACGCAGGGTTGTTTCCGGAACGCTGATTTTTTATATAATTTTTCTGGATTTTTTCTGGCAGTTCTTGTAACGTGAAAACCTGAAATACAAAAACAACGAAAACAGAAACTGGCACTGGGGTGCACTGGATTAGTAAGTTAGTCCAAATATGATCAAAAGTGTATGAAAGTGTATGAATATCATAGCAATATCACCCAAAAGTGGCATGGAGCAAGCAGAAATTATAGATACGTTGTGGACGTATCAGGCCCTGCCTGCTGGCTGGCACGGACAGGCGGCTCCTCCATCTCCTCGTCGTCGTCCGACCAGTTCTCGAGGCCGCCTTCTGGCTGGCCTCCGCCGCCGGTCACCTCCTCCTCCTCCATGGCGGCGGCGGCCCCAAGTTCGGGGTCACTCGTATCGCTCTGGGAGCGATCCTGCTCGAGGGGGCGGCTCGGTTGGTCGGAGCCCGGCGCCGGCTGGCCTGGGAAGATCTGAGCCGGGTCTCAGCACCAGATGGCTACAGCAGCCGGACAAAGAAGAAATAAAATAGAAGGACGAAAACTTACTGCGGGCGGCTGGTTGTCGCGGCTGTACGGAGCCTTGCTGAAGGCCCAGCTGGCGTCGGGGACCTGGCAGCTGGAGATGTGGTTCACCAGCCGGGCCACTTCCCTGTGCGGTAGGGGCTTGGTGCAGGTCCGGATGGGGTCCCGGCGCCCACTCATATCACAGATGAGGTGGGGCCAGCGCTGCAGCTGCAGCACCCGACGCTCGGCGAACGTCAGGAGCAGATCCGCGAACTCCAGGCCGTCATCGTCTCTCAGCTCCCGGAGACGGCGCACGGCCACGGAGGCGCCTTCGGTCAAGCCGATGGGCCGGGTCTTCCAAGAGTCCCGAGGCTCAGCAGGCAGCCCAGGCACCCATTCCGGCAGACAGATGAGATCCTCCTCGGGGTCGACATTGGAGACGTAAAAATACGTCTTCTGCCACTGCTTCACCGATCCAACGAGCTTCGGCGGCGGAAAGAAGTTTCTCGCCCCAGTGCGCTTCACGGCGATGCATCCTCCACACTGGGCAGCCACGCTCTGGACGGCGGTGCCCAACTTCACGTAGAAGAGCTCCGTCTAGAGCTCGACGGTGGGAAGGATGCCGAAAAAGGCCTCGCAGAGGACGACGAAGGAGGAGATGGTGGTTATCGTGTTCGGCGTGAGATGGTGTGGCTAGATGTGGAAGAAGTCGAGAAACGAGCGGAAGAAGCCACTCGCCGGCAGGCCAAACCCGCACTGGAAGTGCGAGCGGAAGATGACCCGCTCGCCTGGTTGCGGGGCCGGTCTGATCTCCGTCACTGGCGCCAGGCGCACGACGACCTTATCGGCCGGCGATAGCTTCCGCGACCGGCGGAGGACGTCTATGTGGTCTTGCACGACCTCGCTACGATCCCACTGGCCGTGGTGTCGGGTGGGCGCTGGAGCGGCCATGGTTCGGGCGGTGTTTCTCTGCGATTGCGCCAAGGAGAAGCGAGGAGGAAGACGAAGGACGGGGGAAAGTGAGCGCGAGAGCAGCGCCAGCCCTCTCCCCCGACCTATATATAGGCCCCGGCGACGAAGGCGAGGGGGCGGGCATGGGCTTAATCACCCCACGTCCTGCACGACCCTCGATTTTCTCGCGCCTAATCCGTGCGCATTTAATGCGCGTGGGAGGGTAATCGATTACCTCTGCCACTGTGGATCCGCGCGGGGTCCGAGGCCCTTAATGGCGGGCCCCGGCCCACTGTTGCGTCTTGTCACGCGCGTGGGCTGGCAGGCCGACGCGACAGGGCGGTGAAGCGTGGGCGCTGCCAACGGTCCGCGGGTCCGTTCGACTGACCGCTGACCAGGCGGCGCCTTCTCGCCAAAGATTCCGAGATGGCGGTACGGCTGCCAGAGGCCGGCTCTTGCAGCGCAGAGCCGTCTGGTGGCAGATGGACTCCTGAAGTAGACAGGAGTCATACAACAAGCTAGCCTGGGGGTGAAGCTGCTGGAACCCCTCAGCGTCTTCAGCGTCCACATCGGAGTTCCACCAGCTTCGGGGACTACTATCGGAGATATTGACCATGGGTACCCTCAGCGTCTGCCCTTGGTATTTTAAGACAAATAACGACCGCTTGGTCTGCCACGGCCGTTTGCTCTTCAAGCCGCCTCCTGGGGTAGCCTGCCCCAGGAGCCGGCCGCCAGCAGGCGGCATGGACCCAACAGACGGCAACACCAAGCACCACCAGCCAGCAGACGGCCCCGCGCTCCATCCTCAGGGAACACTCTGAGGTGGGTCCCGGCGGGGCGGGGGCATGGCTACAGGAGAACATGTCCTTAGAAGATCAATAAGGACGTGGCTACAGTGACCATGTACCTTATGAATATCCACTAAGCGGCGGGTCACTGTAGCCATGAGGCTTGTGACCAAGCAGAGGTCAGAGAAGGCCACGATCCCACTACCCACAACCGGCGGGGCCAGCAGGCAGCTGGCCCCATCGGTCAGCGAGCAAGCTCAAGAACGAACCGCCTCTGGCAGGCGGCCAGGGGAGACGGCCGTGTGGTAGCAGACGGCGCACCCCACTCTAGGAGTCAGAGCCTCATCAAGATGACGGGACGGGGCGAGGCGGCAGCGTACGGCGAGGGATGATGGCACTGTAGCCATCCCCTTCCCGACGAGGCTGCCATCAGCAAAAGCGCCTCCACAGTGAAAGGCAATCACGGGGGGCCCGCAGGCGGCGGTCCCCAGCAGACATGCGGCGAGGCCGGCACCAGAAGACACTGACGGCTGGGGGCCACGCCGTCGAGATTACCATTGTACCCCTGGGGGGTAGGCCTATATAATCCCCCAGGGTCCTCCATGTTGAGGGCTGGATGATGGCTTCTCGCCCCTCGTTGGTTACCCTAAGTGGAAGGTTTGAGATGCAGTGTAGCGGTAGTTTTCCCTTGGCAAAGATACCAAGGATCGAATTCCCCTGAGACTCCAAGGTTCAACAAGAAGGTGTCAACTGCTAACGGCGCCAGATACTTAGCAATTAACTAGACCTGCACACAGATACAAATAACTTTGCTCCCAACGATTACAGAGAGGTTGTCAATCCCTCCGGCCTTGTCGTTTACAAAGGATCAAACACAAGAGATGATAGTGATAGGTATAATTGCAACTAGTTAGTAAAAGCAGAAAGTAAATAGCGGATGTGATCAGTGATGGTAATATGGACCGGGGTCCCATGATGTTCACTAGTGATGTCTCTCTCCCAAAAGACGATAAAACAGCTATGTGAGGTAAACGAATTACAGCTGGGCAATTGACAGGATTATGTGCGCAAACCAATGCTAACTATGCTGCAAGAAAGGTTGAGGCTCAAAAGCATGGGCGGTATGCCAAGGTAAGTAGACCGAAATCCATCTGCATCTACTACTAATCATCCACCTTGAGATATCTATCCAGAACATCTCGCTGGTATTAAGTTGCGAGTCCCACCCATAGTGTAAACTCAAAGCAACAGACAACTGCATTAAAAGAACTTTGCGTAAAGTAAACAATCCTTGCACCCGCGAGTACAAGCACCGTTGTTTTCCCCCTTGTGGCAACAACACATCCCCTAGACTCATGTTTCTGTCACTCAAGCTAGTCATCGAGGGGCATGAACCCACAATCAAGCATAACGTTCCCTCTTGGAGTTACAACCTACTACTTGGCCAAAGCAATAAACAGCAACGGAGAACATGCAAGAATTACTCAAGAACATAAATATAAAAGAGGTAAATCAAATATATTACTCACACACAATCTGAACATAATCTCATAATCCATCGGATCCCAGCAAACTCATCATAGCAACAGCATAAGGATTACATATGTGCCTCAATCATGTAGGGCAGCTCACGAGGTCTAATTAGTGAAGAACAAAGAGGGGAGGAGAACATCACATAGCTACTGGTCATGGACCCATGGTCCAAGGGAGACTACTCACAACTCATCCGGGAGGCGTCCATGGTGGTGGAGAGGCTCCCGGTGGTGATCCTCCCCTCCGACAGGGTGCCGGGAAGAGTTCTCCTGGTTCTCAAGATCTTGGAAGCGCGTCGGCAGCGGAACAGAGATGCGATCGCGAAAAAGGGTTCCGTCCTCGAGGGTTTCGGGACGCGGTGTAAATATATGCCATAGGGGGGCATCAGCGGAGACCTGGGGGGCCCAGGCGCCCCCCGGCGCGGCCAGGAGGGGGGCCGTGCCCCCAGGGCGCCTGGAGCCCTGGTGGCCCCCCTCCGGCCCTACTTTGGCTGCAAGGAAGCTTCCGGAACGCTGATTTTTTATATAATTTTTCTGAAATTTTTCTGGCAGTTTACGTAATGGGAAAACCTGAAATACAAAAACAGCAGAAAACAGAAACTGGCACTGGGGTGCACTGAGTTAATAGGTTAGTCCAAATATGATCAAAAGTGTATGGAAGTGTATAAATATCATAGGAATATCACACAAAAGAGGCATGGAGCAAGCAGAAATTATAGATACGTTTTGGACGTATCAACATCCCCAAGCTTAATTCCCGCTCTTCCTCGAGTAGGTAAATGATAACAAGCATAATTTCTGTGGTGACATGCTATTAACCATATAAGAATTTTTCACAGTCACATGCCAAGTGCTTACTGAGATAATGAATCTGTAGTAATTAAGTTGCCTCATGAGAAAATCACAAAGAACTGAAAGTTTTACAATATGATACTGAAACACTCAATAGATTTGTAATGAGTATGGTGTGCAAATATGATAAAGTGGTATCTCGCTTGCCCCCTTTAGTGAAGCAAAACATAAATGCAGGGGCACCTCCAAGGTTTAAGTGACGACTAGATACAATGATTTCAGAATAAACGATATAATAATCATGCAAAAGACAATGCTACTTTGGGACAATGCACATTACACTCAGAATGACAATCATGCTCTTAATAGTTGGTGCTTTAAAGAAGGTGGAGACTCTCGAACCGTGGCTTTTGATGGCAAGGTTGAAAACCCGTGGTCGGAAACAAAAACTAAACATGTACCAGAGCTCTTGGTTTTAAAAACAGAGGTAATATTTTTTTTTAGAATATGCATGTTTCGTCAACGAATGCTAGCAGATAACTCAATTACTTCTCGAGCTGGACAAGTTTCAAGGAACGGCTCCCGAATGAGGACGATCACATCCTCTTAGTCTCCTTTGTTTATCACTGCCAAAGTTTTCTGATTTCTCATGAACAAAGCCTGAAGGAGGGTTTGTTTGTTTATATTATTTTTAATGAGCCAGGCGCACTCTATGCCAGTTCCTTCTCGTATTATGGGTTTGCACATTAGACATGCAATCCCGGGGTGAAGCTTGTCCAACTTAAAAAGATCATGAATTAACTACTACTTCCTCATGAGCTAAAACAGAGGCACAAAAGAGAAATGCTTTTTTTTGAATAATTTCGAGATGGTACATGAAAGTCTTCGTTACGAATGGCAGGTAAATACCATGTATAGGAAGGTATGGTGGACTCATATGGCATAACTGGTTTAAAGGATTTTGGATGCACAAGCAGTCAGTCCGCTTAGTACAGGCGAAGGTTAGCAAAAGACTGGGAGCGACCAACTAAAAGAGAAATGATGGTCATAATCATGCAGAGCGGCAAAGCAACATTGAATCGGGCATGGAAGTTATATCGCTACTCAGAAATTAAAGATCATCAAGGCTTGATAGACTTTCTTTACAGTCTTAAATATGCGTGAGCATACGCCAAGTCAATCAAAATAAATTCTTGAAGGAAGATATCACTAAACCATACCACATCATAGGCAAACAAATCATGTTGGTACTCCAATAACACATTGAGAACCCCCAGCTATTTGAGACTAACCATAAGAAAACATGAACTACTAAGCACCATTATGCACATAGCATTTTTATCATAGACATATCAACCAGTGCAATAGAAGCCAACTCTCTTAACAAGATAAGCATGATAACTAAAGAGAGTTCTAGCGACCAACTAAACAAAAGCTCTTTAAAAAGATAAGCATGAAAACTAAGAGCTGAACATGATAGTAGCTATTGAAAGACAAAGAACACACACATCAAAGATAGACATGAAAATTCTATGTTATGTTCTAGGTTGAAGTGGAGCGTGTTTCTCTCCCACACAAAGAAAGCTGAGTTCCAACTCGTTATGAACAGCAAGCAAAGCTAAAGAAAACTAAAAAGGAAGCTAAAAGCAAGACGCTCCAAGCATAGCACATAACACATGAAGTGATAAAAATATAGTGGAACGAAAGACGAACTGATAATTGTTGATGGAGAAGGGGATGCACGGGGGCATCCCCAAGCTTAGACGCTTGAGTCTTCTTGAATATTTCTTGGGGGTGCATGGGGGCATCCCCAAGCTTGAGCGTTTGACACTCCTGAATCTTTTTATCATCTTCCCTCGCACACTTGAAAACTCCCTTCATACATAACTCATCATAATCTGATTAGCGAGGTTAGTACCCATAATAAAATAATTTTTCCTTGCTGGAAATAAGGATATTCTTGAAGGTCTACTGTTTCTCAAGATTGCCAAAAGGTTTTTGCAAGGAAAAAGCAAGCTCAAGGTTTGCAAAATGAAGGAAATGCAAAACATGACATAATCTGTGAAAAACAGACCAGTAGGTAGTAAATGATTTTTTCAGGGCACTTCTGCAACTCAAATCAAAAAACTCAGAACAGACGCCCGAAAGACAATTTTATAGAGCACGCTGTCGAAAAAATTCAGACCAAAAAGATGAACTGGTGATTTTATACGAAGTTTTCTGTCCAAGGACAGAATCTGTTTCCTGGACAGCACGTCACAACTTTTGAACTTTCTTGCAATCAGAGGCTATACTTGGCACAAAGCTGAAAAGTAAAGATAAAATGATGATGCTACTGTAGTAACAACACCAAGACACAACAAAAGCAAAATAAAATTTTATTCATTGTGGGCTGCCTCCCAAAAGCGCTTTCTTTTATGCCTTTAAGCTAGGCATAATGCAAAGAGATCAAGTTTTATCAAGATTAAAAGAATAGCTAGCCCGTATAACAGACTCAAAAGGTAACTTAATCTTCTTTATAGGGAAGTGTTCCATCCCTTTCTTGAGAGGAAATTGGAATCTTATATTCCCCTCTTTCATGTCAATGATGGCACCAACGGTGCGAAGAAAAGGACGTCCCAAAATAATTGGACAAGAAGGTTCACATTCAATATCCATAATAGTAAAATCAACGGGAACGTAATTGTCATTGACAATGATAAGAACATCGTTGATCCTCCCCAAAGGTTTCTTTATGGAAGAATCAACAAGACGAACACCAAAAGAACAAGAATCAAAAGGTTTCAATTTAAGCATATCATATATTCTTTTGGGCATAACAGAGGTACTAGCTCCAACATCACATAATACATAGCAAGAGAAGTTATTCAACTTAATTTTAATCATATGATCCCAACCATCTTCTAGCTTTCTAGGTATGGAGGCTTCTACCCTAAGTTTCTCCTCCCTAGCTTTGATGAGAGCATTAGTGATATGCTCTGTGAAGGCAAGGTTAAGCGTGCTAGTGCGGGGATCTCTAGACATCTTGTAAAGGAAATCAATAACTTCGGTAAGAGTGCAATTATCAAAATCAAGGTCACTACTATCAAGTAGAGTGGTAGTGGTGTCCTTTAGGCTAACTTGTTTGGTAGTTTCTATGGTCATAGCATCACCATTAATGGGTCCAATGGGACCAGGAGTGCATTGGGTGCTAAGAGTTTGGATATCCTCAACAACTTGGATAGTAGCAACAGTGTGGTGGGTAGGAAGGTTCTTAATTCTATCTTCTTCCTCCCTTAGGTGTGCAACCACTTCTGGTTTAGCTGCCATTTGGTTTATCAAAGTGGCTTGTGTGTGGGACATATTGGAAACTTGGGTCTCAGTGATAGTGAGCCTAGTCTGGAGGTTAGAAATCTCAATATTTAGGCTCTCTAGTTGTCTACCAATGTCTTGCAAGATAGCAGTATGCTCATTTAATTGCCTCGAGAAGGTTTTGTTTTGTTCATATTGGGTGTGCATGTAGTTCTTAGTGGCCTTCTCTATTTCTAGAAGTTTCTCATAACCAGGCATGTCTCTATCTCTTTGGGTGGAGTTCTTGGTGCTAGGATAAGCATTGTTGTTCCCATAGGAATTAGAGGGGAACGGTCTAGGATTGCTACCAAAATTACTCCTATAAGCATTGTTATTGAAATTGTTTCTAGAGATAAAGTTCACATCTACTTGTTCTTGAGCAATCAAAGAATTTAAAGGAACATCACGAGGATCAATAGAAGATTGCTTGGAAAGTAGAGACATGATCAAGTCAACTTTTTCATTTAGGGAGGAAATCTCCTCGACCGAGTTTACCTTCCTACCTGTTGGAGCGCGTTCGGTGTGCCATTGGGAATAATTGGTCATCATCTCATCGAGAAGCTTCGTGGCAGCACCAAGTGTAGTTGACATAAAGGTTCCTCCCGCGGCCGAATCTAACAAGTTCCGCGAGGTAAAGTTCAAGCCTGCATAAAAAGTTTGGATAACCATCCAAGTAGTCAAACCATGAGTAGGGCAGTTCTTGACAAGAGACTTCATGCGTTCCTGTCGGGGAAACTGATCGCCCACGAACACCTATGGGACCGGAGTCCCTTTTCGGTACGGCAAGGGAGCGGAGGGAGCACGAAGAGCGGATCGAGGCGAGCACGCGAGCAGTTTACCCAGGTTCGGGCCGCACGGATGCGTAAAACCCTACTCCTGCCTTTGTTTGTATTGTGTTCTTAGCTCGGGAGCAAAGAGAGCTACAGTCACTAGTAGATAAAGGGTCTTTAGCCCCGGTTCATTTGGGCCTTTTAGCCCCGGTTCCAGAACCGGGACAAGAGGGTCGGTACTAATGCTCTGACCCTTTAGTCCCGGTTCAATCCAGAACCGGGGCAGAAGGGTGTCCACGTGGCCTGTGCACCGAGTCCAGGCAGGAGGGGCTTTAGTCCCGGTTGGTGGTACCAACCGGGACCAAAAGGCATCCACGCGTCAGCATTTCTGTGGCTGTGGTTTTTGTTTTTTTTGAAAGGGGAGGGAGGGTTTTAGGTTTTGGGGGTTAATTTAGGTGTTTCATATATTGTGTTAGCTAGCTAATTAATAGAGACAAGTGTTCTCTCTTATGTCCGTGCTTGGTCGACGCTACATACTACACATACGTATATAGAGAGGACTAGAGTCACGCTAGCTAGCTAGCTGCTAGCTACTAAGCAAACGAAGGAAACAGAAGATCGTATAATCAACATATATATATATATATATATATATATATATATATATATATATATATATATATATATATATGCATACAGAGAGAAGTAATATCGACCACCTCTCCTTCTCCGAGAGATTGGTCGAACAACAAGTTCTCGTATATCTATCCGACACTACCGGGCACATATATACAATAATTATCTCTTACAAAAATAATCTCCTAACACATGGATGCATGGTCCACATAGTATTCTCCGTCTTCAGCGATCACGTGTTCAAGGAAGAATGCCGCCAATTCCTCTTGAATTGCTCGCAGACGATCTGGTGTTAGGAGTTCATCCCGCATCCGAAACATCTAATTTGAAGTAGGGGGTCAATACATGAAATGATGCTATAAATTTGTGAATATTATTGATTTCTTACGCACTTCAAATTGTTCATCAGTGTAGCCCCGCTCACAGGTTGTGTGGCGGATGGACTCGCAAATGTAGTATCCACAATAATCATTCCCGGGTTCCTGCCACAACCACTTTACAAGAAATAGAGGTCAATCAAACTGATAAGCAAGAATGCCAAATTGGTATTGATGAAACTAGCGCTTGAATCAAGATATAGGAGATGCGCGCGCGGAACATGCTACTATATAGTACTTACTTTCGGGTATCTAAATTGTAGCTTCTTCGGCAGTCCCGGAGCTTTTTTGGTGAATTTTTTCCAAGCCCTGCGAGGCAAAGAAAACAATTTGTTGATATCAGAAATGAAGTTGCTGATATATATGCATGGTGGATAATATTGATCGATTTAACTTACCTGGCTAGCATTTGAGTCATGTCCGCATACTCCTCGGGATCTTTACGTTTAGAGTCGAAGACAGTTACTACTCCCTTCTCAAGCTTAATCTCTAAGACAATATAGTGGAAGCTGCGCACGAATGCATGAGATCATCAATTACATCACTATAACCTTGACTGATATATAAGGGAAACCAAATATGCACAAGACATTAACACTCACTTGAAGTTGTAAGGAAAGAGTATTATATCTTTGTTTTCATTTACCACCAACGATCGTAGCAAGTTGGTCTCGGTATCGTCGGGACACAATTTAACCTCGGTTGCATCTATGAGGTATGTGTTAATAAACCCAATATCACCTACTTGTCTTTTCTTCAATTCGACGATCTTCAATCTGCATAATATAGTGAGGATAATTATAAATACATGCAATGAAGATCATCTATATAGAGAGACTTAATGACAGAAGTAGTACTACTTACAGACAGTAGCAGGTGACCGTTGTTTTATCGAGGGCCAATTTATTGAAAAATTGATAGAACTCCTCAAATGGAACAGGCAACAGGTCAATTCCAACGAGGTCATGCTCCGGTTTAACTCTCAAATACAAGTTATTCCTCCCCCCAGACTCTCTGCAGATTTTCATGTACCAATCATGCAATCTTCGCATATTCGTTGATAGAGATCTTTCATTTCTGACGAGAGGCTTTTTGTACTCGTATCTTTCTATCTGCACTTCCAAGAAATCATAGTGTACATCGTCGGACGCGTAATCTGCAAGATTGGTATAACCGGGCACCATCCTCGGATCATTAGCGACCATGTCGCTAGACACCTTGAGCGGGGGGCACGATTGGTTCGCTTGTTCGCCGAGCTGGGCAATTTGTTTCCCAGCTCGCCCTTCTGCTAACCTCTGATCACTTTTAGTACTTCCCGACCGCTTCGCTGCTTGATATGACTTTTGGATCATGCGGTCATAGTTGTCCCGCGGCTTACTTTGCGCTGGTTGCTTCAGGGCAGCAAGAGTGCGCTTTGCTTTCACCGCATCTATCTTCTCCTCCGGAGGTGGATGTCTCTGTGCTTTCAACCCTTCAAAAAAGTCCTTCACTTGGCCTTGAGCGATCTTCGTGTTTTCCTCGTCGGACCTCTCGTACGGTAACTTCTCTAGAGGCGTGAGAGAAGGACCGAATCTGCATCGCCTCCCGCCTCTGGCACTGGTAGACGTCGCCGGACCAGACGAAGCGGCTGTCTTTTTTACTTGCTTAC
This sequence comes from Secale cereale, assembly GCA_902687465.1. NCBI lineage: Eukaryota > Viridiplantae > Streptophyta > Magnoliopsida > Poales > Poaceae > Secale > Secale cereale. The sequence continues at coordinate 87,311,540 of LR738710.1, read as the reverse complement.
GCGCCGGAGCAGGAGCAGCCGGAGCGGCGGCAGGTCTCTTCCCCCCTTGCTGATTAGGCGGTGAAGGAGGAGCAGGCTGGCTGCTCGGGCGTGCCGGCGGCGAAGGAGGCGGAGAGCCGCCACGCGCCGGCGGCAAAGGAGGCGGAGTGCCGCCACGCGCCGGCGGCGAAGGAGGCGGAGTGCCGCCACGCACCGGAGAAGGAGCCGGAGTGCCCTGATGGTCCCAGATAAGATAATCCGTAACAAAAGACGGATTATCCTATCAGGAACTCCGTTCCAAAACATCTTTGCATAACTTCGTACCAACATGCCCCGGTTACTTCTGGCAAATGATGAAGTCATGGAATTCTTCAATACTTTGACACTAGCTAGGCAACCTCTCTCGAACCTCCCCCGACTTCTCGGCGATCCACAACCCTAGACCCCCATGTCACATTTTGTCTAGTGTCAAAGGATTCAACAAACCAATATTTCATCATTAGGTGAAAGTAACAGTAGCATGATGGTACGAAGCTCTCCAAAGTTGTTTTGGAACGAAGTCCCAGATAAGATAATCCGTAACAAAAGACGGATTATCCTATCAGGAACTCCATTCCAAAACACCTTTGCATAACTTCGTACCAACATGCCCCGGTTACTTCTGGCAAATGATGAAGTCATGGAATTCTTCAATACTTTGACACTAGCTAGGCAACCTCTCGACCCCCCCGACTTCTCGGCGATCCACAACCCTAGACACCCTCATGTCACATTTTGTCTAGTGTCAAAGGATTCAACAAACCAATACTTCATCATTAGGCGAAAGTAACAGTAGCATGATGGTACGAAGCTCTCCAAAGTTGTTTTGGAACGGAGTCCCCGGATAAGATAATTCGTAACAAAAGACGGATTATCCTATCAGGGACTTCGTTCCAGAACAACTTTGCATAACTTTGTACCAAAATGCCCGGGTTACTTCTGGCAAATGATGAAGTCATGGAATTCTTCAATACTTTGACACTAGCTAGGCAACCTCTCTCGACCCCTCGATCCCCGACTTCTCGACGATCCACAACCCTAGTCCCCCTCATGTCACCTTTTGTCTAGTGTCAAATGATTCAACAAAACCAATACTTCATCATTAGGCGAAAGTAAAAGTAGCATGATGGTACGAAGCTCTCCAAAGTTGTTTTGGAACGAAGTCCCAGATAAGATAATCCGTAACAAAAGACGGATTATCCTATCGGGAACTCCGTTCCAGAACATCTTTGCATAACTTCGTACCAACATGCCCCGGTTACTTCTGGCAAATGATGAAGTCATGGAATTTTTCAATACTTTGACACTAGC
>LR738710.1:87156655-87309958 GCA_902687465.1 Secale cereale | reverse complement strand
CATAACTTCATACCAACATGCCCCAGTTACTTCTGGCAAATGATGAAGTCATGGAATTCTTCAATACTTTGACACTAGCTAGGCAACCTCTCTCGACCCCTCGACCCCCGACTGCTCGGCGATCCACAACCCTAGACCCCCTCATGTCACATTTTGTCGAGTGTCAAAGGATTCAACAAAACAAATACTTCATCATTAGGCGAAAGTAACAATAGCATGATGGTACGAAGCTCTCCAAAGTTATTTTGGAACGGAGTCCCAGATAGGATAATTCGTAACAAAAGACGGATTATTCTATCAGGAACTCCGTTCCAGAATATCTTTGCATAACTTCATACCAAAATGCCCCGGTTACTTCTGGCAAATGATGAAGTCATGGAATTCTTCAATACTTTGACCCTCGACTGCTCGGCGATCCACAACCCTAGACCCCCGACTGCTAGGCAACCTCTCGACCCCTCGACCTTCGGCCTCTTGGTCCCTCGACGACCCTCGACCCCTCGACCTTCGGCCTCTCGGTCCCTCGACGACCCTCGACCCCGGCCCCCCCTAATGTCGAAGTTATCGGGGAGGGTGTATATCGACATAGACATATTCGATAAAAAAAGAGGAAGAAGAAGAAAAAAGGAACCGCTAGAGGAGAAGATCGAAGAAAAAAAAAGAAAAAAAAGGAGAAGAAGAAAGGAATAGAGGAGAAGAAGAGAAAATTTCTCTTCTTCTCCTCTATCCTTTCTTCTTCTCCTCTTTTTTTCTTTCTTCTTCTTCTTCTTATTTATTTCTCCTCTTCTTCCTCTCCTCTTCTTCTTTCTTTCCTCTTTCTTATTTTCTTCTTTCCTATCCTTCTTTTTCTAAATTTGTAACTTTTGCATATATAAAACTTTCTATATATATTTAGCATATATAAACAAAAAACTATATAGCCACATACACATATATATACATCACATATACACACATCACATATATACAACAACTTCCTAAGAAAAAATATATTTATATACACATACATATATATTTAACATATATATTTAGCAAATTCCTAAGAAAAAAAAGATATACACATACATATAAATACAGCAACTATATATACTGCAATTTATATAAACATAAAAAAATATACATATATATACATATATACACAGCAACTATATATATACAGCAATATTAAACATAAAAAAAAGGGAGCCCCTCACATCGGCGGGGCTGGGCGGCGCGACGGCGGCGGGGCGGGGCGGCGACGAGGCGGCGTCGGGGCGCGGCGGCGCGACGGCGGCGGGGCGGGGCGCGCGACGCGACGGCGACGGGCCGGCTGGGGCGCGGCGACGGCGCGGGGCGCGGCGACGGCGCGGGGCGGGGCGACGAGGCGGCGTCGGGGCGGTGTCGGGGGCGACGGCGACGGGGCGACGGGGGCGACGGCGACGGCGACGGGGGCGGGGAAGGAGAGGGAGGCGTCGGGGCGGGGAAGAAGAACTGAACGAAATTTTCGCAAGTGTTAGTTTATATAGGAGGCGTATTAGTCCCGGTTGGTGGCTGAAACCGGGACTAATACGCCCCTTTAGTCCCGGTTGCTGCCACCAACCGGGACTAAAGGTCCCTTTTCAGCAGCCCAAAGGGCGGGAAGGAGGGGCCTTTGGTCCCGGTTGGTGGTACCAACCGGAACTAAAGGAGGGTATTAGCCCCGGTTGGTGCCACCAACCGGGACTAATGCCACCCTTTAGTCCCGGTTGGTGCCACCAACCGGGACTAAAGGCCTTGCCGCGGTGCGGTGGGAAGTTTAGTCCCACCTCGCTAGTTGAGGGAGAGCGGCACCAGTTTATAAGCCCCGCTGCCTCTCTCCTCTCGAACTCCTCTATACTGCAGGCCTAAGGGCCTAAACTGACACTGATTTGCCTGGGGTCTTGCTGGGCTTTCTACGGGCCTGAATCCTGGCCCATGGTTGGGTTTCTAGTCGTATTCAGGCCGTGTGGGCCCAGCAGGTGGCATAATTTTTATTTTTTTTCTTTGTTGCTTTATTTTTTAGTTTTGTTTCTACTTTCAACAAAATACTTACTGTTGCTATTTTTATTTATTTGTTTTCTTTGTTGCTTTATTTATTTGATTTTGTTTCTACTTACAAAAAAAATACTTATTGTTGCTATTTTTTTTCAAGTTTTTTTGTTTTGTTTTCTGCATTACTTATTTTCTTTTGTAAAACCAATTACAAACTTTCTGTTAGTGCAAGTAGTATTCAAATTTGAATAGTTTAAATTTGAAATTATTTGTTTTCTTTGTTGCTTTATTTATTTTATTTTGTTTCTACTTACAATGAAATACTTATTGTTGCTATTTTTTATTTTTTTGCAAGTTTTTTTTTGTTTTCTGCATTATTTATTTTCTTTTGTTTTTTGTTTAATTTTTTAATTCTTTCTGGTAAAACCAATTACAAACTTTATGTTAGTGCAAATTTGAATAGTATAAACTGACAATGGTATCATACTCGTTTGTTACAAAGTTGGCATGGTATCATCATAATAGTTGCGGAAAAAAGTCTTCACTTTTTCTTCGCTTGTGTCATTTGCTTATTGCGCCGTAACCATGGATAATCTTCATCGTTTATCAGGATGCTTGGGTCAGCCTTGACTTTGAAGGGAGGAATTTCATGAAACTTTTCATAATCTTCAGACATGTCTGTCTTGCCCTCCACTCCCAGGATGTCCCTTTTTCCTGAAAGAACTATGTGGCGCTTTGGCTCATCGTATGATGTATTCGCTTCCTTATCTTTTCTTTTTCTCGGTCTGGTAGACATGTCCTTCACATAGATAACCTGTGCCACATCATTGGCTAGGACGAACGGTTCGTCAGTGTATCCAAGATTTTTCAGATCCACTGTTGTCATTCCGTACTGTGGGTCTACCTGTACCCCGCCTCCTGACAGATTGACCCATTTGCACTTAAACAAAGGGACCTTAAAATCATGTCCGTAGTCAAGTTCCCATATGTCCACTATGTAACCATAATATGTGCCCTTTCCCCTCTCGGTTGTTGCATCAAAGCGGACACCGCTGTTTTGGTTGGTGCTCTTTTGATCTTGGACAATCGTGTAAAATGTATTCCCATTTATCTCGTATCCTTTGTAAATCAATACAGTCGAAGATGGTCCCCTGGACAACAAGTACAACTCATCACAAACAGTGTTGTCACCTCTGAGACATGTTTCCAACCAACTGCTGAAAGTCCTGATGTGTTCACGTGTAATCCAGTCGTCGCACTGCTCCGGGTGTTTGGAGCGCAGACTGTTCTTGTGTTCATCGACATACGGGGTCACCAATGTAGAGTTCTGTAGAACTGTGTAGTGTGCTTGAGACCAAGAATATCCGTCCCTGCATATTATTGAGTCCCTTCCAAGCGTGCCTTTTCCAGTCAGTCTCCCCTCGTACCGCGATTTAGGGAGACCTATCTTATTAAGGCCAGGAATGAAGTCAACACAAAACCCGATGACATCCTCTGTTTGATGGCCCATGGAGATGCTTCCTTCTGGCCTTGCGCGGTTACGGACATATTTCTTTAGGACTCCCATGAACCTCTCAAAGGGGAACATATTGTGTAGAAATACGGGCCCCAGAATGACAATCTCGTCGACTAGATGAACTAGGACGTGTGTCATGATATTGAAGAAGGATGGTGGGAACACAAGCTTGACAAGACATTGCGCCACATCACTCCTTAGCCTTGGTACGATTTATGGATCGATCACCTTCTGAGAGATTGCATTGAGGAATGCACATAGCTTCACAATGGCTAATCGGATGTTTTCCGGTAGAAGCCCCCTCAATGCAACCGGAAGCAGTTGCGTCATAATCACATGGCAGTCATGAGACTTTAGGTTCCGGAACTTTTTCTCTGCCATATTTATTATTCCCTTTATATTCGACGAGAAGCCAGTCGGGACCTTCATACTGAGAAGGCATTCAAAGAAGATTTCTTTCTCTTCTTTCGTAAGAGCATAGCTGGCAGGACCTTCATACTGCTTCGGAGGGATGCCGTCTTTTTCGTGCAAACGTTGCAGGTCCTCCCGTGCCTCAGCTGTATCTTTTGTCTTTCCATACATGCCCAAGAAGCCTAGCAGGTTCACGCAAAGGTTCTTCGTCACGTGCATCACGTCGATTGAAGAGCGGACCTCTAGGTCTTTCCAGTAGGGTAGGTCCCAAAATATAGATTTCTTCTTCCACATGGGTGCGTGTCCCTCATCGTCATTCGGAACAGCTAGTGCGCCGGGGCCCTTTCCAAAGATTACATGTAAATCATTGACCATAGCAAGTACGTGATCACCGGTACGCATGGCGGGCTTCTTCCGGTGATCTGCCTCGCCTTTGAAATGCTTGCCTTTCTTTCGACATTGATGGTTGGTCGGAAGAAATCGACGATGGCCCAGGTACACATTCTTCCTGCACTTGTCCAGGTATATACTTTCAGTGTCATCTAAACAGTGCGTGCATGCGTGGTATCCTTTGTTTGTCTGTCCTGAAAGGTTACTGAGAGCGGGCCAATCGTTGATGGTCACGAATAGCAACGCCTTTAGGTCAAATTCCTCCTGTTTGTGCTCATCGCACGCACGTACACCGTTTCCATTCCACAGCTGTAAAAGTTCTTCAACTAATGGCCTTAGGTACACATCAATGTCGTTGCCGGGTTGCTTAGGGCCTTGGATGAGAACTGGCATCATAATGAACTTCCGCTTCATACACATCCAAGGAGGAAGGTTATACATACATCGAGTCACGGGCCAGGTGCTGTGATTGCTGCTCTGCTCCCCGAAAGGATTAATGCCATCCGCGCTTAAAGCAAACCATATGTTCCTTGCATCCTTTGCAAACTCCTCCCAGTACTTTCTCTCGATTTTTCTCCATTGCGACCCGTCAGCGGGTGCTCTCAACTTCCCGTCTTTCTTACGGTCCTCACTGTGCCATCGCATCAACTTGGCATGCTCTCTGTTTCCAAACAAACGTTTCAACCGTGGTATTATAGGAGCATACCACATCACCTTCGCAGGAACCCTCTTCCTGGCGGGCTCGCCATCAACATCACCAGGGTCATCTCGTCTGATCTTATACCGCAATGCACCGCATACCGGGCATGCGTTCAGATCGTTGTATGCACCGCGGTAGAGGATGCAGTCATTAGGGCATGCATGTATCTTCTGCACCTCCAATCCTAGAGGGCATACGACCTTATTTTCTGCGTATGTACTGTCGGGCAATTCGTTATCCTTCGGAAGCTTCTTCTTCAATATTTTCAGTAGCTTCTCAAATCCTTTGTCAGCCACATCATTCTCTGCCTTCCACTGCAGCAATTCCAGTACGGTACCGAGCTTTGTGTTGCCATCTTCGCAATTGGGGTACAACCCTTTTTTGTGATCCTCTAACATGCGATCGAACTTCAGCTTCTCCTTTTGACTTTCGCATTGTGTCCTTGCATCGACAATGACCCGGCGAAGATCATTATTTGGTTCCTCTTGATCTTCAGCAGCTTCACCCGTTGCAGCATCATTGGGCACATCGTCTGGTTCCTCTTGATCTTCACCAGCTCCCCCCATTGCAGCATCACCGTATTCAGGGGGCACATAGTTGTCATCGTACTCTTCTTCTTCGCCGTCTTCCATCATAACCCCTATTTCTCCGTGCCTCGTCCAAACATTATAGTGTGGCATGAAACCCTTGTAAAGCAGGTGGGAGTGAAGGGTTTTCCGGTTAGAGTAAGACATCGTATTCACACATTTAGTGCATGGACAACACATAAAACCATTCTGCTTGTTTGCCTCTGCCGCATTTAGAAACTCACGCACGCCCTTAAAGTACTCGGAGGTCTGTCTGTCACCGTACATCCATTGGCGGTTCATCTGCGTGCATTTATATATAATTAAGTGTGTCAAAAATCATTACAGAACATCATAAATAGATAATTAAGTGACCAAATGGATAAAAGTTCATCATCACATTAAAACCAAAGTACATACATATATAGTTCTCATCTAACAACATATAGCTCTCCATACACATCGAAACTATGTAAAACATTTCAACGCGAAAACAAATGCTATCATAATCGCAACCAAGGTAACAATTGATCCAACGGCATAATGATACCAAGCCTCGGTATGAATGGCATATTTTCTAATCTTTTTAATCTTCAACCGCATTGCATCCATCTTGATCTTGTGATCATCGACGACATCCGCAACATGCAACTCCAATATCATCTTCTCGTCCACAATTTTTTTTATTTTTTCCTTCAAGAATTTGTTTTCGTCTTCAACTAAATTTAACCTCTCGACAATAGGGTCCATCTTGATCTTGTGATCATCGATAACTTCCGCAACATGCAACTCCAATTCCATCTTCTCCTCCTCCATTTTTTCCAATTTTTTCTTTAACGAAATGTTTACCTCTTCAACTAAATTTAACCTCTCCACAAGAGGGTCGGTTGGAATTTCCGGTTCAACTACCTCCTAGACATAATAAAACATCTATGCATGTCAGGTTGGTCGGCATAACTATCATAAGCACTAAAACAAATAGTTATAAATTAAAGATAATATACCACATCCGAATCGTAGACCGGACGAGGGCCCACGTGGGCGGATATCAAAACCATCGCACTATATAATAACAAGCAATAATAAACGTAAGAAAATTAGACAAATATCTATCTAAAGCAATAATAAAAGTAAGAAAAGCATGGACATAACAAGAGGCTCACCACGGTGGTGCCGGTGACGAGATCGGCGGGGGCGATCGACGGCGGCGAAGACGGGGACGGGACGTGACGGACCGCTAAACCTAGACAAATCTCGGAGAAAATAGAGCTTCGAGAGGAGAAAAGCTTAACTAGTGTGGCTCGGGCATTCCACCGAACATGTTGTGTGCATAGGAGGTGAGCTATAGAGCACCACTAACCCCTCTCCCCCTCGGCCAAAAAAAAAACAGAGCAGTGAGCTCTGCTCTTGAGTGAGGGGGTTTATATAGGCAACTCACTGGTCCCGGTTGGTGCTACAAACCGGGGCTAAAGGGGTGCCTTTGGTCCCGGTTCATAAAACCAACTGGGACCAATAGTGGTGGGCCAGGAGCAAGAGCCATTGGTCCCGGTTTTTAGCTCCAACCGGGACCAATTGGTCCAGATGAACCGGGACCAATGGCCCACGTGGCCCGGCCGGCCCCCTGGGCTAACGAACCGGGTCAAGTACCCCCATTGGTCCCGGTTCTAGATTGAACCGGGGCTAATGGGCTGGACCAATGCCCTTTTTTCTACTAGTGAGTGCTGGTTGCTAGCTACACCGAGCGTGAGAGTGATCAAGGATCGGCACCCCCTCTACGTTGCGCATGGGCCTCCTTTTATAGGTCAAAGGGGTCACCGACAGGTGGCAACGTAGATGAGGGTAAAAATGTAAAAGCGGTAGTAGTTGGAATAGTGTATGTACAGTGGTCTATACCTAACCCTGACGATAGGGGACAAAGGCATTGAATGCCCGTCGCCGTCGCCCCATACAGTGTAAAAAGCGTCCGTCAGGGCGTCTCCGTTCGCCACGAAGGTGGCCTCGTCATCGCGGCTCGCCACGGTGTACCCCAGGCTGCATAGCCTTCTGCCACGTGCACCTGGAAGGGCCCCAGGGCGACGCGTGGCCGGATGAGCTGGAGCGCGGGCACGTAGTGGGAGCTTGCCGCGGTCGTTACCTTGCCGTGCCCGGAAGCTTGTCGCTCTCCGGGCCTTGCCGGGACGCGCGATGCGTCACGGCAAGTCTCCTGAAATGCCATGTTTTGGCCTTCCTGGCAAGCTCCTCTTGCCAGGGTCTTGTGCTAAAGGGGTGGTCTTGAGCCTGGAACGACCTTCCCGGCAAGCTCCTCTTGCTGGGGTCTTGTTTCTTTAACTTGAATACTTTGTTCTTGAATGGCTCCAAAGGATCCAGAGCGGGCCTTGGCAGGCGCATGTCAAGCCCTCCCACGGGACGCTGCTACTGCCCGTGCACAAGTCGTGATACTAAGGTACCCCTACTTTAGTACACCGACAGGAGCCCCCGGGCCTGGGCCACACACGGTGCCGAGTGCTGTTGGGCCAGGCCCAAAACAGTGCATGGGCACACGCGGCCCGCGGCGCGCCGTATCCCACTCCGTATCCACCGCGCCTCTCCCTAACGGCACGCGTCGATTGCGGCGTCGTGGGAGAGATCATGGCCTGTTTCTTTAATGGGGGAAATGCGGAACGCCCCCCTTTCCCCCTTAAAAGCAGGGGAAATAGGGGCAGTTCCCCCCATTCGCTTCATTGCTTCTTCAACCTCCAGAAACCCCCGCCGCTCTCCTCCTCCCCGAAGGTCGAAAGAGAGCAGCGCTCCGCCCTTCTTCCGCCGCCGCCAGTCTCTCCAGCGCCGTCGACTTCCCCCGCCGTCCCCGCCATGGCCCCGAAGGGCGACAAGGCGAAAGCTACGAAGACCGCCAGGGCACTGAAGCTAGCGGCAATGCGGAAGAAGATGGTGGTCTTCCCACCGAGGCTCGGCGCAAGGGAGCTGAGGGACTCCTTCTACCTCTTCTGGGCGAGGGAGACAAAGGCTCACCCGCGCACCAGGGTACTCCCCGCCGAGGCCTGCGACATGTTTCTGGGAGGGTACGCCTATTTCGCTCTGTTCTTCCATTGCGGACTCTGCCCACCATACTCTGAATTCTTCTGCGATATCATGAATACCTACGGGGTTCACCTCCTTGATTTCACCCCTAACGCCGTCTTGACCATGGCTGTTTTTGCACATCTGTGCGAAAACTTTGTCGGAGTGTACCCCAACGTAGCCCTCTTCCGCCATTATTTCACACCTCGAGTAGAGTCTGGGTCTCCTTTATCCGGCGGGATCTCCTGGATATTTAGGCTCCATAAGAAAGAGGCGTACTTGACTGGAGAACTCCGCGGCAAGTGGGAGGAGTGGAGGGCTAATTGGTGCTGGATCATGGAGGACGAACCCCAGCAGTTTACTGCCCCGCGCCAAGTTGCAATTGTGCGCGGCAATGACTAGAGTGATCTGGCCCCGGAGGACGACAAGCTAAAGATAGCCACCACTAGGATTCTTCGCCTCCGGCAAGCCAAACTCACTGTAGGGGTTGTCGGAGCAGATTTCCTTCGTCGCCGCATCGCCCCCTTGCAGGAGAGGAAGAGGCCTGCTTGGGAATTTGGAAACGCAGCAGACTTTATGAGGCTGCGCCCAGGCCTCAACTACAATTTCACTGTCTTGGAGCTCAAAGGGATGCTCCGCGAGCTGTTCAAGCACGACCCCAAGCATCCAGAGTCGTTCGCATTGCCGCGGGGGGTAGTTCCGCTCTGCAACAATTCGTCGCTCAGCGCCATCCGCGCGGCGATGCCATGGTGCGACTCCCATGGAATTGACCCCACTTGGCGGGAGCCTTCTGACGAAGCCGTGCAAACGTTCTTCGATAACTTAGTGGAGCTGCCCATCAACCCTGACGAGAAGAAGGGCCTCACCCGCGACACCACCGACGAGGAGATGGCTTATATTGCCACCAGGTTGGAGGAGGCAGCTGCAGCCGAGGCCGCGGGAGAGTTTGGGTATACTTTGGAGGAGGCAGACGCAACGGAGGCGGTGAGCCTGGCCGAGGAGGAAGAGATCCTCAAACTGATAAAGTCCGCCGGGAAGCCTGCCGGGACGAACGAGGCCACCGGGGAAGGTACAGAGTCGAGCGAGCCCGCCGAGCAAGGGGCCGAATCAAGCGATTCCGCCGAAGACTCGGGCGGGTCTCTGAACCTTGTTTCCTCTTCATCCTCGGGGAGTTCTCCGCCACCGGCAAGCCCTCCGGCTCCAGCGAGGAGGCGCCTCCGCAAAGTGGCGGAGCGCCCGGTGGGCCAGCAGCCGCAGCGCCGCCCGGCGCGCGCCACCACGACGAGCAAGACTGCCAAGGGAGCGCCCCGCGCTTCAGCAGCGGCTGGAGGAGGGTCCTCCCGGGCCGGTGCTAAAGCTCCTGCCGCCCCTCGTGCCTCGGCGATGACCGGAGCGAGGTCCTCTCAGACCACCGACCCCGCTCCCGGCAAGCGGCCAAGGGCGCCTACTCCTCCAGCTCCTCGCGCCGGGCCGCGCGAGGCGTACTTCGACTTCTCCGTGCTTAGTTCTGACGAGGAGGAGGAAGAGTAAGTACAGTTAACTCTTGTTCCCTTCGATTTGTTCTTGTTTTGAATCTTCTTTGCCTGATTTTGATCTTGTTTTGCTTCCAGGACCCTGGCCCAGAGGGCGGCGAAGAGCGCCAAGATCCCGGTCGTCGATCTTGAGGACGAGCCCGTCGCAGCAGCAGGGGATGCGCCTGCGACAGGTTTGCCGGACCAGCCAGCTGCTTCGCAGAGCAGCCCCCAGCGCAGCCCCCAACGTAAGTCTCCTGTTCACTTCTTCGCTTGTCGGGCACGCGCAGGCTTCTTATCCTTGTTAACCTTTCTGCTTGTTTTTTGACTTGTACAGAAGTAGAGCCGCAGCCTCTGGAGCATCAAGAGACTGCTCCCGACGAGCCGCACGCCCCGATCTCTCCGCCAAGGAGGAGCTCCCCGGCGAGGGAGAATACTCCATCAAGGGCGAGTACCCCGCCAAGGGCGAGCACCCCGCCAAGGGTGAGCACCCTGCCAAGAGAAGGCGCCAGCGGCCCTCCGCCGGCGGGGGCTACTACCACGCCGCCGAGGGAGGACCCCCCGGCGAGGAACCTCGTTGAAGAAGAGGCCCGCGCAGGTAACCCTTGTAGTTTTGTTCTCTTGGACTTCTCTTTTTGGATATTTTCTTGACAATTATTTTCTTCTTTCTTCTTCTTGTCTTCAGACTCGTCCGCTCCAGAGCCTATGGAGACGGAGGCCGCCACCGAGGAGCCCGCGCGCGGCAACGCTGATGACGCCGCGGCCACCGGAGAGGCGATCGGTATCGACGAGCCCGCCATCGAAGAGGCAGCCAGGGCCGCCGACGCGGCAGCGGAGGAGGGAACCGGCGGTCGCACTGACGGCCCTGAGGCCGCAGGAGCGTTCGATGCTGCGCCGACCGCCGACCCTGCTGCTGCCGTGGCCGGAACCAGCGCATACTTAGAGGCTGGGAACGGGGTCTTCATTCAGATCCCGTGGGCATCTACGCCAAGGGCGCCCGCGGAGGGAGAGGTCTTCGATGGGGAAGTCCTCGCCTCCGCCGGGCTTAAGTTCGTCGACGCGCCCGGCAGCAGCAGCGAGCCCGAGGAGGAGCGACTCCTGCGGATGCTCCTGGCCCTGTACCGCGCCAGGCAGGCCAAGCTGGAGTCCCGAGAGGCTCTGGCCGCCAAGGCGGGCGTTGACTTGGAGAAGCGCGCCGAAGAGCTCCGAGCCGCCAACCAGGCGACCCTCCGATCCTTGGCGGAGGAGCGGGAGGAGCTCGCCGAGGCGCATCAAGCGTTCATCCTCGAGAAGGCCGAAGCAGAGGAGCAGCAACGGCTCGCCGCCGAGCTGTCCCGGCGGGAAGGAGAGATAACGCAGCGGAAGGTCGACCTCGACAGCCACGAGGACGACCTTGCCGCGCGCGAACAGTCCCTTGGCGGAGCTCTGCAGGAGGCGAGGGACGCCGCCGCAGCTGCAGAGACCGCCAAGAGAGACTTGGAGGCGAGGGTGGCGCAACTGGAGATCCACCTGAAGACGAGCGAGGAGAAGGTTGCCGCGCTCACGTCGGAGAGGGAGAAGGACGCCCACAGCCACTCTGAGCTGCAGGTCCGTCTCTCCGACAAGAGCAAGGAGCTCGCCATCGCCAAGGATTCCGTTGCAGACTTGGAGCTGAAGCTGTCCACCCTCACCGCATCACTTTACAGCGCCAGAAACCGGGAGTCGAAGCTGAAGGAGGACCTCAGGGCTGAGAGGGCACTGCTGGACAGCGCCGCCCTCACCCAGAATAACTTCAGGCAGACGATGGAGCAGTGGACCGAGGGGCTCATCGCCGCCGCCGCTGACATCGACAGGGAGTTGGCGGGGCTGGGGACGGAGCACCTCGGATACTCCCCCAACACGAACCTCCCTCATAGCGCCAAGCTGAGCTTATTCTTCAGGGTAGTGGCGCCGGCCCTCGAGCAGCTCCTGGAGAGGATCCCCACGCAGCTGGCGAACGAGGCGCGCAGGCTTTGCACATGAGTCGTGGAGAGGGTGCTGACGAAGATAGTCTACCGCAACCCAGGACTCAACCTTGAGAATGTCCTCAGGACCTTGCCACCCGACGCCGACCAGGAGGCGCTCAAGGCCCTTGTCGCGCCCATCGTGGCCAAGGTGGGCAAGATCAGGAGAGTTGATGGCGACCGCGTAGACTAGGTTGTTTTCTTTCCGCTTCCCTTGTCACTGTGAACCATGTCATGGATAAGAATCTATTAGTGCTGCGACAAGTTGCTTTTGTAATATAACTCTATTTTGGGTAGTTAACGCAGTGTTATTTCCTTTACTTGACTTCTCCGCCTTGTATGCTTTTACCCTACGCTTTTAGGGAACTTGCCGGCGAAGGGACCCTTGCCGCAAGCGCTGAGTGCGGAACTTCAGCAGTCTGCTAGCAATGCCGCTACCGGCAAGAAACCTTGTCGCAGCTAGTCGCAGCACACTTAGGTTGTTGAGCGAACTCGAAAACGAAGTAAGGGTGCGACACTTGTCGCAGCACACTTAAGCCGTTGAGCGTGCTCGAAACAAAGTAAGGGCGCGGCTAGCTACGAGTAGGTCCCTCCGCGCACAAGTTTTCCATACAAGGTGTGATCGTTCAAGGAAGATAACTTAGCTTTTGTGTTGTTTGCTTCCCGGCAAGGCTAGGCTTTCTTGAACGGCACTTGGTCCATACCACTGTCTCCTCCCCCCGGCAAACTTGTGTGCGAGGAAACCTTCTTCTGCTTGAGAGAAAAGAGAAGAGGAGGAAACATAGATATGGAGCCTTGCGGCTCGTTATTGCTTACCGGAGGTGTGTGCTGCACGAGGTGTCATATAATACATGCCAGAAAAAGAGGAAAATGCATGAAACTGTCACATCCCTAGTTTAGCACTTGCATTAGGGCTAGCTAGAGTGTGCATCATGTTTACTTATCAAAGAAACTTGAAATGGGAATGACAGAAACCCCAGCACCCCTCTCCTAACAACTAGGGTTTGATAAAATCTTTTCCAATGTACCCAAAAATGCCCTTCAAAAATGTTCATCATTTCTGCCTTGGTCTTAAACCTCTGCCAAAAATGGTGCACAATTTTCTAGGACATCTAAGGGCTCTGGATTAAATCATATGGTATTTGAATTTGGGCATTTAAATGCTATAAAATATTTTAAATGCTCAAATAATCATAAACTATAATGTTCCATACTGTTCATAATATATACAGTGGGCATGACAAGTTTTATGAGTTATAAAAATGTTCTGGCATTTTTATTAATTAAACAAAGTTGCAAAAGAAATGAAACAGAAAAGAAATAGGAAAAAGAAAGAGAGAGAAAGCACTTACCTTGGGCCCAGCATTGTTGCAGGCCGGCCCAGCCCACCAGCCCCGTTCTGTCGCCTTCCTCCTCGCGCCAGAAGGCAGCGCGCGTGGCCACCGCGCGCCGGCACGCACCCGGCCACCTCCACCCTGCTTGCCTGCCTCCCCGACGCCCTGGAAGCCTCCCTGCGTCGCCACGCAGCTGCCTCGACCCCTCTCTCACTTTCCCCTCGTCTCCATCGCCTTCCCCTCGCTCTCTCCCTCTCACCACCGAGCCGCCCGTCGCCGCCGTTCGCCGTTGCCGCACCTAGAACCTCCCCCTCGTCCCGTGAGCATGTCCAGAAGGTTCGCCGCGATGCCCTCTTCCTCCTCGCTGAGCCACGGATCGCCGGGAGCCCTGCAACGCCTTCACGCCGTCGTCCCCAACCTCGGATCGCCGGAGCACCTCGCCATCGATTAAGAAGCTGCATAGCGTCCCCGACCCCTCCGTTGAGCTCGCTAGCACCGCTGTGAGCTCCTACGCCGAATCCCCCCTTCCTCTGCTTCGTTTGCGCCGTGTAGTTGCTGCTCCGCTGAACACCGAAACACACCGCCGCCGTGCTTGCCGCCGGTGATGCTCCGGTGACCATTTGGTCACTGGCACATGTCCATCTCGCTCGCCGCAGCACGTAGACGAGCTAGGTACCACGCACGCATCGCCTAGGCCACCGTAGCCGCGTCTCCACACACACCCGAACGCCGGCCGCCGCTGTCGAGCTCGTTGCCGTCGTCTTCGGCCACCACAGGCCCGGCAACCACCACCGTTCGACGCGCTTCGGCAAGGGCTCTCCAACGCGCCCAACCGCGGCTCGAACCGTGCCCTGTGGACGTTTTCCGAAGCACGCCGCCGTGTCTGGCCTCGTCGGCGTCACTTCGCCGGCGAGTTTGACTCGTTTGACCGGGGGGTTGACCACCCCTTGGTCGCTGACGTGTGGACCACCCCTCCCCTAATTAGCTAGTTTAATTAAATAAATGTTAATTAAATTAGTTAATTAGTTTAGTCACTGACCCGTGGGCCCAGACCCCACTGACAGCTAATTAGTCTTTAGTTTAACACTAATTAACTTTGCTAAATAGCTGTGACACTGATATGCCGGGCCCACATGTCATGTTTGACTTGGACTAGCTCCTGTTGACTGACTGACGTCAGCATGATGTCATGCTGACGCAGTAAAGATTTTCTGGGATTTTTAGATTTAAAAATAATTCAGCAAATTCCAGAAAATGCCTAAACTTCAAAAAATCATATAAAATCAACCGTAGCTCAGATGGAAATAATTTATATATGAAAAACGATCAGAAAAATCCATTCTTTCCAATGGCACTGGTTTCATGCATGTTTGAGCAAGTTAACCTTGCTGTATACATTAAAACATGATAATGCATTTAATTAAATAATAGTTTGAATTCCAATTTGAATCCTTGATTCAAATAGGCTCAAACCCTTCTGGTTTTAGTTGCACTAGCCAAAACACATGCATCTTGCCATGTCATGAGCATGCATCATATTGTTGCATTTGTTTGTTTAATGATTGTATCGCCGGTATTCTCTGTGTTAGGTCCTGCTCCTGAGGATACTCCTCCGTATCCAACTGAAGAGCAGTACCCGACAACCACTTTGTCAGGCAAGCAATCATTGATCATTCCGATACAAACCCAATCTCCTCGCTCCTGCTCTCTTTTACTGCATTAAGGCAACAACGTGTGAACTGCTACTTGCTGCGGTAGTTGAACCCTATTCCCTTGCATGACCTGTCATTGCCACAGTAAATAGTTGAAACCCACTAGCATGTGTATGAGTTGATTGAGCCATGTGATGTATGATCCACCATGCTATTTGTTTATGTTGCCTGCTATGCTTAGAGTTGTGTCTGGTCTGGATCATCTTGGTGATGGATCAGAGTGAAATGATCATACCGATAAAGAGAAGGAAGTGTGGAATACGCTTGGTAAAGGTATCGATGAAAGACCATGTAGGAGTACATGGTGGGTTGTTTCATTGGAATCGTCCATAGGAGCCGAGATCTGTGTGTGTGATTCAAGTTACAGTTACTACCACACATTGGGCCCTGAAATATGACCCCGCTCGACTTATCGACTGCCATGTTCTCTGTCCAGGAGTTGCAACTAGTTTTTGGTGTTTATAGATTACTGGAGGTCGTGCACAGCGCTGACCCTCGGGGTGGGCTGTGATGCGACAGGTACGTGGCACGGTGTACCGTTGCCCGTTTGGTGACTCGGGAACCCTGTACACATCGTTTGGGGCCGTGAGCGACACCCTGGCCGGATCTCCCCACGGATGGAACCCAAATAGGCGATAAACCTGGACGAGAGACTTGAGTGGTTGGTTAGGTCGTGGTCTACACCCACGTCGGCTTTCGCTTGAAGTCTGCCGAGCACATGTCGTGTGCAGACGCTAAGTGGTGATAACATGTGTGAAGAAGTACACCCCTGCAGGGTTATCAATCTATTCGAATAGCCATTTTTCGCGGTACGGACTACTTGGTTACTCTTACAGTTCATAGACAAGTTGATGGATACTACTAAAAGCCTCAAGATAAGTGTGAGTGCCGTGGATGGCCCTTCCGTAGGATGACGGAAGAGGATCCTCGGTAGTGTATTGTTGTGGTGAGTAGAGGACTCGTGTTCGTAATAACATCTTGCAATCCGTTGAGAGTTGTAGTATAGGTTAGCCAAGAGTCAAAGCTGGCTATCTGCTATGAACTCCACTGCCCCCTTTAATAATGTTGCATGTATGATAGGTTCTGTTGTAAGACTTGCTGAGTACCTTTGTACTCATGTTTGCTTAATAACTGTTGCAGAGGAGAACCCTGCCCCTGCTGATGGGTTCTACATAGATGTTGACGTCGACGAGTAGCTTGACACCCAGACGGAGATCTGGAGCTTGTGAAGGGCCTTGTAGATAGTCAGGCCTCACCAAGCCTGTTTATTTTCTAAGTTGTCTGTACTCAGACATGTAGCTTCCGCTTGTGCTTGTATGACTGTATGACTTGAGTGTTGGGTCATGTGACCCCTACCTGTATGGATATGTTATGTATGGCTCTTGGAGCCTCTTAAATAAAGTACTTTGAGTCATAGAGTTCTGTTGTGATGCAATGTTGTATTTGCACATATTGAGCATATTGTGTGTATGGTTGAAATGCTTGGTATGTGTGGGATCCGACACCTAGTTGTTTTCCTTTGGTAGCCTACATTACAAGGAAATGCCTCCTAGTGATTCCAATGAGCCTTGGTAGCCTGCTACTGCTCGGAACACGTCGGCTGGCCGGCATGTGTCCTTCTTCGTTCCTGTGTCTGTCCCTTAGGGGAAATGTCACGCGTTGTTCCTTTAAGTCCATGTAGCTTGCTATGACTTGGGTTCATACGTTGATGACCGACACGTTCGTTGCTGGGTCATGGATGCCTGTCTCTGTAATCTAGTGCCACCTTTGGTTTATAACTAGCCATGTCGGCCCGGGTTCTCTGTCATATGGATGTTAGCGACACTGTCATATACGTGTGCCAAGATGCGCAAACGGTCCTGGGCCAGGTAAGGTGGCACCCGTGGGGTTACCGTGCGTGAGGCCGCAAAGTGATATGACGTGTTACAGCTAGATCGGTGTGACTTAGGATCGGGGTCCTGACAGCGTTGGCATCAGAGCTGGACTGCCTGTAGGTTTCTCAAGCCAAACTGGTCGATGTTGAGTCTAGAAAATTCTTAGTTATATGTAGGGGAATTGATTGTGGAAGGGAACGTAAGGCTCTTTTACTCCTTTACCTTATGCCCTTCTGATCTGAGTCAGTCTATTCTTTCTACGGGGATTTAGGACTAGGCCTCTTATCCTTACTAGGTTCACGTGTTAGTAATCCGTAGACTCTTAGGATTGTTGGTTTCAAGCCTCGGTTCAGTTTCTATCCTTTTAGTATGATGATTGTTGGACCCGGAACCTTGATATGGAATTGTTGAGTGGCTATGCTATCATTTGTATGATGTCTCAAATCTTTGTTTGAGCATTTACAGTTGTTATGCTGCCCGATTTCTTCCAGAAACACTAATGCCTTTGCATTATTTCGTGTTTCAGATGTCTGGCCGCATCCCTCACCAAGTGGTTCGTTTGACGCGGTGCATTAATGTGCCCGGTCACACGGCCATGCTAGTCCGTGTGCTGACTGAGACCGGTTATCGCTGGTATCCTGAGTACACCGTGGAGGAACAGTACCGGGATTTCAATCAGAGTCAGTATTTCTGCACAGTCCGGATATACCCCTCATATCCTGGAGCTAACGACCCCATCCATTGGTCTTATGGACTCGGGGTTACCATCGAGATGGCAGTGCAGGATGCCGCCTATTCGATGATGACCATTCTCCGGGCTAGGCATGCCCTGTTGCTGAACACTGAGTTCTTTTACATGCCAGCCTCACTTCCCGGAGAGGAAGGCTACTACACTGGTCTGTATACTGATGCTGCTCATGAAGAGCCACTGCTTCAGACTACTGTTCAGATGCTGGAGGATAGGGACCGTGAGGTCCGTGCCCTCCGAATGGAGCTGTATAACACTCGAGCCGCCCACTGGACTACTTTGACATGGCTTGCACCTGCTGTGCACGCCGGATATCTGGACATGCGGGATTTGTACCCCGTGCGGACTCGTCTGCCTGATCGCATGGATTGGCGTGACGTTGGGGGTATTACACCTCCACGTGGGCGTCGGTTACCACCAGCATCGGGACCGAGGCCACATCCATGTCCCTATGGTCCACAGCCTTCGAGCGCTCGCGAGTTTCAAGATCCGTCTGTTCCACTTCCAGGCTACGGTGGTAATCTTTACGAAATTACTACGGGAATGTCTGAGCTAGACCGTGGCAGTAGTAGTATTGTAGTAGTTGTATTCCCACAGTCCTGTGCGTCTTGTGGATTGTGACTTAGTGTGTACTGAGTTCCGGAGGTGTAGTTAAATAATGTATAGGAGCTTGGAATGCCTCTGATGGGATGTATCGTCTTTCACCGCAGTTGTACTTTAGCCTTGGCTTGTACTAAACTATGTATGTTGTGTATGACCACTGGTGTATATATAGCAGTTTCTATATTACCATGTCGTACGGATGAACATCTCTGCATTCCGTGTCATCCATTACATTCTGCACTTCTATGTCAAATTTTTGCCATCCTTGTCTAAACCGTTGTTTTGTTTTCCTAGGATGGTCAACACTCGCAACACTCATGCTGCTCAGGAGCAGGGTGAGGCTAGTGGAGCTAGAGATGGGAATCTGCCCCAGCCACCCTCCTTGGCGGAAGTTATGCTCGAGGCAGAACGGAACAAGAGAGAGACCAACCGTCTGCTGGAACGCATAGAGCAGAACACTGGGTTCCGTCAAAGGAATGACGTGGTGTCAATCAATGACTTTATCAAGATGTGCCCACCGAAGTTCCATCACTCCACTGAACCTCTGGATGCGGATGACTGGCTACGTAGCATCACCCATAAGCTACACTCTGCCCGTGTGGCCGAAGCTGACAAGGTTACCTATGCCGCCTACCATCTTGAGGGCCCTGCCAGTCTTTGTGGGAAAACTTTGAAGCTATGTGTCCTGCTGGCCAAATCACTACTTGGGTCAAGTTCAGTGAGGCATTCCGTGAACATCACATTCCGTAAGGTCTCATGGATCGCAAGCGGGAGGAATTCTGCAATTTCACCCAGGGCCGGTTAACTGTGGATGGCTATAGTCGCGAGTTTGGCAACTTGGCACGCTATGCACCTGAGGAAGTATCCACCGATGCCAAGAAGCAGGCGAGGTTCCGCAAGGGACTCAGCCCTGAACTCCACCGAGATCTACGTCTGCACGAGTGCACTTCCTTCCAGAAGTTGTTAAACAAGGCTATCAGTGCTGAAACGGGCCAGACCGACTTCGAGGCCACACGCAAGCATACCCGAGACTTTGGTTCCTCATCCGGCTCTGGCTCTCACAAGCGTCGTGTGTGGGTTCCTAACACTGCTCTGCCACCCAAGAACACACCGAGGCCATCCTATGAGGCGCCTCGCCCAACTCAACAGTATGCACCTGCTAAGACCTATGGAGGACCACCTTCCAACTTTGCTCCACGCATTAACACTATGACCTGCTTCAAGTGTGGAGAACCGGGGCACTACATGCGTGAGTGTCCTCAGAACCAACCAGGAAAACCCGTTGGCCGTGGTAAGCCAACCGGCAAGGTGAATTATGTCAAGCCAATCCCCATTGCACGTGGTCATGTCAACTATGTCTCTGCCGAGGAAGCTTATGAGGATCCTAACGTCGTCCTTGGTACGCTTCTCGTAAACTGCCATCCGGCATCTATTCTTTTCGATACTGGAGCATCCCATTTGTTCATATCTGAGAGCTATGCTCGAATGCACAACATGACATTTTGTGACATGCGTACTTCCATGGTTAGTCAAACTCCTGGTTCAAAGTGGCAAACCTCTAGGGTAAGCCATGGAAATGAAATCCTTGTCGATAGACTTGTTTTCCTAGCATCTCTAATCACTCTCAAGTCCTCGGACATAAACATCATTTTGGGTATGGATTGGATGACAACTCATTACGCCATGATTGATTGCTATACTAGGACCGTTGAACTTACACATCCATCCGGCAAGATAGTCAATGTCTTGACCCGAATGGCTGAGCGTCAGCTCTACTCTCTTAATGCCAGCCCTCTACCAGAACTCGAACATATCCCAGTAGTCCGTGACTTTCCGGATGTTTTTCCAGAAGAACTGCCAGGAATTCCACCTGACAGAGATGTCGAGTTCGTGATAGACCTTATCCCTGGAACTGTCCCAATCTCTAGGAGACCTTATAAGATGGCACCACTAGAATTAGCTGAGCTAAAGAAACAACTCGATGAGTCCTTGCAAAAGGTTTCATCCATCCTAGTTCTTCCCCTTGGGCTTGCCCCGTCCTCTTCGTCAAGAAGAAGGATGGAACGGAGCGAATTGTTGTAGATTACCGACCTGTTAATCTGGTCACCATAAAGAACAAGTATCCGCTCCCCAGGATCAATGACCTGTATGATCAGCTCGCTGGATCCTCAGTCTTCTCTAAGATGGATTTGAGGTTGGGATACCATCAAATCAAAATCAAGAACGGGGACATTCCTAAAACGACTTTTGTTACTCGTTATGGCCAATATGAGTACACCGTCATGTCCTTCGGATTAACCAATGCCACAGCCACCTTCTCCCGGCTCATGAATTCTATATTCATGGAGTACCTGGATAAATTTGTCGTGGTATACCTCGATGATATACTCATCTATTCCAAGAACAAGAAATATCATGCCGAGCATTTAAGGCTGGTATTGACGAAACTTCGAGAGCACCGCCTTTATGCCAAATTCTCCAAATGTGAATTTTGGTTGCCGGAAGTAACCTATCTAGGTCATGTGATCTCTGGCAAGGGTATTGCTGTCAATCCCGAGCGAGTTCAAGCCGTCCTTGATTGGACTCCCCCTGAATCGGTCAAGCAAGTTAGGAGTTTTCTTGGCTTAGCGAGCTATTGCCGACGCTTCGTAGAGAATTTCTCCAAGGTTGCTAAACCTCTAATTGAACTCCTCAAGAAAGATAAAAAGTTTGAGTGGACCCCAAAGTGCGAGTCCAGTTTTCGGGAACTGAAAAGACGCCTGACATCTGCACCTGTACTGGTACCACCAGACTTTTCCAAGGATTTTATAATCTATTGCGACGCCTCGCGACAAGGACTAGGTTGCATACTCATGCAAGATCGTCAAGTGATTGCATACGCATCTCGACAGTTGCGTCCACATGAGGATAACTATCCTACACATGATCTAGAGCTTGCAGCTGTAGTCCATGCACTCAAAACATGGCGACATTACCTTCTTGGTAATCGATGTGAAATCTTCACTGATCATCAAAGTTTGAAGTACATCTTCACCCAACCGGATCTAAATCTCAGGCAAAGACGGTGGGTTGAGTTGCTCACAGATTACGATTTAGGAATCACTTACACCCCTGGGAAGGCCAATGTCATGGCTGATGCACTAAGTCGTAAGTCTTATTGTAACAACTTAATGTTACAACAAGGGCAACCACTTCTCCACGAGGAATTTCGTAAGCTTAACCTTCACATTGTTCCTCGAGGATTCCTTTCCACCTTGGTGGCGAAACCTACCCTTATGGATCAAGTTATAGCTGCCCAGAAGTGTGATAAAGGTATATCCCGACTCCAAGAGAGCATTGCTAGCGGACTCACTAAAAGCTTCTCAATGGATGATCGAGGTGTTGTTTTCTTTGAGAACCGTGTAGTGGTTCCCAAGAACCACCATCTACGGCAGTTAATCCTTAAGGAGGCTCATGAATCTCCTCTCACAATTCATCCCGGTAGTACCAAAATGTATCAGGATTTACGTCAGAGATTCTGGTGGACTAGGATGAAGAGAGAAATCGCTCAATTCATTGCTAACTGCGGCGTTTGTCGTCGAGTTAAAGCAGAGCATCAACGGCCTGCTGGCACTCTTCAACCTTTAGCTATTCCTGAACGGAAATGGGACAAAGTCGGTATGGATTTCATTACCGGGTTTCCCAGGACCAGGAAAGGGAATAATGCTATCTTCGTCGTTATCGACCGCCTCTCTAAAGTAGCTCATTTCCTGCCTGTTCGAGAGAGTATTACTGCTAGCCAGCTAGCAGATTTGTATGTCTCTCGGATAGTATCACTTCATGGTGTGCCATTGGAGATTAACTCAGACCGTGGAAGTCTTTTCACTTCACGATTTTGGGAAAGTTTCCAGAATGCTATGGGAACTCATCTTTCCTTCAGTACTGCCTTCCATCCCCAGTCAAGTGGTCAAGTGGAACGAGTCAATCAAATTCTGGAAGACATGCTTCGAGCCTCTGTCATTTCTTTCGGTATGGAATGGGAAAAGTGTCTTCCATTTGCCGAATTCGCTTATAACAATAGTTATCTAGCCAACCTGGGTAAAGCCCCCTTCAAAGTTCTATATGGACGAAGGTGTCGAACACCTCTTAACTGGTCAGAAACCGGGGAAAGACAATTCTTTGGCCCGAATATGATCCAGGAAGTAGAAGACCAAGTTCGCATCGTTCGTGAGAAATTGAAAACAGCCCAGTCTCGCCAGAAGAGCCAATATGATAGTCATCATAAGGCTGTGACTTTTGAAGTTGGCGATAAGGCTTACCTTCGGGTTACTCCTCTTAAGGGAACCCATCGCTTCGGTATCAAAGGCAAATTGGCCCCTCGTTACATCGATCCTTTTCGCATTCTTGCCAAACGAGGAGAAGTTGCCTACCAATTGGAACTACCTCCGCACCTATCCAGAGTTCATGATGTGTTCCACGTTTCTCAACTCAGGCGTTGCTTCTCGGATCCTATCCGCGGAGTGGACCACGAAACACTTGATCTCCAGGACAATCTCACATATCAAGAATACCCCGTTCGTATTCTTGATCAAACCGAGCGCACCACTCGACGCCACAATATCAAGTTTCTCAAGGTTCAATGGTCACATCATTCCGAGAGTGAAGCTACTTGGGAAAGGGAGGATCGTCTTTGACTTGAGTACCCCACCCTCTTTCCGGAGGAACCCGAATCTCGGGATGTGATTCTTTTAAGTGGGGGTGAGTTGTCACATCCCTAGTTTAGCACTTGCATTAGGGCTAGCTAGAGTGTGCATCATGTTTACTTATCAAAGAAACTTGAAATGGGAATGACAGAAACCCCAGCACCCCTCTCCTAACAACTAGGGTTTGATAAAATCTTTTCCAATGAACCCAAAAATGCCCTTCAAAAATGTTCATCATTTCTGCCTTGGTCTTAAACCTCTGCCAAAAATGGTGCACAATTTTCTAGGACATCTAAGGGCTCTGGATTAAATCATATGGTATTTTAATTTGGGCATTTAAATGCTATAAAATATTTTAAATGCTCAAATAATCATAAACTATAATGTTCCATACTGTTCATAATATATACAGTGGGCATGACAAGTTTTATGAGTTATAAAAATGTTCTGGCATTTTTATTAATTAAACAAAGTTGCAAAAGAAATGAAACAGAAAAGAAATAGGAAAAAGAAAGAGAGAGAAAGCACTTACCTTGGGCCCAGCACTGTTGCAGGCCGGCCCAACCCACCAGCCCCGTTCTGTCGCCTTCCTACTCGCGCCAGAAGGCAGCGCGCGTGGCCACCGCGCGCCGGCACGCGCCCGACCACCTCCACCCTGCTTGCCTGCCTCCCCGACGCCCTGGAAGCCTCCCTGTGTCACCACGCACCTGCCCCGACCCCTCTCTCACTTTCCCCTCGTCTCCATCGCCTTCCCCTGGCTCTCTCCCTCTCACCACCGAGCCGCCCATCGCCGCCGTTCGCCGTTGCCGCACCTAGAACCTCCCCCTCATCCCGTGAGCGTGTCCAGAAGGTTCGCCGCGACGCCCTCTTCCTCCTCGCTGAGCCACGGATCGCCGGGAGCCCTGCAACGCCTTTACGCCGTCGTCCCCAACCTCGGATCGCCGGACCACCTCGCCGTCGATTAAGAAGCTGCAGAGCATCCCCGACCCCTCCGTCGAGCTCGCTAGCACCGCTGTGAGCTCCTACGCCGAATCCACCCTTCCTCTGCTTCGTTTGCGCCGTGTAGTTGCTGCTCTGCTGAACACCGAAACCCACTGCCGCCGTGCTTGCCGCCGGCGATGCTCCGGTGACCATTTGGTCACTGACACATGTCCATCTCGCTCGCCGCAGCACGTAGACGAGCTAGGTACCACGCACGCATCGCCTAGGCCGTAGCCGCGTCTCCACACACACCCGAACGCCGGCCGCCGCTGTCGAGATCGTTGCCGTCGTCTCCGGCCACCACAGGCCCGACAACCACCACCGTTCGACGCGCTTCGGCAAGGTCTCTCCAACGCGCCCAACCGTGGCTCGAACCGTGCCCTGTGGACGTTTTCCGAAGCACGCCGCCGTGTCTGGCCTCGCCGGCGTCACTTCGCCGGCGAGTTTGACTCATTTGACCGAGGGGTTGACCACCCCTGGGTCGCTGACGTGTGGGCCACCCCTCCCCTAATTAGCTAGTTTAATTAAATACATGTTAATTAAATTAGTTAATTAGTTTAGTCACTGACTCGTGGGCCCAGACCCCACTGACAGCTAATTTGTCTTTAGTTTAACACTAATTAACTTTGCTAAATAGCTGTGACACTGACATGCCGGGCCCACATGTCATGTTTGACTTGGACTAGCTCCTGTTGACTGACTGACGTCAGCATGATGTCATGCTGACGCAGTAAAGGATTTTCTGGGATTTTTAGATTTAAAAATAATTCAGGAAATTCCAGAAAATGCCTAAACTTCAAAAAATCATATAAAATCAACCGTAGCTCAGATGGAAATAATTTATATATGAAAATGATAAAAAAATCCATTCTTTCCAATGGCACAGGTTTCATGCATGTTTGAGCAAGTTAACCTTGCTGTATACATTAAAACATGATAATGCATTTAATTAAATAATAGTTTGAATTCCAATTTGAATCCTTGATTCAAATAGGCTCAAACCCTTCTGGTTTTAGTTGCACTAGCGAAAACACATGCATCTTGCCATGTCATGAGCATGCATCATATTGTTGCATTTCTTTGTTTAATGATTGTATCGCCGGTATTCTCTGTGTTAGGTCCTGCTCCCGAGGATACTCCTGCGTATCCAACTGAAGAGCAGTAACCGACAACCACTTTGTCAGGCAAGCAATCATTGATCATTCCGATACAAACCCAATCTCCTCGCTCCTGCTCTCTTTTACTGCATTAAGGCAACAGCGTGTGAACTGCTACTTGCTGCGGTAGTTGAACCCTATTCCCTTGCATGACCTGTCATTGCCACAGTAAATAGTTGAAACCCACTAGCATGTGTAGGAGTTGATTGAGCCATGTGATGTATGATCCACCATGCTATTTGTTTATGTTGCCTGCTATGCTTAGAGTTGTGTCTGGTCTGGTTCATCTGGGTGATGGATCAGAGTGAAATGATCATATCGATAAAGAGAAGGAAGTGTGGAATACGCTTGGTAAAGGTATCGATGAAAGGCCATGTAGGAGTACGTGGTGGGTTGTTTCATTGGAATCGTCCATAGGACCCGAGATCTGTGTGTGTGATTCAAGTTACAGTTACTACCACACATTGGGCCCTGAAATATGACCCCGCTCGACTTATCGACTGCCATGTTCTCTGTCCAGGAGTTGCACCTAGTTTCTGGTGTTTATAGATTACTGGAGGTCATGCACAGCGCCGACCCTCGGGGTGGGCTGTGATGCGACAGGTACGTGGCATGGTGTACCGGTTGCCCATTTGGTGACTCGGGAACCCTGTACACATCGTTTGGGGCCGTGAGCGACACCCCGGCCGGATCTCCCCACGGATGGAACCTAAATAGGCGATAAACCTAGACGAGAGACTTGAGTGGTTGGTTAGGTCGTGGTCTACACCCACGTCGGCTTTCTCTTGAAGTCTGCCGAGCACATGTCGTGTGCAGACGCTAAGTGGTGAAAACATGTGTGAAGAAGTACACCCCTGCAGGGTTATCAATCTATTCGAATAGCCGTTGTTCGCGGTACGGACTACTTGGTTACTCTTACAGTTCATAGACAAGTTGATGGATACTACTAAAAGCCTCAAGATAAGTGTGAGTGCCGTGGATGGCCCTTCCGTAGGATGACGGAAGAGGATCCTCGGTAGTGTATTGTTGTGGTGAGTAGAGGACTCGTGTTCGTAATAACATCTTGCAATCCGTTGAGAGTTGTAGTATAGGTTAGCCAAGAGTCAAAGCTGGCTATCTGCTATGAACTCCACTACCACCTTTGATAATGTTGCATGTATGATAGATTCTGTTGTAAGACTTGCTGAGTACCTTTGTACTCATGTTTGCTTAATAACTGTTGCAGAGGAGAACCCTGCCCCTGCTGATGGGTTCTACATAGACGTTGACGTCGACGAGTAGCTTGACACCCAGACGGAGATCTGGAGCTTGTGAAGGGCCTTGTAGACAGTCAGGCTACACCAAGCCTGTTTTATTTTCTAAGTTGTCTGTACTCAGACATGTAGCTTCCGCTTGTGCTTGTATGACTGTATGACTTGAGTGTTGGGTCATGTGACCCCTACCTGTATGGATATGTTATGTATGGCTCTTGGAGCCTCTTAAATAAAGTACTTTGAGTCATAGAGTTCTGTTGTGATGCAATGTTGTATTTGCACATATTGAGCATATTGTGTGTATGGTTGAAATGCTTGGTATGTGTGGGATCCGACACCTAGTTGTTTTTCCTTTGGTAGCCTACCTTACAGGGAAATGCCTCCTAGTGATTCCAATGAGCCTTGGTAGCTTGCTACTGCTCGGAACACGTAGGCTGGCCGGCATGTGTCCTTCTTCGTTCCTGTGTCTGTCCCTTAGGGGAAATGTCACACGTTGTTCCTTTAAGTCCATGTAGCTTGCTACGACTTGGGTTCATACGTTGATGACCGACACGTTCGTTGCTGGGTCATGGATGCATGTCTCTGTAATCTAGTGCCACCTTTGGTTTATAACTAGCCATGTCGTCCCGGGTTCTCTGTCATATGGATGCTAGCGACACTATCATATACGTGTGCCAAGATGCGCAAACGGTCCCGGGCCAGGTAAGGTGGAACCTGTGGGGTTACCGTGCGTGAGGCCGCAAAGTGATATGACGTGTTACAGCTAGATCGGTGTGACTTAGGATCGGGGTCCTGACAGAAACGACAAGTTGTGCAAGGCACAAAAGCTTTATTGATGCGCGGGCTCTGCGCCCGGCTTTGTACAAAGGTTTACATGCAACAGCGGCAAGACTTGTACAAAAGGTGGTTGCCGGAACGGATCACGGCAACCGCGCCTTATGGGTGAAACTTGCGAAGGTGCTCAATGTCCCAGGAGTTGCTCACCGGTAAGCCCTCTTCGGTCTCAAGGCGGACAGCGCCGGGCCTTGTAACTTGTCTCACCCGATAAGGGCCTTCCCACTTCGACATCAACTTGTTGGAATTCTTGGCGGACTGAACGCGTCGAAGAACAAGGTCGCCTTCCTCGAGACTTCTGGCCTTAACTTTGCGGCTATGGTAGCGGCGCAAAGCTTGCTGGTATCGAGCAGCTCGTACAGCAGCCTGAAGACGGTCCTCCTCAAGGAGCAATGCGTCATCTTGTCGCAGCTGCTCTTGCTCGAGCTCATCGTAAGCGAGCACTCGAGGCGACCCGTATACAAGTTCCGTGGGGAGAACTGCCTCTGCTCCATAGACAAGAGCAAAGGGTGTCTGTCCAGTGGCTCGATTTGGTGTCGTTCTGATTGACCAAAGAGCCGCCGGCAACTCTCCAATCCAGTTTCTTCCGCATTTGTGCAGCCTGTCGAAAGTTCTCGTCTTGAGCCCGCGCAGCACTTCAGCGTTTGCCCTCTCCGCTTGACCATTGCTCCTCGGGTGAGCAACAGAAGCGAAGCAGACCTGGCGCCAAGGTCTTGGACGTATTGCATGAAGGTGCGACTTGTGAATTGTGTGCCGTTGTCGGTGATGATCCTGTTAGGGATTCCAAAACGGCAAACAATTGACCTGAAGAACTTGACTGCTGACTGCGCGGTTACCTTCCTCACTGGTTCCACTTCCGGCCACTTTGTGAACTTGTCGATGGCGACGTACAAGTACTCAAAGCCCCCGACTGCGCGGGGAAAGGGGCCGAGGATGTCGAGCCCCCAGACCGAAAATGGCCAGGACAAAGGGATCGTCTGGAGAGCTTGAGCTGGCTGATGTATTTGCTTGGCATGGAACTGGCACGCTTCACACTTGGTTACTTGTGCAGTTGCATCTTGGAGGGCTTCTGGCCAAAAGAAACCTTGCCAGAACGCCTTGCCGGCAAGTGCTCTTGCGCCAATGTGGTGGCCACATATGCCTCCATGTATCTCTGCCAACAGCTTTTGTCCATCTTCCCGGGGAATGCACTTCAGTCTAACACCGTTAAGTCTTCTTCTGTATAGTTCATTGCCGACGAACTGATACATACATGACTGCCGGGTTATTCTTTCTGCTTCTTCTGGCTCTTCGGGTAGTTCCCCTGTTTGAAGGAAACGGACAATCTGCTATGCCCATGCTGGAGCCTGAGGCTCAACAACAAGGACTAAAGGCATCAGTGCTGCTGCGGGAACGTTAGCTTCTACGGCAAGAACCTGTGGCTCGGCCGGAGCTTGACGTTCCCCGGCAAGCTTGCCGGGGCAAAGCTTGTCAGGAACGCCTGCTTCAACTGTACAAACCCTTGGGTCTGTAGGAGCAGACTGTTCCTCTGCAATTTTGTCGTCGATCTTGGGGACCTTGGCGGCGGCTTCAGGAAGTTCTGCTGGCAAGTAGTCACCGGAGACCAACTTTCTCTTTTAACTTTGTCCAATTGATGGTGTAACGGATGGTTGAGTTAACTTGAGCACAAAGATCCCTGGTTCCACAGGTAGCTTTAGTGCAGCACACTTTGACAGGCCGTCTGTGACGTCATTTTGAGCCCTTGGAACGTGCTCCATCTGCAAGCCTTCAAAGTGTTCTTCAAGTTTTCTTACTTCATCGACGTATGCTTCCATCAACGGACTCTGATAGCTCTTGTTTACTTGTCGGACAACCAATTGCGAGTCACCCCGCAAGATGAGCTTCTTGATCCCAAGTTCTGCTGCGATTCTGAGGCCGGCAAGCAAACCTTCATACTCTGCAGTATTGTTTGTTGCTTGCTCCTTGGGAAAATGCATCTGGACAACGTACTTGAGGTGCTCTCCGGTGGGCGCGACAAGCAGCACGCCGGCGCCGGCGCCTTGGAGCGAGAAGGTACCATCGAAGTACATTATCCATTCTTTGGTTGCTTCTTTGACGGGGATGCTTGTCTCTGGAATCTCTTCGTCTGGCGTTGGTGTCCATTCTGCTATGAACTCTGCCAATGCTCTGCTCTAGATAGTGGAAGTACTTTCAAACTTGAGGCCAAAGCTTGACAGCTCCAGTGCCCACTCGACAATCCTGCCTGTTGCTTCTGGATTTTGCAATATCCTCTTCAGTGGAAAGCGAGTGACCACCGTTATCTCATGTGCTTGGAAGTAGTGGCGCAGCTTTCTCGAGGCCATGAGGAGACCGAAAAGCAGCTTCTGCACCCCAGAGTATCTTGACCTAGCCCCCTGCAAGAGGGAGCTAACAAAATAAACTGGGCGCTGCACCATCTTCTTCCGCACCTCTTCTTGCATCTACGCAGACTCATCCTTGTCGGGGCCAGAGCTTGTCGGGGAAGCCCCCTGCTTGTCGCTGGATATGCTTGTCGGGGCTGTGGGCTTTTCATCTGCCTCCCTTTCCGCTACCAACGCAGCACTAACCACTTGATTGGTTACTGCTAAGTACAGCAGCAACTTCTCTTGCGGCCTAGGTGCGACAAGTATTGGAGTGGAGGACAGGTACCCTTTCAAGTCCTGCAGCGCTGCCTCCGCTTCCGGAGTCCATCTCATTGGACCCGCCTTTTTCAAGATTTTGAAAAATGGCAGGGCGCGTTCTGCGGACTTAGAAATGAACCTGCTGAGAGCAGCCACGCAGCCGGCAAGCCTTCGTACATCCTTGACGCGCTTTGGAGCTTCGATCTGCTCGATGGCTTTGATCTTGTCGGGATTGGCTTCAATCCCCCTCTGAGACACAAAGAACCCGAGAAGCTTGCCGGAGGGGACTCCGAACACGCACTTCTCGGGGTTAAGCTTGAGTTGTATCTTGCGCAAATTCGCAAAAGTTTCATCTAAGTCTTGAATCAGGGTATCCTTGTCCTTGCTCTTGACCACTATATCATCCATGTAAGCTTCTACATTCCTGTGTATCTATGGCTCAAAAACAATGTGGACTACCCTCGCAAACGTTGAACCTGCGTTCTTCAATCCAAAGGGCATGCGTATGAAGCAGTAAGTGCCGCATGGAGTAATGAACGCGGTCTTCTCTTCATCTTCTTCAGCCATAAATATCTGGTGGTATCCGGAGTATGCATCAAGGAATGAAAGCAACTCACACCCAGCCGTGGAGTCAACGATCTGGTCAATGCGCGGCAAGGGAAATGGATCTTTGGGACAAGCTTTATTCACATCGGTGAAGTCTATACAAAGCCTCCACTTCCCATTTGCCTTGCGCACTACAACAGGGTTGGCCAACCACGTGGGATGAAGTACACCTCTGACAAGGCCTGCTGCTTCCAGCTTCTTGATTTCCTCCGCAATAAACTCTTGACGCTCCACCGCTTGCTTCCTGACCTTCTGCTTGACGGGCCGCGCGTGAGGACAAACGGCAAGCTTGTGCTCAGTCACTTTCCTGGGAACACCGGGGATGTCAGACGGTTGCCACGCAAACACGTCGACATTCACCCGCAGGAAAGCAACGAGCGCGCTTTCCTATTTAGGATCGAGCGTGGCACTGATGGTGAAAGTACCACCAGTGCCGTCCTCCTTGGCGGACACCTTCTTGGTTGCAGGTAGAGCTGCCATTACCTTCTTGCACTTACTGGTGGAGCTCGATGGTGCGTCCTCGATGGCAGCGCAGCACTCCGAAGAGGTGCGTTTGCCGGAGTGGGACCCAGAGCTCTTGCCGGACTTGGTCTTATTCTTCCCCCCGGGAGCTTCAGCGGCAAGTGCCTCGTTGTTTGTTGCGGCTGCTGCGTCCCGGTAGATCTTGTCGGCGCAAATAAGCGCGTCCTTCTTGTCTCCGGGGACAGAGATGACGCTTATCGGGCCTGGCATCTTGAGCATGTTATAGGCGTAATGAGAGGCTGCCATGAACTTGGCGAGCACTGGACGACCAAGTATCCCATTATAAGGCAATGGGATATCGGCAACGTCAAAGGTGATCCTCTCGGTCCTGAAGTTCAGCTCTCCGCCAAAAGTCACCGGCAGTGTGATTTTCCCCTTCGGCTTGCTCCTTCCCGGGTTGATCCCTTGGAACGTGCCGGTCTCCTCGAGCTCGCTGTCGGGGATCTGCAGTTTCCGGACCACAGCGGAGGAGATCCGGTTCAGGCCGGCCCCGCCGTCAACCAGCATCTTGGTGACCTTGAGGTTGCGGATGGTTGGTGAAACCAACATCGGCAAACACCCGACCGCCGTGGTGCGGTCAGGGTGGTCCTCAATGTCGAAGATGATGGGCGTGCTGGACCACTTCAGGAGTTTGCGCGATTCGACGGGTGGCTCTGCTACATTAACTTCCCACACCCATTGTTTCAGTTGGCGGTGGGAAGTATGCAGAGAGGCCCCTCCATCGACGCATAGAACTTCTGTGGCCTTCTGGAACTCCTGCTCGCTGTTGTCTCTGTCATCCATGTCTTCATCCTCGTCTTCGTCTTCGTCCTTGTCGCAGCCGCGGGGAGGTCTATCTCCTTGCCGCTGCTTGGCCTTGCCGCGGCGTCCTCCCTGGCCATTGAATGGCCGCTTCTTGCCGGACTCTCCTCCACCTCCCTGTGCCTTCTCCTTGTCGCGTCGCTCATATTCAGCCTTCTGCTGTTCGACGAGGTACTCGACCCTTTTGCAGTTCTGGAGATCGTGGCCCTTGGTGCGGTGGATCTTGCAGTACTGCTTGTCGGAGCCGTCCTGCTTGTCAGCGGCCGCTACAGTGGTGGCTTCCTTGCCGGAGCCACCAGCCTGAGCTTGCTTGGCGTCAGCCTCCTTGCCGGACTGCTCGACGGCCAGTACTTCCTTGTTCTTCTTCTTCTTGTTGTTCTGCCGCCGGTTCTTCCTTGCCGGGGCGGCATCCTCACTGTCTGTTCCTCCTTCTCCAGTATCCTCCCCGGGGAGTCTCCTCCCCTCTTCAGCGTGTGTGCACTTGTCGGCCAGGGCATAGAGCTCACTGACGTCTCGTATCTTACACATCGCCATTTCCTCCCTCATGCGGCGGTTACGCACGTTCTGGTGGAACACGCTAATAACTGCGGCAGGGTGGACGTCCGGGATGTTGTGCTGGACGCGGCTGAATCTCTGGATGTACTTTCGCAGGGACTCTCCTTCCTTCTGGGCAAGTATATGCAGGTCGCTCTCCTGGCCATGGGGCTTGTGGCCGCCCGTAAAGGCGCCGAAAACTGATGGCACTGGTCGGCCCAACAAGAGATGGAGTTCTCCGGCAAGTGGATGAGCCAAGATCTGACGTTCGGCTTGAGCACAAGCGGGAAGTAGTTCGCTAATCGTCGTGTCCCCCGGCAGCTTGCACCGCGATGGTGTAGATGCTGAGGAACTCTGACGGATGAGTTTTGCCGTCGTACTTCTCGGGTACGTCGGGCTTGAAGTTCTTCACGCTGGGCCACTAGACTTGCCGCAGCTCACGGGTGAACGCAGGGCAACCCGCCGTGTACGGCAAGTCGCCCGATTCTCCGGGCGCGTGCATGTGGACAGCGGGCCAAGCGCGCTGGTCGGACTGTCGTCGCGCTTCTCTTCGACGCTCAATGCGAGTTCGAGCGTCTTCTTGTCGTCTGTCGTCGAGGACTTGGCGTTGATCGCGATGAGCTCGTGGATCCGACGACGCCGTGGAGTCGTCGTCGACGTTGATCCGGCGAGTCGGTGACTTTGGCCTTCGGGGAGGGGAGTGCACGGTAGTTGCACCCCCGGCGGTCTTGTCCCCGGCGGTCTTGTCTCCATCAGCCCGCGCATGGCTGACTTGCCGCGGCCGCGACGTCGTCGGCTGCTGCGGCGTGTTATTGTTGGCGAAGGCGATGCGGCTTTGGATGGTGGCCCTCCAGTCTTCGGCCTTGTCTGCTGCTGGAGGGAAATCGAGGAGCAGCTGAGCTCGAGCTAGAGCTTCTGCTGGAGTGGAGGGGAGCGGTGGCGAGCGGTGCGAGGAGCGAGATATGCTCGGACTTCTAACTGTGTTAGAAGGAGCAAGGTCTCGTCCCGGCGACCGCGCCTTGCTCGTGCCAGCACGTTGGCCTTGAGCGTCCCGCAATCCACCAACTTGACCTTGGCCCAGCAAACGGATGGTACCTTGTGTACCACGTCGCTGCCGGTCCGGCACCTCCTGAGAGGGGCGTGGCGCGTGCACGGACGCCGAGGCCTTGGAATGCGCCCGGTCGTCCGTCTTGTCCTTGGACTTGGCGGCGCCGTGAGTTTCCTCGCCGGCGTCCGTCCTTCCGCCAGCGACTACCCCACCAACCGTTGGTTCCGGTGGTGGTGGGATCGACGCAGACGGGCCTCCTACCTCCGAAGCCTTCTTCTTCGGTGGCATGTCGATGAAGTTGACGAAGTTGATGAAGCTGCTGAAGATTCCGCCCGCGTGAACGCCGGATCAGGTTCGCACAACCTCGACGCCCCCTACCTGGCGCGCCAAAGATGTCGGGGAAACTGATCGCCCACGAACACCTATGGGACCGGAGCCCCTTTTCGGTACGGCAAGGGAGCGGAGGGAGCACGAAGAGCGGATCGAGGCGAGCACGTGAGCAGTTTACCCAGGTTCGGGCCGCACGGATGCGTAAAACCCTACTCCTGCCTTGGTTTGTATTGTGTTCTTAGCTCGGGAGCAAAGAGAGCTACAGTGCTGGTTGCTAGCTACACCGAGCGTGAGAGTGATCAAGGATCGACACCCCCTCTACGTTGCGCATGGGCCTCCTTTTATAGGTCAAAGGGGTCACCGACAGGTGGCAACGTAGATGAGGGTAAAAATGAAAAAATGGTAGTAGTTGGAATAGTGTATGTACAGTGGTCTATACCTAACCCTGACGGCAGGGGACAAAGGCATTGAATGCCCGTCGCCGTCGCCCCATACAGTGCAAAAAGCGTCCGTCAGGGCGTCTCCGTTCGCCATGAAGGTGGCCTCGTCATCGCGGCTCGCCACGGTGTACCCCAGGCTACACAGCCTTCTGCCACGTGCACCT
The DNA here is from genome assembly GCA_902687465.1 of Secale cereale. NCBI lineage: Eukaryota > Viridiplantae > Streptophyta > Magnoliopsida > Poales > Poaceae > Secale > Secale cereale. Next base: position 87,275,574 of record LR738710.1, on the reverse strand, counting down.
GGAAGGGCCCCAGAGCGACGCGTGGCCGGATGAGCTGGAGCGCGGGCACGTAGTGGGAGCTTGCCGCGGCAAGCGCCTTGCCGCGGTCGTTACCTTGCCGCGCCTGGAAGCTTGTCGCTCTCCGGGCCTTGCCGGGATGCGCGACGCGTCACGGCAAGTCTCCTGAAATGCCATGTTTTGGCCTTCCTGGCAAGTTCCTCTTGCTAGGGTCTTGTGCTAAAGGGGTGGTCTTGAGCCTGGAACGGCCTTCCCGGCAAGCTCCTCTTGCCGGGGTCTTGTTTCTTTAACTTGAATACTTTGTTCTTGTATGGCTCCAAAGGATCCAGAGCGGGCCTTGGCGGGCGCGTGGCAAGCCCTGCCACGGGACGCTGCTACTGCCCGTGCACAAGTCGGGATACTAAGGTACCCCTACTTTAGTACACCGACAGTTCCCAAGCTTGGGCAACGTGTTCATTATCCAATTGTTTAAAATTCATTATGTTACTTCTTAGTTGGATAATTTTAGCAGGTGGATAGTACTTTCCAATAAAAGCATCCTTGCACTTGTCCCAAGAATCTATGCTATTTCTAGGCAAGGATTGAAACCAAATTTTAGCTCCTCCTCTCAAGGAGAAAGGAAAAAGCTTAAGCTTAACAATATTTACATCTATTTCTTGGTACTTTTGCATATCACAGAGTTCAACAAAATTGTTTAAGTGTAAAGCAGCATCATCTCCAGCACCGGAGAATTGATCTTTCAGTAAAGCAGGTTTAATTTCATAAGAAGGTGCTGAAGTGGCAGGTGTAGTGATAGGCGTGCAGATAAAGTCATCGTTGTTATGACTAGTGAAGTCACACAACTTGGTGTTCTCGGTGGAACCCATAGCAGCAAGCAAGCAAGATAACTATTTTTGTGATTTTCGATAAAGGATACTAAAGCAAAACTAAAAGCAAAGGTAAAAGATAGCGTGCAACTCCCCTATCTTGAAGAGTGGAGTCCCCGGCAACGGCGCCAGAAAATTTTGCTTGATGGCTTCTGGCCCCTCGTTGGTTACCCCAAGTGGAAGGTTTGAGATGCAGTGTAGCGGTAGTTTTCCCTTGGCAAAGATACCAAGGATCAAATTCCCCTGAGACTCCAAGGTTCAACAAGAAGGTGTCAACTGCTAACGGCACCAGATACTTAGCAATTAACTAGACCTGCACACAGATACAAATAACTTTGCTCCCAACGAGTACAGAGAGGTTGTCAATCCCTCCGGCCTTGTCGTTTACAAAGGATCAAATGCAAGAGATAATAGTGATAGGTATAATTGCAACTAGTAAGTAAAAGCAGAAAGTAAATAGCGGATGTGATCAGTGATGGTAATATGGACCGGGGTCCCATGATGTTCACTAGTGATGTCTCTCTCCCAAAAGACGATAAAACAGCTATGTGGGGTAAACGAATTACAGCTGGGCAATTGACAGGATTATGTGCGCAAACCAATGCTAACTATGCTGCAAGAAAGGTTGAGGCTCAAAAGCATGTGCGGTACGCCAAGGTAAGTAGACCGAAATCCATCTGCATCTACTACTAATCATCCACCTTGAGATATCTATCCAGAACATCTCGCTGGTATTAAGTTGCGAGTCCCACCCATAGTGTAAACTCAAAGCAACAGACAACTGCATTAAAAGAACTTTGCGTAAAGTAAACAATCCTTGCACCCGCGAGTACAAGCACCGTTGTTTTCCCCCTTGTGGCAACAGCACATCCCCTAGACTCATGTTTCTGTCACTCAAGCTAGTCATCGAGGGGCATGAACCCACAATCAAGCATAACGTTCCCTCTTGGAGTTACTACCTACTACTTGGCCAAAGCAATAAACAGCAATGGAGAACATGCAAGAATTACTCAAGAACACAAATATAAAAGAGGTAAATCAAATATATTACTCACACACAATCTGAACATAATCTCATAATCCATCGGATCCCAGCAAACTCATCATAGCAACAGCATAAGGATTACATATGTGCCTCGATCATGTAGGGCAGCTCACGAGGTCTAATTAGTGAAGAACAAAGAGGGGAGGAGAACATCACATAGCTACTGGTCATGGACCCATGGTCCAAGGGAGACTACTCACAACTCATCCGGGAGGCGTCCATGGTGGTGGAGAGGATCCCGGTGGTGATCCTCCCCTCCGGCAGGGTTGCGGGAAAAGTTCTCCTGGTACTCTCGATCTTGGAAGCGCGGCGGCGGCGGAACAGAGATGAGATCGCGAAAAAGGGTTCCGTCCTCGAGGGTTTCGGGACGCGGTGTAAATATATGAGGGGGGCATCAGCGGAGACCTGGGGGGCCCAGGCGCCCCCCCGGCGCGGCCAGGAGGGGGGCCGCGCCCCCAGGGCGCCTGGAGCCCTGGTGGCCCCGCTCCGGCCCTACTTTGGCCGCAAGGAAGCTTCCGGAACACTGATTTTTTATATAATTTTTCCGTAATTTTTCTGGCAGTTTACGTAATGGGAAAACCTGAAATACAAAAACAGCAGAAAACAGAAACTGGCACTGGGGTGCACTGAGTTAATAGGTTAGTCCAAATATGATCAAAAGTGTATGGAAGTGTATAAATATCATAGCAATATCACACAAAAGAGGCATGGAGCAAGCAGAAATTATAGATACGTTTTGGACGTATCACTGGATAGTTGGCTATTAGAAGCTTACTAGACAAAAACCCTAGAGAGAAGAGAGAGAGGAGGTGAGCTAGCCTTGTTCATCTTCTTCCTTCATACATCACAGCTCAAGGAGCAACCCTGTAACCACTCTAGTGCGATCAGTGATGACGCGGAGCCCCCGCAGAGCAGGACTAGGGGTGTTATCTCCTCGGAGAGCCCCGAACCTGGGTAAGATTCGTAGGCGCCCTAAGTATCGCTTTATCCCGCTTCCCGAGCCTGGCGACGTTCTTTTGACCCCATGCATGATAAGCCATCCGTTGGCATATGTCGTCCCAAAACCCCGACATTTGGCGCCCACCGTGGGGCTAGGTGCACCGTCGTCCGGAGACATGTTCTGGACGGGAACCTTGTTCCTTCCTGGCGAGAGTAGCCAGCCCGGCACGCCCGCTGGCGTGGAGACCGGGATGCTTCGGAGCGCTGAGGCTGCATGCGCCGTGACCGGGCTCGCCGATCTGCTCGGCGCCGCTTGCGTCCACGACGAACCTTCTCCGGCGGCCGAGCCAGTGGCGCTGGAGAGCTTCCTCGTCGAGCTCCTCGACAAGCTCCACCTCGTCGACGAGCGCGCCTCTGACATAGAGTCAGTGGGCTCTTCTGACCCCCCAATAGACATGATCGTCGACCCCGACTATTCCTTCCCCGAGCACGTGGAGATCATCAACGACCCTTTTCCCGCCCTTCTGATCTGTGGCACCGTCGGCATCGTCACACAGGTGCTCATCACCGACCACGGTGAACCATCGTGCCGAACGGGTCCGGACCCGCTCGAGGCAGCTCTGCAGCACCTCGCCGCCCCTGTCACGGCGGGGGCAGACGACGCGGAGTTGGAGGCACTCCGCGTCTCGCTCCTCGACAACGCCAACAAACTGGCCGCCTCCAGACGCCTCACTGAAGCTTACCGTCGCGAAATGGACCGCGCCATCTGTGGCACGTCGGCTGCTGGAGAGCCTAGCCGAGCCGGTGTTGTCCGTGATCGCGGCGGGCTGCTAGCAGACATGTAGTCAAGGCTTTTTACGAGCTGTCAGGCTCCAAATTCGAGGCTTTTTATGAGCTGCCAGGCTACTGTCATTAACCATTTTAGCAAAGCCTGTCAAGATGCTCCGCAATCCTTAACCAAATCATCGATGACAACCTACCCAATGTTTCAAAACCTCGTAAAGATTTTGTCTTTAGGTAATCAACTCGATGATCGTCAATTTAACGTGGCCAAGTTCAGGGTCCCGAAGGAGTAACTTGTGGCAGGTTCGACGGGTCATACCAGGTTTACCCGGACGGCGTGATTTACTTGAGGCAGGCAGGTTAATCCAGGGTTTTAGATGCATGCACCGGGCTTCCAAGCCATGTTCACTACAAGGGTATTCAACTCTCTGCGAGCCCCCCGGTAGTGTGTGAGCCGTTTTGCTCATCGGGGCATATGTTTGAGCTGGGTTAGGCACCAAAACTCTCTTTTACCCCTCATCATCATGTGGAAATTGCTGAAGCAACCAGAGCAGTGCTCCTATGATGGGCTTCATACCGCCGCCGGCTCAAGAGGCCATGGGAAACTTCCTTGCCCGCGGAAGCCCCCATGTGATTCTTGTTTGTATAGGAAAGACGGCTGATTCCTTGATTTATCAAGGGCGCCGGTTTAGGAGGCCATGGTAAGCTTCTATAGAAACTCCCATGTGATACTCCTTTGAAGAACACGGCTGATTCCTTGATTCTGTCAAGGGCGCCGGTTTAAGAGGCCATGGAAGGTTTCTTTCGAAGCCCCCATGTGATACTCATCGGGTAGTGCGGCACGGACGAAACACTGGGTCAGGACGTTTACCAATGCGTGCTCCATCCCCGCAGTATAACGCTGATTTGTTCGGACGTCAGAAGATCCATATGTAATATCTGTAAATAAGCTAACAATAGTATAGCCCATCCGATGTATATATAATATTCTGATGATCCTCAAGACTCGCTCAATCTACCGCCGTAGAAAGGGAGGTGGGTATAGTTCTTCACACCATGTGCTGAACACTTTGACGTGAGGCTGGGTGACTCATAGCTGAGTCGTGGGCGGCGGCTCGAGCCATAGTGACCCGACGCAACGGCAGAGGCGGCGCGTGGCACGGGCAGCTCCAAGCTGGGCAAGGCCGGCTCACCCTGGCCTCGGGGGCGGTTTAACACTGACGGGAGCAAGGCGCGGTGGTGGCTCTCGCAGCAGGGGTAAGTGGCTCGAGGTCGGAGCCAGGCGAAGCTGCGGCAGCTGTTCGGAGTTGAGGGCACTCGAAGCAGATGGATGAGGCGGATCCGCGCGACGGCGGCTCAAGCAGGCAGTAGCTCCCCCGCTGTAGTTTGAAACGGGCAGCGGTTTACCACGGCTCGGACGGCGGCAGCTAAGAGAAACCGCCCGGAGGAACAGTTGATGCAGCGTGAGGGGCGGCTCGATGCGGGCAATTGCTGTGAGGTAACGGGACACCAGTCCGGCACGCGGTTCTATGGCGGAGGAGGGCTCACCGCGGCGAAGATGGCCGCGAGGCAGGGCCAGCTTGAGGCGCGGCGGCACAAGTGAGGCCATGGAGGCGCAGGCGCAAGCAGGCCATGGTGGCGGATGCGATGGCTCTGAGGTGGAGGGCCGGATCGAAGCCACGGTGGAAACAGGGTGATAGCGCAGTAACACGGAGATGTGCAGGGCCGGGTTGCGGCGGCCAAGACCATCTGGGCGTTCGCAGATATTTGCAGGCGAACTTGACGCGGTGTGGAGGCAGTGCCTTGGTCCTTTTCTGAACTATTCGTGGTTTAGGTAGAGCACAACAGCAGCAATTCGGCAGAACTAGCCCTCGCAACGGAAGTAATGAGCAAAGCGGCCGACGGCTTGTGGCGTTGACTGCCAGCGCGGGAGGTGGACGGTGGCTCATGTTACAGTTGAAGGAGCTGAAGCAAAGCGAGGCTAGGGCGTTCTCCAGGCCAGGTCGGCCCTACGTCCGGGCAGCTCACGATAGCTCGAGATTTTTTCTGAAACCGTGCGGCGGCCTTTCCTAAAAAAACAAATGCGCTCCCGTGGTCTCTGCTTGAGGTGAAGCCGAGTCAAGGGTGAAGTTTGAGTACGGGTTGTGGTCGTGCACTCTGTCTCTATCCCCTTGAGATTTGAACGGCAGTACGTGAGGTAGAGACGGCGATTCACGGGTTGCCTTGCATTGAATTGAGATTTGTCTTGATGCCTCTGTTTCGGTCAATGGAATCTGCTAATCTTTGGCATATCGCATCAGGTGACGGCTGTCTTGCCGAGACCGATCTTTGGCCGGACTCGGCGGCTTGGAGTCCTAGCGGTATACAGCTAAATACATATCGTCCCGATCTCGGCGAACTGCGGCGGCGCACAGGCGTAACCTTTAATTTTTCTCTTGAACCGTAAATCTCACAAATCTTGTATATCCTGGCTCCAAAAATAATCATGTTTCCGCACACAAAACAATGAAACATGCCGGCTCTTCCTCATCTGACAAAATCACAAGCTCCTCGATTCCTAAGAGAGATCCCTCCAAGAACTCAACACCACCGTGCGCAGGCCCCATGGTGGGCGCCAACTGTCGTGAAATTGTCACGGCAGATGTCCTAGGGTAAGGACTTATTCGCGAGGCCAACGCATCTATGTGGTAGCTTGAGAGGGGTTGAGCGGAATCGAGAGGCGCAATGCAAGACAAGGATTTAGACAGCTTCGGGCCCCCGGAAACATCATCCGGTAATAGCCCTACATGCTGTTTGAGGCTAGGTCTCATTATGATCCTCATGGAGTCGCTGGTAAACCGGCTCTTTGTGTCTAGCCCTAGAAACTTATGAGAACTTATCCTTTTTTGGGGAGCCCTGCCCCTCCATATATATGTTGAAGGGGCGGGTTACATGACTAGTCCTAGTAGGAATAGGATTGCTCTATTACAAGGAGTCCTAGTCTTGCTTCCTTTGTAGGAGAATATTCCTTGTGCTTTCTTCATAAACCGGCCACCATAACATGAACCGGCCTTTTGGGACTTGGGCCTTGTCATCCGTGATCCGCCCGCCGGGTTACCAGTGAATCGCCAAGTGTAAACCGTCTCAAGTAAACCGCCAAGTCCGGCCGGGTTATACTTCCGGCCGGGTTACGCTGCGGGGTATATCCCCGACAAGCCCCTAAGCCAACTCCAAAGAAAAGAGGTGTTCTATTTCTCAGTCCTGAAGATATGCCAGAGGCAAAGAAATCTATGAAAGAAAAAGGTATTAAAGCTGAAGATGTTAAGAATTTACCGCCTATTGAAGAAATACATGGTCTTGATAACCCGACACAGGTAGTAAAGGTAAATTCTCTTTATAGATTTGATGAAGGTGATATTCCTCATTATAAGTCTGCTAGCCAATGCTTAGATGAGTTTGACAATTTTATTATGAAACAAGAAAACTTCAATGCTTATGTTGGTAGACAATTACAACACAATGCTTATATGATTGAATGCTTGAGTGATTATCTGTCTAGTGCTAAAAGTGAACTGAAACTTATTTGTAAACATGCTTCCATGGTTAGCACTCAAGTAGAACAAGTAATTAAGGCTCAGAATGATTTCCTCAATGAATTAAATAGTAAGAATAATGACTATGTTGTTAGAGTTGCAACTAGAGGTGGTAAAATGACTCAGGAACCTTTGTATCCTGAAGGCCACCCTAAGAGAATTGAGCAAGATTCTCAGAGAGCTAATTTAGATGCACCTAGTTCTTCTAAGAAGAAGAAAAAGAAAAATGATAGGACTTTGCATGCTCCTAGTGAACCTGTAGCTGACACACCTGAGAATCCTAATGATATATCTGTTTCTGATGCTGAGACACAATCTGGTAATGAACATGAACCTAGTGATAATATTAATAATGATGCTCAACCTAGAAATGATAATGATGTAGCGATTGAACCTGCTGTTGATCTTGATAACCCACAATCAAAGAATCAACGTTATGATAAGAGAGACTTTGTTGCTAGAAGGCATGGTAGGGAAAGAGAACCACGGGTTCAGAAACCCATGCCCTTTCCTCCAAAACCGTCCAAGAAAAAGGATGATGAGGATTTTGAGCGCTTTGTTGAAATGATTAGACCTATCTTTTTGAGTATGCGTTTGACCGATGTGCTTAAAACAAATCCTTATGCCAAGTATATGAAATACATTATTACCAACAAAAGAAAGATACCTGATGTAGAAATTTCCACCATGCTTGCTAATTACACTTTTGAGGGTGGAATGCCTAAGAAATTAGGAGATCCAGGAGTACCTACTATACCTTGCTCCATTAAGAGAAACTATGTTAAAACTACTTTATGTGATCTTGGAGCCGGTGTTAGTGTTATGCCTCTCTCTTTATACCGTAGACTTGACTTGAGTAGTTGACACCTACTGAAATATCTTTGCAAATGGCTGATAAATCAACTGCTATACCTGTCGATATTTGTGAGGATGTGCCTGTTGTAGTTGCAAATGTTACTATTCTAACGGACTTTGTTATAGTTGATATTCCCGAGGATGATAGTATGTCTATTATTCTTGGAAGACCCTATTTCAATACTGCAGGGGCTGTTATTGATTGCAACAAAGGCAATGTCACTTTTCATGTCAATGGTAATGAGCATACGGTACACTTTGCGAGGAAACAACCTCAGGTCTACAGTATCAATTATATTGGAAAAACTTCAACAATTACTACTGGAGGTTTTGAGTTTCCTATTCCTACTATCAAGAAGGCATATGACATTCTTATTGTTGGGGACATACATATCCCCATTGAGGTAACATAGTGTTATTCGAAAATTCTCCGGTTTCATGTTACTCGAAAAGAGTTTATTAACAAGACCTGATCAACCTTGTTAATGGATTCCTTTTGATGAACATGGGATAGGTGAATCTAGATAGCATAAACCTTCTGTACCCTGTTTTTACTTTCTGTTAATTAGGTTAAATAAAACAAAAATAGCATTGTTTGTCTGTTTCCAGACTTATTTGTGCAATAAAAAAAGATCCCGAAAATAAAAGTTCTCCAAATGGCATGAAAATGAAATATGATTCTTTTCTAGAATATTTAAGAAAATATGGCACCGAACACACAGCGAGGGGAGCCAGCACGTGGCCACGAGGGCATAAGGCGCGCCCCCTTCCCATGGCACGCCCCCTGCCTCGAGGGCCCCACGTGGCCCCCCTCCACTTATCCTTTCAACCATGCTCTTCTTCCTCCCAAAAAAATCGCCAACCAGCTCAAACCCAAGTTCTAGCTCATAGTGCTGCCATTTTCGATCTCCTTGCTCAAAGCACCATTCACCAAACTGTTTGGGGAGATTGTTCCTTGAAAAGGAAAATGTTGAAAAGACTATTAAGGGGCACCTGCAGCAAGAGCTCAGAGGAGAAGAAGAAAGAAGAAAACAAGAAGCCCAAGTATAATCTTCCTCGCATGGAGGAAGTTCGACCGTGTGAATGGCCGTGTAATAATTTCATGATGTCCGTCGGTATTTACGAAGACTTTTATTGGTTGGCGAATAATGCAGGCCTCATCGACTTCCTTAACGACCAAAAAGAACAATATCTCTTACTCACCAATATTTTCATTTTCATTTTAGGAAAACACCACCTACGGTGGAGTTTCGCTTATATGATGTGAGTAAGGAGATATCGATGTTAGATTTTTGTGAAATTTGCAGAGTATCCTTTGGAGGTAGACTTGCTGAACCACGTCATGAGGACGTCAAGGGGTTTATTGATATGATAGCTGTAGGTGAAACTAGACAAGTTTCAGGGCAAGAATCACTAGTATACACTTTCCTGTTCTGCGCTACTTTGCTTTATTTGCTAGTAGGTGTTTAATTGGTCGCGGGAACAGTGGGAATCTCAGTGCCCCTGATATTATCATTTTACGCCATGCTTTGTTTCAAGACACAACTTTTAGCTTGGGCGCTGTCATTGCCAAACGATTGAGTCTAAACCGCTCAAATGGGCCCATCTTTGGAGACATCTTTGCTTCTCGCCTTGCTGAATATTTTAATATACCTATTAGGCATCATGAGAAGGAAGAAAAATTGCTTGCCCTTGTTTATCTAGACTACAAGAGCATGGTAGCTCCTGATTTTATTGTTAAAGACAAGAATATGCAGCTTAATTATAAATTAAGATTTGATGAAATATACTATGAAATTGTTACCTTGCATGCACCATCCTTGTTTGATCTGTCCATAGGCAAGTATCTCATTACATCAGATGCCTTCTACAAGTACCAAGGCCAGGCACAAGCTTTAGAACCTGAGCCAGAACCACCACTTGATCCTTCCCGTGAATCTGTTTATGGGTGGGAGCTGGATGAGCTTGCCAACCAGTGGCATCCAGAGGACACATCTCAGTACACTGGAGGGAGTGGCTTCGATCCGTGGCCATAGACCAACTTAGGCCAAAAGCCTAAGCTTGGGGGAGTACGTGTTTCTCACCGACTTACATTCATGTTCACACTTATCCTAGCTGTCGGTGCTCACACTCTTTCACTGTACCATCCATACTTAGTTTCAATTTCTTTTTCTTAGTCTTTTCTTGTGTGCTAGAAAAACCCAGAAAAACAAAAAAAATGAAAACCCAGAAAGATTTCCCGTTCTTCTTTTGCTTGTTGGGAGCTTTCCCGTGTAAATAGTTTCTTTTCTTTTCTTTAGGGGTTAAGAGTAGAAGACCATGATTGAAAATGCTTAGTGGCTCTCATATGCTTTGTTGTTGAATTAACCTTGAGCCATATTACCTTGTCTTCTCTCTTGTATTAAATGTTGGTAGATTCCAGCTTAGTCCAACGCACGTGCACTATTATTATTATCCACACCGTTCAGTTGTGCGAGTGAAAGGCAATAAGGATGATATATGATGAACTAATTGAGATGAGAAAAGCTGGTATGAACTCGACCTCTCTTGTTTTTGTAAATATGGTTGCTCGTCGTTCATGATTCAACTTGTTATGAATGAAACATGTTTGCAATGACAACTAGAGATCATAGCTGCTTATGTCATGCTTAATTAGCTGAGAGTTTATAATGGTCTATCTTGCGTGCCAACATGATATTAAATGGTTGTGATGTGGTATGATAGGTGGTATCATCCTTTGAACGATTTAAGTGACTTGACTTGGCACATGTTCACGCATGTAGTTGAAACAAATCAACATAGCCTTCACGATATTTATGTTCATAGTGATTTATATCCTACTCATGCTTGCATTCATTGTTGATTAATTTTATTGCATGTTCATGACCGTTGTTGCTCTCTACCTGGTCGCCTCCCAGTCTCGTTCTAGCCTTCACCTGTACTAAGCGGGAATACTGCTTGTGCATCCACTTCCATAAACCCCAAAGTTATTCCACATGAGTCCACCATACCTTCCTATATGTGGTATTTCCCTGCCGTTCCAAGTAAATTTGTATGTTCCAAACTCTAAACTTTCAAATGAAATTCTGTTTTGTATGCTCGAATAACTCATGTATCAACTAGGGCTGTCTATATCTTCCATGCTAGGTGGGTTATTCTCACGATGAGTGGACTCCGCTCATCATTCATGAGAAAATGGCTAGTAATCGGGATGCCCAGTACCATGCTCAAAATCATAATAATTAAACAAAACTCCTCCAGGGCTGTTGCTTGTTTGGACGATATCCGTTGTTTTGGGCTAGCCGTGGAGTGTGCTTGTTGGTGGTTGGGGGAGTATAAACTTTACCATTCTGTTTGGGAACCGCCTATAATGTGCGTAGCATGGGAGATATCGAGATTCTTGGTTGTTATGTTGACAATGAAAGTATATGTGACACCCTGAGACCGATGCGCCAGGTGTCAACCAGTTATTCATCATCGTTGCCATGTCATCTGCTTTGCGTGTTGAATTTTGCCTTGTCATCATGTGTGTTGCATCCTCATGTTTTCAAAACTTGCATTCGTCCGAGTCCGCCCGTCCTCTCCGTTGTCCGTTCTGAGCCCATACACACTTGCACGTGCCCGCGGCACCTCCGAATATTTATTTTATGAGTGGCCGGGAAAATGTTCTCGGAATGGGTTGAAACTTGGCGTGTGGTCTTATTCTAGCATAGGTAGACCGCCTGTAAAGTTTCGTCGCGTTCGGAGTTCGTTTGATAGCCCAACGGTTAACCACGTTAACCGCCGGAAGCCTTCTCTCTTTTGGCCTAGCACCCCTCTCCAACAGCCCACTAGCCCATCCCAACCAACTCCATGCTCTTGGCCGTTCAATCACGATCGCGTGGCCGAAAACCGCTCCTCATTTGGACACTACTAGCTCCCTCTACATATAAATCAGCCTCCTCCCCTGAAATTTCGGGCAAACCCTAGGCGTCTTCCACCTCGCGCAACCGGACATGTCCATCCGCGCCGGACATGTCCAGCTGGCCACGTCCCGCAGCCAATCGAGTGGCGCCACATCAGCAAGCCGCCGCCCGCGCCCAACCCGCACCTGCCACGTCGCCTCCTCCGCTCCATCAGTCGCCGCGGCCCGAGGAAGCCCATCCCGGACCCGCCCGGGCCCGGATCTCATCGCCGCCGCCTGCGCAAGCCGCACCCCCGCGCCTCCTCGCCTCGGAGCCGCATCACCTCCGACCCTCGCCGGAGCCCTCGTCCCCGCCGCCGTTTACCTCTCCGCCGCCGGCGGCTCAAAGCTCCGCCTCCGCTGCCATCTGCGCCGCCGCAGAGCCCCGCCGGCCGCCGCCCTCCAGCGCCTTGCAGCCGCCACCGTTCCTCGTGCTCCGGCCTCCCCGCCGCCTTGGCCCTCGCCGGAGCGAGGTGCGCCGCCGCCCTGCCTCCCTGATCAAGGCGGATCGGGAGGAGGACGACCGCCTCCGCACGGCCGCTCCAGCGACCTCCTGGGCCCGAGGCCCACGCGAGCCCGCAAGCCACCAGCCTAGCTTCCCGCGCTGGGCCCAGCTCCTCGCCCCGCCGACCCAGCTCCCCGATCCAGCCAGCCCCAGGCCCAGCTCCTGCCGCCTCCTCCGCAAAATGGGCCGAAGCCCATGGTGAGCCATCCCCTAAGCCCTGCTCTGTGCAACGTTTAGTTATTTGACGCTCTATTGTATTTTTTCCTAAGTCATAAAACTGCTAAGTCCCCAGTATTTGTAATTTTATATGCATGTTTGAGTGGCTGTAACTTTTTGTGTGTGTGTCCAAATTGAGTGAATGATATGTCAAAATGATCGTGGTGATATGCTCTTTATTTTGTTCCATTGTGCCATGCTTGTTTGAGTTCACCTAGATGCCCTAATTATTGTTGCAAGAGTGCTATAGGTTTAAAACTGCTGTTAGCTGTAATTTTGTTAGCATGTTTGAGATATGATAACTTTGTGCATGTTTATCCAAATGGAGCATATGATATGTCAAAATGTTCATTGTGAAGTGCTCTACATGTTGGTTGCTGTAGCATTCATGTTAGGTGCCATATTGCCATGTTAATATCTATTGCAAAAGTGCATGTGGCTGTTAAGTGCTGAAACTTGTTATGAGATGCTGATTTCACTTGTTCATTGCTATTATTGTGTTTGTCTTCACGCCACATGTCTATATGTTTTAGAAGCTCATTCATATGGTCTTTGATGTGGTGCAATCCACTTTCCATGATATGCCTTGAGGTGACTTAAACAAGCTTGTAAACTTGCCATGTCATTGTTGCTGTTTTATACTTAGTGAAAAAACTGCAAAGTCTGGAATCTGTTAAACCTGATGCTATGTTTACTTGATGCCTCACTCAAATCCATGCTTGGTTTGGAGTGGCCAATGATCATGTCTTGTTATCCATGTTATGCTCTATCCATCCATGCCCTTGTTTGCACATATGGACTGCTGTAGCTTATTTATTTCTTGATCTCAAGTTGCTATAAAATTTACCTGTCAGACTTTTATCAGCATGATCAATTTGGTGAAGCTTGTTGTTATTGATCCATGCCTCCTATGGAGTTGCTCCAATGGAGTTGTTTGATGTATGCTATGTCTATTACATGTCCATGGTCTTTATATACTTAGTAGAGTTGATATGCTTGTTGTTTTGTGCCTCCGAAGGCAGCATCGTGATGATGTTTTTGCCTTCCCAGATTTTGACTAAGTCTGGATAAATTTATTGCAACTTGCCATGCTTGGTTAAGTGTGTTCCAGCAAGCTTTTGGGTGTGTTCTAAGTTCATGATTGTTAAGTATCATGTCTATTTCACATCCATGCCTCTTTTTATAATGTTTGGGTGCTGTAGCATATATTTACCTTGCTCCAAAGTTGCTATGTGGCTGTTAACTTCAGCTTTGCATTGTAACTTGTTTAGCTCATAACTTCTAGCCCTTCGCTCCGTTTTGGGCGTGTCTGAAAGGATCAATATGGTTGACTAGAGGGGGGGGGGGGGTGAATAGGCAACTAACAATTTTTAACTTTTCTTAACCACTTTAAATTGAGCGACAAAGTAAGTTGTCTAGATAAGCTACTATGAAGACAACTTATAGGAAGCAAAGATAACAACCTCACAAGCAAGCTATATAAGATGAAAAAGTAAAGCTTGCACAAGTAAAGGAAAGAAATAACCACAAGTGGAACCAGTGAAGACGAGGATGTGTTACCGAAGTTCCTTCCCTTTGAGGGGAAGTACGTCTCCGTTGGAGCGGTGTGGAGGCACAATGCTCCCCAAGAAGCCACTAGGGCCACCGTATTCTCCTCACGCCCTCACACAATGCAAGGTGCCGTGATTCCACTAGTGGTGCCCTTGAAGGCGGCAACCAAACCTTTACAAACAAGGTTGGGGCTATCTCCACAACCGATTTGGAGGCTCCCAACGACACCACGAAGCTTCACCACAATGGAATATGGCTCCGAGGTGACCTCAACCGTCTAGGGTGCTCAAACACCCAAGAGTAACAAGATCCGCTAGGGATTAGTGGGGGGAATCAAATATCTCTTGGTGGAAATGTAGATCGATGCCTTCTCAAGCAATCCCGAGCAAATCAACAAGTTTGATAGGCTGGGGAGAGAGATCGGGCAAAAATGGAGCTTGGAGCAACAATTGAGTATTTGGGGGAAGAGGTCAGTTAACAATGAGGAAGAAGATGCCTTTATATAGTGGGGTGAACAATCCAACCGTTACCCCCTCACTCAGCCCCGCGGAGAGCGGTACTACCGCTTATCAAGCGGTACTACCGTTTCCCCTTAGCGGTACTACCTCGCAAGGGGGCTGGGACCCAGAGCGGTACTACCGTGGATGCAGGGCGGTACTACCGCTGGGGAGCAGTACTACCGCCACTACAACCGCTTCTAGTGCCGCAAAACCCGACACGAGAAAAAGCGCTCTCGAGTCGAGGCGGTAGCAATACGGAGCTGCAGCGGTACTGCCGCAGAGTACTACAAGCGGTACTACCGCTTAGTGGACGGTACTACCGCTTGAGGCACTTAGGCGGTACTACCGCTGGGCCCGCGGTACTACCGCTGGGGCCAGGAAAAACAAAGAAGGGGGAAAGTAGAACTCCATTGATGCGGGAAGGTGTTGTGGGTGTGATAAGGAAGTGTACGTGTTGATTCCACCCAAACCTTACCAAAGCGGATCCCCTCTTGATAGTACGGTGACCCCTACGAAACTAGTCCACCAACAAAGAAACGAAAAGAGCTACACCGTCTTGAATCGAACACCGAGGGGATATAATCGTCTCGTGCCAAAGAATGAATCACTGAAAAACTTACTGAACACGATTAGTCCGCAAAAGCATTGTCATCAATCACCAAAACACTATTAGGCAAGATATGCCCTTACAATCTCCCCCTTTTTGGTGGATTGATGACAATACGAGATTTGCACAAAATAATAATGACATAGAGTAAGCGCAAAACCCACATCCCTAAAATATAGATGGGCTCCCCCTAGATGTGTGCTATTTACATAAGTGCTTTGGACTACACGACATACATACTAAGATCAACACTCCCCTAATATTTTTGAGACCAACAACCTAAGCATGATATGAGAGCATAGTATATAATAGGATAAGCATGCACGCTATAGAGCACCAAGGTACATAGATAAGATAAAGGAAGGTAGCATAGGTAGCATATGTCTCACACCATATGTCGGGAACTTAGGTCTCATGAAAACCAAACAAAGCAAAAGACGAGAAAGCACAACGACAGGAACACAAAGGCAACGACACAAATCCCTAAACTTTCTCCCCCTTTGGCATCGAGACACCAAAATGGCAGAGAGCTAAGCTACGGCTCCAGGTGAGAGCAGGTGACGGTCTCGAACATCCAATCCCAGCGGGGCCATCTGCATCGTCGTCGTCGACCGGGAACTGCTCGGCGTCGGAATCTGTCCACGGGCAGTGCTGCTAAATCCACTCTTCCTCCTCGGTGACCTGTTCCTCAGAACCACTGGCCATAGTCGCACCCAACTGAATCATGAGCTCCTTGTGACATCCCCTGGCCTTCTTCTCTGCCACATGAGTCATGTACTAACCATGAGACTCCATGCAAAACAGCTTCTTCATCTTCAGCTTGAGCTTCTTTGCCCACGAGGGCTCTGCACCAGATGGCTCATAGTCATCGTCATCATCAGCCTCAGCCTCAGCCTCCTCAGTCTCCATAGCAGCAACAGAGGATGAACCCCCAGATTTGGGTGCCTGAGTCCCCCAGTTGTCCTTCCTCCTCAGACGCTTAATCTCATGAGACACCAACTCTCCGGTCTCAAGCAGAACATTGGGATAGACATGATCCCAAGACTTCTCAATAAGCAGCATGATGAATGGTCCATAGACCAGGCACTCGCGCTCAGAGATGGCAGATAATAGTTCAGACCACATCACATGAGAGATATCCAGGGACTCACCAGTGTTCTTCTCTAGCTCATGCTGGCAAAAGAGAAGCATGTCCACAAGATAGGAGTGAACCATATCCTGATTCCCAACTCGAGGGAAGAGGGTCTCACGGAAGATGCGGTGAAGGATATCTAGATAGGCAGACAGCTCATATGTTACCTTCTTAGTTTCAGGGTGGACCTTCGCAGTGCAGTAGTGTAATGCCCAGGATGGGACTAAATCTCCTACGTGTCGAGGCACGACTTAGAGACTTAACCCCATGCTGGAATGATCGCAAGTCTGGTATCTTTGCACAACTCATGTAAAAAGGGGGATGGAAAACAGAAACATAGTTGGCTTACACTCGCCATGTCACACAAATTCATTACATGTCTCAGTCATCATACAATAAAACATCACAGCCCTCTAAGGGTAAAATCCAAATAGCAATATACCAAACATAAATAAATCCACAGGTCGGATCGAATCCTAGTAGAAGTCTCCACTACTGATCATCAGGATAACGAACATAGTATCGACTACGCTCCTCGTCGTACTCCCAGTCTAGCTCGGTGCCATCACCTGGATAGCTCACCACTGGACCTGCATCTGGTGTGGTGAAGTAACTGTGAGCCACAGAGGACTCAGCAATCCCGCTCCCGGGTAACAAGACTATTCAAGCCTTGGGAAAGGATAAGGCTGATGAAAAGAATAAGTGTCTGCAGCAGCAACTAGCAACTAGCTTACGTGAGAGAGTGCGAGAAGAGAAAAACCTCGGTCGAGAGATGATCACGAAGTGATCCTAGCTAAAGCTCAACAAACATAACCCCACCGTGTTCAACTCCCGAATCCCTATTCGGAAATTGACAGTCACGGTACACACGCTGTGTGACGCCCGGATAGTTAAGCTACAGTAACCTTCTGATAATGACGACGCGTCACCGTAATTACTGTTGGTAATCTCGTGTTAGTTCGAAACCGGTTCGAATTCAAATTTGAAGTAAAGTCAAACTACAAAAGGTTTCAAAATATCAAAACTAAAATGTTCAAATTGTAGCAAATAAATCGTAGATGATTATGGTGGTGAAACCACATCGTTATGAAATGTTTGAATACTCTAAATTAAATAGAACAGCAACCAAAACCAATAATTAAATGCCTTTTTCAATTAATGAATATTAAGCTGATTTATTTTATTGCCCGAAACTATTGGGGCAGTGGCATATTTATTAATGCTAAATTGGGTAGAAATTTTGTATTTCATAAAACAAAATTTAATGGGCAAGAAAAAGAAAACAGAAAAGATTTAAAAGAAGAAAAAAGAAGAAGAAGCAACTAAAACAAAGAAAACAAATGGCTTCCCTGCCCCATTGGGCTTTGGCCCACCTGGCCTAGCCAGGCCCCCCCCCACAGACTCCCCCCATAACCCCCCGTCGGTGGAAAAACCAAACCGACCGCACCCACTTCCCCTCCCCACGATCTTCCTCCCTCTTCCCCCGATCTGGATCGGGGGGCCAACATCGCCGCCGCACGAGGACCTCGCCGCCGGGGCCCCTCGCCTGATCTCCTCCCCGTCGCCGCTGCACCACGTCGTCCCCGTCCTCCCCCTCGAGCACGCTACATCGAGCCTCGCCGCCTCCTGTACATCTACATGACGGTGAGGCCGTCGGCCTCGGCCTTCCCTCTCCCCCCTTAGAACGTCGCCGACCTGCCTCAGGCCGCGCAACGCGCCGGCCACGCCTGCCCGACGCCCACCTCCGGCCTCCTCTTCCCCCCACGCCGGCCTCCACTGCCGTGCGTTGCTCCAGCCGCCGAAGGCTCGCCTGCGCCACGCACCGCCGTCGCCTCGGGCCGATGCTCGACCTCTCTCCGCGCGAGTGCCGCCCTCTGGCCGCACCGCCCCAGCACCACCGACCGCGCCCTCTGGCCGCGCCGGCCGCGTCGCCGTTCCCCCCCATCAGGCGCTCCGCCCCGCCACGGCCTCCCGCTCGCGCCCCATTTTCCCCCCGACACCGGCCGCTCCCGCCGCGTCCTTCTTCTCGCACTGCCGCTGCCGCCGCTCTTCGTGCTGCTCCTGCTCGCCGCAGCTGCCACGGCTCACTACCGCGCCGCCGCTCTGGCCGCCCCGCTGTGGCCTCACCACCGCCGCCGGGGGGCGACCGACCTCACCGGCCCGATCCGCTGGCCGCCGGCGCCTCGCCGGGCCACCGCATCGGCGCCCAACGCCCGCCCCCTTCGCTCGCTGGCCGCGGCGCCGCTCGGGCGCCCTATCGGGCTTCGCCCGTTAACCCGGCGCCCAGCACCCAAACCCACTAAGGCCCAAGGCCTATGACAGCCGGGGCCCGCCCCTAGAAACGTTTAAAATAATAATAATAATAATAATAAATATATTAATTAATTAATTAACTAAGTTAATTAACTTAATAAATTGTGTTTAATTAACCTAATTAATCTGTTGACTAAACTAACTAGATTACTTAGTTAGCAGTCAATGACTAATGGACCCCACACGCTAGTTTGACTAGTCAACAGACAGTTGACCGCTGAGGTCATGCTGATGTCATGATGACATCAGCAGACACTATTCTGGATAATGTTCTATTAAACTAATTAAATAAATTCCAGAAAATGTTTAAAACTTTAGAAAATCATATCTTTTAAACCGTAACTCGGATGAAAATAATTTATATATGAAAGTTGCTCAGAACGACGAGACGAACCCGAAAACGCGGTCCGTTCGTCCGCTACACATCTCTATCATACCGAACGTGCAACATTCCCCCTCCGTTTCATCTGCCCGAAAACGCGAAACACCGGGAATACTTTCCCGGATGTTTTTCATCCTTGCCAGTATCACCTCCTACTGCGTTAGGTCACACGTAGCACCGCGTATTTCCATGTTATGCTTTGTGATGCTATTGTTTGCTCTGTTATTTATTTGTTTCCCCTTCGTTGCTTATTTTCGGTAGACTCCGATACTGTGATAGACCCCGAGACCATTGATGCTTCAGTGTTCGACTACGGCTACGCTTCCGAAGATTCCTTTCGTCTGCAGGGCTTCCAGGCAAGCCCCCCCCCCTTGATCACCAGATATCGCCTACTCTTCTCTCTACTGCTTGCATTAGAGTAGTGTAGCATGTTACTGCTTTCGATAATCCTATTCTGCTGCATAGCCTGTCATTGTTGCTACCACTGTTGATACTTTACCTGCAATCCTAAATGCTTAGTATAGGATGCTAGTTCTCCATCAGTGGCCCCTACATTCTTGTCCATCTGCCATGCTATTCTATCGGGCCGTGATCACTCGGGTGTGATCACGGGTATATACTACATACACTTTACATACACATGATGATGGTTCGGAGATGGGGGCTGAAGGGGCAGGTGGTTCCACCCAGGTAGTGGTGGGCCTGGGTTCCCGACAGCCCCCTGATGGTTACTTGTGGCGGAGCGACAGGGCAGGTTGCGACCACCTAGGAGACAGGTGGGCCTGGCCCTGGTCGTTGTCCGCGGTTATGTCATAATAACATGTTTATCGAGATCTTGGTATTTGATCTGAGTCTGGCCATTTGGTCTATACGCACTAACCAGCTACGTGGGAATAGTTATGGGTACTCGACGTCGTGGTATCAGCCGAAGCCTTTTTGACGTCAGCGACTTAGCGGCGCGCGCCGGATTGGACTGGAAAGCCTACTCCGGTATTACGAGAGGCTAGGTCTGCTTACCGGCCGCGTACGCAACATGCAGGTGTGCGTTGGGCGACGGGCCCGGACCCCTGCGCGCCTAGGACTTAGACCGGCGTGCTGACCTCTCTGCTGTGCTTAGGTAGGGCTGCGACGTGTTGATCTTCCGAGGCCGGGCATGACCCTGGAAAGTGTGTCCGGCCAAATGGGATCAAGCGTGCTGGGTTATGTGGTGCACCCCTGCAGGGAAGTTAATCTATTCGAATAGCCGTGTCCCTCGGTAAAAGGACGACCCGGAGTTGTACTCTGACCTCATGACAACTAGAACTGGATACTTAATAAAACACACCCTTACCAGTGCCAGATACAACTCGATGGTTGCTCTCTCACATGGGGATGTGCGGGAGGATCGCCGAGTAGGTTTATGCTACACGATGTTACTTGGTGAACTTACCATCTATTCCCTTCTACTGCTTCAAGACGGAGGCTGCCAGAAGCGAGGATACTTGTTACTTCCAGCTACTCTCTTCTTCTGCTGCAAGATGGACGTTGCGAGAAGCGTAGTCTTCGTTTGGATTAGCTATCCCCCTCTTATTCCGGCATTCTGCAGTTTAGTCCACAGATATTACCCCCTTACACAGATATCATTGCATATGTAGTGTAGATCCTTGCTTGCGAGTACTTTGGATGAGTACTCACGGTTGCTTTTCCCTCCCCTTTCCCCCTTTTGTTCCTTCTTCTCGGATGACGCATCCAGATGGTGGAGTCCCGGACCCAGAAGATCCCGAGGAGGTTTCTACGTGAAGATCGGCTTCGAGGAGTAGTTAGGAGGTCCCAGGCAGGAGGCCTTGCCTTTTCGATCGTTGCTATATTTGTGCTAGCCTTCTTAAGGAAAACTTGTTTAACTTATGTCTGTACTCAGATATTGTTGCTTCCGCTGACTCTTGTGTTTTCGAGCTTATGTATTCGAGCCCTCGAGGCCCCTGGCTTGTAATATAAAGCTTGTATTATTTTAATTTGTGTCTAGAGTTGTGTTGTGATATCTTCCAGTGAGTCCTTGATCTTGGTCGTACACATTTGCGTGCATGATTAGTGTACGGTCAAATCGGGGGCGTCACAAGTTGGTATCAGAGCCGACTGCCTGTAGGAATCCCCCTTTCCAACTCCTTGGCCGAAGTTGAGTCTAGTCTTTGAAAAACAAATTTACTAACTTGTTGTGTGGCTTACGGGCCCACAACACCGTTGGGTGGTATTAGGATCTTTTACTCCTCGTCTATACTCTGGGACTCTTATCTCTCTTCTATTCGGGATAAAGGAATTTTGCTAAATCTAACATTAGGATCTCGTTATCACCTTCACCCGGAGAGCACCTTATGATCGATGATCGTCCGCTGCACCAGAAGACCCTGAAGATACTCTCCGCTGTTAACCCGAGAACTTGTGTTCATCGCCTTTGTAATTCACTGCCACCGATATATCCCTATGGATATCTGCATGCACTCATCATACTCATGATCATTCCTCGTCGCTCTTGTTGTTACAACAGGCCTCGAAATATTCTCCGTTGTCTCGAGAATCCTTTGAGTTTATTGTCTTGCAGTTTTATTTCGCATGAAAACCCTTACGGTTATTTCCTCACATTTATCGAGGATCAGTTGTTCTCAATTGATCATGTGTCTCACAAAAATCTTTTGAATACTTTTCGATCTTTCGAAAATCCTCTGCAGCCGGTTACTCTTGAAATTCTTGTCTACTTGCATTATGGTTAATTCCATATGTCTAGTAGCAGTCTTCGTCAATATCCCCTGTCTTAGCCATTTTGAGCCTATTGATTCAATGTGTGCGTATGCACGCAGTCATCAGGTTATCCTTTATAAAATTATCTTTCCGACCCAGACGTCATTCCGGACATGAGTAGGTTCTCGGCAATTCAAACCTTTATTGATTGTCCAACTAAGTGTCTTCAGCTTATCCATCCTTGATCAGAGCGTCTGCTTCTGATCCTTCGTTCAGAAACCATAATTTCCTTCTATATAAACATCAGACTAATCAGGTGATTCTTGAATCTGAGGCATCGGCATTCTTTCTTCCTCTGAGTGAGTACCGATACTCACATAAGCTTCGTTGTGGGTCACACGATCCGTTGTTGGATTGTTATCCGGCAGTGTCCTTCATATCCAATCACCTTGTGAATTCTTCCCTTGATACATAATGCCTTTGGTAAATTATACCCTCTGCTTGACCAACCATGCTCTTCTCTCGAGCTTGTGTTGTTACCTTTGAAACTTGTGGTATATGTTACTAAGATGCCCGATGGGTTAAACCTATGCCTTCACCTAATCCGTGAGAACCCGAAAGTTTTCACAAGTCATACCCTTCTGGTGTTTTACCGGATAAAATTCCAACACTACAGTTTTATCAAAGCAAGAGGTAAATGAAACGAATACATTGGAGAAATGGGAGTCGACCTTGAGCTTTTGTTCATGCCCATGGAAACGATGTAGACCGTCTCGGGAGCTTCTTGCAAAATGATTTTACATCTAAATAATTCTTTCGGTGTCAATAAATTTGATCCCTTGCAGTTATGGTTCCGACCATGCTGTCCTTATTCAATATATCTGGAATGAATCCATTCCAGGCCTCGTCAAATTTTTGACAAGGTTAGAGCATCTACTATCATAGGTCAATGACCTAGTTCAACTTCTATCGTGTTCTACCTTCGAGTTTTACCCTCTGATATCTTGAGGATATCATGCCTTTGCACCACACCTTTTGAACTTTTGATGAAGTAATAGCTTTGCTTGTCGTAATCACTCTACGGGTTCTAGGTTGCCGTCAACCGAGGACGCCGTTTAGTAAATCAAATCTGCTCTAAAAATTCAACACCCCTAGTAGATGTTAGTGGGAAAATTTTAAACTCAATTTGGTTTATTCCTAGACTATCGGGTACATCCCTTGTCTAGCTAACTTTGACTGTGCTACCTCGTCCTTCTTTGGTGCACGAATTCTTCAGAGATTGAGCACAACTTACGTTGAGCTTTCAACATCTGGTTGCTTGTTCAGTAAGGCAACTTTGATTCCGAGCTTGCATCTTATATATTGATCCTATAACTTGCCACCTCATCATTCTCTTGCTTGTTGCCATTGTTATTTGATTGCATCCTCTTGAAACCCCCCCCAGCAAATGTGTCGGATCACCTTCAACACTTTGACTTCTTCCTAGATGTCAATTGCGTTCATGATGAGAAATACCATCCTTGCCCTTGATGATTTTTATTATCATCGGCAACACCCTTGACTTCCCTTCATCGCGAACTCGTCCACATTATGAATACGACTTGCTCTCCAGCTAATGTTGTGTTCTGCCTTGAAGTATTACTGTCTTTTATATCGAAATATTGAAGGGATTGCCCCACCTCTTAGAAATTCTCAGTATGATGATACTTCTCACCATCACCATTCTTCCTTGGTCCCCGTCTTGTTTTTAGCCGGGATACCAATATGCTAGCGATGCTGCTTGAGTTCTGTACTCCTAGCAACCCTATTGCTTTGAAGTTAACGATCGACAATTCGTTCTTAGGCTGTTGGTTATTGAATCGTCACTCTGACATTGATCTTTCTGCCTAAGGTCATATTCGGGCACACCTTTCAACTAATGATTAATGGTGTATGTTTTTCCTCGAGCATACAACATTATATCATTTGAATTGATAAGTGTCATCCTCTTGTTCACATTATTGTGGAAATCCATCCGTTTGGAATTTTCGATGGATTGTCACTGAGCCCATCAGCCACCTCCTCATCCTCTCCTTGGTTTAATGATGAACTATTGTTCCAAGAACCCACTCCCATAGTTCATTTTAGAGAATCTTGCAATGTCATTTCGTTGGTTAATGTTGCACCGTTTCTTGTCGAACATCCCGAGTCTGAGGTAAAATGACATCAATCAGATCTGAATCTCGGTCAGATATGATGGTTGGGACAACTTTCCAGTACTTATAATATGGGTCCTTTGATGACTCGGTAATATGATGTCATGCCTAGCACCCCTGCTGGAGGACCTATTATTATATTCTCTTTTGCAAGGATAACCATTCTTCCAGGAGGAAATTATAAGACTTATTCTATAAGTTGTTCCTGATGAATCCTTTGTGTATCCAAGTCCGACCTTTGCTTCAAGACCATGCCAATGCTATCCCAAAGCATGTCTGTGGTACTCCAATTTTCAACAAGAGCACTTGAAGCCCAATGCTAAATGTTTCTTGGTTAGTTATCCAAACACCGTTGTCTGGGTAACATCTTGATTAATCTTTGCCTCTTTATCTGAATGGTTGGGTACTTGCTCTCCAACCCTGTACGTCATGTTCTGCTTGTCCATGGGAAGGATATACTCCTAATAATTGTGTGTAATCACAATTTTCCTTTCCATTTGTTTGTTTAACCTTTCCATGATCTACATATAATCTAAGCAGTAATAATTTTCTGCTTATGTAAACACCTTGGTGTACAACTCTGTCAGTAAGACCCCGTTACTAATGTTGATAACATTCCGGTAACCACCGATGGGCGGGAACTTTGCCTATTGGTCCGCCTCGTTCAACGAGCAATAAAATGGTTCTCTTCGTTCCCCGTCCTTGGTACCGACATTGTTGCCGACATAGCTGACAAGCTATCCACTGACATGCCTCCCTGTCGAGGCTGTGCACGATGTCAGCACCCTTCCTACTCTCAAATCCACATGGTGGGCCCATAACCCACAGATCCATTGGATCGAAACCTGACTCTTCTTTACAACCTGGATTCTAATGTATCCTTTGCACCTGGGTTCAAATGTGATTCACGAGCGAAATTCTATACCATTATTCATCCTGGTATCAAACACCATATTATTCTCGTTGATCAAGACCCCATTCCAGCTTCGGGTTAGGCATCGAATGACTGCCTACCCGATTGAAACTTTGGTACCATCGCTTAATGTTCTCGTTGCATTCACTGAAATACTACTCGTAGGGTACTTCGTATATCACTTTCTGAATTCGCCGTCGGATGCACAGACTTCGTGGAGATACGTTCCTTCAAATTTTTTTCCTGGTCGCGTTTGTAGGGCGATGGAGATCCCGAAGAAAGGATGACGACTTGATCACGATGACCTGGAGCTGAGTAATGGAGACATCAACGAAAGGGATCATCCTCTTCGACAGGGCAGTCAAGACTGCGAAGACTCGTTAGGTTTTCGCTACCAGCCCCCCTTACTTCACCGCTTAAATCTCGGGACGAGATTTCTTGTAGTGGAGGAGAATTGTGACACCCGGATAGTTAAGCTACAGTAACCTTCTGATAATGACGACGCGTCACCGTAATTACTGTTGGTAATCTCGTGTTAGTTCGAAACCGGTTCGAATTCAAATTTGAAGTAAAGTCAAACTACAAAAGGTTTCAAAATATCAAAACTAAAATGTTCAAATTGTAGCAAATAAATCGTAGATGATTATGGTGGTGAAACCACATCGTTATGAAATGTTTGAATACTCTAAATTAAATAGAACAGCAACCAAAACCAATAATTAAATGCCTTTTTCAATTAATGAATATTAAGCTGATTTATTTTATTGCCCGAAACTATTGGGGCAGTGGCATATTTATTAATGCTAAATTGGGTAGAACTTTTTTATTTTATAAAACAAAATTTAATGGGCAAGTAAAAGAAAACAGAAAATATTTAAAAGAAGAAAAAAGAAGAAGAAGCAACTAAAACAAAGAAAACAAATGGCTTCCCTGCCCCATTGGGCTTTGGCCCACCTGGCCTAGCCAGGCCCCCCCACAGACTCCCCCCATAACCCCCCGTCGGTGGAAAAACCAAACCGACCGCACCCACTTCCCCTCCCCACGATCTTCCTCCCTCTTCCCCCGATCTGGATCGGGGGGCCAACATCGCCGCCGCACGAGGACCTCGCCGCCGGGGCCCCTCGCCTGATCTCCTCCCCGTCGCCGCTGCACCACGTCGTCCCCGTCCTCCCCCTCGAGCACACTACATCGAGCCTCGCCGCCCCCCCTGTACATCTACACGACGGTGAGGCCGTCGGCCTCGGCCTTCCCTCTCCCCCCTTAGAACGTCGGCGACCTGCCTCAGGCCGCGCACGCGCCGGCCACGCCTGCCCGACGCCCACCTCCGGCCTCCTCTTCCCCCCCACGCCGGCCTCCACTGCCGTGCGTTGCTCCAGCCGCCGAAGGCTCGCCTGCGCCACGCACCACCGTCGCCTCGAGCCGATGCTCGACCTCCCTCCGCGCGAGTGCCGCCCTCTGGCCGCACCGCCTCAGCACCACCGACCGCGCCCTCTGGCCGCGCCGGCCGCGTCGCCGTTCCCCCCCATCAGGCGCTCCGCCCCGCCACGGCCTCCCGCTCGCGCCCCATTTTCCCCCCGACACCGGCCGCTCCCGCCGCGTCCTTCTTCTCGCACTGCCGCTGCCGCCGCTCTTCGTGCTGCTCCTGCTCGCCGCAGCTGCCACGGCTCACTACCGCGCCGCCGCTCTGGCCGCCCCGCTGTGGCCTCACCACCGCCGCCGGGGGGTGACCGACCTCACCGGCCCGATCCGCTGGCCGCCGGCGCCTCGCCGGGCCACCGCATCGGCGCCCAACGCCCGCCCCCTTCGCTCGCTGGCCGCGGCGCCGCTCGGGCACCCTATCGGGCTTCGCCCGTTAACCCGGCGCCCAGCACCCAAACCCACTAAGGCCCAAGGCCTATGACAGCCGGGGCCCGCTCCTAGAAACGTTTAAAATAATAATAATAATAATAATAAATATATTAATTAATTAATTAACTAAGTTAATTAACTTAATAAATTGTGTTTAATTAACCTAATTAATCTGTTGACTAAACTAACTAGATTACTTAGTTAGCAGTCAATGACTAATGGACCCCACACGCTAGTTTGACTAGTCAACAGACAGTTGACCGCTGACGTCATGCTGATGTCATGATGACATCAGCAGACACTATTCTGGATAATGTTCTATTAAACTAATTAAATAAATTCCAGAAAATGTTTAAAACTTTAGAAAATCATATCTTTTAAACCGTAACTCGGATGAAAATAATTTATATATGAAAGTTGCTCAGAACGACGAGACGAACCCGAATACGCGGTCCGTTCGTCCGCTACACATCTCTATCATACCGAACGTGCAACATTCCCCCTCCGTTTCATCTGCCCGAAAACGCGAAACACCGGGAATACTTTCCCGGATGTTTTTCATCCTTGCCAGTATCACCTCCTACTGCGTTAGGTCACACGTAGCACCGCGTATTTCCATGTTATGCTTTGTGATGCTATTGTTTGCTCTGTTATTTATTTGTTTCCCCTTCGTTGCTTATTTTCGGTAGACTCCGATACTGTGATAGACCCCGAGACCATTGATGCTTCAGTGTTCGACTACGGCTACGCTTCCGAAGATTCCTTTCGTCTGCAGGGCTTCCAGGCAAGCCCCCCCCTTGATCACCAGATATCCCCTACTCATCTCTCTACTGCTTGCATTAGAGTAGTGTAGCATGTTACTACTTTCGATAATCCTATTCTGCTGCATAGCCTGTCATTGTTGCTACCACTGTTGATACTTTACCTGCAATCCTAAATGCTTAGTATAGGATGCTAGTTCTCCATCAGTGGCCCCTACATTCTTGTCCGTCTGCCATGCTATTCTATCGGGCCGTGATCACTCGGGTGTGATCACGGGTATATACTACATACACATTACATACACATGATGATGGTTCGGAGATGGGGGCTGAAGGGGCAGGTGGTTCCACCCAGGTAGTGGTGGGCCTGGGTTCTCGACAGCCCCCTGATGGTTACTTGTGGCGGAGCGACAGGGCAGGTTGCGACCACCTAGGAGACAGGTGGGCCTGGCCCTGGTCGTTGTCCGCGGTTATGTCATAATAACACGTTTATCGAGATCTTGGTATTTGATCTGAGTCTGGCCATTTGGTCTATACGCACTAACCAGCTACGTGGGAATAGTTATGGGTACTCGACGTCGTGGTATCAGCCGAAGCCTTTTTGACGTCAGCGACTTAGCGGCGCGCGTCGGATTGGACTGGAAAGCCTACTCCGGTATTAGGAGAGGCTAGGTCTGCTTACCGGCCGCGTACGCAACGTGCAGGTGTGCGTTGGGCGATGGGCCCGGACCCCTGCGCACCTAGGACTTAGACCGGCGTGCTGACCTCTCTGCTGTGCTTAGGTAGGGCTGCGACATGTTGATCTTCCGAGGCTGGGCATGACCCTGGAAAGTGTGTCCGGCCAAATGGGATCAAGCGTGCTGGGTTATGTGGTGCACCCCTGCAGGGAAGTTAATCTATTCGAATAGCCGTGTCCCTCGGTAAAAGGACGACCCGGAGTTGTACTCTGACCTCATGACAACTAGAACTGGATACTTAATAAAACACACCCTTACCAGTGCCAGATACAACTCGGTGGTTGCTCTCTCACAGGGGGATGTGCGGGAGGATCGCCGAGTAGGTTTATGCTACACGATGTTACTTGGTGAACTTACCATCTATTCCCTTCTACTGCTTCAAGACGGAGGCTGCCAGAAGCGAGGATACTTGTTACTTCCAGCTACTCTCTTCTTCTGCTGCAAGATGGACGTTGCGAGAAGCGTAGTCTTCGTTTGGATTAGCTATCCCCCTCTTATTCCGGCATTCTGCAGTTTAGTCCACAGATATTACCCCCTTACACAGATATCATTGCATATGTAGTGTAGATCCTTGCTTGCGAGTACTTTGGATGAGTACTCACGGTTGCTTTTCCCTCCCCTTTCCCCCTTTTGTTCCTTCTTCTCGGATGACGCATCCAGATGGTGGAGTCCCGGACCCAGAAGATCCCGAGGAGGTTTCTACGTGAAGATCGGCTTCGAGGAGTAGTTAGGAGGTCCCAGGCAGGAGGCCTTGCCTTTTCGATCGTTGCTATATTTGTGCTAGCCTTCTTAAGGCAAACTTGTTTAACTTATGTCTGTACTCAAATATTGTTGCTTCCGCTGACTCTTGTGTTTTCGAGCTTATGTATTCGAGCCCTCGAGGCCCCTGGCTTGTAATATAAAGCTTGTATTATTTTAATTTGTGTCTAGAGTTGTGTTGTGATATCTTCCAGTGAGTCCTTGATCTTGGTCGTACACATTTGCGTGCATGATTAGTGTACGGTCAAATCGGGGGCGTCACACGCTGGTAGTGTATTGAAACATTGTGTCAAGTTATCTACAACCGGATATTAACAAGCTCCCATCTGCCACATAACCACGGGCACGGCTTTTGAAAGTTCATAACCCTGCAGGGGTGTTCCAACTTGACCCATTACAAGCCCACGATCCGCGGAGTCGCAACTCCAAAGTGGGAAGACCCGAGTATTCTCGGAATCCCGTGCTCAAGATAATCCGAACTAAGGTAAGGCTAATCCAGCAAATCCTCCCGGCGTGTCGACACCCTGATAGTAGCCGCGCGTATCTAAGTCTCAGGACACGACCGGATGGGCGATTCTACAGGTTTTTACCAAACCTCAAGTTTCCTCATGGTGGCCCCGCAGACTCACCGTTTCGGACCAACACTCATGTGGAGCACTGGCCCGGGGTTGTTGATTAAGAA
The DNA here is from genome assembly GCA_902687465.1 of Secale cereale. NCBI lineage: Eukaryota > Viridiplantae > Streptophyta > Magnoliopsida > Poales > Poaceae > Secale > Secale cereale. The sequence goes on along the minus strand of LR738710.1, from coordinate 87,245,761 downwards.
AGAGGGTTAATTACTCCCTATGCAAGTTTAATTTCTTATTAGGCAAATAGTACCAATGTTGGGACTTGCTGGAAAAGACTTAGCACTTAGCGGTTTATCGAGGGGGTCCCATACACCCCAACCGTGTTAGGAACGCATAATCAAGGAACATAACACCGGTTTATACGGTTCCTAACGGCATGAGTGGAACAAATCACCAAGCAAAAGGCTTAGCCTTCCACCCTTGCCAATATATAGATGATTTCATTTTTAAGCATTTATATAGTGTGATATAACCCAACAAAACTTCAACATGAAGCAAGCATCTTCGAGCTTCACCTGCAACTAGCAATGCTATAAGAAGGGCTGAGCGAAGCGTACTTAGCCAAGCAACGGTTTGCATAGGTAGGGTGGTTAAACATGGACATGGTTACAAGTAGGAGGCTGACAGGAATAACATGGGCATCGAGGCAAAACTATAGAGCGGAACTACTAGCAATAGGCAAAGATAGTAATGTTATCGGGGTTCGGTCATCTTGCCTGAAGAGAAGTCGTTCGGATCGTAAGAAGGGTCCTCGTGCTCAACCTCGTTGGAAACCTCATGCTCGTACTCGTACTCGGTCTCAGCTTCCGGCTCTAAACAAAACAATCACACAAGGCACGAATCAACAAGATGCAATGCGCACTCAAAATGATGGATGCATGATGGATGCACTAAGAGAGCACACGGAGCACGGAAAATAGCACTCAAGCAAATCACCTCAAAACAGGATAACAATAGGAGATTATGAATCTACATGGAAAATCAATCAAGTTTCATATAAGACTCGCTGAAATCGGAGCTACGGGCTAAAAGTTATGCCCGAAACAAGAAATAGGCGAAAGCTCAAAATTACAGCAACAGAGCAACTTCGGAGCACTAGAAAAATAAGCTACAACACTCAAACACCATGGCAAAGAGCATGAACATAAACTAGACATATCCTACAGCAAATAAGTCCAAATGTGCACCCCCAAAGGAGCCACGAATCAATAGCAACAAGCTTGGACATATTGAACTTGACAATAAAATTCTGACAGCAGAATTTTATTGAAACTTTGGAGCAAAAGTTAAACATGGTACAGCCACTTAAATAAGCATGTGAGAACATGAATGGAAAGCCAACGATATATACTACAAGGAACAATCAAGATCCACTCAAAATCTATCATGGATTGTCCTAGAGCAGCAAGCAAACATGGCATCGGAACGTTACAGATTTCAGACTTAGTGAAAAACCACTAAGTGTTGAAACAGCAGTTTCATCATGGCATCTAGAAGAACAAGTTTAAGTCACCTCGAAACTAAACATGGCAAGTGGTAAGCACCACATCAAAGTACACATGATGGTGATTCCGAAACACTCAAGCATGCATCATGGAGATAACCACAACGATAGCAATGAGCTCAACAAGATGGCATTTCATAACAAGTGAAACAACATCACAGCCACATGGAACTTTGCAACGAGGATAACCATGGCAAGAATAAATCTATCATGCAACCTAACACAAACAACATGTAGAGCATGGGCGTTACAAGTTGGTATCAGAGCCGACCCTCGCGGTTACACGGATGTTTGCGGACAGTTTGCAGTCATGTTGTGCATGACGTTTGTGACCCGTTGTGGCACACGGCATGGCACATGTGCTGTCCTGGAAGCACAGACGGTTGTGCCAAGAGGGAACGTTCCTGTGGCCCGACGAGGACGTCGGTTCCTCTGAGTGAGGGTGTATGTGATGTCTTGGCTTATTAGGGATGATAGACTACTCATATCAATAAGGAATTCCTTCTTTTCCGGGAGCTCATTTGGATAGAACTCCAAAGTTAAGCGTGCTCAGCTTGGAGTAGTTTCAGGATGGGTGACCGACCGGGAAGTTGCCCCCGGGTGCGCACGAGTGAGGACAAAGTGCGCAGAAAAGACTAGTATCGATATGTGAGGCCAGTCTAGATCCCGCCAGGAGTAACGACCACCGGCGGGTGTGTCCGGGGAGTTACAAGTAGGGCCAGAGAGCTTGCTTGTGGGTGGAGGTAGTGTTGCGATGAGGACGAAAGCCAACAGGAGTCTCAAGCCCCTGGTCTTCCACCCCAAGTAACTTCATGAAAGCCTCCCACTGGACAGAAAGCAACTTGCCATTGGTCATCCATGTCAGAGTACTGTCATCATCAGTCCCTAGATGGACAGTGGCATAGAATTGAGCCACAAGATCTGCATCAAAGTCCTTGTTGAACTGAATGATCTGGAGAATGTTAAGCTGAGAACACATCTGAAGAGCATCGCCAAATTACTCAGGATCCTTCTCCAGGTAATCCTTGTCGATGGAGCGAACACTAACAAAGATATTCTTCTTTGCCTTGAGCACATCAAAGTAGATGACAAACTGAAAGCGGTGCCAGAACGGACGGTTGACCTAATTGGGTTCTTGATCTACTTCATAGGGATTGCGGCGACGCCTTGCCCAGAATTCCTTGGCACTCATCTGGGTCACAGTTTTGCCCTTTGGCTTTGACATGGACTTCTTCTTGAGTTGAGGTGGAGGTGGAGCACTAGATGAACCTCCTGCAGACTCAGATGTGGAGTAGTGCTTCGAGGTGGCATGATTGGGGTTGATATGGTGAGCTTGATGCTCAAGAAGTTCATCACCTAGAACCAAACACAAAAACACACGAACCAACCAGAAAGAACGAGCATAAGCCAACAAGCACAACAAAAGGGATCAAAGAAGGGAAAAACATGTTTGATTTTGGCTGGCAGCGGTAGTACCGTGACCTGCAAGCGGTAGTACCGCTCCAAGAGAGCGGTAGTACCGCTCGAGGCGGGGGAACATCAGTTCCCTACTACTGTGGTCAGATCCGGCACTACCGTCCCGTCAAATTCAAATATATTCCTACCAAACTCGAATCTAGACGGTCTAGTTGCCTTCTCCAACTTACTCAAGCCTAGATTTAGCCAAAAAATCTAGATATGCAACCACTATTGCCCCTAAAACACAAGATCTGGAAACGATACAAGAGGAGAAAAGGAACGGGGGCAATACCAGCATCCATGGCAAGAGAACTAGGTGGGGATCGACTCCACCGAAGGAAATGGAGAGGAACACCCCGGAAGAGGAGATCCGCCGGAGCCCTCCCGCGGCGAAGAACTGCTAGAGAGAGGACGAGGAACGAAGGGGCGAGTGAATGGGTATGGGGGAGAGAAACCTCCCCCTGCCCCGATATAACTCCCTGGTACCGCCCCGCAACGGTAGTACCGCGGTGGTGGGCGGTAGTACCACTTATAAGCGGTAGTACCGCGCACCACCAGCGGTAGTACCGCCCAGCATGCCACGGCAACTAAACAACATGGCTTAGCTCAAAAAAAAAGGAAACACAACGGCAAGGAAAACCAAGACACAACAAACACACACCAGCAAGAGACAAGAAACCCTTCTTCAACAGAGGGCGGTGGCCGAAGCCACCTATGTTTGAGTCAAGAGGTATGGCGCCGCGAAGATTTTAACCTTGGGCCCATGACCAAAAATCGTCCTTGAAGCACAAGTACCATCAAAGATGGTTAATGTGAAAGACTTGATGAATTTATGCATGATGGGGGGAGAGAGAGTTCATTGATAGAACAACACTCCCCCTATGTCCATGCCTACACCTAGATTACACAATATGAAGAGTATGGTGGGGTGTGCACGTGCTCAAGCCACATTGCTCAAATCAATGATATTTAGCCCATGCCTTAACTCACGAAATCTTGCTTCATCCAAAGGCTTTGTGAAGATATCTGCAAGGTTATCATGAGTGTTGACATAGTGAAGCTCGATCTCTCCTTGCCGTATATGATCTCGGATGAAGTGATACCGAATCTCTATATGCTTCGTCTTGAAGTGTTGCACCGGGTTGAGAGAAATCTTGATGGCACTTTCATTTTCACACCAAAGAGGCACTTTGTCACAAGTGACACCGTAATCCTTTAAAGTTTGCCTCATCCATAGGAGTTGAGCACAACAACTGCCAGCTGCCACATACTCTGCTTCGGTGGACGAGAGAGACACACAACTTTGCTTTTTGGACGACCAACTTACCAGAGAGCAACCAAGAAATTGGCACCCTCCGGAAGTGGACTTCCTATCCACTTTGTCTCCCGCCCAGTCCGAATCAGAGAAACCTACAAGGTTGAAGTTTGCTCCTCTTGGGTACCATAAGCCAAAGTTTGGGGTATGAGCCAAATATCAAAAGATTCGCTTGACTGCCACAAAGTGAATTTCCTTAGGTGAGGCTTGAAACCGTGCACAGATTCCCACACTCAACATAATATGGTAAAGCAAGGATCCAATCATAGAACGATATACCTTTTGATCCACGGCTTTAACATTGGGATCAATGTCAAGTTGGCACTTGGTTGGCATTGGAGTAGTAGCCGGCTTGACATCACTTAGATTAAACCTCTTGAGCATGTCTTGAGTATACTTGGATTGTTTGATGAAGATTCCTTATCTTCTTTGCTTGATCTCAAACCCAAGGAAGTACTTCAACTCTCCCATCATGGACATCTCAAAATGTGTGGCCATGAGTGCGGCGAACTCATCATTGAAAGCTTTGTTAGGAGAACCAAAGATAATATCATCAACATATAGTTGGCAGACAAACAACTCCCCTTTGACCTTCTTAGTAAAAAGAGTGGGGTCGATTTTCCCAATTTCAAACCCACGATCTTGTAACAACTCGGTAAGATGCTCATACCACGCGTGTGGGGCTTGTTTAAGGCCATAGAGTGCCTTATCGAGTTGATACACGTGATTGGGGAACTTGGGATCCTCAAACCCCGGGGGTTATTTAACATACACCAACTCATTAATAGGACCATTAAGAAATGCACTTTTCACATCCATTTGTTGTAGCTTAAAATTATGATGAGAAGCATAGGCAAGCAATAAACGAATAGATTCAAGGCGAGCAACAGGGGCAAAGGTTTCACCGTAGTCGATACCCTTGACTTGGGAGTAGCCTTGAGCCACCAGACGCGCCTTGTTGCGGATGACAATGCCGTGAGCATCTTGTTTATTCTTATGGATCCACTTGGTTCCAATGGCATTATGGTTCTCCTTTGGCCTCAGCACGAGACGCCATACTTTGTTACGCTCGAAGTTGTGGAGTTCTTCATGCATGGCATTAAGCCAATCAGGGTCTTCGAGCGCCTCATAGACCTTCTGAGGTTCAACACAGGAGACAAAAGCTTGATGAGCACAATAGTTTGCTAATTGTCTACGAGTGCTTACCCCCCTTTTGATGCTTCCAAGAATATTCTCCATGTGATGTTCTCTTGAAGCAAGCCTAGAGGCAACTTTTATAGCACGACGCTCCAATTGCTCTTCAAGAGATAATTGAGGAGCACTGAGTTGATCATCTTGAGTGACGTCAGGAGCTTGATCTTGATCTTGAGCTTCCTCTTGATCTTGATCTTGCTCAGAGGATAGAACTTGGCCTTGTGCATCATTTGGTGGCTCCCCACCATCTTGTGATTGATCTTGCACTTGGCCTTGTTCGTCCGGTTGAGGGCCTTCACTTTGTTCTTCGGAAGCGTGTGGGTCTTGGGTTGGTGATGGTTCCACTTAAGTGGAACATTGTCCTTCTCCTTCGGCCACAAGGGGTTCCTCAATGGGTAGGATATATCCAACACCCATTCTTCTTATGGCTTGAGGAGGAATTTCATCACCTACATCACAAGTACCACTTTGCTCCACTTGGGAGTCGTTATTCTCATCAAACTCTATGTTACTCGTCTCCTCAATGAGTCCATTGGACTTATTGAGGACACAGTAAGCATGAGAGTTTGTTGCATAACCAACAAATATGCCCTCATGAGCTCTAGATTCAAATTTAGACAAACGAACACCTTTCTTGAGGATGAAACACTTACACCCGAACACCCGGAAGTACTTGAGATTGGGCTTGTTACCGGTAAGTATCTCATATGGAGTTTTGTTCAAGCCTTTGCGGAGATAGAGCCGATTGGATGCATGACAAGCAGTGTTGATGGCTTTGGCCCAAAAGTTGTATGGAGATTTGAATTCCGCCATCATGGTCCTTGCCGCGTCCATCAGAGTTCGGTTCTTTCTCTCCGCTACACCGTTTTGTTGAGGGGTGTAGGGTGCTGCATATTGATGTTTAATCCCCTCATCACTAAGAAACTCATCCAAGGTGTAGTTCTTGAACTCGGTGCCGTTGTCATTTCGGATCATCAAAATCTTTGCTTCATGTTGTCGTTGAGCTTCATTTGCAAAGTTGATGACGGTTTGTTGGGTCTCACTCTTCTTTTTGAAGAAGTATACCCAGGTGTATCTTGAATAATCATCCACAATCACCAAGAAATAGTTTCTACCCCCAAGACTATCAAAAGATGGAGGACCAAAGAGATCCATGTGAAGGAGCTCTAGGGGTCTTTTTGAGTAGGTGATAGTCGTGGGAGGGTGAGCTGTCTCATGTAACTTTCCTTCAATGCAGGCCCTGCAAGCACGATCTTTGGCAAAGCTAACATTTGTTAGTCCACGGACATGGTCCCCCTTGAGAAGACTTTGCAAAGATCTCATATTGACATGGGCTAACCGGCGATGCCAAAGCCATCCCACATCAACTTTAGCCATTAAGCATGTCGCAGTCTTAGTGGGTTGCTTCGAGAAGTTAACCACATAAAGACAGTTCTCGACATGTCTAACATAGGCTACTTTAAGAGTCTTGCTCCACAAGAGGGCCACGGTATCAATATCAAAGAATGTAGCAAAGCCCATGAGTGCAAGTTGGCGAACAGAAAGTAAATTATATGCAAGGGACTCAACAAGCATGACTTTCTCGATCGTGAGATCATGAGAGACAACAACCTTGCCAAGCCCCAATACCTTAGAAGATGACGCATCACCCCATTCGACGTTGGAGGCCATAGATGAGCCTAGCTGCACGTCCACCACCAAGTCTTTGCTTCCGGTCATATGATTTGTGGCTCCACTATCGAGCAACCATGATCCCCCACCGGAAGCAAACTCCTACAAGAGATCAATGCTTGGATTTAGGTACCCATTTGTTAATGGGTCCTTTGAGGTTAGTAACAAGGGTCTTAGGAACCCAAATAGACCATTCAATGTACTCATAAGGAGAAGCAACAAATTTAGCGAAGACATGACCATCACTAGCATGACATAAGACATATGAAGGATTAAAGTCGCCGGCCATGTTTGATGGTATGGTGGGGTTTTTCTTGACCCCACCACCCTTCACATTGTTCTTCTTCTTAGAGGCGCCCTCTCCCTCTTTTACAAAGGTTTGTCGGAGAGGGGGAGGTAGCTTGGTCTTGTCATTCTTCTTCTTCTTGGGCTTAGGAACAAACCCAATTCCTTCCTTTGCCACAACCTCCTTTTGATTGCTCAAAAGATTGTTGAGGTTCTTCTCACCTTGTATGCATGTCACAAGGCCTTTCTCAAGTTGCTTCTTCAACTTGGCATTTTCTTCAACAAGTTGCACATGCTCGCAACATGGGTTAGTAGCATTTGCATTATCAATCAAAACCATGCGAGGAAAGATGGCCTTTTTCTTGGTTAGCGAAACTTGAAGTTGATCATAAGACTCCTTGAGAGAAGCATGCATACCTTTCAAGGCCTTGTGAGCCTTGTCAAGTGTTACAAACTCCTCTTTGAGTCTAGCATGGTCAACCCCAAGTTTTGCCTTCTCGGAGTTAAGCATACGAGAGACAACTAAAGCATGATCGAGATCTTTCTTTATTTTAGCATGATCATCATTGTGTGACTCCTCAAGAGCCAAACGAAGACCACGCTCTTCCTCTAGAGCATTAGAGAGATCCGATATTTCATCGGCATAGTCTCGACTATGTTCTTCCATTTTGGCAATGGTCTCCTCGCGAGCTTCGATCATGTCATTGGCCTCACCGAGTTGTTCCAAGAGAGCAACAAAATGCTTTTTGGTTTTGCCCTTGAGTTTGCTCATAAACAACTCAAACTCATTCTCTTCCTCCTTGGCTCCCTCACTTCATCAATACAATCCGTTAATGAAGGATTAGAGATGATGGTAGTGTTGATGTTTGGAGTTACCTTGTTGGTGGCCTTAGCCATGAGACACTTGGCGGTGATGTTATCATTTGGAGAGTCGAAGAGAGATGTGCGTGGAGTAGTAGCAATAGCAATTTTGGCCATGGTGACAATCTCATCATCTGCATCATTATCATCATCCTCAACATATTCTTCTTGGGCCACCAACCCTTTGGGAGGAGTCTTCTTGTTGAAGTTGTTCTTGTTGGGATAAAACTTGGCCTTGTCCTTCCGGATAAGCTTGCCTCCAAAGTCTTCACTTTTCTCATATGGGCAATCCGCAACAAAGTGGCTTACATTTCCACAATTGAAGCATGTCCTCACTCGTTTCTTGCCCTTGTTCCCACTTGAGTTGTTCTTGTTGAAGTTGGGTCTCGTGTTCTTCTTGTTGCCCCAAAATTGCCGTGAAGCAAGAGCCATGTGCTCATGATAGGCATATTTGGTGTCCTCGGGGAAACTCTCATCATCATCATCCTCCTCTTCTTCTTCCACACAAGCCTTGGCCTTCAAGGCAAGGTTAGGCTTCTTTGATCATTGAGCTCTTAAAACTTCATTATCGGCGGTCTTGTCCAAGATCCTCATAGCAACGAACTCATCCAACACTTCATTTGATGACAAGTGGTGGAAGTCCGGTCTTTGGCGAATGACGGAGGACATGGCCTTATGGTAGGGCATCATGGCCTTGAGAAACTTGTGCTTGATACAATTGTCATCCGTGTCCTTACTCCCATGATCTCGAAGAGAGACCGCAAGAGTGGTTAATCTCCGATAAAGTTCACGAGGATCTTCTTCTTCGATCATAGCAAACTCATCGGCTTCATCTTGCACAACTTCATAGTTTGAGCGTTGAATGCTAGCGCTCCCCTTGTACATGGTGCCAACATGCTCCCAAGCTTCCTTGGCCACGGTGAAGGGTCGAAGATGTGCAATGTCTTCGGGAGGGATAGCATCTTGAAGTATGCAAAGAACGGACTCGTTGAATTGATGATCCGCAGCTTCTCTCGGAGTTAAGTTGTCGGGATCACGTGGATAAAAACCTTGCTCAATGATTCTCCAAAGATTAGTAGAGCAATGATTTAAATGATGTTTGAAGCGAAACATCCATGTAGCAAAATTCGAATTTTTAATAAACTTAGGAGGAGGCCCAACGGAATTTAAATGAGGTGTGGGAACGGGTCCTCCATAGTGAGTAGGAGGAGCGGAGTGAGCAAAGATCCCATTCCCATTCTTAGTAACCGGGGCTTGTTCACTACTAGCTTCTCCCTTGTCGGGAGTAGCCTCCGACCCGATGGTAGTGGGACGAACCACTTCCAATGGTGTGGTGGATAATTTAAGCCCCTCAAGAAAATCTTTAAACATGCCTTTGACCTCGGTCGCTAGTGATTATTTCAATGTGGTCATAGCCACATTGAACTCCTCACGAGAGATCGAGGCTCCCCCATCGGACGTAGGCAAGGGCGGAGTTCCACCGGAATGTTCCTCCGTCTCGACTATGTTGTCACCCATACTCTTTGGACGGTAAAGTCCTTTAAAAGAGACGAGGCTCTGATACCAATTGAAAGGATCGATATGGTTGACTAGAGGGGGGGGGGGTGAATAGGCAACTAACAATTTTTAACTTTTCTTAACCACTTTAAATTGAGCGACAAAGTAAGTTGTCTAGATAAGCTACTATGAAGACAACTTATAGGAAGCAAAGATAACAACCTCACAAGCAAGCTATATAAGATGAAAAAGTAAAGCTTGCACAAGTAAAGGAAGGAAATAATCACAGGTGGAACCGGTGAAGACGAGGATGTGTTACCGAAGTTCCTTCCCTTTGAGGGGAAGTACGTCTCCGTTGGAGCGGTGTGGAGACACAATGCTCCCCAAGAAGCCACTAGGGCCACCGTATTCTCCTCACGCCCTCACACAATGCAAGGTGCCGTGATTCCACTAGTGGTGCCGTTTAAGGCGGCAACCGAACCTTTACAAACAAGGTTGGGGCTATCTCCACAACCGAATTGGAGGCTCCCAACGACACAACGAAGCTTCACCACAATGGAATATGGCTCCGAGGTGACCTCAACCGTCTATGGTGCTCAAACACCCAAGAGTAACAAGATCCGCTATGGATTAGTGGGGGGAATCAAATATCTCTTGGTGGAAGTGTAGATCGATGCCTTCTCAAGCAATCCCGAGCAAATCAACGAGTTTGATAGGCTAGGGAGAGAGATTGGGCAAAAATGGAGCTTGGAGCAACAATTGAGTATTTGGGGGAAGAGGTCAGTCAACAATGAGAAAGAAGATGCCTTTATATAGTGGGGGGAACAATCCAACCGTTACCCCCTCACTCAGCCCCGCAGAGAGCGGTACTACCGCTTATCAAGCGGTACTACTGTTTCCCCTTAGCGGTACTACCGCGCAAGGGGGCTGGGACCCAGAGCGGTACTACCGTGGATGCAGGGCGGTACTACCGTTGGGGAGCGGTACTACCGCCACTACTACCACTTCTAGTGCCGCAAAACCCGACACGAGAAAAGTGCTCTCGAGTCGAGGCGGTAGCAATACGGAGCTGCAGCGGTACTGCCGCAGAGTACTACAAGAGGTACTACCGCTTAGTGGAGCGGTACTACCGCTTGAGGCACTTAGGAGGTACTACCGCTGAGGCCCGCGGTACTACCGCTGGGGCCAGGAAAAACAGAGAAGGGGGAAAGTAGAACTCCATTGATGCGGGAAGGTGTTGTGGGTGTGATAAGGAAGTGTACGTGTTGATTCCACCCAAACCTTACCAAAGCGGACCCCCTCTTGATAGTACGGTGACCCCTACGAAACTAGTCCACCAACAAAGAAACGAAAAGAGCTACACTGTCTTGAATCGAACACCGAGGGGATATAATCGTCTCGTGCCAAAGAATGAATCTCTGAAAAACTTAGTGAACACGATTAGTCCGCAAAAGCATTGTCATCAATCACCAAAACACTATCGGGCAAGATATGCCCTTATAGTGTCCTATATGAAGCTTGTGTGATTTTGCATGTAGAAGCATAATATCATGTTGTTTTCATGTTTGGGGTGTGTATGCTTGTTGTTTGGATGCATCTTGTTTATTTGACATGTTTGACTTGTTTTGCTTATATCTTCTAGGCCGTAGCTCCGAATTAAACAAAATTTATATGAAACTTAACTAGAATTTTGAGTAGATCATCATGGTGCATGTTAACCTACTGTTTAACAACTTTAACTTAAGGTTTGTTTGGATCTGGACCATTTTCAAAATGTGCATATGAGGGCTTACCGGAATAGTTATATGAGGTTTCCGGCCTCATTTAAACTTGTTGGTTTGTGTTGTTCTTGTGTGCATCATCCCTTGCCATGTTTTGCATCATATAGACTTGTCTTGCTTCATACTTGTTTGAGCATCTTGTCATGTTCTTGAGTGGTGTGTTTACCGTGTTGCTTGCTTCTTCTCGTTAGTGTTTTTCCGTTGCGATCGTGAGGATTCGTTCGTCTTCAAGGCTTCGTCTTTGTCTTCTTCATGGACTCATTCTTCTTCCTTGCGGGATCTCAGGCAAGATGACCATCACCTTGGATACCTTTACTATCATTGGCATGCTTAGTTGTCTCGATGCTATCGTTACATGTCGCTCCACCCATCATTTATTGTCAGCCTCTCCTTATTGCCATGAAACCTCTAACCTTGACACCTTCCCGGCAAAATCGTTGTTTGGCTATGTTACCCGCTTGCTCTGCCCATCTTATAGCGCTGTTAGTTGCAGGTGAAGATGAAGATCGTTCCATGTTGGAACTTGAAGTTTTAGGAATATCACAATATGTCATATATATATTAACACACCTATATACTGGGCATGGGTGGAAGGCTTGGCCTTTTGCTCGGTGTTTTGTTCCACTCATGCCACCTTAGGAGCCGATAAACCGGCATTATGTTCCTTGATTTTGCATTCCTTACACGGTTGGGTATATGGGGACCCCTTGACAGTTGGTCTTTGAATAAAACTCCTCCAGCAAGGCCCAACATTGGTTTTAACTTGCCTCATAATAACAACGTAAATAAATAATTAAATTGCATAGGGGGTCACACCCTCAAGGATTCTTTCTACATAGCAGGGGGGCCAGTGCTGATGGTGTTGGTCCCAAACGGGCAACCTGCGGGGCCACCTGGGGGAAACCCGAGGGTTGGTTTTACTCGTAGCTTCTCCCATCTGGTTGTGGCCTGAGACGAGATACGCGCGGCTACTATTAGGGTGTCGGCACGCCGGGAGGTCTTGCTGGACTTGTTTTACTATTGTCGAAATGTCTTGTGCACCGAGAATTCCGAGTCTGATCGGGCCTTCCCTAAGATAAGGGGTAATATTATTATTACTTTTGCTGATCGTGAGAGCTTGTGATGGGCTAAGTTGGGACACCCCTGCAGGGTTATGATCTTTCGAAAGCCGTGCTCGCGATTATGTGGCAGATTGGAATTTGTTAATGTCCGGTTGTAGAAAACTTGACAGAGGATCCGAGATAAAACACACAACTACGTGAGTAACCGTGACTGTCTCTTTTCACAAGGAGAAGAGAACACGGTGGGGTTATGTTTGGCTCGTAGGTAGTTTAGGATCTTTAGTGATCACTACTAGTTTGCGACCATTTGCGTAGATGCTCATCTTATTCTTGTACTCGTAAGTTAGCCACCATACTTTGCTTAGCCGCTGCTGCAACCTCATCACTTAACCTCTTCCTACCCATTAAGCTTTGCTAGTCTTGTTACCCATGGTTATGGGATTGCCGAGTCCTCCTAGCTCACAGATACTACAACACCAGTTGCAGGTGCAGGTTTCCGATGACTTGACGCGAGAGCGATGTCCTTTGTGTGGAGTTCTTTCTTCTTCTTCTTCGTCAGTCTTGGGTTAGGTCCCGGGTCGGCAGCCTGGGGTAGCAGATGGATGTCGTTGTGCTTTTCATGTTTGCATCCGTAGTCGGATGCCTTGTATTGATGATGTTGTATTCAAGTGACTTGTATGTATTGTTGTATCCCCCATGTATGTATGTAATGGTACGATGTAATGATATCCATCTTGCTAAGCGCCCGAAATGCGGTTGTGCACCAATCATGTAAGTGTCACGTGACCGGGATAGAATCGCATCTTGGGCCTAACAGTATACCGCCCAAAATGGTATTCAATCTCTATTTAAAAATCGAGCTCTGGCACCTCTACAAATCCCTGCTTCCCTCTACGAAGGGCCTATCTATTTACTTTTATGCAGGGTCATCATCCTCTTATCAAAGAGCACCAGTAGGACAGCACCTCTGTCGTTGCATGTATTACTATCAATTTGCATTGAGTATGATCATGACTGGATCTCTTTTACCATGAATTACAATGTCTAGTCAGTCCTTGATCCTTAAAGGTGCTCTGCATTTATGTTTTGCGGTCTCAGAAAGGGCTAGTGAGATACCATCATGTTATATCATATCATGATTGTTTTGAGAAAGTGTTGTTAGCCGAGGTTTATTATTATTGCTCGCTAGTTGATTATGCCATTGATGTAAGAAGTCTTGAGACCTGAAAATTATTGTGAATATGGTTAATTCATGATCTTGTTGAAAACCTGAATGCTAGCTTACATATTTACAACAACAAGAGCAAACAGAGTTTGTCAAAGTTTTTCTTTATCACTTTCAGTTTATCAACTGAATTGCTTGAGGACAAGCAAAGGTTTAAGCTTGGGGGAGTTGATACGTCTCCAACGTATCTACTTTTCCAAACCCTTTTGCCCTTGTTTTGGACTCTAACTTGCATGATTTGAATGGAACTAACCCGGACTGACGCTGTTTTCAACATAACTACCATGGTGTTGTTTTTGTGCAGAATAAAAAGTTCTCGGAATCGCCTGAAAATCAACAGAGAATTATTTCAGAAAATATAAAAAATATCTGCAAGAAGATCCTCATTGGGGGGCCCATACACTGTCCTCGAGGGTGGCAGGCGCGACCCCCTGCCTCGAGGGCCCCCCGATGCTCCACCGACGTACCCCTAGATCCTATATCTTCCGTTTCGGGGAGAAAAAATTGGGAGAGAAGGAATTATCACGTTTCACGAGACGGAGTCGCCGCCAAGCCCTAATCTCTCTCGGGAGGGATGATCTGGAGTCCATTTGGGGCTCCGAAGAGTGGAGATCGTCGCCATCTTCATCATCAACCTTCCTCCATCACCAATTCCATGATGCTCACCGCCGTGTGTGAGTAATTCCATCGTAGGCTTGCTGGACGGTGATGGGTTGGATGGGATCTATCATGTAATCGAGTTAGTTTTGTTAGGGTTTGATCCCTAGTATCCACTATGTTTTGAGATTGATGTTGCTATGACTTTGCTATGCTTAATGCTTGTCACTAGGGCCGGAGTGCCATGATTTCAGATCTAAACCTATTATGTTTTCATGAATATATGTGTATTCTTGATCCTATCTTGCAAGTCTATAGTCACCTACTATGTGTTATGATCCGGCAACCCCGAAGTGACAATAATCGGGACCACTCCCGGTGGTGACCATAGCTTGAGGAGTTCATGTATTCACTATGTGTTAATTCTTTGGTCCGGTACTCTATTAAAAGGAGGCCTTAATATCCCTTAGTTTCCAATAGGACCCCGCTGCCACGGGAGGGTAGGACAAAAGATGTCATGCAAGTTCTTTTCCATAAGCACGTATGACTATATTCGGAATACATGCCTAAATTGCATTGATGAACTGGAGCTAGTTCTGTGTCACCCTAGGTTATAACTTCTACATGATGAATTACATCCGACGTAATTTCCCATCACCGATCCAATGCCTAGGAGCTTTACCTATATTGCTAATCGCTTATTTACTTTTCCGTTGCTACTATCACAAAAACTACAAAAACACTATCGTTACTTTTATTGCCGCTACCGCCACTATCATATTACTTTGCTACTAAACTATCTTGTTGCAGATACTAAGTTTCTAGGTGTGGTTGAATTGACAAAACAGCTGCTAATACTTAAGAGTATTCTTTGGCTCCCCTTGTGTCGAATCAAAAAATTTGGGTTGAATACTTTACCCTCGAAAACTTTTGCGATCCCCTACACTTGTGGGTTATCAGTACGCTTACGCGAGACTGGTTTCACCGTTATGAGCACTCGTTGCTTAAAGGTGACTGGCGGGTGTCTGTGTCTCTCACTTTAGCTGGATCGAGTGTGGCTACGCCCGGTCCTTGTGAAGGTTAAAACAGCACATACTTGATGAAAAATCGTTGTGGTTTTGTATGCGTAGGTAAGAACGGTTCTTGCTAAGCCTGTAGCAGCCACGTAAAACTTGCAACAACAAAGTAGAGGACGTCTAACTTGTTTTTGCAGGGCATGTTGTGATGTGATATGGTCAAGACATTATGAGTTATACGTTATTGTATGAGATGATCATGTTTTGTAAATTTATCGGCAACTGGCAGGAGCCATATGGTTGTCGCTTTATTGTATGAAATACAGTCGCCATGTAATTGCTTTACTTTATCACCGAGAGGTAGCAATAGTCGTAGAAGCAATAGTTGGTGAGACGACAACGATGCTACGATAGAGATCAATGTGTCGCACTGGTGACGATGGTGATCATGATGGTGTCTTGGAGATGGAGATCAAAGGCACAAGATGATGATGGCCATATCTTATCACTTATATTGATTGCATGTGATGTTTATCTTTTATGCATCTTTTTTTGCTTAGATCGACGGTAGCATTATAAGATGATATCTCACTAAATTTCAAGGTATAAGTGTTCTCCCTGAGTATGCACCATTGAGAAAGTTCGTCGTGCCGAGACACCACGTGATGATCGGGTGTGATAAGCTCTACGTTCACATACAACGGGTGTAAGCCAGTTTTGCACACGTAGAATACTCGGGTTAAACTTGACGAGCCTAGCATATGCAGATATGGCCTCAGAACTCTGGAGACCGAAAGGTCGAGCGTGAATCATATAGTGGATATGATCAACATATGATGTTTACCATTGAAAACTACTCCATCTCAAGTGATGATCGGACATGGTTTAGTTGATATGGATCACGTGATCACTTAGATGATTAGAGAGATGTCTATCTAAGTGGGAGTTCTTTAGTAATTTGATTAATTGAACTTTAATTTATCATGAACTTAGTCCTGGTAGTATTAGCATATCTATGTTGTAGATCAATAGCTCGCGATGTAGCTCCCCGTTTGTATTATATGTTCCTAGAGAAAACTAAGTTGAAAGATGTTAGTAGCAATGATGCGGACTTGTTCCGTGATCTGAGGATTTTCCTCATTGCTGCACGGAAGAATTATGTCCTTGATGCACCGCTAGGTGACAAACCTATTGCAGGAGCAGATGCAGACGTTATGAACGTTTGACAAGCTCGGTATGATGACTACTTGATAGTTTAGTGCGCCATGCTTTACGACTTATAACCGGGACTTCAAAAACGTTTTGAACGCCATGGATCATATGAGATGTTCCAGGAGTTGAAATTAGTATTTCATACTCATGCCCGCGTCGAGAGGTATAAGACCTCTGACAGTACATTGCCTACAAGATGGAGGAGAATAGCTCAACCAGTGAGCTTGTGCTCAAATTGCATGGGTACTACAATTTCTTGAATCAAGTGGGAGTTAATCTTCCAGATAAGATACTAATTGACAAAGTTCTCTAATCACTATCACCAAGTTAGTAGAACTTTGTGAAGAACTATAATATGCAAGGGATGACTAAAGTAATTCTCGAGCTCTTCGCGATACTAAAATCGGCGAAGGTAGAAATCAAGAAAGAGCATCAAGTGTTGATGGTTAACAAGACCACTTGTTTCAAGTAAAGGGCAAAGGGATAGAAGGGGAACTTCAAGAAGAATGACAAGCAATTTTTCACTCCTGTGAAGAAACCCAAAGCTAAACTCAAGCCTGAAACTAAGTGCTTCTACTGCAAATCAAATGGTCACTGGAAATGGAAGTGCCCTAGATACTTGGCGGATAAGAAGGATGGCAAAGTGAACAAAGGTATATTTGATATACAGATTATTGATGTGTATTTTACTAGTGTTCATAGCACCCCTGGGTATTTGATACCAGTTCAGTTGCTAAAATTAGTAACTCGAAACGAGAGTTGCAGAATGAACAGAGACTGGTTAAAGGTGAAGTGACGATGTGTGTTGGAAGTGGTTCCAAGATTGATATGATCATCATCACACACTCCCTATACTTTCGGGATTAGTGTAGAACCGAAATAAATGTTATTTGGCATTTGCGTTGAGCATGAATATGATTTGATCACGTTTGTTGCAATGCGGTTATTCATTTAAAGGCATAGAATAATTATTATTTTGTTTACATGAATAAAGCCTTCGATGGTCATACACCCAATGAAAATAGTTTGTTGGATCTCGATCATAGTGATACACATATTCATAATATTGAAGCCAAAAGATGCAAGGTTAATAATGATAGTGCAACTTATTTGTGGCACTGCCGTTTAGGTCATCTTGGTGTAAAGCGCATGAAGAAACTCAATAGTGATGGACTTTTGGAATCACTTGATTATGAATCACTTGGTGCTTGCGAACCATGCCTCATGGGCAAGATGACTAAAACTCCGTCCTCCAGAACAATGGAGCGAACAACAGATTTGTTGGAAATCATACATACTGATGTATATGGACCGATGAGTGTGGAAGCTCGCGGCGGGTATCGTTATTTTCTGACCTTCACTGATGATTTGAGCAGATATGGGTATATCTACTTGATGAAACACAAGTCTGAAACATTTGAAATGTTCAAAGAATTTCAGAGTGAAGTAGAGAATCATCAGTAACACCCCAAAATTTTGAGCTGGTTTTCTCCCAAAACTTTTTTGGAAGAGGGTTATTTGATCTTTTCTTGAGCCTCTTCTAAAATCTTTCTGGCCAAAGTTTTTGGTGATTTCTCAAGCTTGGTTTTTGACCATAAAGATCTTTTCTTGGGCTGGCTCAAGCCCAAATTGAGGTTCAAAGAGGTTGTTTGAAATCTCCCCTACTTGAGTTGTGTCTTTCAAATTTGATCTTAGACTTATCCTCCCCTCCAACCTTCATCTTGCCATGACCCCAACAGAAATATTTATCTCCAAAACCCTCTTCACACCTTAGGACAAGTCTCTCATCAATTCCAGTAAGTTTTGACCTTATTGGGAATTTCCTCTATTTATTTCACTCCAAAACTATTTCTATCTTTTATACCGGACCTTGGTGATTTACAAAGGAGCCACCTTTTCCATCCAGATAATTGATTCCAAACCAACTCTCCTAGAGGGTCCTTAGTACCCACAACCTAGATCCATCTTGTTTCACTGGTCCATAGTTCAAAATTTTCAAATTTCACCTGCTGCAAGTTTGGACCAGATTTGCAAAATTTGGTGAAATTCATATTTATCTTCTCCCAAAAATCCTGTGAAAAATCAGGCAGCCTCTAGATGCATCAAGAGGCCACTCCACCAAATATCATCACCAGAAATATTGCACACATGCCAGAAACATTTCATCAAACACCTAGCATGCACTATACTGTCAAGTTCACAAGCTGTTAACTGAAACTGTCGACAGACAGTTTGATAGTTCGTCAGTTTCGTCAGGCACTTCGACAATCTCACCAGTAACCTCCTTGGCTCTACGCTGCACTGCACCATCTTCTTATCCAGAGCGCCGCACGGTTGCTCGGCTGCTTCTGGGCGTCGGTGGCGCCCTGGCCCGACCGCGCCGGCGACTGCCACGGCAACAACGCCTCCTGTGGCGGCTGACAGAAGTAACCCCGCAGCTCGACGCCGTTCGGCGCCGCCCGAAGCACCCCAGCACTCCGCGTGTCCACCTCCAGTGCCAGCGCACGCCTGCCGCACCGTCGCCGTGGCCTGGCGCGCGCAGAGCGCGTTTTCTGCCGCCGACGTGCCGCGCGGCCGTTTCGTCAAGGACAGCCCGTAACTCTCTCTCCCCTGCTGAGTTAGGTGCAGGAATGGAACCACGACACCTCCTAGACGATGCTCAAGCCCCTAACTCCGCCGTCCAACCACTGCATCACCGTAATCGACTCGCCGGACTTATCCATTCATGGCAACCGCCTCGAGCCGGCTATATAAGGCACCCCCGAGCTCGTTCTCGAGCCCGCACATCTTCACTACCTCCCTAGACCACGCCCAGCCTCTGGAAGAGCCTCGAGGGGCCCTTCTTCTCGAACTCCGGCCAACTCCCTCCGCCTCGGGCTCCAGCATCATTCACTCCGGTGAGAGCTTCTCCGCCGCCGTGGACTTGAGCGTAGCACCCTGGCACCCACCTAGACCTAACCCCAACCTCAATTTGATCCCAAGAACCCTCTCCAACGAGGCCCACAACCACCCGAGCCACCGTCCGTCGGAGACAAGGTTGCCGTTGACGTAGGGCTCGCCGACGCTCAACTCCACCACCATTCGACGCGGAAGACCACCGAGAAGCCGTACGTATCACTCCCCTCCCCTAACTCGCCGTGGATCGGCGCTGGCGACCACCGCAGCACCAGCGCCGGCGCGACTCTGCTCCAGTTTTCGAACCTGATGCGTGGGGCCCCTTGTCAGCCTCACACCTCTCCCCTCCGAACCATTTTCTGTAAGCGCATTCGGGCAAAGTACGTTTCTCCTCTGCGGTTGACGTACTGCGTACCGATTCGCTTTGCTGTTTTCTGTTCTAGCCCCTGTAACTTTTCTGTTTCATTACAGATGAGTCCCTGGACAGAAACTCTAATATCTTTTTATCTAATTATGATTTTGAGTTGATTCTTTTTCTGTCCTCTTTAGTTTTCTGTCTAGTTTTTTGTCATATTTATGTGGAAATTTTTGGAGCAACTTTATTTGCGCGCGCGGTATTTATGTTAGTATTTATTTGTTTGAATACGTAGATACCGGAGGTCGTGACGGAGACGCGAACCACACCGAGTTAGACTCCGACTTCTCAGAACAAGGCAAGCATGTTTGAACCTGTGATATGATGAGTGTGTTGCATGTTTGCTCGAGTAGTTCGTTTCATAAGCATGATCATATGGGCTATGTGTGTGGTTGTATTTCATGCAAGTAAGCTTCGGGTGAGCCCCGAGTGATAATGTTTGAACCACCTCGATCATATGGTGATATGATGGGTGGAATGCTGGTATTGTTGGAGCATGCCAGTAGTTGGTTAACTCAGTATCAACGGAGATCATGTCATGATTCCGTTCATCTCCTTTTGGTACTATCATAGGCCGTTGATACGTCCAAAATGTATCTATAATTTCTGCTTGCTCCATGCCTCTTTTTTGTGATATTGCAATGATATTTATGCACTTCCATACACTTTTGATCATATTTGGACTAACCTACTAACTCAGTGCACCCCAGTGCCAGTTTCTGTTTCCTGCTGTTTTTGTATTTCAGGTTTTCCCATTACTTAAATTGCCAGAAAAATTCCGGGAAAAATATATAAAAAATCAGCGCTTCGGAAGCTTCCACGCGCCAGAAGTAGGGCCACAGGGGAGCCAGGAGCGGCCGGGGCGGCCAGCCCAGGCGGCCCCACCCCTGGCCGCACCAGGGGGGCGCCTGGGCCCCCCTCTCCGCTTCTGGTGCCCCCCTTTGGCATATATACTTCACGCGTCCCGAAACCCTCGAGGACAGAACCCTTTTTCGCGATCTCATCTCTGTTCCGCCGCCGCCGCGCTTCCAAGATCGGGAGCACGAGGAGAACTCTTCCCGGCACCCTGCCGGAGGGGAGAACCACCACCGGGAGCTTCTCCACCACCATGGACGCTTCCTGGATGAGCCGTGAGTAGTCTCCCTTGGACCATGGGTCCATGACCAGTAGCTATGTGATGTTCTCCTCCCCTCTTTGTTCTTCATGGATTAGACCTCGTGAGCTGCCCTACATGATCGAGGCACATATGTAATCTTTATGCTGTTGCTATGCTGAGTTTGCTGGGATCCGATGGATTATGAGATTATGTTCAGATTTTGTGTGAGTAATATATTTGATTCACCTCTTTTATATTTATGTTCTTGAGTAATTCTTGCATGTTCTCCGTTGCTGTTTATTGCTTTGGCCAAGTAGTAGGTAGTAACTTCAAGAGGGAACGTTATGCTTGATTGTGGGTTCATGCCCCTCGATGACTAGTTTGAGTGACAGAAACATGAGTCTAGGGGATGTGTTGTTGCCACAAGGGGGAAAACAACTGTGCTTGTACTTGCGGGTGCAAGGATTGTTTACTTTACGCAAAGTTCTTTTAATGCGGTTGTCTGTTGCTTTGAGTTTACACTTTGGGTGGGACTCGCAACTTAATACCAGCGAGATGTTCTGGATAGATATCTCAAGGTGGATGATTAGTAGTTGATGCAGATGGATTTCGGTCTACTTGCCTTGGCGTACCGCCCATGCTTTTGAGCCTCTACCTTTCATTGCAGCATAGTTAGCATTGGTTTGCGCACATAATCTTGTCAATTGCCCAGCTGTAATTTGTTTACCTCGCTTAGCTGTTTTATCGTCTTTTGGGAGAGAGACATCACTAGTGAACATCATGGGACCCCGGTCCATATTACCATCACTGATCACACCCGCTATTTACTTTCTGTCTTTATTTCCTAGTTGCAGCCATACCTATCATTATTATCACTTGCGTTTGATCCTTTGTAAACAGCAAGGCCGGAGGGATTGACAACCTCTCTGTACTCGTTGGGACCCCGGTCCAAGTTATTTGTATCAGTGTGCAGGTCCTATCAACTGTTAAGTTGCGCCACTTGCCGTTGACTCCTTCTTGTTGACCCTCGGAGTCTCACGGGATTCGATCCTTGGTATCTTGCCAAGGGAAACTTGCCGTTACGCTACATCTCAAACCTTCCACTTGGGGTAACCAACGAGGGGCGAGAAGCCATCAGCCGTCTGTTGAGATTACGGTCTAGTCAGTTGTAAACCACTTCTCGAGTACACACCAAGTAGAAGGGCAGGGATGAGGGTTCCATGGCCCTGGATTAAAGCCCGTCATCCGGTCAGGGGGCATGGGTGTTTCCGGTTGGGACCGAGAGGGGGGCACCCCTTAGAGCGCGCATATATAAATTTGATCCCATGCTATTCGAGGTTGTAGCCTCCCCGTCTTAGAGTTTTTCGTGATTGTTGTCACGGGTGATTACGGACAGCAGGATGTTAAATGGGTGTGTACTGGTTAGCTGGGTTTCTTCTAAAACATCGTAGACGGAACTAGTCCACGTGGCTAGTAGAGTCCGTTGGCTATGACATTAATAGTACAAGCTCTGCAGAGTTAAAATTCCTTCAGTAGCCATGTTTATGGCCTAGGGTCAATGTTCATGTCAACCCGGTGACCGTCCCTAGTATATTCTTGTTGGTAACCAGAGTAGTGTTTTTGTCAAAGTTCATTTGGTAGATGAACTCACCAACTATCTCTATATTGATTTACTTCAGAAGTATATCATCATTATACTATTGTTATTTATAAGCCCTTTATGTGATGTCGCTCAGACGTCCGACTGCGGCATTCTCTTTATTCATAAGCCCTTTATGTGATGTCGCTCAGACGTCCGACTGCGGCATTCTTTTTATTTATAAGCCCTTTATGTGATGTCGTCTAGACGTCCGACTGTGGCATTCTCTTATTTATAAGCCCTTTTTGTGATGTCGCCCAGACGTCCGACTGTGGCATTCTTTTATTTATATGCCCTTTATTTGATGTCGCCCAGACGTCCGACTGTGGCATTCTTTTAATTTATAAGCCCTTTATGTGATGTCGCCCAGACGTCCGACTGTGGCCTGCTATCATTTATTATTTCACGAGGCGTCACTCAGACCATTGTTTGGTCTCCTTCTTTTTATCTTACGGATTTTGGGAGGATTACCGCCCGACTTCTATCGTTGCATACAACTCATTAATATTTTATTCCGGTCACATTTTTGCTGGAATACTCATGTGCATCATGTTGGCATTTATTATATCTTAAGTCCGAACTGTCTTGCGAGTACATTCGAAGTACTCACCTGGCTTGTTGATTTGGCCAGATGTGGACGAAGGCGATCTCATGGATGAAGAGTTTGATAGCGAGTCCGACGTCTAGTGGAGTCCCAGTCAGTCTCTTGCGATCCTGGAGTTGATCACTGTTTTATAACCGCTTCCGCCTACCACCAAATAAATTCATCGGGTCCCACACCGACACTTGATGAACTGTAATATATTGGAGTCACATCATCCACTTCACTATGACATATCCACCACCTTTTATTACGAGTCAGTAGTATGCCACCCTGCCTTGTGTCATATCCGCCTTTATGTATTATATTGGCGCGCTTGTAATAAAATTGTTGAGCAACCCCCAACTCAACCTTGTATAATATTTAGTGTACTGGAATTCCGTATCAAGGATTTGTCTGCCAACTGGTAATAATATTCCTCCCTGGTTTAATAAAAAGGTCGGTCTTCCGGTAATTATTTTACTGAAGGACCGGTCCTGACATCATCGTAACAAGAAAATAAAGTTTCTACGATCTGATCGTGGAGGTGAATATTTGAGTTACGAGTTTGGTCTTCATTTGAAACAATGTGGAATAGTTTCACAACTCACGCCACCCGGAACACCACAGCGTAATGGTCTGTCCGAACATCGTAACCGTACTTTATTAGATATGGTGCGGTCTATGATGTCTCTTACCGATTTACCAATATCGTTTTGGGGTTATGCTTTAGAGACAGCTGCATTCACATTAAATAGGGCACCATCTAAATCCGTTGAGACGACGCCTTATAAACTGTGGTTTGGCAAGAAACCAAAGTTGTCGTTTCTTAAAGTTTGGGGGTGCGATGCTTATGAGAAAAAAGCTTCAACCTGATAAGCTCGAACCCAAGTCGGAGAAATGTGTCTCCATAGGATACCCGAAAGAGACTATTGGGTACACCTTCTATCACAGATCCGAAGGCAAGATATTCATTGCTAAGAATGGATCCTTTCTAGAGAAGGAGTTTCTCTTGAAAGAAGTGAGTGGGAGGAAAGTAGAACTTGATGAGGTAATTGTACCTTCTACCGAATTGGAAAGTAGTACATCACAGAAACTAGTTCCAGTGATTCCTACACCGATTAGTGAGGAAGCTAATGATGATGATCATGAAACTTCAGATCAAGTTTATGCTGAACTTCGTAGATCAACCAGAGTACGTTCTGCACCAGAGTGGTACGGCAACCCAGTTCTGAAAGTCATGTTACTAGACCATGATGAACCTACGAACTATGAGGAAGCAATGACGAGCCCAGATTCCGCAAAATGGCTTGAAGCCATGAAATCTGAGATGGGATCCATGTATGAGAACAAAGTATGGACTTTGGTTGACTTGCCCGATGATCGGCAAGCCATCGAAAATAAGTGGATTTTCAAGAAGAAGACCGACGCTGACGGTAATGTTACTGTTTACAAAGCTCGACTTGTTGCGAAAGGTTTTTGACAAGTTCAAGGAGTTGACTACGATGAGACTTTCTCACCCGTAGCGATGCTTAAGTCTGTCCGAATCATGTTAGCAATTGCCGCATTTTATGATTATGAAATCTGGCAAATGGATATCAAAACTGCATTCCTGAATGGATATCTCAAAGAAGAGTTGTATATGATGCAACCATAAGGTTTTGTCGATCTGAAAGGTGCTAACAAAGTGTGCAAGCTCCAGCGATCCATCTATGGACTGGTGCAAGCATCTTGGAGTTGGAATATACACTTTGATGAGGTGATCAAAGCATATGGTTTTATATAGACTTTTGGAGAAGCTTGTATTTACAAGAAAGTGAGTGGGAGCACTACAACATTTCTGATAAGTATATGTGAATGACATATTGTTGATCAGAAATAATGTAGAATATTCTGGAAAGCATAAAGGAGTGTTTGAAAGGAGTTTTCAAAGAAAGACCTCGGTGAAGCTGCTTACATATTGGGCATCAAGATCTATAGAGATAGATCAAGAGGCTTGATAAGTCTTTCGATGCGTACATACCTTGATAAGATTTTAAAGTAGTTCAAAATGGATCAATCAAAGAAGGAGTTCTTGCCTGATTTGTAAGGGGTGAAGTTGAGTAAAGACTCAAAGCCTAACCACGGCAAAAAATATAGAGAGAATGAAAGTCATTCCCTATGCCTCAGCCATAGGTTCTATAAAGTATGCCATGGTGTGTACCAAACCTGTTGTGTACCTTGCCATGAGTTTGACAAGGTGGTACAATAGTGATGCAGGAGTAGATCACTTTACAGCGGTGATGGCTTCTCGCCCCTCGTTGGTTACCCCAAGTGGAAGGTTTGAGATGTAGCGTAGCGGAAAGTTTCCCTTGGCAAAGATACCAATGATCGAATCCCGTGAGACTCCGAGGGTCGACAAGAAGGTGTCAACGGCTAACGGCGCCAGAAACTTAGCAGTTGACAGGACCTGCACACAGATACAAATAACTTTGCTCCCAATGAGTACAGAGAGGTTGTCAATCCCTCCGGCCTTGCTGTTTACAAAGGATCAAACACAAGAGATAATAATGATAGATATGACTGCAACTAGGAAATAAAGACAGGAAGTAAATAGCGGGTGTGATCAGTGATGGTAATATGGACCGGGGTCCCATGATGTTCACTAGTGATGTCTCTCTCCAAAAGATGATAAAACAGCTAAGCGAGGTAAACAAATTACAGCTGGGCAATTGACAGGATTATGTGCGCAAACCAATGCTAACTATGCTGCAATGAAAGGTAGAGGCTCAAAAGCATGGGCGGTACGCCAAGGCAAGTAGACCGAAATCCATCTGCATCTACTACTAATCATCCACCTTGAGATATCTATCCAGAACATCTCGCTGGTATTAAGTTGCGAATCCCACCCAAAGTGTAAACTCAAAGCAACAGACAACTTCATTAAAAGAACTTTGCGTAAATTAAACAATCCTTGCACCCGCAAGTACAAGCACCGTTGTTTTCTCCCTTGTGGCAATAGCACATCCCCTAGACTCATGTTTCTGTCACTCAAACTAGTCATCGAGGGGCATGAACCCACAATCAAGCATAACGTTCCCTCTTGAAGTTACTACCTACTACTTGGCCAAAGCAATAAACAGCAACGGAGAACATGCAAGAATTACTCAAGAACATAAATATAAAAGAGGTGAATCAAATATATTACTCACACACAATCT
Organism: Secale cereale; assembly: GCA_902687465.1. Lineage (NCBI taxonomy): Eukaryota > Viridiplantae > Streptophyta > Magnoliopsida > Poales > Poaceae > Secale > Secale cereale. Next base: position 87,219,456 of record LR738710.1, on the reverse strand, counting down.
GAACATAATCTCATAAACCATCGGATCCCAGCAAACTCAGCATAGCAACAGCATAAAGATTACATATGTGCCTCGATCATGTAGGGCAGCTCACGAGGTCTAATCCATGAAGAACAAAGAGGGGAGGAGAACATCACATAGCTACTGGTCATGGACCCATGGTCCAAGGGGGACTACTCACGGCTCATCCGGAAAGCGTCCATGGTGGTGGAGAAGCTCCCGGTGGTGGTTCTCCCCTCCGGCAGGGTGCCGGGAAGAGTTCTCCTGATGCTCCCGATCTTGGAAGCGCGGTGGCGGCAGGACAGAGACGAGATCGCGAAAAAGGGTTCCGTCCTCGAGGGTTTCGGGACGCGAATAGTATATATGCCAAAGGGGGTCACCAGAAGCGGAGAGGGGGGCCTAGGCGCCCCCCCTGGCGCGGCCAGGGGTGGGGCTGCCTGGAGTGGCCGCCTGGGCTGCCACTAGCTCCCCTCTGGCCCTGCTTTGGTTTTTCGGGAAGCTTCCTGTACGCTGATTTTTCCTGTATCTTTCCCCGAATTTTTAGAGCACTTTTAATATGGGGGAAACCTGAAATAGAAAAACAGCAGAAAATAGGAACTGGCACTGTGGTGCACTGAGTTAATAGGTTAGTCCAAATATGATCAAAAGTGTATGGAAGTGCATAAATATCATAGCAATATGACACAAAAGAGGCATGGAGCAAGCAGAAATTATAGATACGTTTTGGACGTATCAACATCCTCAAGCTTAATTCCTGCTCGTCCTCGAGTAGGTAAATGATAACAAGCATAATTTCTGTGGTGACATGCTACTAACCATATAAGAACTTTTTAAGTAAAGCAATCAAGGCATGTAATTCAATTCAAGTCATAACAGGCAGGAGTCTATATTAGCATTGTAACAAGCAACATAAGAACATAAAGGTGCAAGGGCTCTCGCTGTCCGTGACTCGAATGTCTCCAAATGGTGTTTGCGTGCAAGAAAGGGGATATGGATATATGAGAGAGTAAAACATAGTTTTATATTGTTGAGAAGTTAATCTACTAAAGTTTCACACTTGGTCTTCTTTGGAATCTTATCTTGACTCATCCCCAGACCGTCAGCCAGGTACAAGTCAAAATGATCCACTCCCTTTCGATATTTTGAGCACTCATGCAATGGATGAGCGTAAGCAAGAAAGTCGACACTTAGGATGGCAAAGAGAGAAAAATGATGAAGGGGGGAGACAAAAAAGGTGTGACAGGCTCACATCAATGAGGACAATCATCGGCGAGAGAAAGCCAAATGATAGATATGATGTGAGGAGTAGGGATTGCCATGCAACGGATGCACATATGAGCTAAGGTAAGCTCTCCAATGGAACTAGTGGGGGTGCATCCAACTTGCTTACTCAAGAAGACCTAGAGCTCTTTTGAGGAGGCTCATCATTGGAATATACAAGCCAAGTTCTATAGTGTAAAGGTCCCCACATAGCTATATGCATGAATGATAATCTCTATGGAGTACAAGGTATAAGATGGAGTACGAGTGTGGATCTCTCAAAAGAAATAGTAGTGTGCTCCCTTCTCTCTTTTTATTTCTTTTTCTCTTTTTTTCTATTTTTTTTTCTTTTTTTTTGTGGCCTCCATAGCTCTTTCTATTTATCTCTCATCTGTCCTCTTTGGGATCTTTTGATTTTGTCCTCTTTGGGATCTTTTGATTTTGTCCTCTTTGGGATCTTTTCATCACTTTAGGGGCAACACTCTATATATTACAAGCAGTATAGAAGATCTTTCACACTTTACAAAAGTACTCAACATAAAGAAAATGAAACTATCATGATGTATGCAAATGTATGCCTCTGCCAGTGTAGCAGGATATGCAATGATACTAGCGCGTCATGTTACAATGATTAGGGCAAGGCCCAACTAGCATGCGGCTCATCGATCAAGCAAAAAGCATGTATGACATGAAGATCAAGTCATGAGAAGATGGATGTTGCACGGCAATGTATCTCGGAAAGGCTATGGAAATACCTTGATAGGTAGGTATGGTGGCTGTTTTGAGGAAGGATATAATGAGGCTTATGATGACAGAGCGTATCGTGCCAAGGATTTGGATGCACCGGCGAAGTATGCGCCAACTCTCGAGGTGAGAAAGGGCAATGCACGGTACCGAAGAGGCTAGAAAAATATGGCTAGGTGGAAGTGTCAACTTTCGAATACTCACATTAGTCCGAAGAACTCATGCACTTATTATCGGTAACTCTCAATCTAATTAGGAGGTTCACAAAGAGACAAGTACCCCGAGGAGGAGTGTATGGGGGTTTGGTTATCCTTGCGCATCCTCGGCTCATGGTACGTGAGTGTACTCTAATATTCGATCCCTCCAAAGATTAGTGATCCATTTAGTAGCTAAAGTTCTCAACTATTTGTAGGTTTTCGAAAATAAACACGGATTGCCCAAAATACGACATCTATCACTAATAGGCTAAAGCTCTTGACACCAAAAGTTCAGACATTACTCATGGCAATACCTCAAAACTATTGCAAGTTACTACTAAAATTAAATAGCAACCTCAATTACCTACTTTAAGTTAAGACACACAACTCAGTGCAACAGGCAAACTCTCTCTTTAACAAGATAAGCATGAAAAATCAAGAGAGTTCAACAACCAACTAAACAAAAGCTCTTTAAAAAGAAAAGCATGAAAACTAAGAGCTAAACATGACAGCAGCTATGAAAAGACAAAGAACACACACAGCAAAGGTAAGCATGCAAATCTTATGTTGTGTTCTAGGTTGAAGTGGAGCGTGTTTCTCTCCCACAGAAAGAAAGCTGGGTTCTAACTTGTTATGAACAACAAGCAAAACTAAAGAAAACTAAAAAGGAAACTAAGAGCAAGATGCTCCAAGCATAGCACATAACGCATGAAGTGATTAAAATATAGTGGAACGAAAGACGAACTGATAATTGTTGATGGAGAAGGGGATGCATGGGGGCATCCCCAAGCTTAGACGCTTGAGTCTTCTTGAATATTTCTTGGAGGTGCACGGGGGCATCCCCAAGCTTGAGCGTTTGACCCTCCTGAATCTTCTTTTATCATCTTCCCTCGCACACTTGAAAACTCCCTTCATACATAACTCATCATAATCTGATTAGCGAGGTTAGTACCCACAATAAAATAATTTTTCCCTACTGGAAATAAGGATAATCTTGAAGAGCTACTGTTTCTCAAGATTGCCAAAAGGTTTTTGCAAAGAAAAAGCAAGTTCAAGGTTTGCAAAACGAAGAAAAGGCAAAACAGGACAGAATCTGTGAAATACAGACCAGCAGGTAGTAAATAATTTTTTCGGGGCACTTCTGCAGCTCAAATCAAAAAACTCAGAACAGACGCCCGAAAGCCAATTGTATAGAGCACGCTGTCAAAACAATTCAGATCAAAAAGATGATCTGGTGATATTATGCGAATTTTTCTGTCCAAGGACAGAATCTGTTTTCTGGACTGCGTCACAACTTTTGAACATTCTTGCAATCGGAGGCTAAACTTGGCACAAAGTTGAAAAGAAGAGATACAATGATGATGCTACTGTAATAACAAACATCAAGACACAACAAAAGCAAAATAAAACTTTATTCGTTGTGGGCTGCCTCCCAAAAGCGCTTTCTTTTATGCCTTTAAGCTAGGCATAATGCAAAAAGGAGGAATCAAAAGTCATCATAATAATCGGAGTTATAAATTGCTTCAAATGGTTCCTCTACAAGTTCATCCTTGTTCCTTCTAGGAAAGGGGTACGTACCTTTTGCCTTCCCGCGTAGGCGGATTTGTCCCTTACCTATATCGATGAAGCCTTTTACGGCTCGGAGGAAGTCCCTTCCAAGCACTATATTTCCTTGGTTTGGCTTCATGATGAAGAAATCAACCATTGCAATCCCTTTAAGGAATGTAACTGGCACGTCTTTTATTCTTCCCTGGATCTCAGAAATATCTCCATTAGCATGTTCATGATAGGTTGATAGTCTGTCTATGTTAAATTTTAAAGAATCATGAACAATTTTTGGCATAGTAGAAACCATAGATCCAATATCACAATAAGCAAGGAAGTATTGATTAGAGATGCTAATCCTAACAAAAGGCTCCCAATCATTGTCTATTTCCAAAATATCTCTCTTATTGGGTTTGGGTTTCTCTACCTTCATCAAGTCTAGAGCATCCATTCTCTTCTCAATAGTAGCAAGTCTATCTATGACAGTATCAAAACTATGATCATAAACAAAGTAACTAGATAGACCATGTATAATTTCAAGAGCTCTAGCTTCATCACACTCTAGGAAATCTCCTTCAGCTATAATATCAAGAGAGTGTTTACACCATTTAAAAAGACCATGGTAAAAATTTCTAAGCACAATTTTTATAGGTATCCAAGGCATAATTATCCTATGTGCATCAGAAATTCTGTCCCATGCTGATGTCTACACACGCTTCTACTCTTGTAGACTATGTTGGGGCTCCAAGCGCAGAGGTTTGTAGGACAGCAGCAATTTCCCTCAAGTGGATGACCTAAGGTTTATCGAACTCAGGGAAGTAGAGGTTGAAGATGGTCTCTCTCAAGCAACCCTGCAACTAAGATACAAGAAGTCTCTTGTGTCCTCAACACACCTAATACACTTATTAGATGTATAGGTGCACTAGTTCGGCGAAGAGATGTTAAATGGCAAGTGATATGGATGGCAAAACAAAGTAATATAAATCTGTAATAAAAAGTGCAGCAAGCAAACAAGTGGTAAACGTGAGCACAAATGGTATTGCAATGGTGGAAAAAAGGCCTAGGCTTCATACTTTCACTAGTGGCAACTGCCAACAACATTAACATAATCGAATCACATGATATTTTCCATAAAACATGCAATGGAGACGCACCCGGAGGTCATTCCTTCGTGGTCAAGAGAGGACGAGAATTATGTAGGGCTACAAAAGCACACCTCAAAGTTCGTAGTTCTCAATCTAAGGATTTCCCAATGTCACCGCGGCCATCCAAAGAGAGTCCCACAATCACCACAACATATCTAAAGGATAGTCAAAGACAAGCACCAAGAGACTCTTAATCTTCAATCAACACACAAGAGAGAAAATCACTCATGAAAATATTTTTCTAATCCATGTCCAATAGACCGCTGTCACCTTGGTCTCGGGGATTATACTAGATAAAGACAAGTGAGTACATCAATCCAATACATAGAGGAAGGGGAAATATCATGGGATCACCCTAGATTAACATAGCCTATGATCACAACGAAGATCACATCATGGGAGAGAGAATTGACCACATAGCTACTGGTAGAAACCTCAGCCCCGAGGAGGAACTACTCCCGCATCATGGAGGGAGGAAGCAACGTCGATGGAGATGAATCCGGGGGCACTTCCCCGTCCCGGCAGGGTGCCGACACAGGAATTCTGGTCCCCCGAAGCTTGATGACGATGGCGGCAGAGATCGGAATTGCATCTGGAGAAAAGGGGTCCGGAATCAGGGTTTCCTCGACGGGTGTTAAATATATGCCAAAGGGGGTCGCCAGGGGAGCTAAGGGGGGCCCAGGCGCCCCCCGGCGCGGCCTGGAGGGGGGCCGCGTGGCCAGGGCGCCTGGAGCCCTGGTGGCCCCCCTCCGGCCCTACTTTGGCCGCAAGGATGTTTCCGGAACGCTGATTTTTTATATAATTTTTCCGGGATTTTTCTGGCAGTGTACGTGATGGGAAAACCTGAAATACAAAAACAGCAGAAAACAGAAACTGGCACTGGGGTGCACTGAGTTAATAGGTTAGTCCAAATATGATCAAAAGTGTATGGAAGTGTATAAATATCATAGCAATATCACACAAAAGAGGCATGGAGCAAGCAGAAATTATAGATACGTTTTGGACGTATCAACATCCCCAAGCTTAATTCCTGCTCGTCCTCGAGTAGGTAAATGATAACAATCATAATTTCTGTGGTGACATGCTACTAACCATATAAGGACTTTTTACAGTCACATGACAAGTGCTTACTGAGACAATGAATCTGTAGTAGTTAAGTTGCCTCATGAGAAAATCACAAAGAACTAAAAGTTTTACAATATGATACTAAAACACTCAAAAGATTTGTAATGAGCATGGTGTGCAAATATGACAAAGTGGTACCTCGCTACCCCCTTTAGTGAAGCAAAACATAAATGCAGGGGCACCTCCAAGGTTTAAGTGACGACTAGATACAATGATTTTCAGAATAAACGATATCATAATCATGCAAAAGACAATGGTACTTTGGGACAATGCACATTACACTCAGAATGACAATCATGCTCTCAATAGTTGGTGCTTTAAAGAAGGTGGAGACTCTCGAACTATGGCTTTTGTTGGCAAAGTTGAAAACCCGTGGTCGGAAACAAAAACTAAACATGTACCAGAGCTCTTGGCTTTAAAAACAGATGTAATAATTTTTTTTAGAATATGCATATTTCGTCAACGAATGCTAGCAGATAACTCAATCACTTCTTGAGCTGGACAAGTTTCGAGGAACGGCTCCCGCATGAGGACGATCACATCCTCTTAATCTCCTTTGTTTATCACTGCCAAAGTTTTCTGATTTCTCATGAACAAAGCGTGAAGGAGGGTTTGTTTGTTGTATATTTTTTAATGAGCCGGGCGCACTCTATGCCAGTTCCTTCTCGTATTAGGGGTTTGCACATTAGACATGCAATCCCGGGGTGAAGCTTGTCCAACTTAAAAAGATCATGAATTAACTACTACTTCCTCATGAGCTAAAACAGAGGCACAAAAGAGAAATGCTTTTTTGAATAATTTCGAGATGGTACATGAAAGTCTTCGTTAGGAATGGCAGGTAAATACCATGTATAGGAAGGTATGGTGGACTCATATGGCATAACTGGTTTAAAGGATTTTGGATGCACAAGCAGTCAGTCCGCTTAGTACAGGCGAAGGTTAGCAAAAGATTGGGAGCGACCAACTAAGAGAGCAATGACGGTCATAATCATGCAGAGCGACAAAGCAACATTGAATCGGGCATGGAAGTTATATCGCTACTCAGAAATTAAAGATCATCAAGGCCTGATAGACTTTCTTTACAGTCTTAAATATGCGTGAGCATATGCCAAGTCAATCAAAATAAATTCTTGGAGGAAGATATCACTAAACCATACCACATCATAGGCAAACAAATCATGTTGGTACTCCAATAACACATTAAGAAACCCCCAGCTATTTGAGACTAACCATAAGAAAACATGAACTACTAAGCACCATTATGCACATAGCATTTTTATCATAGACATATCAACCAGTGCAACAGAAGCCAACTCTCTTAACAAGATAAGCATGATAACTAAAGAGAGTTCCAGCGACCAACTAAACAAAAGCTCTTTAAAAGGATAAGCATGAAAACTAAGAGCTGAACATGATAGTAGCTATTGAAAGACAAGAACATGATAGTAGCTATTGAAAGACAAAGAACACACACAACAAAGATAGACATGAAAATTCTATGTTATGTTCTAGGTTGAAGTGGAGCGGGTCTCTCTCCCACACAAAGAAAGCTGGGTTCCAACTCTTTATGAACAGCAAGCAAAGCTAAAGAAAACTAAAAAGGAAACTAAAAGCAAGACGCTCCAAGCATAGCACATAACACATGAAGTGATAAAAATATAGTGGAACGAAAGACGAACTGATAATGTTGATGGAGAAGGGGATGCACGGGGGCATCCCCAAGCTTAGACGCTTGAGTCTTCTTGAATATTTCTTGGGGGTGCATGGGGGCATCCCTAAGCTTGAGCGATTGACACTCCTGAATCTTTTTATGATCTTCCCTCGCACACTTGAAAGCTCCCTTCATACATAACTCATCATAATCTGATTAGCGGGGTTAGTACCCTTAATAAAATAATTGTTCCTTGCTGGAAATAAGGATATTCTTGAAGGTCTACTGTTTCTCAATGTCGGTGTACTAAGGTAGGGGTACCTCAGTACCCCAACTTGTGCACGGGCAGTTGCTGCTTCCCGCGGCAGGGTGTACCACACGCTCGCCGGAGACCTTTCTGCTCCTTATTAAACCATTCAAAAACAAAGTATACAAGACAGAAGATCGAGACCCTGGCAAGTGGAGCTTGCCGGGAAGGCCGTACCAGGCTCAGGACTACCTCACTAGCACAAGGCCCTGGCAAGAGGAGCTTGCCAGGAAGACTAGAAGACACGCCTCGGCGCTTTATGCGCCCCGGCGAGGGCCCGGGGAGCGGCAAGCTCCCGGGCCCGGCAAGATCAAGGCCCCGGCAAGGTGCTTGCCGGGAAGGTTGCGCTGTGTGCCCGCGCTCCAGCTCATCTGCCCACGCATCGCCCTGGGGCTTATCCAGGGACGCGTGGCGGATGGCTGCGCAGCCTGGGGGACACGGTGGCACTACACGGTGGTGGATCCATCGCCGTGGCGGACGGAGACGCAAGGGCGGGAGCTTTTGGGGTCGACGGCGACGGGCATTAAATGCCCTTGTCCCCCACTGTCAAAGTAGGTAGAGACCACTGTTCGCGCACTGTAGCTTCACTGTTCTCGCACTGTTGCAACTACCGCCTCTTTTACGTTTTTACCCCTTTCTCCTACGTTGACACCTGTCGGTGACCTCTTGCACTATAAAAGGAGGCCCATGCACAACGTGGAGGGGGGTTCGGAACCTAGATCACTCACACGCTCGGTGTAGCTGCTTCTTCAAGCTCCCGAGCACTCCAACTCAATACACAACCAAGCAGGAGTAGGGTTTTACGCGTCTACCGCGGCCCGAACCTGGGTAAAACTGCCCGCGTGCTCGCTACGATCTGCTCTTCGTGCTCCCTCCGCCCTCGTACCGCACAGACAAAGGGGCTCCGGTCCCATAGGTGTTCGTGGCGGACAGTTTCCCCCGACATCTTTGGCGCGCCAGGTAGGGGGCGTCGAGGTTGTGCGAACCTGATCCGGCGTTCGCGCGGGCGCATTCTTCATCAACCTCTCCGAATTCGTCAACTTCACTAGCAGCAGCTCCATGGCCCCGAAGAAGAAGCCTTCGGAGGTCGGAGGCCCGTCCGCATCTCACCCGCCGCCACCGGAGCCAACGGTGGGCGGGGGAGACGCCGTCGGAAGGGTGGTCGCCGGCGAGGACACTCACGGCGCTACCAGATCCAAGAACAGGACGGACGACCGAACCTCGGTCTCCGTGGACGCACCGCGTCCCTCTCAGCACACAACGACCCAGCAGCGCCATGTCACGGGAGGTGGCATCCGTTTGCTGGGCCAAGGCCAAACCGGGGGCTCGCGGGACGCCCCGGACCTCCGTCCGGGCACAAGCAAAGCGAATGCGCCGGCGCGGGACCCCGCTCCTTCTAACGCCGTTAGAAGTCCGAGCGTATCCCGCTCCTCGCACCGCTCGCCCGCGTTCCCCTCCACTCCGGCAGAAGCGCTCGCAAGGGCGCAACTGCTCCTCGACTTCCCTCCAGCGGCAGACAAGGCCGAAGACTGGAGGGCCACCATCCAGAGCCTGATAGCCTTCGCCAACAACGATTCTCCACAGCAGCCGTCGGCCTCGCGGCCGCGGCAAGCTGAGAAGACGAAGGCTGACGGCGACAAGACCGCCGGGGGTGCGACAAGCGTGCACTCCCCGCCGCGGAAGCAGAAGACGCCGCCCCGCCGGAACAACGCCGACGACGGCTCCACAGCCTCGTCGGACCCGCGGGCCCGTCGGGACCAGCGCCAGGTCCTCGACGACCGGCGACAAGAAGACGCTCGCACCAGAATCGAGCGCCGCCGAGAAGCTCGGCGACAATCAGACCAGAGGGCTGAGGACGCTGTTGACGCGCGCGCGCCCGGTGAACCAGGCGACTTGCCGTACGCGGCAGGCTGCCCTGCGTTCACTCGCGAGCTGCGGCGCGTCCAGTGGCCCAGCATGAAGAATTTCAAGCCCGACGTACCGGAGAAGTACGACGGCAAGACGCACCCCTCGGAATTCCTCAGTGTCTACACCATCGCAGTACAAGCTGCCGGGGGGCGCGACGAGAAGATCTTGGCAAACTACTTCCCGCTCGTGCTTAAGCCGAACGTCCGTTCGTGGCTTATGCACTTGCCGGAAGGCTCCATCTCTTCTTGGGCCGACCTTTGCCACCAGTTTGTTGGCGCCTTCACCGGCGGCCACAAACCCCACGGCCAGGAGAGCGATCTCCACATTTTGGCCCAGAAGGAAGGCGAAACCCTGCGCAAGTACATCCAACGCTTCAGCCGTGTGCAACACAACATCCCGGATGTCCACCCTGCCGCGGTTATCAGCGCGTTCCACCAGAACGTGCGTAACCGCCGCATGCGTGAAGAAATGGCGATGACCAAGATTCGGGACGTCAGCGAGCTCTATGCTCTGGCTGACAAGTGCGCACGCGCAGAAGAGGGGAGGAGACTCCCCGGGGAGGATGCTGGCGCAGGAGGAAGCGACAGCGACGACGCCGCCCCGGCAAAGAAGAGCCGGCGGCGGAATAACAAAAGGAAGGGCAAGAAAGAGGTGCTTGCCGTCGAGAAGTCCGGCAAGGAGGCTCCCGCCAAGCAAACGCAGGCTGGCGGCTCCGGCAAGGAGCCTGCCCCTGTAGCGGCAGCCGACAAGCCGGGCAGCTCCGACAAGCAATACTGTAAGATCCACCGCACCAAGGGCCACGACCTCTCCAACTGCAAGCGCGTCGAGTACCTCGTCGAGCAGCAGAAAGCTGAGTACGAGAGGCGCGACAAGGAGAAGGCCCAAGGTGGCGGGGAAGAGCCAAGCAAGAAGCGGCCGTTCAACGGCCGGGGAGGACGCCGCGGCAAGGCCAAGCAGCGGCAAGGAGATCGACCTCCCCGGGGCCGCGACAAGGACGAAGAAGACGACGACGAAGACATGGAGGACGAGGATAACAGCGAGCAGGAGTTCCAGAAGGCCACGGAGGTCCTCTGCGTCGACGGCGGCGCCTCTCTGCACGCCTCCCACCGCCAACTAAAGCAGTGGGTGCGTGAGGTGAATGCAGCAGAGCCGCCCGTGGAGTCGCGCAGGCTCCTCAAATGGTCCAGCACGCCCATCGTTTTTGATCTTGAGGACCACCCTGACCGCACCACTGCGGTCGGGTGCTTGCCGATGCTGGTCTCACCCACCATCCGCAACGTCAAGGTCACCAAAATGTTGGTTGACGGCGGGGCCGGGCTGAATTTGATCTCCTCCGCTGTGATCAAGAAACTCCAGATTGCAGATGGCGAGCTCGAAGAAACCGGTTCTTTCCAAGGAATCAACCCGGGAAGAAGCAAGCCCAAGGGAAAGATCACTCTGCCGGTGACCTTTGGCGGGGAGCTCAACTTCAGAACTAAGCGCATCACCTTCGACGTCGCCGATATTCCATTGCCCTACAATGGAATACTCGGCCGTCCTGCCCTCGCCAAGTTCATGGCAGCTTCCCATTATGCCTACAACGTACTCAAGATGCCGGGGCCGATAAGCGTCATCACTGTCCACGGCGACAAGAAAGATGCGCTTGTCTGCGCCGACAAGATTTACCGGGATGCAGCAGCTGCGGCCGAGAAGGATACTCTTGCCGCTGAAGCTCCCGGGGGGAAGAAGACGAAGACCAAGTCCGGCAAGTGCTCTGGGACCCACTCCGGCAACCGCACCTCTTCGGAGTGCTGCGCTGCCGTCGAGGACGTTCCATCGAGCTCCACCGGCAAGAGTAAGAAAGGAATGGCCGCTCCTCCGGCAACCAAGAAAGTGTCCGCCAAGGAGGACGGCACTGGTGGTACCTTCACCATCAGTGCCACGCTTGACAGCAAATAGGAAAGCGCGCTCGTTGCCTTCCTGCGGGCGAACGTCGATGTGTTTGCCTGGCAACCATCTGACATCCCCGGTGTTCCCAGGAAGGTAATTGAGCACAAGCTTGCTGTTTGTCCTCATGCGCGGCCCATCAAGCAGAAAGTGAGGAAGCAAGCCGTGGAGCGCCAAGAATTCATCAACGAAGAAATCAAGAAGCTAGAGGCAGCAGGCCTAGTTAGAGGTGTGATCCATCCGACGTGGTTGGCAAATCCAGTCGTCGTGCGCAAGGCCAACGGAAAATGGAGACTATGTATAGACTTCACCGATGTGAATAAAGCATGTCCCAAAGACCCATTCCCTTTGCCGCGCATTGACCAGATCGTTGACTCCACTGCCGGATGTGAGCTACTATGTTTTCTTGATGCATACTCAGGCTATCATCAGATTTTCATGGCCAAAGAGGATGAAGAGAAGACTACATTTATCACTCCATGTGGCACTTATTGCTTCATACGCATGCCATTTGGATTGAAGAATGCAGGCTCAACCTTTGCAAGGGTAGTATACACTGCTTTTGAGCCACAGATCCACAGAAATGTAGAGGCTTACATGGATGACATCGTGGTGAAGAGCAAGAGCAAGGATACCCTGATCCAAGATTTGGAAGAAACATTTCAGAACCTGCGCAGAATACAGCTCAAGTTGAACCCCGAGAAGTGCGTCTTTGGAGTCCCCTCCGGCAAGCTTCTCAGGTTCTTTGTGTCACAGAGGGGGATTGAAGCCAACCCCGACAAGATTAAAGCCATTGAGCAGATAGAGGCCCCGAAGCGCGTCAAGGATGTCAGAAGGCTTGCAGGTTGTGTGGCTGCCCTCAGTAGGTTCATTTCAAAGTCTGCAGAACGCGCCCTACCTTTCTTCAAAATCTTGAAGAAGGCAGGTCCCATGAAGTGGACTCCGGAAGCAGAGGCGGCGCTGCAGGATTTGAAACGGTACCTGTCCTCCACTCCAATACTTGTCGCACCTAGACCACAGGAAAAGTTGTTGCTATACCTAGCGGCAACCAACCAGGTGGTTAGTGCTGCGTTAGTAGCGGAGAGGGAGTCCGACGAGGAGTCAGCACCACCGGCAAGCGAATCCAGCGACAAGCAGGAGGCTGCTCCGGCAAGCTCTGGCCCCGACAAGGACAACTCTGCGCAAGGACAGGATGAGGTGCGGAAGAAGATGGTGCAGCGCCCAGTGTATTTTGTAAGTTCCCTTCTCCAGGGGGCTAGATCAAGATACTCTGGTGTACAAAAATTGCTTTTCGGCCTCCTCATGGCCTCGAGAAAGCTGCGCCATTACTTCCAAGCCCATGAGATAACAGTGGTCACTCGCTTTCCGCTGAAGAGGATATTGCACAACCCAGAAGCGACAGGCAGGATCGTTGAGTGGGCACTGGAGCTGTCAAGCTTTGGACTCAAGTTTGAAAGTACTTCAACCATACAGAGCCGAGCTTTGGCAGAATTCATAGCTGAGTGGACCCCAACGCCCGATGAAGAAGTCCAAGAAACAAGTGCGCCCGTACAAGAAGCGACAAGTGAATGGGTAATGTATTTTGATGGTGCCTTCTCGCTGCAAGGCGCCGGTGCTGGCGTGGTACTCATCGCACCCACCGGAGAGCACCTCAAATATGTTATCCAGATGCACTTTCCCAGGGAGCAAGCGACAAACAACACTGCTGAATATGAAGGCTTGCTTGCCGGCCTCAGGATTGCGGCCGAACTTGGGATCAGGAAGCTGATTGTGCGGGGAGATTCTCAGTTGGTGGTCCGACAAGTTAACAAGAGCTACCAGAGCCCTTTGATGGAAGCTTATGTCGATGAAGTGAGAAAGCTTGAAGAGCACTTTGAAGGTCTGCAGATGGAGCACGTCCCGAGAGCTCAGAATGAAATAGCGGACGGCCTTTCAAAGTGTGCTGCGATGAAGTTACCTGTGGAACCAGGGACCTTCTTGCTCAAGCTGACTCAACCATCCGTTACACCATCAATTGGGCAGTCCAAGAAGAGAAAGTTGGTCTCCGGCGACTACTTGCCGGCGGATCTTCCTGAAACCGCCGCCAAGGTCCCCAAGATCAACAACCACAACGCTGAGGAACAGTTTGCTCCTGCAGACCCTCGCGTCTGTACAGTTGAAGCAAGCGTTCCCGACAAGCCTCGCCCCGGCGAGCTTGCCGGGGGACCATCAGCTCCGGCAGAACCAGAGGTCCTTGCCGTAGAAGCTGAGGTTCCCGCAGCGGCCCTCGAGCCTTTAGTCCTTGCCGCCGAGCCCCAGGCTCCGGCATGGGCGCAGCAGATCGTCCGTTTCCTTCAAACTGGAGAACTTCCCGACGACCCAGAAGAAATAGAAAAGATAACCAGGCAGTCAAGTATGTACCAGTTCGTGGATAACGAGCTGTACAGAAGAAGACTCAATGTTGTCAGGGTGAAGTGCATCTCCAGGGAAGATGGACAGAAGCTGTTGGCAGAAATACACGGAGGCATATGCGGCCACCACATTGGCGCAAGGGCCCTTGCCGGGAAGGCTTTCCGGCAGGGGTTCTTTTGGCAAGAAGCCCTCCAAGATGCAACTGCACTAGTAACCAAGTGTGAAGCGTGCCAGTTCCATGCGAAGCAGATTCATCAGCCAGCTCAAGCTCTCCAAACAATCCCTTTGTCCTGGCCCTTCTCGGTCTGGGGGCTCGATATCCTCGGCCCTTTCCCTCGTGCTGTCGGGGGCTTTGAGTACTTGTACGTTGCAATTGACAAGTTCACAAAGTGGCCAGAAGTGGAGCCAGTGAGAAAGGTGACAGCACAGTCAGCAGTCAGGTTCTTCAGGTCGATTATTTGCCGTTTCGGGATCCCTAACAGGATCATCACCGACAACGGTACACAATTCACTAGTCGCACCTTCATGCAGTACGTCCAAGACCTTGGCGCCAAGGTCTGTTTCGCTTCTGTTGCTCACCCGAGGAGCAACGGTCAAGCGGAGAGGGCCAATGCTGAAGTGCTGCGTGGACTCAAGACAAGAACCTTTGACAGGCTGCGCAAGTGCGGAATAAATTGGATAGAGGAGCTACCGGCGGCTCTTTGGTCAATCAGAACGACACCAAGTCGAGCCACCGGACAGACACCCTTTGCCCTAGTCTATGGGGCAGAGGCAGTTCTCCCCACGGAACTCGTATACGGATCTCCTCGAGTGCTCGCTTATGATGAGCTCGAGCAAGAGCAACTGCGGCAAGATGACGCGTTGCTCCTCGAGGAGGGACGTCTCCAGGCTGCTGTACGAGCTGCTCGATACCAGCAAGCCTTGCGTCGCTACCATAGCCGCAAGGTCAGGGCCAGGAGTCTCGAGGAAGGCGACCTTGTTCTTCGGCGTGTTCAGTCCGCCAAGAATTCCAACAAGTTGACGCCGAAGTGGGAAGGCCCTTATCGGGTGAGACAAGTTACGAGGCCCGGCGTTGTCCGCCTCGAAACCGAAGAAGGCTTACCGGTGAGCAACTCCTGGAACATAGAGCATCTTCGCAAGTTTCACCCATAAGGCGCGGTTGCCGTGATCCGCTCCGGCAACCACCTTTTGTACAAGCTTTGCCGCTGTTGCATGTAACCCTTTGTACAAAGCCGGGCGCAGACCCCGTGCATCAGTAAAGTTTCTTTTGTGTTTTGCGCTGATTGCCTTCTGCATGCTTTTCTTTGCTATTTGCATGTTTTGTTTGGCATTTGGTGCAACACTCAAGTACCCAGTAAACATTAGCACGCCGAAAGGCCATATATTTGTCTCCCTCTCCTTTTTCCTTGCCTCTTAAGCAGAAGGAACGTTCCTCGCGCACAAGTTTGCCGGGGGGGAAGGAAGTGGAGGAGGAACCAAGTGCTGTTCAAGAAAGAGAAGCCTTACCGGGAAGCAAACAATATATGAAAGCTAAGTTGTTAGAATTTGACCAGTTCAAATTTTAAATTTTTAGTTGTCTTCCTTGAACAATCACACTTTGTATGGAAAACCTGTGCGCGGAGGAACCTACCCGTAGCTTGCCGCACCCTTATCTTGTTTCCGAGTTCGCTCAACGATTTAAGTGAGCTGCGACAAGTGTCGCGCCCTTGCTTCGTTTCCGAGTACGCTCAGCAAGTTAAGTGCGTTGCGGCTAGCCGCGGCAAGGTTGCTTGCCGGTGAGACCTTGGCCAGCAGGCTGCTCAGAGTCCAGCACTCAGCGCTCGCGGCAAAGGCCCCTTGCCGGCAAGCTCCCCGGGAGCGTAGGGCGAAAAACATACAAAGTCAAGGGTTAAGACAAGGAAGATGACATTGCACTGACTGATTAA
This sequence comes from Secale cereale, assembly GCA_902687465.1. NCBI lineage: Eukaryota > Viridiplantae > Streptophyta > Magnoliopsida > Poales > Poaceae > Secale > Secale cereale. The sequence goes on along the minus strand of LR738710.1, from coordinate 87,203,332 downwards.
AATGAGATAAATATCTTACAAAGGATAATTTGTCACAATGGACTAATGAGTTCATGACATCATGTGCAGCAACAAAAAGAGATAAAGATAATGGAGGCCTAATCTACGCGGTCGCCCTCCTTCCTGGAGATCTTGGCCACCTTGGCAATGATGTGGGCGACCTGCTCCTTCAAAGCCTCCGTGTTCGCGTCGGCCGGCAAGCTGCGAAGAACGTTGGTGAGGTTGATGCCCGGATTGAGGTACACGATCTTCGTCAGCACGCGCTCCAGAGTTCCCGCGCAGAGCAGGCGCGTCTCCTCGGCTAGTTGCGCGGGGATCTTATTCCGCAGATCAGCAAGGGCCGGCGCGATTCCCCTGAAGAAGAGGCTGAGCTTGGCGCTGTGTGGGAGGTTCGGATCCGGGGAGTAGATGAGGTGCTCCAGCTTCAACGCCAGCAGCTCCTGGTCGATGTTGGACGCGCAAGACACTAAGTCCTCGGTCCATACCTCAACAGTTTTGCGGAAGAGCTCGGCCGCTTTGTTGGCGCTGTCCACTAGGGTCCGCTCCTTGCGGAGCTCCTCCTTCAACTTGGTCTCCCGAGCCCGGGCAGCGTCGAGCGAATCCTTCAGTGTAGAGACCTTCAACTCCAAATCCTCGATGGAGTCCTTGGCGGCCTTCAACTCGTCGCCCCTCTCAGAAAGACGCACCTGGAGTTCTGAATTGGTGTGGGCGTCCTTCTCACGCTCCGTGATGAGCGCGGCAACCTTCTCCGCGCTCACCTTCAGCGCCTTCTCCAGCTGCACGACCTTGGCGGCGAGCTCCTTCTTGGCGGTCTCCGCGGCAACCGCAGCGGCTTTCGCCTCCTTCAGTTCCCCGCCAAGGGCCCCCTCGCGAGCGGCAAGGTCCTCCTCATGGGAGTCGAGTTGGACCTTCCGCTGGGCGAGTTCTCCTTCTCGCCGGGACAGCTCCACCCCGGCGAGCCGCTGCTGCTCTTCAGCCTCAGCCTTCTCCAGCACCCACTCCTGGTATTCGCCGGCGAGCCGCTCGCGCTCCTCCGCCACCTCGCGGAGGGCCGCCTGGTTGGCGGCGCTGAGCTCCGCCGCGCGCTTCTCCATCTCCGCGGCGGCCTTGGCGGCGAGGGCTTCCCGGGAGGCAAGCTTCGCCTGCCTGGCCCGGTAAAGGGCCAGGAGCTGATGGAGCAGCTTCTCCTCCTCGGGCCCTTCACTCCCGCCGGGCGCCTCGACGATCTTCAGGCCCGCGGAGGCGAGGACCTCCCCGTCAAATGCCTCGCCCTCCGCGGGAGCTCGCGACGAAGACCCCCAAGGCACCTGTATGAAGACGCCGTTGGGGGCCTCAAGGTAGTAGCCCTGCTCCTTGCCGGCGGAGGGGTCGGCGGCCGGCGCAGCACTTGATGCTCCCGCCGCCTCCGGGTCGGCGGTGCGGCCGCCGTCCCCCTCCCCGGCCGCTGCGTCCGCAGCCGGAGCGGTCTCCTGCGCGGCCGGCTCGGCAGCCCTCGCCGTATCCTCGGCGACAGGGACATCGCCGCCGCCGCCCTGCGCGCCCTCCTCATCCTCGATGTTGATGACTTCCGTCTCCATCGGCTCGGGAGGAGGAGGATCTAAAAAGAAGAAGAAGAAAAAGAAGTTCAAGCAAAAATCCAAAAAGAAACAACGCCAAGGGGACGAAGTACAAGACTTACCTTGGCGGACGTCCTCAGCGGCAGGCTCCCTCGCCGGGGAGCTCTGCCTTGGCGGAGTGGCCGCCCTCGCCGGGCTGCTCGCCCTTGGCGGGGTACTCTGCCTTGGCGGAGTGCCCGCCCTTGGCGGAGCACTCTCCCTTGCCGGAGAGTTCGGCCTTGGCGGGGACGGCGGGGCCTGCGGCTCCTCAAGGACGGTCTCCGGGCGCTCTTGCCGCTGTGGCTCCACCTCTGCACAAGTCAAGACAAGAAACATCAAGATGTTGAAACAAGACAAAACCCTCAAGCACACCCCGACAAGCGGAAGGATGGACCCCAGACTTACGCTGGGGGCTGCGCTGGGGGCTGCTCCTCGGAGCAGCGCTTGGGTCCGGCAGGCTTGGCTCCGGCACGTCCCCTGTTGCCGCTGTGGCCGAGCCTTCCGCGACCTCGACCACAGGCGCCTTGGCTTTCTTCGCCACGCGCTGAACCAAGGTCCTGAAATCAAAGCAACAAACAAAATCAGCATCAACAATAATCGAGACGAAACTTAAGAAGGTGTAAGACTTCAGACTCTTACTCCTGATCCTCCTCGTCGTCCTCGCTCAAGGCGGAGAAGTCATACTCCACCTGGGGCGCGTCGGCACGAGGAGTAGAAGATGAAGATTCCCTCGGGCGCTTGGCGATCCCGGGGGCTGGGGGCTGCGAAGAGCCAGCCCCTGTGGTAGCCGGAGCCCGGGGAGCGGGCGGAGCCGCTGCTCCGCTCCGAGAAGACCCCTGTCGGCTCGGCGCCTGCTTGCGGGACGCCTCCGTCGTGGCCCGCGCGCGGGCCGCCTCCGCTGTGACTGGTGCGCCGGTCGCCCCCGGCGCAGCTTGGCTCCCCCAGGGAGCTGCCCGGCGAGCTGGTTGTTGCCGGGGCGCCTGCGCCCTCTCTCCCGTCGCCGTCTTGCGGAGACGCTTCGGTGGAGACTGCCTTGGGCTTGCCGGGGGCGGGGAGCTCTCCGACGAGGAGAGGTCGTCGGCGTAGAGCTCCGTAGATCCGTCGGAGTCCTCGGCCTCCTCCTCCTCCTCCTCCCCGGCCGGCTCACTGGGCCCAGCGCCCTGCGCTGCGGCCTCTTTTCCCTTGGCGCCTCCGCTCCCTCCGGCGCCTCCGCTCCTCCCGGCGCCTCTGTTCCCTCCGGCGGCACCCTCCATTGCCGCGGCCTCGGCCACGATTCCGTGGATCCCGGAGTGCCTCAGAGAGGGGACCTCGGCGAGCGCGTCGGGAGGGAGTTGCAGCAGTCTGCGGATCTCCGCCTCCTCCGCCTGGCTGGACGCATCCGCAGCCTCCGCCTCATCAGGCGTGTATCCAAAATCTCCTGCCGCTGCGGCTGCAGCGGCCTCTTCAGCCCGAGAAGCTATGTAAGCAAGCTCCTGCTCGGTGGTGTCCCGCGTGTGCTCCTTGATGTCGTTCTTGTTCTTCGCCAGCTCCACGAGGTTGTCGAAGAAGGTGAGGACGTCGATGGGCTTGGGCGGAATCCACGTGCGGTCCACGCCGTGCGAATCGCACGCGGGCATCATCGCGCAGAGACGGTCCCGGACTGTGCTGTTGCAGAGGGGCACCACTCCCCGGGGAGGCCTGAACCACTCAGGGTGTGCCGGGTCGTACTTGAAGAGTTCCCGGACCATCCCCTTCAGCTCCAGCGTCGTGAAGTTGAAGTTTAGCCCGGGGCGCAGCCTCATTATATCCGCCGGGCCGCCGTACTCCCAGGCCGCCCTTTTCCTGTCTTGGAGAGGGGCGATGCGGCGGCGGAGGAAATCTGCGCCTACCTCTGCAACGGACAGCTTGGCGGTCCGAAGACGAAGAATCCGGATGAGGGCGACGTCGAGCTTGATGTCGTCCGAGTCCAGCTCGCTCCAATCCCTGCCGCGCACGATGGGCGTTGTGCGCGGCGCGGTGAAGGGCTGCGGCTCGTCCTCAACAATCCAGCACAACTCCGCACGCCACTCCTCCCACTTGCCGCGGAGCTCCCCCGGCAAGTAGGACCCCTTCTTGTTCAGACGGAAAACCCAAGAAATTCCTCCGGAGAGGGGGGCGTCGGCCACTGCTCTAGGAGTGAAAAAGTGCCTAAACAGCGCTACGTTGGGCTGTATCCCTATGAAGTTTTCGCACATGTGTGTGAAAACCGACATGGTGAGGATGGCGTTGGGGGTGAAGTCAAGAAGGTGGAGGCCGTAGGTGTGCATGACGTCGCAGAAGAAATTAGAGAAAGGAGGGCAAAGACCGCAGTGAAAGAAGGCTGCGAAGAAGTAGTACCCGCCGGGGTAGTTGTCCTTGGCGGCGGCCGGATAAGCTTGAGTGCGGGGGTGCGCCTTGGTTTCCTTGGCCCAGAACAAGTAGTACTTGTTCCAGAGCTCCCGCGTGCCAAGCCTCGGCGGGAAGACGAGATTCTGCTTCCGATACGCGGCGAGCTTCGCCGCTTGCTCCGACTTCTCCCTCTTGGCCTTCTCCGCCTTCGCCTTGTCGGTCTTCGGGGCCATGGCGGACGCGGCGGGGGAAGGGGGACGAAGGGCCCGACGACGCCGGAGATGCAGACGGCGGTTGCGGAGGTGTGGAGGCGGAACGCAAAGGGATCTCTGGAGGAAGAAGAAGAAGCAATGAAAGCGCAAGGAGGGGAACCGCTCCTGCTTCCTCTGCTTTTATGGGGGAGTGGGGGGCGTTTCGCCCTTTTCATTGATAGAACGTGGGCACGTCCCATCCCACGACGCCGCAATCGACGCGTGCCGTTACGGGGGGATGCGGCGGATACGGAAGTGGATTCGGCACGCTGTGGGCCACGAGTGCCCGTGCACTGTTTTGGGCCTGGCCCAACAGCGCTGGGCACCGTGTGTGGCCCAGGCCCGGGGGCTCCTGTCGGTGTACTAAGGTAGGGGTACCTCAGTACCCCAACTTGTGCACGGGCAGTTGCTGCTTCCCGCGGCAGGGTGTACCACACGCTCGCCGGAGACCTTTCTGCTCCTTATTAAACCATTCAAAAACAAAGTATACAAGACAGAAGATCGAGACCCCGGCAAGTGGAGCTTGCCGGGAAGGCCGTACCAGGCTCAGGACTACCTCACTAGCACAAGGCCCTGGCAAGAGGAGCTTGCCAGGAAGACTAGAAGACACGCCTCGGCGCTTTATGCGCCCCGGCGAGGGCCCGGGGAGCGGCAAGCTCCCGGGCCCGGCAAGATCAAGGCCCCGGCAAGGTGCTTGCCGGGAAGGTTGCGCTGTGTGCCCGCGCTCCAGCTCATCGGCCCACGCGTCGCCCTGGGGCTTATCCAGGGACGCGTGGCGGATGGCTGCGCAGCCTGGGGGACACGGTGGCACTACACGGTGGTGGATCCATCGCCGTGGCGGACAGAGACGCAAGGGCGGGAGCTTTTGGGGTCGACGGCGACGGGCATTAAATGCCCTTGTCCCCCACTGTCAAAGTAGGTAGAGACCACTGTTCGCGCACTGTAGCTTCACTGTTCCCGCACTGTTGCAACTACCGCCTCTTTTACGTTTTTACCCCTTTCTCCTACGTTGACACCTGTCGGTGACCCCTTGCACTATAAAAGGAGGCCCATGCACAACGTGGAGGGGGGTTCGGAACCTAGATCACTCACACGCTCGGTGTAGCTGCTTCTTCAAGCTCCCGAGCACTCCAACTCAATACACAACCAAGCAGGAGTAGGGTTTTACGTGTCTACCGCGGCCCGAACCTGGGTAAAACTGCCCGCGTGCTCGCTACGATCTGCTCTTCGTGCTCCCTCCGCCCTCGTACCGCACAGACAAAGGGGCTCCGGTCCCATAGGTGTTCGTGGCGGACAGTTTCCCTCGACACTCAAGATTGCCAAAAGGTTTTTGCAAAAAAAAAGCAAGCTCAAGGTTTGCAAAATGAAGGAAAGGCAAAACAGGACAGAATCTGTGAAAAATAGACCAGCAGGTAGTAAATAATTATTTCGGGGCACTTCTGCAACTCAAATCAAAAAACTCAGAACAGACGCCCGAAAGACAATTGTATAGAGCACGCTGTCGAAAAAATTCAGACCAAAAAGATGATCTGGTGATTTTATACGAATTTTTCTGTCCAAGGACAGAATCTGTTTCCTGGACAGCACGTCACAACTTTTGAACTTTCTTGCAATCAGAGGCTACACTTGGCACAAAGCTGAAAAATAAAGATACAATGATGTTGCTACAGTAGTAACAAACATCAAGACCACTAAAAACTGAAAGAACAAACTGAAAGCAAAGATAACAAGGGTTGTCTCCCTAGAGCTCTTTCTTTATAGCCATAAAGATAGGCTTAAGACTTTAATGATGCTCCCGTAGGAATAAGAGTTGAAGAGCAAAAGAGAGCATCGAGAAGCAAATATCAAACACATTTAAGCCTAACATGCTTCCTATGCATAGGAATATTGCAATAGAATAATTCATTGAAGCACAAAGCAATAAGCATAGGAAGACAAAACAAGTGCAGCTTCAAAACCTTCAACATAAAGAAAGGGAACTTGATATTATTGAAATATCTATAAGCATATGTTCCCTTCTCATAATAATTTTCAGTGGGATCACGAATAAACTCAACAATATAAGCATCACATAAAGCATTGTTACCATGATCCTCATGCAAAAAGGTACTCTTACTCTCCACATAAGCATAATCTTTCTCATCTGTAATAGTGGGAGTAGGACTATCATAAACAACTTGAACACTATAGATTAATTATGTATTAGGAAGATGGTGTTCAACAAGGGAGTAATTCCCTCCATGATTATGACAAGTTTCATAAGGATAATTTCTCCTTATGTCATAGATACCTTTATAATCACTATAGATTGGAGTTATAACATCATCATGGTAGAGAAGAGCATTATCATTGCTAGCAACTATATTTGTAAACATGTTGTCTTTATTCTTACTAGCAAAAGAATCATCAATTATCACATCACTAGTGGGTAAAGGATTTGCAATCCTATCATCCCCAAGCTTAGAGCTTTCCATATCATCACTTTCAGAGTTGGTACCAAAAAGATTTTCAAGATCATAAGTAGCATTATCATCATTTTCCCAATCACAATAAGTAACATGCATATCATAATCAAAATCATCTTCAATAGTACCTACGGACGTATCATCAAGATGATAATTAAGGCAATAAACTTCACCTTTTTCTTTAAACTTACAACCGTTAGGATAAAAGTTGATGTGAGGAATATGCTCAGGCCAGGTTGATACCCATTCTTCTTCCATCTTGCTCCTCTTCCTCCTCTTTTTCTTTTTCTTATTCTTCACCTTAGGAGGGAGTTGTTGGAGATGAAGCTTCTCCACATATCCTGGTTTATCATTAGAAACAATAGGGGAAACTTGGGAGAAACTCTCCTTTTTATTAGCAGAAATATAAGAGACATTTTTATACTTTGGTAAAGTTCCCTCCTTTCTAATCTTACTTATGTAATCATTTTCATGGCAATTAACAACACAATAGAGATGGCAATTTTGCAAAGTGTTTTTTATTCCTATGGCATTAACATCTAGCCAAGAAGTCTTTTCTGATAACTCTTCACACATCAAAAATAACATAAGCTCATCGTAAAGATCAGAGGTGATCATGTTATCACACAACTGGTTAACAGTTATGTTTTGAAAGTTCATGCATTGAAAATTAAAGTGACCCTCTATACAGCAAAGTTCACAAGTAAAAGGATAAAGGTCACACAATTCTCTAGTAATTTCATTTAAATCTCTGACCCAAGTGATTGTTCTTTCATGCTTATGTTGCTTACAATACTTCTCTTCTTCAATCATAGGCCTTTCACAAGGTCTATCCACTCCACAAAAATTAACATGCTTATATAAAACTTCATTTTTAGGAATTGGATCATGCATGTTGCAATCATCATGAACAATTTCATTTTCTTTGCAAATCTCTTTAAAAGGTTCATGATGCTTGTTCCAATCCTCCTTAGGCATATTAAGATGTGAAGCAAAAGATTTGAGGAAATCAACAAGGAGTTGAGAATCAAGTCCAAACTTAGCACTAAACTTATTAAAACTTGTAGTTTCAACAAAGGACTTAATGCAATCATACTCATAAATTATACCTGACTCTTTACCTTTGTCGATCTCCCAATCTTTAGTGTTGCGTTGAATTCTTTCAAGGAGTTCCCATTTAGCATCAGTCTTTTCGTTTGTGAAAGAACCCATGGAGGAAGCATCGAGCAAATCTTTATCCTATCGAGAGAGCCTCGCATAGAAATTAGTAATAATCATATCTTTGGGGAGCCCATGGTTAGGACTTTTTAGCATTAACGTTTTCAGTCTCCCCCAAGCTTGAGCTACGCTCTCTCCGTCATGAGGATAGAAATTATATACATAATTCCTATTCTCATGGACTTCATGAAGAGGATAAAACTTGGAGTAAAAGAGAGACATAAGCTCTTGCCAATCAAGCAAGTGCGAGTTATCGAGAAGCTTATACCAATCTGAAGCTTTATCTATAAGTGATACGGCGAACAATTTCCTCATGACAAACTCCCTTGATACACCTGCAAGCTTAAATAATGAACATAATTGTGACAGATATAGCAAGTTTTCACCGGGATGTCTGTCTCTTGCATAACGATTAGCCAAAACATAATCGATAATACCAGCTGGTATTTTATAGGGCACAATTTCAGTAGGGGGAGGAGCAACCACCACAGGTGTGGGGCGTCTTCCCACAAGCAACGATCCAATAGCAAGGTTTTCCATAAACATAACTAGTGAAATAAAAACAAGAAACAAAAAGATTTAATTGCAAGATCTAAAGGTATACCTTCAAGCACTCACTTCCCCGGCAACGGCGCCAGAAATAGCTTGATGTCTACACACGCTTCTACTCTTGTAGACTATGTTGGGCCTCCAAGCGCAGAGGTTTGTAGGACAGCAGCAATTTCCCTCAAGTGGATGACCTAAGGTTTATCGAACTCAGGGAAGTAGAAGTTGAAGATGGTCTCTCTCAAGCAACCCTGCAACTAAGATACAAGAGGTCTCTTGTGTCCCCAACACACCTAATACACTTATTAGATGTATATGTGCACTAGTTCGGCGAAGAGATGTTAAATGGCAAGTGATATGGATGGCAAAACAAAGTAATATAAATCTGTAATAAAAAGTGCAGCAAACAAACAAGTGGAAACGTGAGCTCAAATGGTATTGCAATGGTGGAAACAAGGCCTAGGCTTCATACTTTCACTAGTGGCAACTCCCAACAACATTAACATAATCGAATCACATGATATTTTCCATAAAACATGCAATGGAGATGCACCCGGAGGTCATTCCTTCATGATCAAGAGAGGACAAGAATTATGTAGGGCTACAAAAGCACACCTCAAAGTTCATAGTTCTCAATCTAAGGATTTCCCAATGTCACCGCGGCCATCCAAAGCGAGTCCCACAATCACCACAACATATCTAAAGGATAGTCAAAGACAAGCACCAAGAGACTCTCAATCTTCAATCAACACACAAGAGAGGAAATCACTCATGAAAATATTTTTCTAATCCATGTCCAATAGACCGCTGTCACCTTGGTCTCGGGGATTATACTAGATAAAGACAAGTGAGTACATCAATTCAATACACAGAGGATGGGGAAATATCATGGGATCACCCTAGATTAACATAGCCTATGATCACAACGAAGATCACATCATGGGAGAGAGAATTGACCACATAGCTACTGGTAGAAACCTCAGCCCCAATGAGGAACTACTCCCGCATCATGGAGGGAGGAAGCAACGTCGATGGAGATGAATCCGGGGGCACTTCCCCGTCCCGGCAGGGTGCTGGCATAGGAATTCTGGTCCCCCGAAGCTTGATGGCGATGGCGGCGGAGATCGGAATTGCGTCTAGAGAAAAGGGGTCCAGAATCAGGGTTTCCTCGATGGGTGTTAAATATATGCCAAAGGGGGTCGCCAGGGGAGCTAAGGGGGGCCCTGGCGCCCCCCCCCCCCCCCGACGCGGCCTGGAGGGGGGGCCGCGTGGCCAGGGCGCCTGGAGCCCTGGTGGCCCCCCTCCGGCCCTACTTTGGCCGCAAGGAAGCTTCCGGAACGCTGATTTTTTATATAATTTTTCCGGGATTTTTCTAGCAGTTTACGTGATGGGAAAACCTGAAATACAAAAACAGCAAAAAACAAAAACTGGCACTGGGGTGCACTGAGTTAATAGGTTAGTCCAAATATGATCAAAAGTGTATGGAAGTGTATAAATATCATAGCAATGTCACACAAAAGAGGCATGGAGCAAGCAGAAATTATAGATACGTTTTGGACGTATCACATGCCTTCTTCATATTTTCTCCATCCCTTTGATGGAAATCTAGAACTTCTGATTCCCTTAGAGCACCAAATCCTAACATGCTTGACTAAACAGAAAGGACTACTAACAAAAAAGCAAATAATTTTTTTGTGATTTTTGATAAAGGACACTAAAGCAAAAACTAAAAGGTAAACTAACAAGACTAAAAAGCAAAGATAAAAGATAGCATGCAACTCCCCTATCTTGAAGAGTGGAGTCCCCGGCAACGGCGCCAGAAACTTTGCTTGATGGCTTCTCGCCCCTCGTTGGTTACCCCAAGTGGAAGGTTTGAGATGTAGCGTAGCGGAAAGTTTCCCTTGGCAAAGATACCAAGGATCGAATCCCGTGAGACTCCGAGGGTCGACAAGAAGGTGTCAACGGCTAACGGCGCCAGAAACTTAGCAGTTGACAGGACCTGCACACAGATACAAATAACTTTGCTCCCAACGAGTACAGAGAGGTTGTCAATCCCTCCGGCCTTGCTGTTTACAAAGGATCAAACACAAGAGATAATAATGATAGGTATGACTGCAACTAGGAAATAAAGACAGGAAGTAAATAGCGGGTGTGATCAGTGATGGTAATATGGACCGGGGTCCCATGATGTTCACTAGTGATGTCTCTCTCCAAAAGACGATAAAACAGCTAAGCGAGGTAAACAAATTACAGCTGGGCAATTGACAGGATTATGTGCGCAAACCAATGCTAACTATGCTGCAATGAAAGGTAGAGGCTCAAAAGCATGGGTGGTACGCCAAGGCAAGTAGACCGAAATCCATCTGCATCTACTACTAATCATCCACCTTGAGATATCTATCCAGAACATCTCGCTGGTATTAAGTTGTGAATCCCACCCAAAGTGTAAACTCAAAGCAACAGACAACTGCATTAAAAGAACTTTGCGTAAAGTAAACAATCCTTGCACCCGCAAGTACAAGTACCGTTGTTTTCTCCCTTGTGGCAACAACACATCCCCTAGACTCATGTTTCTGTCACTCAAACTAGTCATCGAGGGGCATGAACCCACAATCAAGCATAACGTTCCCTCTTGAAGTTACTACCTACTACTTGGCCAAAGCAATAAACAGCAACGGAGAACATGCAAGAATTACTCAAGAACATAAATATAAAAGAGGTGAATCAAATATATTACTCACACACAATCTGAACATAATCTCATAATCCATCGGATCCCAGCAAACTCAGCATAGCAACAGCATAAAGATTACATATGTGCCTCGATCATGTAGGGCAGCTCACGAGGTCTAATCCATGAAGAACAAAGAGGGGAGGAGAACATCACATAGCTACTGGTCATGGACCCATGGTCCAAGGGGGACTACTCATGGCTCATCCGGGAAGCGTCCATGGTGGTGGAGAAGCTCCCGGTGGTGGTTCTCCCCTCCGGCAGGGTGCCGGGAAGAGTTCTCCTGATGCTCCCGATCTTGGAAGCGCGGCGGCGGCGGAACAGAGACGAGATCGCGAAAAAGGATTCCGTCCTCGAGGGTTTCGGGACGCGAGGAGTATATATGCCAAAGGGGGTGACCAGAAGCGGAGAGGGGGGCCCAGGCGCCCCCCTGGCGCGACCAGGGGTGGGGCCGCCTGGGGTGGCCGCCTGGGCTGCTCCTGGCTCCCCTCTGGCCCTGCTTTGGTTTTTCGGGAAGCTTCCTGTACGCTGATTTTTCCTGTATTTTTCCCCGAATTTTTAGAGCACTTTTAATATGGGGGAAACCTGAAATAGAAAAATAGCAGAAAACAGGAACTGGCACTGTGGTGCACTGAGTTAATAGGTTAGTCCAAATATGATCAAAAGTGTATGGAAGTGCATAAATATCATAGCAATATCACACAAAAGAGGCATGGAGCAAGCAGAAATTATAGATACGTTTTGAACGTATCAAGCGGTCAAAAATTATCCTTGGTAACTGGATGACTAAGGAAATGTTTCTTGATTATGGAGATGATAAAGAGTTCGTCGTAAAGGGTTACGCCGATGAAACCTTTGACACTAATCCAGATGACTCTAAGTATCAACCTGGATACATATTGAAAGTGGGAGCAATTAGCTAGAGTAGCTCCATGCAGAGCATTGTAGACATAGAAATTTGCGAAATACATACAGATCTGAATGTGACAGACCCGTTGACTAAACTTCTCTCACAAGCAAAACATGATCACACCTTATTACTCTTGGGTGTCAATCACATAGCGATGTGAACTAGATTATTGACTCTAGTAAACCCTTTGGGTGTTGGTCACATGGCGATGTGAACTATGGGTGTTATTCACATAACGATGTGAACTATCGGTATTAAATCACATGGCGATGTGAACTAGATTATTGACTCTAGTGCAAGTGGAAGACTAAAGGAAATATGCCCTAGAGGCAATAATAAAGTTATTATTTATTTCCTTATATCATGATAAATGTTTATTATTCATGCTAGAATTGTATTAACCGGAAACTTAGTGCATGTGTGAATACATAGCCAAAATAGAGTGTCCCTAGTATGCCTCTACTAGACTAGCTTATTGATCAAAGATGGTTACGTTTCCTAGCCATAGACATGAGTTGTCATTTGATCAAGAGGATCACATCATTAGGAGAATGATGTGATGGACAAGACCCATTCGTTAGCTTAGCACTATGATCGTTTAGTTTTACTGCTATTGCTTTCTTCATGACTTATACATGTTCCTATGACTATGAGATTATGCAACTCCCGAATACCGGAGGAACACCTTGTGCGCTATCAAATGTCATAACGTAACTGGGTGGTTATAAAGATGCTCTACAGGTGTCTCCGAAAGTGTTCGTGGTGTTGGCATATATCAAGAATAGGATTTGTCACTCCAATTGTCGGAGAGGTATCTCTGGGCCCTCTCGGTAATGCACATCATAATAAGCCTTGCAAGCAAATGACTAATGAGTTAGTCATGAGATGATGTATTACGGAACGAGTAAAGAGACTTGCAGGTAATAAGATTGAACTAGGTATCGAGATACCGACGATCTAATCTCGGGCAAGTAACATACCGATGACAAAAGGAACAAAGTATGTTGTTATGCGGTTTGACCGATAAAGATCTTCGTAGAATATGTAGGAGCCAATATGAGCAGTCAGGTTCAGCTATTGGTTATTGGCCGCAGATGAGTCTCGGTCATGTCTACATAGTTCTCGAACCCGTTGGGTCCGCACGCTTAACGTTTGATGACGATCGATATTATGAGTTGATGAGTTTTGATGTACCGAAGGTAGCTCGAAGTCCCGGATGATATCACGGACATGACGAGGAGTCTCGGAATGTCTGAGACATAAAGATTAATATATTGGACAACTATATTTGGACACCAAAAGTGTTCCGGAAAAGTTTCGGATTTAACCGGAGTGCCGGAGGGGGTTACCGAAACCCCCCCCCCCCGAGGGAGTATGGGCCATAGTGGGCCATTGAGGGAATAGAGAGAGGCAGCCCATAGGGCTATCCGCACTCTCCCCCTAGAAATCCTAGTTGGACTAGGAAAGGGGGGAGGCGCCCCTCTTCTTCCTTCTTCTCCCCCCTTCCTTTCCTACTCCTAGTAGGAATAGGAAAGGGGATTCCTATTCCTACTAGGAGTAGGTGGCGCGCCTTAGAAGGCCAGCCGCACCTCCCCCCTTGCTCCTTTATATACGGGGGCAGGGGGGCACCCAAAGACACACAAGTTGATCAAGTTGATCTTTCCTAGCCATGTGTGGTGCCCCCCTCCACAGAAACACACCTCGGTCATACCGTTGCAGTTCTTAGGCGAAGCCCTGCGCCGGTAGCTTCATCATCTCCATCACCACGCCGTCATGCTTACGAAATTCTCCCGTTAAGCTCAACTAGATCAAGAGCTCGTGGGACGTCATCAAGCTGAACGTGTGCTGAACGTGGAGGTGCCATACGTTTGATGCTTGATCGGTTGGATCGTGAAGAAGTTCGACTACATCAACCGCGTCACTAGATACTTCCGCTTTCGGTCTATGAGGGTACGTAGACACACTCTCCCCTCTCATTGCTATGCATCTGGTAGATAGATCTTGCGTGATCGTAGGAATTTTTTGAAATACTACATTCCCCAAAAATAATATCCTTGCAAGTCTCTTTGAATTATTGGTTTGGTTTGGCGTACTAGATCTACAGTTCTTGCAATGGGAGAAGTGCTTGGCTTTGGGTTCAATCTTGCGGTGTCCTTTCCCAGTGACAGTAGGGGAAGCAAGGCACGTATTGTATTGTTGCCATCGAGGATAAAAAGATGGGGTTTATATCACTATGTTTGAGTTTATCCCTATACATCATGTCATCTTGCTTAAGGCATTACTCTGTTCTTATGAGCTTAATACACTAGATGCATGCTGGATAGCGGTCGATGTGTGGTGTAATAGTAGTAGATGCAGAATCGTTTCGGTCTACTTGTCTCGGACGTGATGCCTATATATAATGATCATGCCTAGATAGTCTCATAATTATTCGCTTCTCTATCATTTGCTCGACAGTAATTTGTTTACCCGCCGTAGAATATCACTATCATGAGAGAAGCCACTAGAGAACACTATGGCCCCAGGTCTATTCTCAACATATCAATCTACAATCTACTTTACTTTTCCGCTTTTACTTTCTGTTCTTATAACCAAAAATACCAAAAATATCAAACTATCATCTCTATCAGATCTCACTTTCGTAAGTGACCGTAAAGGGATTGACAACCCCTTATTGCGTTGGCTGCGAAGTTCTTATTTGTTTGTGCAGGTGCGAGGGACTCGCGTGTGGTCTCCTACCGGATTGATACCTTGGTTCTCAAAAACTGAGGGAAATGCTTACACTACTATGCTGCATCTCCCTTTCCTCTTCGAGGGAATACAATGCAAGCTCGAGAAGTAGCAAGAAGAATTTCTGGCGCCGTTGCCGGGGAGGCTTATGCAAAAGTCATATACCAAGTACCTATCACAAACCCTTATCCTTCGCATTACATTTTTTTGCCTCTCGTTTTCCTCTCCCCCACTTCACCCTTGCCGTTTTATTTGCCCTTCTTCTGCCTTGTGTTTATTGTTCGCTTGCTTCTTGTTTGCTTGTGTGTTGCTTGCTTGCTCGTCATCATGTCTAGCACACCTATCATTATCAACACCCCCGAGAGTGAGGTTCTCAACTTTAAACAAAGGGAGGAAGAAAACTTAAAAGATGCCTGGTATAGAATTTGCAATGCTCAAAATAGATCTAATAGGAAGCTTTCCAATTCCGTGCTTCTTCGCAATTTTTATGTTGGCATAACTCCGTGGAATAGATTTATCTTAGATACCATTACCGGAGGGAATTTCTTGGGTAGCCATACTTTTGATTCTTATAATGCAATGACTGAATTATTTGGCTCACCACCTCTTATGGTTAATGGGACCGTTTTAACTTTGGAGCATGTTATGCAAAGGTTAGAAATCATTGGAAACAAAGTTGCTATGGTAGAACTGGTAGAGAACTTGGATAGAAAAATCCATAATGAAATTACCCAATATGGATCCAAGGTAGGAGTTGTTCTGAAAAATCTTAAGGAAAAAGGACCCATAGTTAAAGAAAAGATAGATCAGGATTCTACTAGAATCAATAATCTTGAGGATATTATTACTAATGTGGGTTCTGCTCTTTCTACTATATAAATTACTCCAAATACTTCTACCACTAAATTATCTAAGTTCTTGTACGTTCCTAAAGATAAGGGTGAAACATCTAGTAAAGGAATCGCGGATCTCAATCCATAAGTGTTCACCCTAATTTTCTTACTTTTGCAAGAGACCCTTTTGAAACTTTAGAATTTCTTGATTTCTTGCCCAAAAGTTTGATTATCAATAGGGTTAAAGAAGTGCCTAAGAATCACAAGTGCTTAATTAAAGAATTGCCTTCCAAAGATGGCAATACCTAGATCTATCCATGTATCGTGCCTAGCTAGGGGCGTAAAACGATAGCGCTTGTTGGGAGGCAACCCAATTATATAATTTTTGTTTTTGCTTCTGTTTAGGAATAAATATTGCATCTAGCTTCTGTTTACATGTGGTTTTGTTTTTTGTTTAGTGTTTCTGCCAAGTAGAACCTTTGGGAAGACTTGTGTGAAGTTTATATGATCTTGCTGTGAAAAACTGAATCGTTAGCGCTTGCTAGAATGGTCACCATATTTTACTGGAGCATGATATTTAGTAGATTCTTTTTGAAGATGATTAATAGAAAAATTCCTCACATTTACTAATTTAGTTTGATTTTTTTGGATTTGCAGAAGTATGCAAAAACTGCAGATTACTACAGACTGTTCTGTTTTTGACAGATTCTGTTTTTCGTGTGTTGTTTTATTTCAATGCATCTATGAGTAGTATTGGGAAGTATGAACCATAGAGAAGTTTCAATACAGTAGGTTTAACACCATTATAAACAAAGAATGAATTCATTGCAGTACCTTTGAGTGGTGGTTTCTTTCTTATACTAACGGAGATCACAAGATTTTTGTCTAAGTTTTGTGTTGTGAAGTTTTCAAGTTTTGAGTATTGCTTTGATGGACTATGGAACAAAGAGCGGCACGAGCCTAAGCTTGGGGATGCCCAAGGCACCCCAAGGTAAAATTCAAGGACAACCAAAAGCCTAAGCTTGGGGATGCCCCGGGAAGGCATCCCCTCTTTCGTCTTCATCCATCGGTAACTATACTCGGAGCTATATTTTTATTCACCACATGATATGTGTTTTACTTGGAGCGTCTTGTATAATTTGAGTCTTTGCTTGTCAGTTTGCCACAATCATCCTTTCTGGACACACCCATTTGAGAGAGTTAAATATGGCCTAGGAATTGATAGAACACTCTATGTGCTTCACTTATATCTTTTGAGTTGAATAGTTTTTGCACTAGTGCTTCACTTATATCTTTTAGAGCACGGTGGTGATAATATTTTGAAGAAATTGTTGAACTCTCATGCTTCACTTATATCCATTTGAGAGTCTATTAAAACAGCATGGTAATGTGCTTAGGCTATAAAACTAGTCTTCACATGATAGACATCCAATATCAATGTAGTAAAAACTTTCACACTAAGTGCATTGAATATGATGAGAAGTTGGATGCTTGATAATTGTTTTGAGATATGAGGATAGTGATGTTAGATTCATGCTAGTGGAGTTATTATGAAATTGAGAAATACTTGTGTTAAGGTCAGTGATTCCCGTCGCATGCACATATGGTGAACCGCTATGTGACGAAGTTAGAGCATGAGGTATTTGTAAAGTGTCAACCTTTGTGTGGAGGTCGGGGGCGCACGATGGTTAACTCCTACCAACCTCCCCCCTAGGAGCATGCGTTGATTGCTTTGTTTTGATGACTCGTAGATTTTTGCAATAAGTATATGAGTTCTTTTGACTAATGTTGAATCCATGGATTAAACGCGCTCTCACCCTTCCACCATTGCTAGCCTCTCTTGTATCGCGCAACTTTCGCCTGTACCATACCCACTATATATCCTTCCTCAAAATAGCCACCTTATATATTCCTAAAAACAGCCACCATACCTACCTATCATGGCATTTCCATAGCCATTACGAGATATATTGCCATGCAACTTTCCATTGTTCTGTTCATATGACACGCATCATATTGTCATATTGCCATGCATGATCATGTAGTTGCACCGTATTTGTGGCAACGCCACCATGCATAATTTTTCATACATGTCACTCTTGATTCATTGCACATCCAGGTACACCGCCGCAGGCATTCATGTAGGTCATACTTTGTTCTAGTATCTGATGTCTACTACACAACCTTCTTCTTGTAGACGTTGTTGGGCCTCCAAGTGCAGAGGTTTATAGGACAGTAGCAAATTTCCCTCAAGTGGATGACCTAAGGTTTATTAATCCGTGGGAGGCGTATGATGAAGATGGTCTCTCTCAAACAACCTTGCAACCAAATAAATAAGAGTCGCTTGTGTCCCCAACACACCCAATACAATGGTAAATTGTACAGGTGCACTAGTTCGGCGAAGAGATGGTGATACAAGTGCAATATGGATGGTACATATAGGTTTTTGTCATAGGAAAATATAAAAACATCAAGGTAGCAAGTGGTAAAAGTGAGCATAAATGGTGTTGCAATAATAGTAGGCAAGGCCTAGGGTTCATACTTTCACTAGTGCAAGTTCTCTCAACAAGGATAACATAATTGGATCATATTACTAGCCCTCAACATGCAACAAAGAGTCACTCAAAAGTAACTAATAGCGGAGAAGAAACGAAGAGATTACGGTAGGGTACGAAACCACCTGAAAGCTAGTCTTTCTGATCAATCTATTCAAGAGTCCATAGTAACGTTCAATCTATCATAGAGTTCGTACTAGAATAACACCTTAAGACACAAATCAACCAAAACCCTAATGCAGGCCCGGCCCATAGGCCGGGCAAACGGGGCGCCCGCCCTGGGCCCCTCGAAGACAGGGGCCCCAGCCCTGGGCCCGCTCTGCTGTGTGTAGGAAGCCTAGAAAAACAGCGAGAGTAAAGGGGCCCGTTCAGCGTCGATCGTTCCCGTGCTCCTCGACTCCGCCTCTTCCCCAAATCCCAGACTCGCAGAACAGCGCCGCCGTTCCCGTCTCCGATTCCAAGGTCGCCGCCGGCCATTAATGAAGACTAAAAGCGCAAATCCGCTCCCCAATGGGCTCTCCTTCCTATCTCAACGTTCCGCTCGTTCCCCATCAACTAGACTTTGGAGACATGGAAACGGTATGTGTTCTTCTTTTCTTCCTTCCCATAATCTCGTTCCTCCTCTATTAAATAGCTCTACCCGTCTCACAACTCCACATCTGCCTGCATAGGTCTTCTTTTGCTCTTTAAACTTCAGTGAATCCAAGTGTGAGAGAGTCCTCGTGATCAGGAGATTAGGAGAACGGGAAAAGGGGGGATTATTCAGTTCATGGTCTTATGTTCTCATTCGTGCTGACTGCAACCCGTGGGACTGCTGATCTAGCCACTTACATCCACATCAATCCATATCCAATTAGGGTGCTTTTGCTCCTTGTATTAATCATTTTTTGCTGCTTGTTAAGTATGTATCCGGTAGTAACAATAGGAAGAGAGAAAAGCAGATCCCTAAAAGGATCAATTGACAATTTTTCAGAATTAGTAGTTCTTGTAGAGATCCCCTGGAATTGGTTATAGTAAGTGTTGAAGAGCAACCAACTGACAATACAAATACTGCTGGTGATGAGATGAACAAGGATGAAAATAATTCCAGTGAGGGTAGCTCATTCACCAAATCACAGCGGTGAATATGAACAACAATCATTCACTGTTGCTATTTTTGATCCATGACACTGGGACAATCTGGATGATAAGGCTAAGGATATTTTAGTTGAGAAGGGTCCTATAATAAATATTGTAGTTCACTTGATTGATAAATAAATAGTGCAGTCAGCTTTAGAGTCCAGATTAAGAACATCAGGCTACTGGATATTTACTTTGCTTTTGAAGAAAATATGTTGGGCTTTTGAGTAAACAAGGGCCCTTTCTTGATGTCTTGCCCCTGGGCCCCGTATATCTGTGGGCCGGCCCTGCCTAATGTCACCTAGATACTCCATTGTCACCTCAAGTATCCGTGGGCATGATTATACGATATGCATCACACAATCTCAGAAACATCTATTCAACCAACACATAGAACTTCAAAGAGTGCCCCAAAATTTCTACCGGAAAGTCAAGACGAAAACATGTGCCAACCCCTATGCATAGATTTCCAAGGTCACGGAACCCGCAAGTTGATCACCAAAACATACATCAAGTGGATCACATGATATCCCATTGTCACCACGGATAAACACGTGCAAGACATACATCAAGTGTTCTCAAATCCTTAAAGACTAAATCCGATAAGATAACTTCAAAGGGAAAACTCAATCCATTACAAGAGAGTAGAGGGGGAGAAGCATCATAAGATCCAACTACAATAGCAAAGCTTGCGATACATCAAGATCGTGCCATCTCAAGAACACGAGAGAGAGAGAGAGAGAGAGAGAGAGATCAAACACATAGCTACTGGTACATACCCTCAGCCCCGAGGGTGGACTACTCCCTCCTCGTCATGGAGAGCGCCGGGATGATGAAGATGGCCACCGGTGAGGGTTCCCCCCTCCGGCAGGGTGCCAGAACAGGGTCTAGATTGGTTTTCGGTGGCTACAAAGGCTTTCGGCGGCGGAACTCCCGATCTAGGTTAATTTCCGAATGTTTCAGTATTTATAGGATTTTTTGAAGTCGGGGCTAAGCAAAGGGGGTTACGATCCGTCCTCGAGATAGGAGGGCGCCACCACCTTACCAGGGCGTGCCCTCCACCCTCGAGGGCAGCCAGTGGCTCTCCTGGCCCAACTCTTTTGCTTCGGGGGCTTCTTTTGGTCCAGAAAAAATCATAAAAAATTGGCTCGTCAATTGGACTCCATTTGATATTCCTTTTCTGTAAAACCCTAAAACAGGAGAAAAACAGAAACTGGCACTGGGCTCTGGGTTAATAGGTTAGTCCCAAAAATCATATACAAGTGTATAATAAAGCCCATAAGACATCCTAGAAGGATAATATAATAGCATGGAACAATAAAAAATTATAGATACGTTGGAGGCGTATCAAGCATCCCCAAGCTTAATTCCTACTCGTCCTCGAGTAGGTAAATGATAAAAACAGAATTTTTGATGTGGAATGCTAACCCACATAATTTTCAATGTAATTCTCTTAATTGTGGCATGAATGTTCAGATCTAAAAGATTCAATATAAAAGTCTATGTTGACATAAGAAATAATAATACTTCAAGCATACTAACAAATCAATCATGTCTTCTCAAAATACTATGGCTAAAGAAAGTTATCCCTACAAAAGCATATAGTGTTGGCTATGCTGCCTCGTTATCACACAAAAATATTCATATCATGCACAACCCCGATTTCAGCCAAGCACTTGTTTTCATACTCTATTCTTTCAAACTTTTCAACTTTCACGCAATACATGAGCGTGAACCATGGACATAGCACTATGGGTGGAATAGAGGTGGTTGTGGAGAAGACAAAAAGGAGGAAGATAGTCTCACATCAACTAGGCGTATCAACGGGCTATGGAGATGCCCATCAATAGATATCAATGTGAGTGAGTAGGGATTGCCATGCAACGGATGCACTAGAGCTAAATATGTATGAAAGCTCAACAAAAGAAACTAAGTGGGTGTGCATCCAACTCGCTTGCTCACGAAGACCTAGGGCATTTGAGGAAGCCCATCGTTGGAATATACAAGCCAAGTTCTATAATGAAAATTCCCACTAGTATATGAAAGTGACTAAACATGAGACTCTCTATCATGAAGAACATGGTGCTATTTTGAAGCACAAGTGTGGAAAAAGATAGTAGCAATTGTCCCCTTATTTATTTTCTTTTTCTTTTTTTGGGCCTTTCTTTTTTCTTTGGCCTTTATTTTTTTTTCTTTTTTGTGGAGGGGCTTTATTGATTTAGCCTTTCCTCCCATGGGACAATGCTCTAATGATGATCATCACACTTCATTACAACTCGATATTACAACTCGATACTACAACAACAAAGTATGACTCTATATGAATGCCTCCGGTTGTGTGCCGGTATGTGCAATGAAACAAGAGTGACATGTATAAAAATTATGCATGGTGGCTTTGCCACAAATACGATGTCAACTACATGATCATGCATGGCAATATGACAATATGAAGCGTGTCATATGAACGGAACGGTGGAAAGTGGCATGGCAATATATCTCGGAATGGCTATGGAAATGCCATGATAGGTAGGTATGGTGGCTGTTTTGAGGAATATATATGGTGGCTGTTTTGAGGAAGGATATATAGTGGGTGTATGGTACCGGCGAAAGTTGCGCGGTACAAGAGAGGCTAGCAATGTTGGAAGGGTGAGAGTGCGTATAATCCATGGACTCAACATTAGTCATAAGAACTCATATACTTATTGCAAAAATCTACGAGTCATCAAAACAAAGCAATCAACGCATGCTCCTATGGGGGAGGTTGGTAGGAGTTAGCCATCGCGCGCCCCCGACCTCCACACAAAGGTTGACACTTTACAAATACCTCATGCTCTAACTTCATCACATAGCGGTTCACCATACGTGCATGCTACGGGAATCACTAACCTTAACAAAAGCATTTCTCAATTTCATAATAACTCCACTAGCATGACTCTAATATCACTATCCTCATGTCTCAAAACAATTATCAAGCATCAAATATCTCATCATATTCAATGCACTTGGTGTGAATTTTTTTACTACATTGACATTGGATGTCTATCATGTGAAGACTAGTTTCTTTAGCATAAACACATTAACATGCTGTTTTAATAGACTCTCAAAAGGATATAATTGAAGCATGAGAGTTCAACAATTTCTACAAAATATTACCACCACCGTGCTCTAAAAAATATAGGTGAAGCACTAGAGCAAAAACTATTCAACTCAAAAGATATAAGCGAAGCACATAGAGTGTTCTAACAATTTCTAGGCCATATTTAACTCTCTCAAATAGGTGTGTCCAGCAAGGATGATTGTGGCAAACTAACAAGCAAAGACTCAAATTATACAAGACGCTCCAAGCAAAACAGATAACATGTTGCGAATAAAAATATAGCTCCAAGTATAGTTACCGATGGATGAAGACGAAAGAGGGGATGCCTTCCCGGGGCATCCCCAAGCTTAGGCTTTTGATTATCTTGAATTTACTTGAGGTGCCATGGGCATCCCGAAGCTTATGCCTTTTCTACTCTTTTTTCCATAGTCCATTAAAGCAATACTCAAAACTTGAAAACTTCACAACACAAAACTTAGACAAAAATTCTCGTGAGCTCCATTAGTATAAGAAAACAAATCACTACTCAAAGGTACTGCAATAAATTCATTCTTTGTTTATATTGGTGTTAAACCTACTGTATTCCAACTTCTCTATGGTTCATATCTTCCAATACTACTCATAGATGCATCGGAATAAGCAAACAACACACGAAAAACAGAATCTGTCAAAAACAGAACAGTTTGTAGTAATCTGTAGGTTTCGCCTAATTCTGGAACTCCAAATAATTCAAACTAAATTGGTAAATTTGTGGAATTTGTCTACCAATTATCTGCAAAAAAGAATCAACTAAAAAGCACGCTCCAGTAAAATCTGAGGACTACTATAGCGAGCGCTAACGATTCTGTTTTTCACAGCAAGATCACATAAACTTCACACAAGTCTTCCCAAAGGTTCTACTTGGCACAAACACTAAACAAAACATGAAACGACATCTAATCAGAGGCTAGATGCAATATTTATTCCCTAACAGCAACAAGAACAAAACAAAAACAAAAAAAAGTTGGGTTGCCTCCCAACAAGCGCTATCGTTTAACGCCCCTAGCTAGGCATGATGATTTCAATGATGCTGGCATAAAAGATAAGAATTGAAACATAAGGGGAGCATCATGAAGAATATGGCTAGCACATTTAAGTCTAACCCACTTCCTATGCATAGGGATTTTGTAGGCAAACAACTTATGGGAACAATAATCAACTAGCATAGGAAAGCAAAACAAGCATAGCTTCAAAATTTTCAACACATAGAGAGGAAACTTGATATTATTGCAATTCCTACAAGCATATGATCATTTCTCATAATAATTTTCAGTAGCATCATGAATGAATTCAACAATATAACTAGCACACAAAGCATTCTTTTCATGATCTACTTGCATAGAGGTTGTACTACTCTCCACATAAGCAAAATTCTTCTCATCAATAGTAGTGGGAGCAAACTCAACAAAATAACTATCATGTGAAGCATAATACAATTGAAAACTAAAATCACGATGACAAGTTTCATGGTTATCTTTATTCTTTATAGCATACGTGTCATCACAATAATCATCATAGATAGCAACTTTGTTCTCATAATCAATTGGAACCTCTTCCAAAATAGTGGATTCATCACTAAATAAAGTCATGACCTCTCCAAATCCACTTTCATCAAAATAATCATCATAAATAGGATCCATGCTTTCATCATAATAAATTAGCTCATCAAAACTTGGGGGACTAAAAATATCATCTTCATCAAACATAGCTTCCCCAAGCTTGTGGCTTTGCATATCATTAGCATCATGGGTATTCAAAGAATTCATACTAACAACATTGCAATCATGCTCATCATGCACATATTCTATGCCAAGCATTCTATGTAATTCTTCTTCTAGTACTTGAGCACAATTTTCCTTTCCATAATTTTCATGAAAGATATAAAAAAGATGAAGCATATGAGGTAACCTTAATTCCATTTTTTAGTTTTCTTTTATAAACTAGACTAGTGATAAAACAAGAAATTAAAGATTCGATTGCAAGATCTAATGATATACCTTCAAGCACTAACCTCCCCGGCAACGGCGCCAGAAAAGATCTTTATGTCTACTACACAACCTTCTTCTTGTAGACGTTGTTGTGCCTCCAAGTGCAGAGGTTTGTAGGACAGTAGCAAATTTCCCTCAAGTGGATGACCTAAGGTTTATCAATCCGTGGGAGGCGTAGGATGAAGATGGTCTCTCTCAAACAACCCTGCAACCAAATAACAAAGAGTCTCTTGTGTCCCCAAGACACCCAATACAATGGCAAATTGTATAGGTGCACTAGTTCGGCGAAGAGATGGTGATACAAGTGCAATATGGATGGTAGATATAGGTTTTTGTAATAGGAAAATATAAAAACAACAAGGTAGCAAGTGGTAAAAGTGAGCATAAACGGTGTTGCAATGATAGTAGGCAAGGCCTAGGGTTCATACTTTCACTAGTGCAAGTTCTCTCAACAAGGATAACATAATTGGATCATATTACTAGCCCTCAACATGCAACAAAGAGTCACTCCAAAGTAACTAATAGCAGAGAACAAACGAAGAGATTATGGTAGGGTACGAAACCACCTCCAAGATATTCTTTCTGATCGATCTATTCAAGAGTCCATAGTAACGTTTAATCTATCATAGAGTTCGTACTAGAATAACAACTTAAGACACAAATCAACCAAAACCCTAATGTCACCTAGATACTCCATTGTCACCTCAAGTATCCATGGGCATGATCATACGATATGCATCACACAATCTCAGAAACATCTATTCAACCAACACATAGAACTTCAAAGAGTGCCCCAAAGTTTCTACCGGAAAGTCAAGACGAAAACATGTGCCAACCCCTATGCATAGATTCCCAAGGTCACGGAACCCGCAAGTTGATCACCAAAACATACATCAACTGGATCACATGATATCCCATTGTCACCACAGATAAACACGTGCAAGACATACATCAAGTGTTCTCAAATCCTTAAAGACTCAATCCGATAAGATAAGTTCAAAGGGAAAACTCAATCCATTACAAGAGAGTAGAGGGGGAGAAGCATCATAAGATCCATCTAGAATAGCAAAGCTCGCGATACATCAAGATCGTGCCATCTCAAGAACACGAGAGAGAGAGAGAGAGAGAGAGAGAGAGAGATCAAACACATAGCTACTGGTACATACCCTCAGCCCCGAGGGTGGACTACTGCATCCTCGTCATGGAGAGCGCCGGGATGATGAAGATGGCCACCGGTGAGGGTTCCCCCCTCCGGCAGGGTGCCAGAACAGGATCTAGATTGGTTTTCGATGGCTACAGAGGCTTTCGGCGGCGGAACTCCCGATCTAGGTTAATTTTTGAAGGTTTCAGTATTTATAGGATTTTTCGCAGTCGGGGCCAATCAAAGGGGGGCTACGGGCCATCCTTGAGATAGGAGGGCGCCACCACCTTCCCAGGGCGCGCCCTCCACCCTCGAGGGCAGCCCGTGGCTCTGCTGGACCAACTCTTTTGCTTCGGGGGCTTCTTTTGGTCCAGAAAAAATCATTAAAAATTGGCTCGTCAATTGGACTCCGTTTGATATTCCTTTTCTGTAAAACCCTAAAACAGGAGAAAAACAGAAATTGGCACTGGGCTCTGGGTTAATAGGTTAGTCCCAAAAATCATATAAAAGTGTATAATAAAGCCCATAAGACATCCTAGAAGGATAATATAATAGCATGGAATAATAAAAAATTATAGATACGTTGGAGACGTATCAGTATCGAGTTGTAATATTGAGTTGTAATTCAATGTAAGTGTGATGATCATCATTATTAGAGCATTGTCCCATGTAGGAAAGGCTAAATCAATAAAGCCCCTAAAAAAAAGAAAAACAGGAAAAAAAGAAAGGCCAAAGAAAAAAAAAAGAAAGGCCCAAAAAAATTAAAAGGAAAAAGGGACAATTGCTACTATCTTTTTCCACACTTGTGCTTCAAAGTAGCACCATGTTCTTCATGATAGAGAGTCTCATGTTTAGTCACTTTCATATACTAGTGGGAATTTTCATTATAGAACTTGGCTTGTATATTCCAATGACGGGCTTCCTCAAATGCCCTACGTCTTCATGATCAAGCAAGTTGGATGCACACCCACTAGTTTCTTTTGTTGAGCTTTCATACATTTTTAGCTCTAGTGCATCCGTTGCATGGCAATGCCTACTCACTCACATTGATATCTATTGATGGGCATCTCTATAGCCCATTGATACGCCTAGTCGATGTGAGACTATCTCCCTCCTTTTTGTCTTCTCCACAACCACCTCTCTATTCCACCCATAGTGCTATGTCCATGGCTCACGCTCATGTATTGCGTGAAAGTTGAAAGAATAGAGTATGAAAACAAGTGCTTGGCTGAAATCGGGGTTGTGCATGATATGAATATTTTGAGTGATGAAGAGAGAGCATAGCCAGACTTTATGATTTTGTAGGGATAACTTTCTTTAGCCATAGTATTTTGAGAAGACATGATTGCTTTGTTAGTATGCTTGAAGTATTATTATTTCTTATGTCAATATAGACTTTTGTCTTGAATCTTTCAGATCTGAACATTCATGCCACAATTAAGAGAATTACATTGAAAAACTATGTTGGTTAGCATTCACATCAAAAATTCTGTTTTTATCATTTACCTACTTGAGGACGAGCAGGAATTAAGCTTGGGGATGCTTGATACGTCTCCAACGTATCTATAAATTTTGATTGTTCCATTCTATTATTTATGATGTTTTGGATGTTTAATGGCCCTTGTTATACACTTTTATATTATTTTTGGGACTAACCTACTAACCCAAAGGCCCAGTCAAGATTGCTGTTTTTTGCCTATTTCAGGGTTTTACAAAAAAGGAATATCAAACGGAGTCCAAACGGAATGAAACCTTTGGGAGAGATATTTTTGGAGAAAAATACGCACGGGAGAATTGAGAACCACGGAGTAGGGCACACATGGCGCCCACGAGGGTGGGGGGCGCCCCCCTACAGGGCGCGCCCCTGCCTCGTGGGCCCCACGTCTGGCCCCCGGTGCCCTCCTTCTTCCTATATATACCTACGTACCCCGAAACTATCAGAACAACAGAGAAAACCCTAGTTCCACCGCCGTAACCTTCTGTTCCCGTGAGATCCCATCTTGGGGCCTGCTCCAGAGCTCCGTCGGAGGGTGGATCTTCCACGGAGTGCTTCTACATCATCATCGTCGCCTCACCGTGAGTTGTGACTAGTTTACCACAGACCTTCGGGTCCATAGCTAGTATCTAGATGGCTTCTTCTCTCTCTTTGGATCTCAATACAAAGTTCTCCTCGGTCTTCGAGGAGATCTATTCGATGTAATCTCTTTTTGCGGTGTGTTTGTCGAGATCCGATGAATTGTGGGTTTATGATAAAATTATCTATGAGAAATATTTGGTTCTTCTCTAAACTCTTTATGTATGATTATAATATCCTTGCAAGTCTCTTCCAATTATTGGTTCGGTTTGGCCTACTAGATCTATAGTTCTTGCAATGGGAGAAGTGCTTGGCTTTGGATTCAATCTTGCGGTGTCCTTTCCCAGTGACAGTAGGGGCAACAAGGCATGTATTGTATTGTTGTCATCGAAGATAAAAAGATGGGATTTATATCACTATGTTTGAGTTTATCCCTCTACACCATGTCACCTTGCTTAAGGCGTTACTCTGTTCTTATGAGCTTAATACACTAGATGCATGCTG
This sequence comes from Secale cereale, assembly GCA_902687465.1. NCBI lineage: Eukaryota > Viridiplantae > Streptophyta > Magnoliopsida > Poales > Poaceae > Secale > Secale cereale. Next base: position 87,175,190 of record LR738710.1, on the reverse strand, counting down.
GATAGCGATGGATGTGTGGAGTAATAGTAGTAGATGCAGAATCGTTTCGGTCTACTTGTCTCGGACGTGATGCCTATATATAATGATCATGCCTAGATAGTCTCATAATTATTCGCTTTTCTATCAATTGATCGACCGTAATTTGTTTACCCGTCGTAGAATATCGCTATCATGAGAGAAGCCACTAGAGAACACTATGGCCCCCGGGTCTATTACCCGCCGTAGAATATCGCTATCGTTCCGTTTGGACTCCGTTTGATATTCCTTTTCTGTAAAACCCTGAAACTGGCAAAAAAACTGCAATCTGTACTCGGCCTTTGGGTTAGTAGGTTAGTCCCAAATATAATATTAAAGTGTTTAACAAAGCCCATTAAACATCCAAAACATCATAAATAATAGCATGGAACAATAAAAAATTATAGATACATTGGAGACGTATCAAGGATCGATTGCCCTACTATCAAGGGGGCTCTCAATGAGTAGCTTGATCGTATCGTTCGTAGAGAGCTCAAACCATTGCATGCTTTCATCATCTTTCTTGGTTCTTGTTTGGTTCTTCTCCTAGTGAGATTTGGAGCTTATGGACATTTTCATGACAAGCTCGGGTTCATCGAAAACTGAGGTCACATACATCTAACATGATGTTTTCGATGTTGGGTTCTTTGCCGGTTCTCTTTGTGAGTCTTAGAGCTTATGGTCATCTTGATGACAAGCTCGAGTTCATCGAAAACGGAGTTCACATGCATCTTCTATAATGTTTTCGATGTTGAGGTTTTGCTGGTTCTTCTCTGATGAAGGATTCATTCCACCATATCTTAGGCATACCTCCCTGCCTCTACTTACTATAACCAGTCATTGTTTTGTAGCTTCATGCCTTCTAAGCCTTTCGCCCATTTTGGCAATCGATGCCAATGGGGGAGAAGTTTCAGAGAGTTTTGTGGAGATGTTTAGAGAGTCATCTAGTCATCTCCTCTTGCTTTGGTTTTGTTCCTAAGCTTTTGCATCTCATGCGCATACATTATTGTTGCATGTTATGGTGATGCATAATTCCTTATATAAACTCACTTGAAAGTGATTGTCATCAATTACGAAAATGGGGGAGATTGAAAGAACATGCGGTGCCCCCATGTTTGGTTTTGGTAATTGATGACAATCTCTATAGACTAATGGTTGCCTTGAGTTATATTTGAAGGATTTATCCATAGGTTTTTATTGGAGTCCATTTGTTGGTTTCAAGGAGAGTTTGTGATGACCAAGGTGCTATTCAGGGAATTACCTAAAGATTGGTCATGTGAGAGGTTGATCAGGACTAAGTGAAAGAGTGAACCAAGTTGATCAACACACAAAGCATAGAAGATGTACCGAGAGGGATCAAGTGATCCCATGTTATGGTAAGCATTGTCAATTACGCTTTGTGTACTAACCCATGGTCTTCGCGAGAGTTCTTTGTGGGGTTAGGTCACGGTGTGCAAGTTCAAGTGATGCATCACAAGGAGATCAAGTGCTTGAAGCTTGCCGTCCATTGTGGTGACAATGGACCTATGAAGATATGCCAAAGCGTGCCTCACCCATAGTGGAGTATGGGGGAGCAATCTACTAGTCTTCACCGAGCCAACGCAATCAAGAAAGATGGTCCAACTTGAGGAAGTCAAGATCGTCTACATCTAGCTCAAGTGGACTTTGTGCAAGGCAAAGGTTTTCCCATGATAGGTTTTCTATTTTACCGATCTCATGGTGGTAGTTGGGAGACCGGGTTATAGGATTGATTGCCGTACTATCAAGGGGGGCTCTCAATGAGTAGCTTGATCGTATCGTTCGTAGAGAGCTCAAACCATTGCATGCTTTCAGCATCTTTCTTGGTTCTTGTTTGGTTCTTCTCCTTGTGAGATTTGGAGCTTATGGTCATTTTCATGACAAGCTCGGGTTCATCGGAAACAGAGTTCACATACATCTACTATGATGTTTTCGATGTTGGGGTTTTTGCCGGTTCTCTTTGTGAGTCTTAGAGCTTATGGTCATCTTGATGACAAGCTCGAGTTCATCGAAAATGGAGTTCACATGCATCTTCTATGATGTTTTCGATGTTGGAGGTTTTGCTGGTTCTTCTCTGATGAAGGATTCATTCCTCCATATCTTAGGCATACCTCCTTTCCTCTACTTACTATAACCAGTCGTTGTTTTGTAGCTTCATGCCTTCTAAGCCTTTCGCCCATTTTGGCTATCGATGCCAATGGGGGAGAAGTTTCAGAGAGTTTTTTGGAGAAGTTTAGAGAGTCATCTAGTCATCTCCTCTTGCTTTGGTTTGTTCCTAAGCTTTTGCATCTCATGCGCATACATTATTGTTGCATGTTATGGTGATGCATAATTCCTTATATAAACTCTCTTGAAAGTGATTGTGATCAATTACCAAAATGGGGGATACTGAAAGAACATGTGGTGCCCCCATGTTTGGTTTTGGTAATTGATGACAATCTCTATGGACTAATGGTTGCCTTGAGTTATATTTGAAGGATTTGTACATAGGTTTTTCTTGGAGTTCATTTGTTGGTTTCAAGGAGAGTTTGTGATGACCAAGGTGCTATTCAGGGAATTACCTAAAGATTGGTCATGTGAGAGGTTGATCAAGACTAAGTGAAAGAGTGAATCAAGTTGATCAACACACAAAGCATAGAAGATGTACCGAGAGGGATCAAGTGATCCCATGGTATGGTAAGCATTGTCAATTACGCTTTGTGTACTAACCTATTGTCTTCACGAGAGTTCTTTGTGGGGTTTGGTCACGGTGTGCAAGTTCAAGTGATGCATCACGAGGAGATCAAGTGCTTGAAGCTTGCCGTCCATTGTGGTCACAATGGACTTGTGAAGATATGCCAAACCGTGGCTCACCCATAGTGGAGTATGGGGGAGCAATCTACTAGTCTTCACCGAGCCAACGCAATCAAGAAAGGTGGTCCAACTTGAGCAAGTCAAGATCGTCTACATCTAGCTCAAGTGGACTTATACGCCTCCAACGTATCTATAATTTTTGATTGTTCCATGCTATTATTTATGAAGTCATAGATGTTTACTGGGCTTTATCTTTCACTTTTACATCATTATTGGGACTAACCTACTAACCCAAAGGCCCAGTCCAGATTGTTGTTTTTTTTTGCCTATTTCAGGGTTTTGCAGAAAAGGAATATCAAATGGAGCCCAAACGGAATGAAACCTTCACAGGAGATATTTTTGGAGAAAATCACGCCAAGCCAGAGGACAGGGGACCCACCCTCGAGGGTGGGGGCGCGCCCCCCTTCCCAGGGCGCTCCCCCCTGTCTCGGGGTCAGGCCCGGTGGCCCCTGGTGCCCCTCTTCCTCCTATATATGCCTACGTACCCTAGAAACTCCATACGCAGAGAGAAAACCCTAATTCCACCGCCGTAGCTGCTGTTCCCGTGGAGATCCCATCTTGGATCCTCTTCCGGGAGGGGGATCCATCACGGAGGCCTTCATCATCATCATCATCTCCCTCACCATGAGTTGTGAGTAGCTTACCTCAGACCTTCGGGTCCATAGCTAGTATCTAGATGGCTTCTTCTCTCTCTCCGGATCTCAATACAAAGTTCTCCTCGGTCTTCGAGGAGATCTATTCGATGTAATCTCTTTTTGCGGTGTGTTTGTCGAGATCGGATGAATTGTCAGTTTATGATCAAGGTTATCTATGAAAGATATTTGGTTCTTCTCTGTACTTTTTATGTGTGCCCATAATATCCTTGCAAGTCTCTTTGAATTATTGGTTTGGTTTGGCCTACTAGATCTATAGTTCTTGCAATGGGAGAAGTACTTGGCTTTGGGTTCAATCTTGCGGTGTCCTTTCACAGTGACAGTAGGGGCAGCAAGGCATGTATTGTATTGTTGCCATCGAGGATAAAAAAGATGGGGTTTTCATCATATTGCTTGAGTTTATCCCTCTACATCATGTCATCTTGCTTAAGGCGTTACTCTGTTCGTATGAACTCAATACACTAGATGCATGCTGGATAGCAGTCGATGTGTGGAGTAATAGTAGTAGATGCAGGCAGGAGTCGGTCTACTTGTCTCGGACGTGATTCCTATATACAATGATCATGCCTAGATAGTCTCATAATTATTCGCTTTTCTATCAACTAGTAAAGTGGCCCGCTTGATGCGCGGGCTAGGATATTATAAAGTTTAATAATGCATCTTCAAATCCATATATAGATACCTAAATTGTAAATATAAATTAACAAACACTTACATGTAAACCTTTTCAGTCATGCAATTAATTGTTGTAAATTATTTTAACAAAAATATATTTCCACAGGCTTTTGTTTCAATTTATAACTTCTCTTGGCGATGCTTGATAAATTTGTGTATATTGTGAGCAATTTTGTCACTTGATAAATTTTCACAATATAATAATGAATAACTTTTAAAAACTAAAATTAAAGATTTTCAAAGATGAATAGCTCTAAAAACTAAAGCCCTTTGCTGGAGATTAGTCATCTTTTATCATTACAATCCACACAAATAGACCGAAAAGACACGATGAAAAGACACTTGAAATTGTTCAAAATATATTTTACAATTCCACCAAGTTAAGAACTCAAGATAGGCAATTTTTGGTGTGTGGCATTACATGAGTACATTGATTTGACATTGAATAGTTTGTATGGGAAGTTACATGTATGCAACATAAGAATTCATGTGCATGGACAGGTAGGAATATGTACGGTATAGATTCGATCATTGTTATTATTGGTGACAATTATGATTTTTGGATTGCCGGAATACTTTTGAATAAAAATCATGTCATTCTGTTTCTTTTGATCAATCTGAAGCATTAATTTGTTGGGGAACGTAGTATTTTAAAATTTTCCTATGATCACGCAAGATCTATCTACCAGATGCATAGCAACGAGAGGGGAGAGTGTGTCTACGTACCCTCGTAGACCGGGAGCGGAAGCGTCAAGTGACGCGGTTGGTGTTGTCGAATTTCTTCGCGATCCAACCGATCAAGCACCGAACGTACGGCACCTCCGCGTTCAGCACACGTTCAGCTTGATGACATCCCACGAGCTCTTGATCCAGTTGAGCTTCACGGGAGAGTTTCGTCAGCACGACGGCGTGGTGACGGATATGATGTGTTCACCGGCGCAGGGCTTCGCCTAAGCTCTACGACGGTACGACCGAGGTGTGATTCTGTGGAGGGGGTACCGCACACGGCTAAAACAATTAAACTTGTGTGTCTTTGGGTGCCCCCCTGCCCCCGTATATAAAGGAGCAAGGGAGGAGGGGCTGGCCAACTCTCCTGGTGCGGCTAGGGAAGGGATTCCTACTAGGAATAGGATTGCAATCCTATTCCTAGTAGGATTCACCGAAAGGAAGAAGGGGGAAAGGAATAGGAGAGGTGGCGCCCCCCCCCCCCCCCCAATCCTAGTCCAACTAGGATTCCTAGGTGGGGGCGCCGGCCAGCCCTATGGGTTGCCTCTCTCTCACCCTTTAGGCCCACTATGGACCATCCCCTCTCGTAGGGGGTTCCGGTAACCCCCTCCGGCATTCCCGATAAATCCGAAACTTTTCCGGTATACTTCCGGTGTCCGAATATAGCCGTCCAATATATTAATCTTTATGTCTCGGACATTCCGAGACTCCTCGTCATGTCCGTGATCTCATCCGGGACTTCGAACTACCTTCGGTACATCAATACTCAAAAACTCATAATACCGATCGTCATCAAACGTTAAGCGTGCGGACCCTACGGGTTCGAGAACTATGTAGACATGACCGAGACTCATCTCCGGTCAATAACCAATAGCGGAACCTGGATGTTCATATTGGCTCCTACATATTCTACGAAGATCTTTTATCGGTCAGAACCGCATAACAACATACGTTGTTCCTTTTGTCAAACGGTATGTTACTTGCCCGAGATTCGATCGTCGGTATCTTTATACCTAGTTCAATCTCGTTTACCGGCAAGTCTCTTTACTCGTTCCGTAACACATCATCTCGTGACTAACTCATTAGTCTTTTGCTTGCAAGGCTTATTGTGATGTGTGTTACCGAGAGGGCCCAGAGATACCTCTCCGACACTCGGAGTGACAAATCCTAATCTTGATCTATGCCAACACCACGAATACTTTCGGAGACACCTGTAGAGCATCTTTATGATCACCCAGTTACGTTGTGATGTTTGATAGCACACAAGGTGTTCCTACGGTATTCGGGAGTTGCATAATCTCATAGTCATAGGAACATGTATAAGTCATGAAGAAAGCAATAACAGTTAAACTAAACGATCATAATGCTATGCTAACGGATGGGTCTTGTCCATCACATCATTCTCCTAATGATGTGATCCCGTTGATCAAATGACAACTCATGTCTATGGTTAGGAAACATAACCATCTTTGATCAATGAGCTAGTCTAGTAGAGGCATACTAGGGACACTCTGTTTTGTCTATGTATTCACACATGTACTAAGTTTCCGGTTAATACAATTCTAGCATGAATAATAAACATTTATCACGATATAAGGAAATATAAATAACAACTTTATTATTGCCTCTAGGGCATATTTCCTTCAGTCTCCCACTTGCACTAGAGTCAATAATCTAGCTCACATCACCATGTGATTTAATACCGATAGTTCACATCGTTATGTGAATAACACCCATAGTTCACATCACTATGTGACCAACACCGAAAGGATTTACTAGAGTCAATAATCTAGTTCACATCGCTATGTGATTAATACCCAAGAGTAATAAGGTGTGATCATGTTTTGCTTGTGAGAGAAGTTTAGTCAACGGGTCTGTCACATTCAGATCCGTATGTATTTCGCAAATTTCTATGTCTACAATGCTCTGCATGGAGCTACTCTAGCTAATTGCTCCCACTTTCAATACGCATCCAGATTGATACTTAGAGTCATCAGGATTTAGTGTCAAAGATTGCATCGGCGTAACCCTTTATGACGAACTCTTTATCACCTCCATAATCGAGAAATATTTCCTTAGTCATCCAATTACTAAGGATAATTTTTACCGCTGTACAGTGATCTACTTCTGGATCACTATTGTACCTCCCTGTCAAACTCATGGCAAGGTACACAACGTGTTTTGTACACAGCATGGCATACTTTATAGAACCTATGGTTGAGGCATAGGGAATGACTTTCATTCTCTCTATATTTTTCTGCCGTGGTCTGGCTTTGAGTCTTACTCAACTTCACACCTTACAAGTCAGGCAAGAACTTCTTCTTTGACTGATCCATTTTGAACTACTTCAAAATCTTATCAAGGTATGTACTTATCGAAAGTCTTATCAAGCGTCTTGATCTATCTCTATAGATCTTGATGCTTAATATATAAGCAGCTTCACCGAGGTCTTTCTTTGAAAAACTCCTTTCAAACACTCATTTATGCTTTCCAGAAATTTCTACATCATTTCCGATCGACAATATGTCATTCACATATACTTATCAGAAAGGTTGTAGTGCTCCCACTCACTTCTTGTAAATACAGGCTTCACAACAAGTCTGTATAAATCTATATGCTTTGATCACCTCATCAAAGCGTATATTCCAACTCCGAGATGCTTGCACCAGTCCATAGATGGATCGCTGGAGCTTGCACATTTTGTTAGCACCTTTAGGATTGACAAAACCTTCGGGTTGCATCATATACAATTTTCTTTAATAAATCTATTAAAGAATGCAGTTTTGTTATCCATTTGCCAGATTTCATAAAATGCGGCAATTGCTAACATGATTCGGACAGACTTAAGCATCGCTACGGTTGAGAAAGTCTCATCGTAGTCAACTCCTTGAACTTGTCGAAAACCTTTCGCAACAAGTCGAGCTTTGTAAACAGTAACATTACCGTTAGCGTCGGTCTTCCTCTTGAAGATTCATTTATTTTCGATGGCCTGCCGATCATCGGGCAAGTCAACCAAAGTCCACACTTTGTTCTCATACATGGATCCCATCTCAGATTTCATGGCCTCAAGCCATTTTGCGGAATGTGGGCTCATCATCGCTTCCTCATAGCTCGTAGGTTCATCATGGTCTAGTAACATGACTTCCAGAACTGGGTTGCCGTACCACTCTGGTGCGGAACGTACTCTGGTTGATCTACGACGTTCAGCAGAAACTTGATCTGAAGTTTCATGATCATCATCATTAGGTTCCTCACTGATTGGTGTAGGAATCACTGGAACAATTTTCTGTGATGTACTACTTTCCAATTCAGGAGAAGGTACAATTACCTCATCAAGTTCTACTTTCCTCCCACTCACTTCTTTCGAGAGAAACTCTTTTTCTAGAAAGGATCCGTTCTTAGCAACGAATATTTTGCCTTCGGATATGTGATAGAAGGTGTACCCAACAGTCTCTTTTGGGTATCCTATGAAGACACATTCCTCCGACTTGGGTTCGAGCTTATCAGGTTGAAGTGTTTTCACATAAGCATCGCAGCCCCAAATTTTAAGAAACGACAACTTTGGTTTCTTACCAAACCATAGTTCATAAGGCGTCGTATCAACAGATTTAGATGGTGCCCTATTTAACGTGAATGCAGCTGTCTCTAAAGCATAACCCCAAAACGATAGTGGTAAATCAGTAAGAGACATCATAGATCGCACCATATCCAATAAGGTACGGTTACGACGTTCGGACACACCATTACGTTGTGGTGTTCCAGGTGGCGTGAGTTGTGAAACTATTCCACATTGTTTCAAATGAAGACCAAACTCGTAACTCAAATATTCTCCTCCACGATCAGATCGTAGGAACTTTATTTGCTTGTTACGATGATTTTCTACTTCACTCTGAAATTCTTTGAACTTTTCAAATGTTTCAGACTTGTGTTTCATTAAGTAGATATACCCATATCTGCTCAAATCATCAGTGAAGGTCAGAAAATAACGATACCCGCCGCGAGCATCAACACTCATTGGTCCACGTACATCAGTATGTATGATTTCCAACAAATCTGTTGCTCGCTCCATAGTTCCGGAGAACGGAGTTTTAGTCATCTTGCCCATGAGGCATGGTTCGCAAGTACCAATTGATTCATAATCAAGTGATTCCAAAAGTCCATCATTATGGAGTTTCTTCATGCGTTTTACACCAATATGACCTAAACGGCAGTGCCACAAATAAGTTGCACTATCATTATTAACCTTGCATCTTTTGGCTTTAATATTATGAATATGTGTATGTATGACCATAGAAGGTTTTATTCATGTAAACAGAACAACAATTATTCTCTAACTTACATGAATAACCGTATTGCAATAAACATGATCAAATCACATTCATGCTCAACACAAACACCAAATAACACTTATTTAGGTTCAATACTAATCCCAAAAGTATAGGGAGTGTGCGATGATGATCATATCAATCTTGGAACTGCTTCCAATACACATCGTCACTTCATCCTTTAACTAGTCTCTGTTCATTCCGCAACTCACTTTCGAGTTACTAAGTTTAGCAACTGAACCGGTATCAAATACCCAGGGGTTGCCATGAACACTAGTAAAATACACATCAATAATCTGTATATCAAATATACCTTTGTTCACTTTGCCATCCTTCTTATCCGCCAAATATCTTGGGCAGTTCCACTTCCAGTAACCATTTCCTTTGCAGTAGAAGCACTTAGTTTCAGGCTTGAGTTTAGCTTTGGGTTTCTTCACGGGAGTGACAACTTGTTTGTCATTCTTCTTGAAGTTCCCCTTCTATCCCTTTGCCCTTTACTTGAAACAAGTGGTCTTGGTTAACCATGAACACTTGATGCTCTTTCTTGATTTCTACCTTCGCCGATTTCAGCATCGTGAAGAGCTCGGGAATTACTTTCGTCATCCCTTGCATATTATAGTTCATCACGAAGTTCTACTAACTTGGTGATAGTGACTAGAGAACTTTGTCAATTACTATCTTATCTGGAAGATTAACTCCCACATGATTAAAGTAATTGTAGTACCCAGACAATCTGAGCACATGCTCACTGGTTGAGCTATTCTCCTCCATCTTGTAGGCAAAGTACTGTCAGAGGTCTTATACCTCTCCACACGGGCATGAGTATGAAATACTAATTTCAACTCTTGGAACATCTCATATGCTCCGTGGCATTTCAAAACGTTTTTGAAGTCCCGGTTATAAGCCGTAAAGTATGGTGCACTAAACTATCAAGTAGTCATCATATCGAGCTTTTGTCAAAACGTTCATAACGTCTACATCTCCTCCTGCAATAGGTCTGTCACCTAGCGGTGCATCAAGGACATAATTCTTCTATGCAGCAATGAGGATAATCCTCAGATCACGGAACAATTCCGCGTAATTGCTACCATCATCTTTCAACTTAGCTTTCTCTAGGAATGCATTAAAATTCAAAGGAACGGTAGCACGGGCCATTGATCTACAATGACATAGATATGCAAAACTATCAGGACTAAGTTCATGATAAATTAAAGTTCAATTTAATCATATTAATTTAAAGAACTCCCACTTAGATAGACATCCCTCTGGTCATCTAAATGATCACGTGATCCAAATCAACTAAACCATGTCCGATCATCACGTGAGATGGAGTAGTTTTCAATGGTGAACATCTTATGTTGATCATATCTACTATATGATTCACGCTCGACCTTTCGGTCTCCAGTGTTCCGAGGCCATATCTGTATATGCTAGGCTCGTCAAGTTTAACCCGAGTATTCTGCGTGTGCAAAACTGGCTTACACCCGTTGTATTTGAACGTAGAGCTTATCACACCCGATCATCACGTGGTGTCTCGGCACGACGAACTTTCGCAACGGTGCATACTCAGGGAGAACACTTATACCTTGAAATTTAGTAAAGGATCATCTTATAATGCTACCGTCGTTCTAAGCAAAATAAGAAGCATAATAAGATAAACATCACATGCAATCAAAAAATGTGACATGATATGGCCATCATCATCTTGTGCTTTTGATCTCCATCTTCAAAGCACCGTCATGATCACCTTCGTCACCGGCTTGACACCTTGATCTTCATCGTAGCATCGTTGTCGTCTCGCCAACTATTGCTTCCACGACTATCGCTACCGCTTAGTGATAAAGTAAAGCAATTACATGGCGATTGCATTTCATACAATAAAGCGACAACCATATGGCTCCTGCCAGTTGCCGATAACTTTACAAAACATGATCATCTCATACAAAACCGTATAACTCATCATGTCTTGACCATATCACATCACAACATGCCCTGCAAAAACAAGTTAGACATCCTCTACTTTGTTTGTTGCAAGTTTTACGTGGCTGCTACGGGCTTAGCAAGAACCGTTCTTACCTACGCATACAAAACCACAATGATGTTTCGTCAAGTATGTGATGTTTTAACCTTCACAAGGACCGGGCGTAGCCACACTTGATTCAGCTAAAGTGAGAGAGACAGACACCCGCCAGTCACCTTTAAGCAACAAGTGCTCGTAACGGTGAAACCAGTCTCGCGTAAGCGTACGCGTAATGTCGGTCCGGGCCGCTTCATCTCACAATACCGCCGAAGCAAAGTATGACATGCTGGTAAGCAGTATGACTAGTATCGCCCACAACTCATTGTGTTCTACTCGTGCATATCATCTACGCATAGACCTGGCTCATGATGCCACTGTTGGGGAACGTAGTATTTTAAAATTTTCCTACGATCACGCAAGATCTATCTACCGGATGCATAGCAACGAGAGGGGAGAGTGTGTCTACGTACCCTCGTAGACCGGGAGCGGAAGCGTCAAGTGACGCGGTTGGTGTTGTCGAACTTCTTCGCGATCCAACCGATCAAGCACCGAACGTACGGCACCTCCGCGTTCAGCACACGTTCAGCTTGATGACGTCCCACGAGCTCTTGATCCAGTTGAGCTTCACGGGAGAGTTTCGTCAGCACGACGGCGTGGTGACGGATATGATGTGTTCACCGGCGCAGGGCTTCGCCTAAGCTCCGCGACGGTACGACCGAGGTGTGATTCTGTGGAGGGGGGCACCGCACACGGCTAAAACAATTCAACTTGTGTGTCTTTGGGTGCCCCCCTGCCCCCGTATATAAAGGAGCAAGGGAGGAGGGGCCGGCCAACTCTCCTGGTGCGGCTAGGGAAGGGATTCCTACTAGGAATAGGATTGCAATCCTATTCCTAGTAGGATTCACCGAAAGGAAGAAGGGGGAAAGGAATAGGAGAGGTGGCGCCCCCCCAATCCTAGTCCAACTAGGATTCCTAGGTGGGGGCGCCGGCCAGCCCTATGGGCTGCCTCTCTCTCACCCTTTAGGCCCACTATGGACCATCCCCTCTCGTAGGGGGTTCCGGTAACCCCCTCCGGCATTCCCGATAAATCCGAAACTTTTCCGGTATACATCCGGTGTCCGAATATAGCCGTCCAATATATTAATCTTTATGTCTTGGACATTCCGAGACTCCTTGTCATGTCCGTGATCTCATCCGGGACTCCGAACTACCTTCGGTACATCAATACTCAAAAACTCATAATACCGATCGTCATCAAACGTTAAGCGTGCGGACCCTACGGGTTCGAGAACTATGTAGACATGACCGAGACTCATCTCCGGTCAATAACCAATAGCGGAACCTGGATGTTCATATTGGCTCCTACATATTCTACGAAGATCTTTTATCGGTCAGAACCGCATAACAACATACGTTGTTCCTTTTGTCAAACGGTATGTTACTTGCCCGAGATTCGATCGTCGGTATCTTTATACCTAGTTCAATCTCGTTTACCGGCAAGTCTCTTTACTCGTTCCGTAACACATCATCTTGTGACTAACTCATTAGTCTTTTGCTTGCAAGGCTTATTGTGATGTGTGTTACCGAGAGGGCCCAGAGATACCTCTCCGACACTCGGAGTGACAAATCCTAATCTTGATCTATGCCAACACCACGAATACTTTCGGAGACACCTGTAGAGCATCTTTATGATCACCCAGTTACGTTGTGACGTTTGATAGCACACAAGGTGTTCCTACGGTATTCGGGAGTTGCATAATCTCATAGTCATAGGAACATGTATAAGTCATGAAGAAAGCAATAGCAGTTAAACAAAACGATCATAATGCTATGCTAACGGATGGGTCTTGTCTATCACATCATTCTCCTAATGATGTGATCCCATTGATCAAATGACAACTCATGTCTATGGTTAGGAAACATAACCATCTTTGATCAATGAGCTAGTCTAGTAGAGGCATACTAGGGACACTCTGTTTTGTCTATGTATTCACACATGTACTAAGTTTCCGGTTAATACAATTCTAGCATGAATAATAAACATTTATCACGATATAAGGAAATATAAATAACAACTTTATTATTGCCTCTAGGGCATATTTCCTTCATTATTGATATATCAATATTATATGTAAATTGAAATACCATTCTGATCAATCTTATGTTTTCCTTTTTCTTATTTTAAATCATAATCTGAATACCATTCTGATCAGTTTACTGTCTTGTTGTCACCTCATTATTCAATTGAAAAATTCTATTTTTTTTCTTCACATCATCATAAGTACTGCTGCGTACAAAAATGTAAGTGTTCACAACATTATAATATTTAAGTTTTCCCAATAATTAGACTAATAAACAAGATTATGTAAAACCTATCAATGTGCATGTGACGCAATGTCGATAGCGTGGTGGTTCATTCCATCCACCTGGGCGATCTGAAGATTATTGGCACGAAATTCTACCATGCATATTATTCAAATTATACGCATGTGCGTCTTAAGCCGGACAATACCTACTGCTAGGGTCGACCCACAATTTGCCCAGGATGGGCAGTAGGTTGGGCTTAATTAGGTGTCACTTTTTCTTAGAATGTTAGAGGAACACTCTTGTGTTTGTGCGTTTGGTGGTGTGAATGTATGTGTTAAGTTTTGTTTATAGTTGCCGCTAGCATTAGTGGAGGAATTCTCACTGGAAAGAGATATAAAACAATTATGTTACAAAGATCAAAAACTATCAATTGTTAATTATAAAATGTCCATCAGATTATGAGGCCTTATTTTTTGATTAACGTCAAATCATAGAAAAATTATAGAGGAAAAAAAAATAGGCATGTGTACATGAACTGGTTAGGAATACATGCGTGCATGTGTAAAGGCATGCGTCATTGACTTACCGAAATAAAGAAGGCAATGGTCTTGACTCATGGAAGTCTCACATGAAATAGGAGATTTGTATGGACTGTCGATGTAAGGCAATATATTTGGTTATTGTTTTTCTAGGGTAATAATAGATCTGTTTCAGAGTTGCCCCTAGCGGTAGTGTAGGAAGTCTCATAGAAAAGTGATGTAAAATAATTATGTTCAACGAACGAACGACCATCAATTGTGAATTTATAGAAGGTTCATCAGATGAAGATGTGTTATTTTCTGATTAACGTAGCCTTATGTACAAGAAGAAGAAAATAGGCATGTGTACATCAGCTGGTTAGGAATACATGTATCTCTAAAGGCATGGGTCAATTACTGATGGAAGGGAAAAAAAGACTAATGAAAGAAATAAAACGTCGTGTATGCAAGAGACGGATGTGGGATGTACGTGCGCGATGGTATAGTCCACCTCGTTACGTACATCTTTTTTTTCTGTAAGAGACTTGCCATGTCGATCTAACGTCTATCCTTTGTTAACTTAAAATGAATTATTAAATAAATTATCAGTTGTTTCTAATTTGTGATATTTTATAGTATTTTCACTTTCTTTTGGTTAGTCTGTTCTTCTGATTTTTTTATTTTCCGATGAATGCATGCGTTAAATATAGCTTAGCTTTGGCTGGAGCTTTTTTCTGTCAGGATCCATGACGCGGGCAGCCGGAGAATGCATGGAGCATATGGACGCGGAGTAACTGGTAGGGAGCACATATGCTCGTGATATTGTTGTCGTTCGCTAACGCATGGGGATCTGGGCCAATCCCTTATACGGCTCGTTCTGAGGTGCTGGTAAATGGTTACTGTTTGCAAATACGTGTATATGTCAGTGGCGAGGGCGGCAGCGTCGATGCAGACCCATACTCTTCTTCCCGAATCCCCTTCTTCCCCACCGCAGCCGCCATTTTTGCTACATGAAGAGGAAGAGAGGGGGAAGTGAGAGAACAGGCGAGCACCGCTCGAATGGAGGTCCTCATGAAGCCAGTATGAGTTAGATTTTGTTCCCAGCTATGCGTGCGGTTTGAAGAGTGGAGGTCATGGTATGAGGGTTTTTTGTTTTCTCCGCCACAAATCCACGTTGATTTAGGAGGTCAGAGAGAGTCTTCCGCCGGAAGGCTCGCCGGCGGACAGCACCAGGCGAACGCTGGTGGAGGTTCCATTGCCGGAGCGCATGTGTGCAAGCGGCGATAGGCGGATCTGCTTGGCGACTGGACCCGCGGCGACGTCCGGAGATGGGCGAATCTGCAGTGCGGCTGAAGCGGCAGCAGTGAGATATGACAGCTAGCCTCCGACTTCTGAGCTCTCCACGGGGAAGATGAATCCCCAGGCTCCTGGTTGGAATCGGAGGTGAGTCGAACTGAATTTAAAACTTGTTCTCTGATGTTTTGGTGCTATGGTCTATGAAGAATTTCAGTAAATGTGTGTGATATGAAGAACTGAATTTTAAAAACAAGGGAAAACTGAATGTGCTATGAAGAGTTTCGGTAAACGTATTCTAAGGCTGTGTGTGGCCATGGAGTGTTGGTTGATTTTTTGGTGTTGCAGTAATCCATGTTATGATATGAATGAGTGTACAGACTGGATGTTATAGGCGGTTATTGTAATCTAATTAAGGCTCCATGTGAGTTAGTATTTTCTAAACTGCAATTAGAAAAGCAGTGAAACAATTTGTTGGCATAAATCATTTGTATAATCCTGTGAGGTTGAATTGGTGCCGCTGGTCCTAGCCAAGGTTTTGGTTACCGAATGAGGCAATTTTACCGAGGGGGACGGATAAACGTGGTTACCACGGTTACCGGAAAATACCGAGAACTACCGAGAATATTTCGAACGAATTTTATAGTTGAATTTTGAATTCAAATAAATGAATGAACGAACATTCGAATCAGAGACCTGTTAAAACAGGAACTAGGTTGCCACGAACATGTTATAATCAACTCTCATGTCATTAATTAGATCCTACGCACTTTACTTCAAATGGAGCGTTTAAATTAAAAAAACACTTCCGCTTCGGTAGACCCCCCCCAAACACAAGGACGGCCGAGATTGCCTAATACCTGTTCATAACAAAGGGCATGATGGGCATTATTTGAAAAAGAGGGCTCCCGCCCGTCCGCCGGTTAAAAAAACGTGTACGTATACGTATACATGCCCCACCCGCTCGATGCCGCCCGCGACGAAAAAAAATCTTTTCTGGATTCCCGCCCGCACGCTCCTAATGACGTGCCGCGCATGCAGACGTGCCCCCGATCTGTCGCTCCCACCCGCCCGCACATCCCACCAATCGCGCCAGCCGCCTGATCGCCTGCCGCTGCCGCCTGATCGCCAGCCGGACGCAACCGCCTGCCGCCGCCTCCTCGGCTGCCCCGCCACCGCTGCCGTCTTGCCTCCTGCCGGACGCAACCGCCTGCCGCCGCTGGCGCGGATGCCCTCGCCGGTCGCCGGGTCAAATCGGCGCGGATGCCCACGCCGGCCGCCCGGTCAAACGGCGCGGATGCCCACGTCGCCGCCTGCCCGCCTTCCCGTCATTAACCGACGCGGATGTCCACGCCGCCGCCTGCCCGCCTTCCCGTCATTAAACCGACGCGGATGCCCATGCCGACTCCCCGCCTGCCCGCCATTAACCGGCGCGAATGCCCACGGCGGCGGCCCGCCTGCCCGCCTCCTAGCCCCGTCGCTATATAAACCCCCGACGCTCAACCCCCGACGCCCATCCCAGCCCCAACCCTCCCGCCGCCCACCGCATCCCAGACCGCCGGCGACCCTCGTAGCCACCGCCCCCTCCCCAGCGGCGATGGCGTTCCACCGCGGAAGCAGCAGCACCGCCGGCGGCAACGACGACGACGACAACCCCGGCTCCTGGCCGACGAGCCTCGGCATGGCAGAGGCGGAGGAGCTCCACCGCTACTGCCTCCCTGTCTCGCCGGCTTGTCCTCTTCCACGGAACTGGAGGATCGACAAGGACGGGTATGCGACGCCGGGGCCCGGCGCGACGGAGGAGGAGCTGCGGAGGCACCCCGGCGGCCGGCACAACATCGTCGGCCGCCGCAATTTTTGGAAAGGTAAGGATTTCTGGGAGGTCCTGGCGGCCTTCCGGCTCGCGCGGGCCGGCGTGACCCCGGACCTGACGGGCGCCAGCGGACGTCTCCGAGCCCCTCCCCCCGAGCCCGCGAACCGTCGCCGCCGACCCGCCGGAGGCCCAGCGCCCCAGGCAGCGGCGCCCGCGCCGGCTGCCGCCCCCCTCACCGCCGGAGGTCGAGTTGCCGGCGGAGCAGGTCGTCCTCCGTGAGGACGGCGACCCGGAAGACACTCCGGGGTACCTCGTCGCCCTACGGGCATCGGAGGCTGCGGCGGCGGCGGCGGCTGCTGCGGCGGCCGCAAGGGAGGCCGCTGAGGTCGCGGCCGCAATCGCCGCGGCCGACGCGGCCGAGGCAATGGCGGCGCAAGAGGCGGTGATGGCGCCGCCGGGGTGGCAGCAGGTTCCGCCGGAGTGGCAGGACCCGGCGGCGGCGGCGGCATGGCAGGACCCGGCCGCGGCAGCGGCGGCGGCCGACGAGGCAGAGGAGGACGGCATCGACTGGGACGACCTCGCAAATCGGTCCAGCAGCGACGATGACGGCGGCGACGGCCAAGTCGTGGTGGACCTCCTCGATAGCGATGAGGAGTAGTTTTTTTTTAAGTTAATCTCGTTATGTCGTTTTAATCCTAAGTTGTAGACTTTATCTATGAACTTATCTGTATGCAGTTGGGTCGTTAATGTAAAATATTTTATCTAAGTTGAATGAAATTTGGTACTTTCTATTTCCGTTGAGATAATTGATTCGATTATAGTAGCCCCGCACCTTCAGAATACGTAGAGAGGTAGTATGATAGTAGCCCCGCACCGGCACAACAGAAACGTGACTGCTACACTAGGTCTACGTGATCGCATGCATGAAATGACACAAATTTTGGCGAGGTTTAGTGAAACCGAAAGGCACGTTGCGTCACGTGGAAAAAGTTGTGAGCCGTTTGGTGCAGGCCGAAAAGAAAACCTAGTTGAGGGTAGCCCTACCGGCATAACCTAACGGTGCTGGTTGAACTGGGTCTACGTGATCGCATGCATGCAATGTAACCAAAATTTGCGAGGGCGTGTGGATGAGCAATGCAGGCCCCCACGCAAGAAATGAAGTAAATCGGATACCGAACGCACGTTGCGTCACGTTCGGGCAGTCTTTTAGGGTTTTTCGGCTCGAAAAACCCTAGAAAACGCATGTGACGTCGAAAAATGCCGAAAACTGTCACGCATACTTGTCATGATGCCTGTAGTACGTGGAAAAAGTTGGGGGC
>LR738710.1:87003618-87156025 GCA_902687465.1 Secale cereale | reverse complement strand
TGTGCCCGCGGCCCTCGACGCCACCTGTGCCCGCGGCCCTCGACGCCACCTATGACCGCCGCCCTCGACGCCACCTGTGACCGCCGCCCTCGACGCCACCTGTGACCGCCGCCCTCGACGCTCCCAACCTCGACTTCTCCACACCCCCCATCCGCCGAGGTAAATTTTTTACCATAATTAATGTTCAATCATCATGTTTCATAGAGATGTAGTACGAGCTAATATTTTTGCTGCTCATATTTGTAGTGATGGACGAGTACGCAGACATATTTTGTTCTGTTGAGAAGTGGTGTTTGTTGGTCAGCAGACTTAACTCTAGGCAGAAAAAGCGTTTTGCAAGCACTGCATTAGAAAAATTGTTGTTGATTCCCAGTGTTCTCATGCGAAAGTGTTTGCTGAAATTCATAATTAAATCATATGATTTGGAAAGAAAAAAATTCATTATGCCATCAAAAAACGGTGCGATATCATTGCGCACTGAAGATGTGTTTGACATTTTTGGGCTTCAGAACAAGGGCAAAGATGCCATGAAAGCGATAGGCAAAGGGGGGGTTAAAGTTGAAGGTGAAAGTGCCAAGTCGTTTTGTAGATTCCAATACGGGTCAAATGATGATAGACCAGCTGATTGAGCACATCGTTGCCAGTGGCACATACGATGATGATTTCCTCCGTAGAATTGTTCTGGTTCTTTTAGGCACTGTTCTTGCACCGCACTCCACGAAATAAGTTCCTAATGCTTTTTACAAGTTAGTGGAGGATGTGGAGGCAATCAAAGCATATAATTGGAACGCGTTCACTTTACGCGTTTGCATTGAAGGCATCACAAAGACCCAGTCAGATACTACAAAATTTACTTGGCCGGTCGGAAACCTTGCCCTCCTATAGGTAAATCTTACATTATATAATTATTTAATGCGAGTTATATTTTCTAAGAAAACGTTTGCTAATGTACTTCATGTTTGTGCAGTACTTGTTTTGGGAGAAAGTGCAGCCACTGGACTTAGAGACATTTGATCCACTAGCTCATGAATATCCGTTGATGCTTAATTGGACAGAGGATGAGGCTAAGAAGCGTGACGCGTACGACACGTCATACGGTCGTGGTAATGGGATGGTATGTATTACTAGTTCGTACTGCATGCATTTATGTGACTATATAAATGTAGAGGGAATTAATTTGCTTTGCTCTGTGACAGATTGATGACTTGATAAGTGAGAAGTACAGACAGAAATTAATCGCTCAACAAGGAAAAATTGCGGAGGAAGAATTGGAGCCGGAAGAGCGAACATGTCGTGTCTCACGAAGAAAAGATAATAGAGATGAGGCTTCGTCGAGCAGGGACGCCACATTAGATCAATTAATGAAATGCACGAAAGATATGCAAAAAGAAATTAGTCTTCTCCCTGGAAAATGTGCTGAGGTAACGAGTGAAGTGTATTTTAATTTACATGAGTTTACATATTCATAATGTTCGTATGTAGTTAATGTTATCGACGTGTCATTGCAGATAGTACTGCAGAAGCTGTTGAAGAAAGGTCTTGTCTCCAAGTCAAACATGGGGTTTCGTGAAGAGGTTGAGGTTGTGGAGAATACTGAAGAGTGGGTGGACAAGTATGGTCCATCAAAATACTGGACAGATGTCAATTCAACTCCTGCAAAAGAAGATATGGACAACGGGTTGGAGGCATCCTTCACCACTGGAAAAGAGAAGAAGTTGAGGAGTGATAAAGGTGTGCATCTCAACACACCCGGTACAGGAGATGAAGGCGACCCCTTCGTGATCGAGGAGAATGGTAATTCAACCGACCCATCTCTAGCAACGGTAGACACAGATGAGTTTTCAGCTCTTACCGCAACCCCCAAGAATATCAATACAGTGTCAGACGGGTCTAGCACGGATAAATCTGAGAAGATTAGTATGGATAGTTTGAAGACCCTTGTTAAAAAAGCTCAAGTAAAAGGCACTAAGGATAATGATGGGAAACGGAAGAGGAAACAGTCAAAATACTATCGTTCACCGTACCAGCAAAACGGTGGACGCAAACATCGAAGGAAATGTAAGTGCTAGGTAATTTATTGTTCGAAGATATTTCTGTCCTTGCATGCACACTTTATGAACTCATTGTTGTTTACTATTTTAGATTTGTTTGGTGTGAGAGCTGTACTGGTTAGTACTGATTACATTGATGAGGAACACATAGAGGCTGCTAAGATTTATGTCCAGAAACTAGCATCCTCGGAGAAGCTTTGTAGGAAAACTGTTGTGCACATGACGGGCATTGCTAGGGAGACATGTACATCTAATATGCTTGAAGCCATTATTTCAAAACAGTGGTTACAGGGCGCCGTAAGTATTGACATTAATTTATGAAGCTGTACATGTCATTTATATGAATTACCTAATAGGCGTATTGTTGTTATGTTATTTGCAGGTCATCAATAGTTATTGCAACCATATGCAGACCCATCATCCTCGCGCTGACCGTCACATAGTATCATCTTGGGTGTCACACTGGCTTATCCTTCGTGGTGATGGGAAGGTTAAAAACTCTAAGAAGCTTTTTATGGAACATTTCACAAATCAAAGTAAAATGGTGTCTAGAGTTACTGAAGAGTATTTCGTTAAAGATAAGGTACTTAACTTTACTATATTCTTTTCTACTACATAATTATCCGTGGGTACACCAACATAAAAATACTTTGTTGTAGGCATACTTTCCTTTTCATGTGCAAGAAAATCATTGGATAACAGTTCTTATGCACAACGAGAAAAAAGAGTTTCAAGTCTTAGACTCTCTTGGTGACTGCAGCGAGACAGTTCTTACAAAAATTGCTAAGCTGGTAAGCTTACAACTTCACGTAAACTCAAATGTAGTTATGCGACACGTACTTCATATGATTTTCAAATTTTATTTTCAGAGGGCTGAGATAGCTAAAGATACGACGGAGGTGAACTCCATTATTGCAACGGAACATCCTGACGTATCTTCCTGGCCAATAAAGGAATACCCTATGCCGTTACAAACTGACAGGTACATTTGCAATGAGGTATACAGATGTACTTGTTTGATCCATGAATAACACAACTCGTGGTGTCTTGCAGTGTCTCTTGTGGTCTTTTCGTGATCAAGTGCATTGAAAACTGGGACGGAGATGATTGGATATGTGAGTTTGACCAAGAAGTTATTAATTCTTCAAGGGGACGCATTCTAGCTGAAATACTTTTCTCGAAATGCAACACCATGGAAGTAGTGAAAGAGAAGATTCTGAAGATCATCGAGAACAAACGAGTCTGAGGCTATTATCTGCTTTAAATAAACGTGCCGTTGTCGGCACTAGATACTATTTTCTTCGTAGTAAGACATCTTTTTATTGTAATATGCGGCATGGTTTAGCATGTTTCGCAACTAAATTAACATGTCGTGATCGGTATTTTCTATATTATTTATCTGGGTGTCACTATTGTATGCATCATTGGCAGTTATTTTTAATATGGTTTTGCTATGTGCTGTAATCTGGCCGACGGCTTTGTTTAAGTGAAAAACAGATCTTACGTATATTTAAAAATAAAACTTACAAAAAAAATATGCCCGACCACCGCAACGGGGCCCACAGAGGCGTCCAGATCACACCCAAATCAAACCCGAAGGCGACTCGGGCGGCTGCTAATGGGCCCGAAACGGGGTCCAACGGGGCTGCGGGCGGTATAGGAGAGGAGCTCGATGGAGGGGGCGGAGGCAGCTATTTAAGCCGCTCGTCGCGTCCCCCGGCTTCCGAGGTGGGACTAAATTTACCTAGTCGCGTCGCGCCCCGCGTTGCACACGGTCACAGGCCGGCCCCTCCCCCGGCCAGCTCAGTTCGGCCCACGTCGCCTTCCTCGGCCCACGCCCCCGCCCGCTACCGTCGCCCAACAGAAGCAGCCGGCTACAAGTTTAGTCCCACCTCGCCCACCGAAGGTCGTCGAGACCTGTTTATATACGACTGCGTACGCATATAAGAAAAACAGTTAGTAATATTGTTTAAAATACATGATTTGACTAAACCGCAATTGTTATTATTGTGACAATTAGGGTGTAGTCAAATCATGTATATTAAATCTCATTATTAGCTGTCTTTTTTTATTTATTAATTTTAAATTATTAAACTTTTTATTATTTTAATCTTTTATTTTTTATGTTTATTTTTTTATTTTTTTCTTATTTTTTTCCTTTAACAGTAAATTTTTCATTTCTATATCTTTCGCGGTCGGGGGCGTGGCCCGGAGAAGCTGGGCCGGGGGAGGACGTGGGCCGAACTGTGCTGGCCGGGGGAGTGGGCGGCCTGATGACCGCTTGCAGCACGGGGCGCGACGCGTCGAGGGAATTTAGTCCCACCTCGGAAGCCGGGGGACGCGGCTTAAATAGCAGCCTCCGCCCCCTCCATCGAGCTCCTCTCCTATACCGCCCGCAGCCCCGTTGCACCCCGTTTCGGGCCCATTAGCGGCTGTATCAGCCGCCCGAGTCGCCTTCGGGCTTGATTTGAGTGTGATCTGGACGCCTCTGTGGGCCCCGTTGCGGTGGTCGGGCATATTTTTTTTGTAAGTTTTATTTTTAAATATACGTAAGCTCTGTTTTTCACTTAAACAAAGCCGTCGTCCAGATTACAGCACATAGCAAAACCATATTAAAAATAACTGCCAATGATGCATACAATAGTGACACCCAGATAAATAATATAGCAAATACCGATCACGACATGTTAATTTAGTTGCGGAACATGCTAAACCATGCCGCATTTTACAATAAAAAGATGTCTTACTACGAAGAAAATAGTATCTAGTGCCGACAACGGCACGTTTATTTAAAGCAGATAATAGCCAACACCCCATCCTCAGACTCGTTTGTTCTCCATGATCTTGAGAATCTTTCTTTCACTTACAAGCTTCTTCTCTACGCCCAATTCCTGAACAAAATATGAACAATATGAGTGAGAAGATATATTCGGTGCAATCAAATTGGCAAGATAACCAAAATAAGAAAGTTGCAACTCACTTCTCATTCTTCTTACATGTAGCCTTGTTATGACCTTGGAGACCACACAGACTACATAAAGGACCACTTTTCTTCTCTGTAAAATCTTTTGGCCTACCATTCTTCGTAATATCGGGGCCCCCCTTTGACCGCCCCTTCTTAGGTGCACCCTTCGTCGAAACTTTTTCAGGATCACCAATACCAGGTTGAACTTGGTGCGCCTGATTTGCCACCTTCTTAAGCTTAGCGTACCTCCTACTTCCTATAAGTTCCTCCTCTGAAATCTTTTTCTGCGCAATTATGGAGTTCAGAGCCTTCATCAACTCATCAAACAAGAAGGGATCATTTGCTGCAACATGAGCAGCTTCCGCGGTTTTTATGGTTATTTTACTATATCGTTCTCTCTCCAATGGTCCTGACCAACCCCATCCAAACATATCACTCTTCCGTTGCACAGGCAACCCATCTCTCGCATTTTTCGACAGCCGATGTAGGACACAACATTTTGGTATCTCAGTTATGTTCAGATGATGAAGAACAAATAGAATGTGTTTGCATGGCAGCCCTTTACGAACCATCCTAAGACAACTGCATGTTATAGTTTGTTCTGAGTTACCTGGTTCATAAACAACATTGTACCTGAATTTGTGGTTGTCCTTCCATGTCACCATGAATGTCTGACGCTCAATTCCCACGAGCGTCTCAAATATCTCCAGCTGACCCATCTTATGCAAATCATCTTGCAGTATGTAGAAATTAGCAGGTGTGAATACTTTGGCTGCATGCTCCTCGAGGGCCTTATATTCAGTAACCGACGGCGGTAATTTCTGACGTGCCTTGTGGTCATCGTACGCCTCGTTCTCACGGAGGCGAACTATACAGTTCTCATAATGCACTACCAAATCAACTATTGTCATACCGTAGTCCAGGTGAAGGTGAAGGCAGGAGTTGAGGCTTTCGCTTCTCTGGTTACTTTGCATACCAAGGAAAAAACCATCTGAAAGATATGAAGCTGCCCAAAGTGTTCTCTTTCTGTACATCCTGTTAAGCCACTCTTCTGTTTTTTCCGTCTTCCACTTAACATAGAAAGCGGTCCATCTCTACTCAAAGTTCGCCTGAGAGGTGGCATAGTACAAGAGCGATCTAAACTCATCCAGTGACTTGTAGTGCAGGTGCCGCTGCATATTTTTTTCAATATGCCAGGAGCAAAGACGATGTATGACATCTGAAAGAACAGACCGAATAGCCCGGATCATTGCCGCGTCACCGTCTGTGATTATGGACTTTGGCTTCATCTGACAGTTTGCTTTCAGAAAAGTCTGCAGCAGCCAAACGTATGTCTCTTCGGTCTCATCAGCAATGATAGCACAACCAAACACTGTGGTGCAACGGTGGTTGTTAACTCCAACAAAGGGGACGAACGGCATGCCATATCTGTTCATTTTATAAGTGCTATCAAACACTACCACATATCCGTAGTCCTGATAGTCCCTCCGCGACTGTGCATCGCACCAGAACATACTCTTCAGTCGCCCTTCCTTGTCAAGCACATACTCAAAAAAAACTCAGGGTCCTTCTCCTTTCTGCTCCTCATTATGCCAACTGCTGTCTCAGCATCACCCTGTGCCATAAGCTTCATCTTCTCTCTGCAACATAAATTGTAAATGTCCCTTCTGATAAGCCCACACTTATCGTACGAACCATATCTGCTGATGAAATTGTCCATTATTATATGCTTTCTTATCCCGGCCGCTTCCATCACCAATATATCGGCCCTCGTGCCATATCCAATCCGTCGGTGTGACCAGAAAAAACAAACCTCATCGGGCGGAGCCATCATGTGGTTGTGATCATCAACGAATGACGCGACGAACCAAACGCCACGCTCTCTGTCCAGCTTCACCACCATATGTGCACCACAGTCGCAACGAGTCTCCGGTCTAAGCCTCCGCTTGCGGCCCTCCATGGTTATGAACTTGCTCTGCCTTCTCCCTGCCCTGGAGCAAAGAAACCGCCGGTACCGAATCATTCCTGAAGCACCTCGTTTGACCTTCTGTTTCCTGATGCTGAACCCGTGCTCTTTAGCGTGATTGTTGTAGAATATGTATGCATCCCCTTGCGATCGGAAGGTCATAGCCATGACCTTCCAATGTGTCTCCACCATCTTCTGCTGCCTTCGAGCCTCCTGAATGTTGATCCCTCCCTCATCCTGATCATCACTAGGATCATATGACTCCCCCTACAAAATTCAGTTGAAAATATATAAGTCAATTAATACCATTTAATTAATGCTGTTGATCGATATACATCAACTATGAACTAACCTGGCTCAAGTTATCTGCGAATGATTCCTGAAAACTATTTTGCACATTGTCTACATCCACATCTTCCTGCAAATTTGTACACAAAAAAAATAGTTAGCCATGCTATACTTTGCAAAATCAAAAATAAAATTAACGGTTATGCCACTTACGTTTTCACTATTTGCGCCATGTTCATTATTATCAAAATCCTCCGGAGGTAAGATATCATATGACGAGACGGAATCATTGTCGCTGCTGTCATCATCTTCGTTCAAATTATCGTTATCAGTTTTAGTCACCTTATCAGTATCATTCTTCTCCCTCCCACATGCGGATTCTTCATCCATGTCAACACGCCTACCTCACAGAACTGCAGAATATCGTGTGTTAGGTCTAGTACGTACATGAGGCGCTGCGGCGGGAGGTTTTGATGAACCCTGAACTAGACCTAACTTCTACGCATCATGCCCGCCTCATGCCCGCTAGGGTTTAGATGACAAACCTTGGCCCGCGTTGTAGACGTCGCCGGCGTTCGACGACGGACTTCAGGTGGCGACGTGCACGACGAGCAACCGGCGAGGGCGGCGTCGACGGGTTATCAGCGGCGGCGGACGGGGGAAGGACGGCGGCGATCGGCCACTTTGCACAGCGGGCGTGCGTTGACGTTCAGACGGCGGCCAGGACGTTGGGACGGCGAGGGCGGCGGCGGACCGGGTAAGTACGGCGGCGATCCGCCGCCGTACAGACGGGGGAAGGACGGCGGCGATCCGCGGCGGCGGCGATCTGTCACTTGGAACGGCGGGCGGGCGAGCGAACAGATGGGGCTGGCGAGTAGATGGGGCGGGCGTAGATTGTGCAACTGCCCTTTTTTTTTCGTGCTATACGTATGCGGGCATGGGAGTGTAACTGTATAATACGAGGTGGGTATACGTTTCTTCCGTATGACCGTTCTGCCCTTATACGTTTTGTTGGGGGGGTGTCAAAAAAATGGTATTTTTTGCTCGGTATGAGGATTTATCAAGGGGCGCGGAAATATGCGCTAACCATGGGAAATCTTGAAATTTCGACCGGTAACCAAAACCTTGGTCCTAGCATGGCACCTTGCCGAACCCGTGCTAGCGCATTTGAGAAGGCAGTGAATGTATGTGATATGAAGAACTGGAATTTTAAAAATAAGGGAAAACTGAATGCGCTATGAATAATTCCAGTAAACATATTTTCAGGCTGTGTGTGGCCGTTCAGTGTTGGTTGAATTTTTGGTGTGGAAGTAAACCATGTTATTATGTGACTTAGTGTGAGTAGTGGATGATCCTAGTGGTTAATGTAATCTAATTAGGTTTCACATGAATTAGTTTTTGTGAAATGCAGTTAGATGAGTAGTCAAACAATTTCTTTGACACAAGTCATTTGTGAAATCCTGTCAGGTTGAGAATTGCTGCCGCTGGTCCTAGCAGGGCACCTTGCCGCAATCGCATAAGCCCATTCGAGAAATGGTGCAGGCTGTCCTACGAGGTACAAAAAGCTGGACCGAGGTTACGAGTTTGAATGCAAATGCGGGAAGTTTGAACACAAACATGCCATCGGTAAAACAAGAAGAAGGTGCTGAAGATGGCGCTGAAGTTTTGCAGAAGGTTGAGCCGATAGATCACGTGCATTTAGACGGACAACTTGCTTGGCAATTTGCAGCAGAGCTGGACATGGGATGTGAGCAGATGAAAAAAGGTTTTTTTTTACTGGTTTCCTACATGCAGTAGTAACTTATAATTGTAAGCTTATTTTTTTTGTGTTTTTTTGCAGTTGAGATGGAGATAGCATCCTATGCATCGGCTGTGAATGTCAATACGGGTTTCATTCACCAGGTTGTTGACATCGATCTCTGACAATGAAAACAATGATGAAGTTGATATGGAAGAATGGTCTGATGATCCTTAGCACGCAAAGCTGGTTGAGACAGACAGAATGCTAAGGGAGCAAGAGAAGGAAGATGAAGATGTCGCAAAGAAGTATCAAGAAATGGATGATAAAAATAATGGTCCGAGAGAAGAAGACCTTGAGGTTGCAATGATGTACTGGAAAACTGTATATTAAAATGGTAAGTTTGGGTGAAGGCAAATTTGGGGTGAGGCAAAACATGGTGGTCATGTGTTGGACATGAATGAAATAAGGAAGTTACGTTTTGCTGCCGCAACTGAAGCTAAGATCGCCAGTGCGACATCAAACCAAAATCTTACTCAGGAGGTCGAATCAACAGGTCGAGAATAAAGCCCCGTGGAGGGTGGTCGTAGAGGCATGATACTAAACAAAGTACATTATATATTTATTGTATTATGGATGGCAATGCGGTTACAATTTTTTTCAAGTAAAAACAGTACCTCAATTGTGAATTATGCTTATATTAATTCAGCTGATATGTCAATTGTAGATGCGGCTGTTCAGGTTGCTGAAAATGGCAACGAGACTTCCCGTCGCTGGCAGGCAAGCATCGGAGGTTGGAAGGACTGAAAAAAGTTCATACATTGAAACTCAATTATAAGCATGAAGTTTTTTAAAGGGATAAGTATATTTTTCGTCCTCGAATTCTTCTGAGAGTTTAGAAATCGTCCCTCAACTCTAATCCGGAGAGTTTTCGCCCCTCAACTATCAAAACCGAAGAGTTTTCGTCCGAAGTGAACAGTAAATCGATGAACAATAAATCTCAAAAAAATAGGGAAAAAATCTGAAAATTCGTGGGATCAAATTTTCAGTTTTGTTTTTTCCTATTTTTTGAATTTACTGTTCACTGATCTATTGTTCACGTCGGACGAAAACCGCCCAAAGCGGCACGGGGGACGAAAACTCTCTGGTTTTGATAGTTGAGGGACGAAAACTCTTCGGATTAGAGTTGATGGCGATTTCTGAACTCTCGGAAGAGTTCGAGGATGAAAAATATACTTATCCCTTTTTTAAATGCAGTTTGAAAATTCACTAAAAAACAACTTTGCTTTGAATGACAGGCGTACATTGGTGGTTCGTCCATGGCAGGGAGCATCCCCAGACCGGAAATGAAGTGAATCACATGGGGAGGAGCGAGTCTAGTTTACACAATTTTTATGAGACAGACACTCCGCGTAGGTACGGATGTAAGCTGCCCATCCTTTTGTGCTTCCATCTAACATGGGTGGTTTCACAGGCATGGTATCTAGCTGCATATCGAGGAATTTAAGGTTGCAAGTAGGGCCGCTGAGGCTTGAGGTGAAAGGAGAGATGGGTGATAGATTTTCAAGGAAGGTAGGGCTTAAACACGATGAACCTAATGCTAGGAATGTGCTTCATTTCTACGACAGGATGCTGCGCTGCACAAGATCAGACCTTGACAAGTAGTCCCTCCGTAAAGAGATATGAGTGTTTAGATCACTAAAGTAGTGATCTAAACGCTCTTATATTTCTTTACAATGGGAGTACATTCGCAAGGCTTGTGCTTGTCTTAAATTAATGCACGGCCACACAAGGGCATAACAAATGAATATGGGTTTTGTTCACAGGGAATGGTACATGTGCCGCTTGGTGCTCGATCTGGGTGCCACTGGGAAAGTGCTGGTCCCGGCGAGTTCTCCGGTGCAAAGACGAAGTTGGATGCACGGGCTGAGGGTGCTCCAATCCGTGTGGCTGCGATACGTCATGGTGATTAAGCTCCGGCAGGTACATTTCATTGGATCTCGTGAATCCTTTCTTGGTGAATCTGAAATCTTACAACTTTGTTGGCACACTTGTAGAACCTGACTCCGGCCCTGGAGAAGGTGACGACCTTGCCGCCACACTCCGGCCTTGGGATGAGCGGGAGAATCTTCCCGTGCTGCTAGGAAGAAGCTGAGGAAGTCATGGCGCTGATATGGTTTCTCTGCGCCACGGTTGGAGAGAAGGAAGGAGCTGGAGGAGGATGGAGGGGTTGCTGGTGACATGCAGTAAATGAAGTAGGTGGTGTCGATGACTGCCGTTAGTGCCAGCATGTCTGAGTCGTGGCCAATAAATTAAATGCCGTCTGAGCTGGCTGGAGTGGGAAGCCGACCGTGCCATTAAGTGTGGTAGGTATGTGGGCCCAGCCCCAGAAATAGGATAGATATACAATTCAGAATACAAATGACTATACACGGGACAGTGCAAATCTTGATGGCTTTGGACGAGTAGGATATAGAGTGCATCTGAGCTCGAGCTCAGAATAGCACTTCCCTGGAGCATATAAGCAATCTAGGCTGGTTTTTTTTTTTCGTGTAAGCTAGGCTGCCTTCGGCTGCACTAATTTTTTTCTTGAGAGGAACGTGAGCATGTACGAAACGTTAGCACGTAGGATGGATCTCTCATCTCACTTGTAGTTTTTCTCTTCTATAGTTTTTGGCGGGACTTTTATCTTTTAGATATATAATTGAGTAATGCGTCAAGTAAAAGAAATCGTTCCAAACTGCTTGTGAATTTTGGATCTACCAGTTTTACGTGCAATTACATAAATCTAATGATTTATTAGCCAGCTTAAAAATGGTTTATTAGCCAAATGAGTCGTGTTGTTCTCCATTTTTTTGGGTGAAGCGTGTCTTTCCTATTATCATTGTATAGTCTGGATACATGACATGTATCCTAGAAAGAAATACGTGAGATGTAGAAGTTTTTTTTGGGAACGTGAGATCTAGTTTATTTTTATCTTTTTTGAAGCGACCGTGGGATCTATCCTTAAAAAGGATAAGTCAGGTGTAGCGACCGTGAGACGTGAGATCTATATTTTAATCTTTCCGTAGCGACATGCAGATAAATTGTAGCGTGCTGACGTAGGGAGGATCATTTTGATTGCTGTTTTTCTTTTCTTTAGTCTTTTACCACGGGGTAATTTTTCCTTTAGATTTAATTGAGACATGCGGGTAGTAAAGGTGAGTTTCGGGTCCATCAGTATTACATGCAGTTATGTTAATCTAATGGTTATATTTCATTGGTCCACCAAATTAATGGTCGGATGTTTCCATTTTTTGCATAATTTGTATTGATATGAACGTATATATACAAGAGATAATTTGGATTTACGAATAGATTAATGTTTTTATGAAATTAACAGATCAATATTGTGCACATGTCGCATACGGGGAACGCCTAGTAGATTAATATGAACGTATATATACAAGAGATAATTTGGATTTACAAATAGATTAATATTTTTATGAAATTAACAGATCAATATTGTGCACATGTTGGATACGGGGAACGCCTAGTAGATTAATATTTCTATGAATTTTACAAATAGACGTGTTAGACACCTAGTAGGTTTAATTACAAATAGATTAATATTTTTATGAAATTAACAGATCAATATTGTGCACATGTTGGATACGGGGAACGCCTAGTAGATTAATGTATTTATGAATTTTACAAATAGACGTGTTAGACACCTAGTAGATTTAATTTTTTAACGTGGATGCCTTGTATTTTCTTTTAAACATAGACGCCTAGTTGTTTACTTTTGAGGGAACGCATAGTAGGTAAGTAGACATGTTTCATTAGGACTCTAGTTAGACGTGTTAGACCAACTCAAAAAAAAAGTCATTAGGACTCTAGTAAGACGTGTTAGACCAACTCAAAAAAAAGTTAGACGTGTTGGACACATGATTTTATTTGGAAGTTAGATTGGGTCCACCAAATTATGTTGTTACACAGAATGAATCGCTAAGAATATTTTATAATGAATATTTGCCAGATCAAGGGCTGGTAATTTCTGATTAACGTGGAATTTTCTTTGTTATTTCTCTTGCTCTTAATTCGTCGTATGTTACTTTAAATATATAATAGATTGCTTGACAGTAATTTGTTTACCCGCCGTAGAATACCGCTATCATGAGAGAAGCCACTAGAGAAAACTATGGCCCGCGGGTCTATCTCTATCATATTAATTTTTCGTCAACTAGCCATATTTTGCCGTCATTGTTTATTTGCTTTCTTTACTTTCTGTTTTTATACCAAAAATACCAAAAATATAATTATCATCTCTATCAGATCTCACTATCGTAAGTGACCGTAAAGGGATTGATAACACCTTATCGCGTTGGCTGCGAAGTTCTTATTTGTTTGTGCAGGTGCGAGGGGCTGACGCGTGGTCTCCTACTGGATTGATACCTTGGTTCTCAAAAACTGAGGGAAATACTTACGCTACTGTGCTGCATCTCCCTTTCCTCTTCGAGGGAATACAACGCAATCTCAAGAGGTAGCAAGAAGAATTTCTGGCGCCGTTGCCGGGGAGGCTTACGCAAAAGTCATATACCAAGTACCTATCACAAACCCTTATCCTTCGCATTACATTTATTTGCCTCTCGTTTTCCTCTCCCCCACTTCAACTTTGCCGTTTTATTCGCCCTTCTTCCGCCGTGTGTTTCTCGTTCGCTTGCTTCTTGTTTGCTTGTGTGTGTTGGATTGCTTGCTTGTCATTATGGCTCAGAACAATACCAAATTGTGTGACTTCTCCAATACCAACAACAATGATTTTATTAGCACTCCAATTGCTCCTATTACCGATGCTGAATCTTGTGAGATGAATGCGGCTTTGTTGAATCTTGTCATGAAAGATCAATTCTCCGGCCTTCCGAGTGAAGATGTCGCTACCCATCTAACCAACTTTGTTGATTTGTGTGATATGCAAAAGAAAAGGGATACGGATAACGATATTGTTAAATTGAAGTTATTTCCGTTTTCACTTAGAGATCGTGCTAAAACTTGGTTTTCCTCTTTGCCTAGAAATAGTATTGATTCGTGGAATAAGTGCAAAGATGCTTTTATCTCTAAGTATTTCCCTCCTGCTAAAATCATCTCTCTTAGAAACGATATTATGAATTTTAAGCAACTAGATCATGAGCATGTTGCACAAGCTTGGGAGATAATGAAATTAATGATACGTAATTGCCCTACACATGTCTTGAATCTATGGATGATTATTCAGAACTTTTATGCTGGCTTGAATTTTGCTTCTAGAAATCTTTTAGATTCGCCCGCCGGAGACACTTTCATGGAAACTACCTTAGGAGAAGCTACCAAACTCCTAGATAATATTGTGGTTAATTATTCTCAATGGCACACCGAAAGATCTACTAGTAAAAAGTGCATGCTATCGAAGAAATTAGTGTTTTGAGTGAGATGATGGATGAACTTATGAAATTGTTTGCTGCTAAGAGTGCTTCTTCTGATCCTAATGATATGCCTTTATCCACTTTGATTGAGAATAACTATGAATTTTTGGATGTGAATTTTGTTGGTAGGAATAATTTTGGTAACATTGCTTATAGAGGGAACTTTAATCCTAGGCCTTTTCCTAGTAATTCCTCTAATAATTATGGCAATTCCTACAACAACACTTATGGAAAGATGACTTCTGAATTTGAAACTAGTGTTAAGGAGTTTATGATCTCGGAAAAGAATTTCAATGCTATGCTTGAAGAGAAATTTCTTAAAGTTGATGAATTGGATAGAAGTATGGATAGAATTACTCTTGATCTTGATGCTTTGAAACTTAGATCTATTCCACCTAAGCATGATATCAATGAGTCTCTCAAAGCCATGAGAATTTCCATTGATGAATGCAAAGAAAAAACCACTAGGATGCGTGCTAAAAGAGAAGATTATATTAAATCTTGCTCTTTGGGTTATCGTGAAAATAAAGATGAAGATCTAAAAGTTATTGATGTGTCTCCTATTAGATCCTTGTTTTCTAGTATTAATCATGATGAGAATAGGATTGGAGATGATTCTGCTTTATGGTGTCCCAATAATTCACAGTTTTTATATCTTGATGATAAAATTGCTAAAATTGCGATTGAAGAGATTAAAACTTTGCATAGTGATGAACCCACTACTTTTGATTTCAAGGGATTCAATTATGATAATTGCTCTTTGATTGATTGTATTTCCTTGATGCAATCCGTGCTAAATTCTCCGCATGCTTATAGTCAAAATAAAGCTTTCACTAAACATAGAGTTGATGCTTTGATGCAATCTTATGAAGAAAAACTTGAGTTGGAAGTTTCTATACCTAGAAAGCTTTATGATGAATGGGAACCTACTATAAAAATAAAAATAAAAGATCATGAATTCTATGCTTTGTGTGATTTGGGTGCTAGTGTTTCCACTATCCCAAAAGCTTTGTGTGATTTGCTACGGTTTCATGAGCTTGATGATTGTTCTTTAAATTTGCATCTTGCGGATTCCACTATTAAGAAACCTATGGGAAGAATTAATGATGTTCTTATTGTTGCCAATAGGAATTATGTGCCCGTAGATTTCATTGTTCTTGACATAGATTGCAATCCTTCATGTCCTATTATTCTTGGTAGACCTTTCCTTAGAACGATTGGTGCAATTATTGATATAAAGGAAGGAAATATTAGATTCCAATTTCCGTTAAGGAAAGGCATGGAACACTTTACTAGAAATAAAATCAAATTACCATATGAATCTATTATGAGAGCCACTTATGGATTGCCTTCCAAGGATGGCAATACCTAGATTTATCTTGTATCGTGCCTAGCTAGGGCGTAAAATGATAGCGCTTGTTGGGAGGCAACCCAATTTTTTGTTTTTTGTTTTTGTTGCTGCTAGATAATAAATATTGTATCTAGCCTCTGATTAGATGTGTTTTCATGTTTCGTTTAGTGTTTGTGCCAAGTAGAACCTTTGGTAAGACTTGTGTGAAGTTTATATGATCTTGCTGTGAAAAACAGAATCGTTAGCGCTAGCTAAAGTAGTCTTAAGATTTTACTGGGGCGTTATTTTTAGTTGATTCTTTTTGCTGCCGATTGTTAGACAAATTGTGCAAATTTACCAATTTAGTTTGAATTTTTTGGAGTTCCAGAAGTAGGCGAACCCAGCAGATTACTACAAACTGTTCTGTTTTTGACAGATTCTGTTTTTCGTGTGTTGTTTGCTGATTCCGATGCATCTATGAGTAATATTGGAGGATATGAACCATAGAGAACTTGGAGTACAGTAGTTTTAACACCAATATAAACAATAAATGAATTCCTTGCTGTACCTTTGAGTGGTGGTTTGCTTTCTCTTACTAACGGAGCTCACGAGAATTTTTGTCTAGGTTTTGTGTTGTGGAGTTTTCAAGTTTTGAGTATTGCATTGATGGACTATGGAACAAGGAGTAGCAAAGGCCTAAGCTTGGGGATGCCCATGGCACCCAAGTAAATTCAATATAATCAAAAGCCTAAGCTTGGGGATGCCCCGGGAAGGCACCCCTCTTTCGTCTTCATCCATCAGTAACTATACTTGGAGCTATATTTTTATTCACAACATGTTATGTGTTTCGCTTTGGAGCGTCTTGTATAATTTGAGTCTTTGCTTGTTAGTTTTCCACAATCATACTTGCTGGACACACCTATTTGAGAGAGTTAAATATGCCCTAGAAATTGTTAGAGCACTCTATATGCTTCACTTATATCTTTTGAGTTGAATAGTTTTTGCTCTAGTGCTTCACTTATATCTTTTAGAGCACGGTGATGGTAATATTTTTTTGAAATTGTTGAACTCTCATGCTTCACTTAGATCTATTTGAGAGTCTATTAAAACAGCATGGTAAAGTGTTTAGGCTAAAGGAACTATTCTTCACATGATAAACATCCAATGTCAATGTAGTAAAATATTTCACATCAAGTGCATTGAGTAGAAAGAGATGTTGGATGCTTGATAAAAGTTTTAAGACATGAGGATAGTGATATTAGAGTCTTGCTAGTGGAGTAATTATGAAATTGAGCAATATTTGTGTTAAGGTTGGTGAATCCCGTAGCATGCACGTATGGTGAACCATTATGTAACTAAGTTAAAGCATGAGGTATTTGTAGAGTGTCAACCTTTGTGTGGAGGTCGGGGGCGCGCGATGGTTAACTCCTACCAACCTCCCTCCTAGGGGAATGCGTTGATTGCTTTATTTTGATGACTCGTAGATTTTTGCAATAAGTATATGACTTCTTATGACTAATGTTGAGTCCATGGATTATACGCACTCTCACCCTTCCACCACTGCTAGCCTCTCTTGTACCGCGCAACTTTCGCCGGTGCCATAAACCCACTATATATCCTTCCTCAAAACAGCCACCATATTGTTCCTCAAAACAGCCACCATACCTACCTATCATGGCATTTCCATAGCCATTCCGAGATATATTGCCATGCAACTTTCCACCGTTCCGTTTATATGACACGCATCATATTGTCATATTGCCATTGCATGGTCATGTATTTGACATAGTATTTGTGGCAAGGCCACCATGGATAATTTTTATACATGTCACTCTTGTTTCATTGCACATACCGGTACACCACTGGAGGCATTCATATAGAGTCATACTTTGTTGTTGTAGTATCGAGTTGTAATCTTGTGTTGTAATGAAAGTGTGATGATCATCATTTATAGAGCATTGTCCCATGGGAGGAAAGGCTGAATCTATAAAGCCCCTCCGCAAAAAAATGAAACAAAAAGAGAAAGGCCAAAGAAAAAAAATAAAGGCCCAAAAAAAGAAAAAAAAAGGAAAAGAAAAAGGGACAATTGCTACTATCTTTTTCCACACTTGTGCTTCAAAGTAGCACCATGTTCTTCATTGTAGAGAGTCTCATGCTTAGTCACTTTCATATAATAGTGGGAATTTTCGTTATAGAACTTGTCTTGTATATTCCAACGATGGGCTTCCTCAAATGCCCTAGGTCTTCGTGAGCAAGCAAGTTGGATGCACACCCACTAGTTTCTTTTGTTGAGCTTTCATTCATATTTAGCTCTAGTGCATCCGTTGCATGGCAATCCCTACTCACTCACATTGATATCTATTGAAGGACATCTCCATAGCCCGTTGATACGCCTAGTCGATGTGAGACTATCTCCCTCTTTTTGTCTTCTCCACAACCACCTGTATTCCACCCATAGTGCTATGTCCATGGCTCATGCTCATGTATTGCGTGAAAGTTGAAATGTTTGAAAAGATAGAGCATGAAAACAAATGCTTGGCTGAACTCGGGGTTGTGCATGATATGAATATTTTGTGTGATAGCAAGGGAGCATAGCCAACACTATATGATTTTGTAGGGATAACTTTCTTTAGCCATAGTATTTTGAGAAGACGAGATTGCTTTGTTAGTATTGCTTGAAGTATTGTTATTTCTTATGTCAGTATAGACTTTTATCTTGAATCCTTCAGATCTGATCATTCATGCCACAATTAAGAGAATTACATTGAAAAATTATATTGGTTAGCATTCCACATCAAAAATTCTTTCTTTATCATTTAGCTACTCGAGGACGAGCAGGAATTAAGCTTGGGGATGCTTGATACGTCTCCAACGTATCTATAATTTTTTATTGTTCCATGCTATTATTTATGAAGTCTTAGATGTTTACTAGGCTTTATCATTCACTTTTACATCATTTTTGGGATAAACCTACTAACCCAAAGGCCCAGTCCAGATTGCTGTTTTTTTGCCTATTTCGGGGTTTTGCAGAAAAGGAATATCAAACGGAGCCCAAAAGGAATGAAACCTTCGCATGAGATATTTTTGGAGAAAATCACGCGAGATAAACTTCGGGGCCAAGCCAGAGGACATGGGACCCACCCTCGAGGGTGGGGGCGCGCCCCCCTGCCTCGAGGGCAGGCCCGATGGCCCCTGGTGCCCCTCTTCCTCCTATATATGCCTACGTACCCCAGAAACTCCATACGCAGAGAGAAACCCCTAATTCCACCGCCGTAGCTGCTGTTCCCGAGGAGATCCCATCTTGGAGCCTGTTCCGGGAGGGGGATCCATCACGGAGGTGTTCATCATCATCATCACCCTCACCATGAGTTGTGAGTAGCTTACCTTAGACCTTCGGGTCCATAGCTAGTATCTAGGTGGCTTCGTCTCTCTCTCTCTCCGGATCTCAATACAAAGTTCTCCTCGGTCTTCGAGGAGATCTATTCGATGTAATCTCTTTTTGCGGTGTGTTTGTCGAGATCCGATGAATTGTGAGTTTATGATCAAGGTTATCTATGAAAGATATTTGGTTCTTCTCTGAACTTTTTATGTGTGCTCATAATATCCTTGCAAGTCTCTTCGAATTATTGGTTTGGTTTGGCCTACTAGATCTATAGTTTTTGCAATGGGAGAAGTGCTTGGCTTTGGGTTCAATCTTGTGGTGTCCTTTCCCAGTGACAGTAGGGGCAGCAAGGCACGTATTGTATTGTTGCCATCGAGGATAAAAAGATGGGGTTTTCATCATATTTCTTGAGTTTATCCCTCTACATCATGTCATCTTGCTTAAGGCGTTACTCTGTTTGTATGAACTCAATAGACTAGATGCATGCTGGATAGCGGTCGATGTGTGGAGTAATAGTAGTAGATGTAGGCAGGAGTCGGTCTACTTGTCTCGGACGTGATGCCTATATACAATGATCATGCCTAGATAGTCTCATAATTATTTGCTTTTCTATCAATTGCTCGACAGTAATTTGTTTACCCGCCATAGAATACTGCTATCATGAGAGAAGCCACTAGAGAAAACTATGGCCCTCGGGTCTATCTCTATCATATTACTACTAGCCAATTTCTGCCGCCGTTGTTTATTTGTTTTCTTTACTTTCTGTTTTTATACCAAAAATACCAAAAATATAATTATCATCTCTATCAGATCTCACTATCGTAA
Source organism: Secale cereale (assembly GCA_902687465.1). NCBI lineage: Eukaryota > Viridiplantae > Streptophyta > Magnoliopsida > Poales > Poaceae > Secale > Secale cereale. Next base: position 87,136,042 of record LR738710.1, on the reverse strand, counting down.
GTAACCGTAAAGGGATTGACAACCCCTTATCGTGTTGGCTACGAAGTTCTTATTTGTTTGTGCAGGTGCGAGGGACTGGCGCGTGGTTTCCTACTGGATTGATACCTTGGTTCTCAAAAACTGAGGGAAATACTTACGCTACTGTGCTGCATCTCCCTTTCCTCTTCGAGGGAATACAACGCAACCTCAAGAGGTAGCATGGACTTTGTGCAAGGCAAAGGTTTGCCCTTGATAGGTTTTCTATTTTACCGGTCTCATGGTGGTAGTTGGGAGACCGGGTTATAGGATTGATTGCCGTACTATCAAGCGGGGCTCTCCATGAGTAGCTTGAACGTATCGTTCGTAGAGAGCTCAAACCACTTCAAGCTTTCATCATCTTTCTTGGTTCTTGTTTGGTTCTTCTCCTTGTGAGATTTGGAGCTTATGGTCGTTTTCATGACAAGCTCGGGTTCATCAAAAACAGAGTTCACATACATCTACTATGATGTTTTCAATGTTGGGGTTTTTGCCGGTTCTCTTTGTGAGTCTTAGAGCTTATGGTCGTCTTCATGACAAGCTCGAGTTCATCGAAAACGGAGTTCACATGCATCTTCTATGATGTTTTCGATGTTGGAGGTTTTGTTGGTTCTTCTCTGATGAAGGATTCATTCCTCCATATCTTAGGCATACCTCCCTGCCTCTACTTACTATAACCAGTTGCTGTTTTGTAGCTTCATGCCTTCTAAGCCTTTCGCCCATTTTGGCAATCGATGCCAATGGGGGAGAAGTTTCAGAGAGTTTTGTGGAGAAGTTTGGAGAGTCATCTAGTCATCTCCTCTTGCTTTGGTTTTGTTCCTAAGCTTTTGCATCTCATGCGCATACATTATTGTTGCATGTTATGGTGATGCATAATTCCTTATATAAACTCTCTTGAAAGTGATTGTCATCAATTTCGAAAATGGGGGAGATTGAAAGAACATGCGGTGCCCCCATGTTTGGTTTTGGTAATTGATGACAATCTCTATGGACTAATGGTTGCCTTGAGTTATATTTGAAGGATTTGTCCATAGGTTTTTCTTGGAGTCCATTTGTTGGTTTCAAGGAGAGTTTGTGATGACCAAGGTGCTATTCAGGGAATTACCTAAAGATTGGTCATGTGAGAGGTTGATCAAGACTAAGTGAAAGAGTGAATCAAGTTGATCAGCACACAAAGCATAGAAGATGTACCGAGAGGGATCAAGTGATCCCATGGTATGTAAGAATTGTCAATTACGCTTTGTGTACTAACCCATGGTCTTCGCGAGAGTTCTTTGTGGGGTTAGGTCACGGTGTGCAAGTTCAAGTGATGCATCACGAGGAAATCAAGTGCTTGAAGCTTGCTGTCAATTGTGGTGACAATGGACTTGTGAAGATATGCCAAAGCATGGCTCAACCATAGTGGAGTATGGGGGAGCAATCTATTAGTCTTCACCGAGCCAAGGCAATCAAGAAAGGTGGTCCAACTTAAGGAAGTCAAGATCGTCTACATCTAGCTCAAGTGGACTTTGTGCAAGGCAAAGGTTTTCCCTTGATAGGTTTTCTATTTTACCGGTCTCATGGTGGTAGTTGGGACACCGGGTTATAGGATTGATTGCCGTACTATCAAGGGGGGCTCTCAATGAGTAGCTTGATCATATCGTTTGTAGAGAGCTCAACAATTGCATGCATTCATCATCTTTCTTGGTTCTTGTTTGGTTCTTCTCCTTGTGAGATTTGGAGCTTATGGTCATTTTCATGACAAGCTCGGGTTCATCAAAAACAGAGTTCACATACATCTACTATGATGTTTTCGATGTTGGGGGTTTTGCCGGTTCTCTTTGTGAGTCTTAGAGCTTATGGTCATCTTGACGACAAGCTCGAGTTCATCGAAAACGGAGTTCACATGCATCTTTTATGATGTTTTCAATGTTGGAGGTTTTGATGGTTCTTCTCTGATGAAGGATTCATTCCTCCATATCTTAGGCATACCTCCCTGCCTCTACTTACTATAACCAGTCGCTGATTTGTAGCTTCATGCCTTCTAAGCCTTTCGCCCATTTTGGCTATCGATGCCAATGGGGGAGTAGTTTCAGAGAGTTTTGTGGAGAAGTTTAGAGAGTCATCTAGTCATCTCCTCTTGCTTTAGTTTTGTTCCTAAGCTTTTGCATCTCATGCGCATACATTATTGTTGCATGTTATGGTGATGCATAACTCCTTATATAAACTCTCTTGAAAGTGATTGTCATCAATTACGAAAATGGGGGAGATTGAAAGAACATGCGGTGCCCCCACGTTTGGTTTTGGTAATTCATGACAATCTCTATGGACTAATGGTTGCCTTGAGTTATATTTGAAGGATTTGTCCATAGGTTTTTCTTGGAGTCCATTTGTTGGTTTCAAAGAGAGTTTGTGATGACCAAGGTGCTATTCAGGGAATTACCTAAAGATTGGTCATGTGAGAGGTTGATCAAGACTAGGTGAAAGAGTGAATCAAGTTGATCAACAAACAAAGCATAGAAGATGTATCGAGTGGGATCAAGTGATCCCATGGCATGGTAAGCATTGTCAATTACGCTTTGGTACTAACCCATGGTCTTCGCGAGAGTTCTTTATGGGGTTAGGTCACGGTGTGCAAGTTCAAGTGATGCATCACGAGGAGATCAAGTGCTTGAAGCTTGTCGACAATTGTGGTGACAATGGACTTGTGAAGATATGCCGAAGCGTGGCTCACTCATAGTGGAGTATGGGGGAGCAATCTACTAGTCTTCACCGAGCAAACGCAATCAAGAAAGGTGGTCCAATTTGAGGAAGTCAAGATCGTCTACATCTAGCTCAAGTGGACTTCGTGCAAGGCAAAGGTTTGCCCTTGATAGGTTTTCTATTTTACCGGTCTCATGGTGGTAGTTGGGAGACCGGGTTATAGGATTGATTTCCGTACTATCAAGGGGGGCTCTCAATGAGTAGCTTGATCGTATCGTTCGTAGAGAGCTCAAACCATTGCATGCTTTCATCATCTTTCTTGGTTCTTGTTTGGTTCTTCTCCTTGTGAGATTTGGAGCTTATGGTCATTTTCATTGTCAGGACCGGATTTTCGGGATATTAATTTCCCAAAAGAGGACCTTGTGCTCACCAGCCCCAGGATTACTGTTAGCTGATGAGGCACCAACTTGTTACAGAAACTTCAAGCAAAAAAACAAGATATGTAGCACAAGACCATTCTGTCCCGTGAGTACAATATAAAGTTTCTAGTGATTGATGGCGGAAGTGGTTTGTGGATCATCGGTGATTATGGGACTCCATTTCCCACAGGAACGGCCGACCGGGATAACTCCTATCTTTGCGGGGCTGCTATCTCCATAAGCATAGGTTCCGAGGCTGTCGTCGCATCGTTCCTTCCCACGCAAGGAATCTGGCCAAGACAATAGCCATGGATAAGCCAGTGAGTACTTTGAATGTACTCGCAAACATTATGAATATGGGTGAGACATAAACATGCTCGAGGATAAATTATGATCAATAGGATAATAATGATATGACAGACTATAATCGCAAGCAGGACATTCGAGTAAAAAGGTATATGCAAACAGCAAGTAGTAACAAAATAAATAACAAGCATGCCACAGTCGGGCGTCTGAGCGACACCACAGAAAGGGCTTACGGGAGAAAGAAAAGATAAGAATGCCACCGTCGGACGTTTGAGCGACATCACATAAAGGGATTATAAGGAAAAGTAAATAACGAAATGCCATAGTCGGACGTCTGAGCGACATCACATATAGGGCTTATAAAGAAAAGTAGATAATGAAATGCCACAGTCGGACGTCTGAGCGACATCACATAAAGGACTTATAAAGAAAAGGAAATAACGAAATGCCACAGTCGGACCTCTGAGGGACATCACATAAAGGGCTTATAAAGAAAAGTAAATAACGAAATGCCATAGTCGGACATCTGAGCGACATCACATAAAGGGCTTATAAAGAAAAGTAGATAGCAATAAATATCCGGGAGGTAGAACCGTCCCAAGGATCCTCATTGCTCCAAAGGATGGTTAGTCCATAATAATAAATCACAATATCCACCTGTCACAGGTCATAATTAATGTTCTGGTTTAATAGTTTCTCCTCCGAAGACCGACACTAAGACCGACACTCGACCCATCCCACACTGTAGTCCTTAACCATGGACATGGCTATTCGAATAGATTCCATATCTCTGTAGAGGGTGTACTCTTTACCCACGAATAACAGATTTTCTATAGTCCCTCTGGACTAATTCCGTCTACGGTCCTTTAATTTGAAGACGCACCTGACTGTACAGACCAGCCTAACTTACTGTCAGGCCCATTTCTGGGAAATAAATCACAGAATAGCCTGAAGTCACACTGGCTCCCAAGAACAACCAGTGGACAACCTTGATATAGATAACCAGTACACTATAGCATTACACAGGGTTGAGTCGGGGTGACTCAACAATTTATTACAACAACTCAACGCACTAAGGTGGCGGAAAATGACAGTGGGTGGTGGACTCAACACTAGTACAATAGCATAGAGTCAAGCGTCAGTGTGAGGCTTGACTGTTTTATTGGTGTGGCGGAAGCTTGACGGATGATACAAGTGGTAGACTCCATGACACAGGTGTGCTGACTGGGAACCTTCTAAGCGTCGGCCTCGCTAGCGCAATTCTCCTCCAAAAGCTCGTCCTCCTCCAAGTCTGGCCAAGTAAATAGCCAGGGACAAGCCAGTGAGTACTTTTGAATGTACTCGCAAACATTATGAACATAAGATATACCGAATGCAAATGCCATGATAGATGAACTACATGCATGCAAACAATTATCAAAACTTGGCAAGGTGAAACATGGTTAGCGCAGAAATAAATATTAGTATCAACAATATATATAAATAAAAGAAATGCCAGTCGGATGTCAAGTGACACCACGGTAGGACTTGAAGAGAAATGCCAGACGGGTGTTTAAAAGAGAAATCGGACGATACCATCCGAGAACTCAGGCAACGCCACGAAAGGACTTGAAAATAAATGCCAGTCGGGTGTCCACAAGAGTAGTGGTGTGATAAACCGCCTGACACTCGAGGGACGCCACAAAAGGACTTGAAAAGAAATGCCAGTCGGGTGTCCACAAGAGTAGTGGCGTGATAAACCGCCTGACACTCGAGGGACGCCACAAAAGGACTTGAAAATAAAGGCGAGTGTCCGGGGTAGTCTAGCCAGCCCCTGAGACACTCTGGAAAGTAAAAATAAGATCAGAGGGTTAGTCCATAAGCATAATCTTCATCATAATTAAATTCATGATAATACTAACTGCGACAAGAATATCATGCAAACATAAACATGCTCAGGTATATTATTTTCCTCCAGAGACTGACACCGGGACCGATACTTGACCCACCCAACCAAGTCCTTGACCGTGGACGCGGCTATTCGAATAGATATGACTCTGCAGAGGGTGTACTCTTTACCCACACGTATGGGATTCCCTTAGTCAGCACCGGGCACTGGCTAATACCCATTACGGACTTTGGGTTGAAAACACGCCTGACGCGCACACACCGACCAGATGCCAGGAATCACCCACAGCATCGCTCCAGAAACCTTAAGTCAGGGAGGCTACAACCTCCGAAAAGCATGGGATCACTATTAAACGCGCGGATTACAAGGGGTGCCCCCCTCTCGGCTACAACTGGAAACACCCATGCCCCTGACCCGATGACGGCTACAACCTTCATCGTAGTTCTCTGGGTGATGTGCACCCGGACAGGGGTTATCAACTTACTAAGCCGTACCCTCCTTTCGGAAGGACCCGTGGCAGCACGGTGTACAGCTAGGTGTATAGAGCAAGACTCGATCTAGGCCGACTCATGAGGTGTTATTTAAAATATCACCGGTGTTCTTTTAACACCGTCACATGACACTACTGTGTCAGTAAAGGACCGTGCCCACCGGCACGTCCAAACCAGCAGTGAAATTCTGCCAACTTAGTAACTTCATGCAGGTCAGGGAGATGCTAGTGTGATATGCAAGTAAAGGAAAAAGGTGACATGACCATGCATGCACTTGTGATATAACATGCAACATATGCAGTGCAATACCAAACTATGTAACCATGCAAATGCAAACACCATATCCCAGGTTCAAATAATGCTTGCCTTGTCCAAAATAGTCAGGAGAAAACCCCTCTGAATTTCCAGCAAAAGATCCTTCTTCTTTTTCTGAAAATTCAAATTTGAATTCAATATAAGAATTCCAACACAGAACAGAAAAATGTTCTCAAAATATTTTTAAATAAATCTTAAAAAAAACTAGAGAGGAAAAGAAAAATTTAGCAAAAAGAATCAATTCATTTGGAGCTATAGTTCAAAAGTTATTAACTTTTTAAAACCAGGGGTCTTTCTGCAAAACAGAAGCCCCTGAGCTGTTTTTAAAAGAAAAACGCTTCGGCCTCAGTACGTTTCCCAGTAGAGAAGACGTAAACAGGAAAATACGTTTTCCTTTAAGCTGCCGAAAAAGAGAGAGAGCTGACGGGTGGGGGCCACCCGTCAGGTTTGAATTGAGCGCTCGCGCGCGAGTACAGAGAGGAGGCGGCGATCGCCGGCGACGATCGCCGGGGTTTCAGAGCCCGGCGCTGGTCGCAGTGTGACCAGCGTGGACTTCCGCATCGGTGGGTGGTGGAGGTGGCCACCGGCGATCACCTGAACGGTGGTGAGCTCGACGCCGGCGGACGGTGGTTCGGGTGGAGTTGGGGCTCGTCGGAGAGGGCTTTGGGGTTGGAATTGGCTTAGTGGTTCGACGTGGTGGTGGAAAAAGAGGTGGACTGGCGGAGTTTGGGTGGCTCTGGTGGAGTAGGGGTGAGGTTTGGTTCGTGGACAGAGGCGGCGGAGCGGTGGCCGGAGAGGGAGAAGAAGACCCTCTCGTGGCCGGGTGGGTGGCTAGGAGGAAGATTGGGTGGCGGTGGAGGCGAGTGGTGAAGCTGGAGGGGCTCGGGGTTCCCTTTTATAGGCGAGCCGAGGGTGGCCGAGACGGGCGGATGACGCCGGAGTAAATTGGGTCGCCGTGGTTGGTTTTGGCCGGTGGTCAGGGGCGACGAGGCATTTAAGAGGCCGGTGGAGTTCGCCAGAAGCCTCAGCTTGGACGGGCTCGGGCTCGTTGGCCTCGCCCGCGATGCGCTGTCCCGTACGGGTGCGGCGGCGTTGCCAGCTCCGGCGACTGCCACACGGGCCCGGGGCGGCGTGGTCGGCGCGTCTGGTGTGCGGAAATGCGAGAGAGAGCGACGCGTGGGCGGGAGAGTAGGTAGGGGAGGTGCGGCGCAGTGAATGGAGGCCGGTGGCCGTGGCGGTCCGCTCGGCCTCGCCGTGGATGAGTTCGGGGGTGGCTGCACCGGCCAGCTGCCAGCTCACCGGCGTGGAGAGGCTGGCGATGGGCCAGGGGAGGGCGGCGGCATTGAAAGCAGGCGACGACGCCGTGCGGGAGGGGAAAGAGAGGAGTGCACGGCATCGCCGGCCCCTGTCGACTGAATTAAGTTCAGTTAACTGAATTAGATTCAGTTATGAACAGTGCGTAGGTTAGGTGTTTGATGAAATGTTTGAGGGTGCTAGGCTTCTTGGATGGTCATGAGACTTGCTGTGGTGGTGTATGGTTGCTCAAAATTGAGTTTGCCAGAAGGCCAAAATTTTTGGTGGAGTTTGGAAATGATTTGGAGCAGGAAATTGATTTCTGGACCAAATTTGAATTGAATAGAATTTGAACTTTTTGAACTGTGGGACCAAATGTTTTTGAAGAAATGGGTTAAGGGTACCATGTATATGCAGGGATAATTTTGGTGGTGGCAAAAGAGTCATATAAAATATAGTCCCTTTGTAAAGTCAAGAAACTATGATTATTTCAAATTCCCTCTTTGGAATTTAAAATATATTGAAGGAGTATTTTTGTGGAGTGGAAAGGAGTTGAATAAGGTCATAGAAGGTGTGCATGACTTGAGAGGTAATTCTTGGAGTGGCAGAAAAAATATTTGGAGTGGTTTAGGGTGCTAGAAGAGGTGGAAGAAGGCTTTTGCCTTTGAATTATAAAAACCAAAACCAAAACTCTTTAGAAAGAAATAGTTGTGAAAACCCCCAAAAATAAACTAACCCAAATAATTATCACCTTCAAACAGAACCCTCTAAGAAAATTTTTAAATCCTAACTAAAATTTGAAAAAGTTTTCGAAACTCCAAATAAATATTTTTGGGGTGTTACAACACCTACCCCCTTAAGAAAAATCTCGTCCCCGAGATTTCAGCTGTCCCTTAAACAGGTACGGATACTCAGTCCTTAAGTGATCTTCTCTTTCCCATGTTGCTTCTTCCTCGGTGTGATTGCTCCATTGAACCTTGTAAAACTTTATTACGTTTTGTCGGGTCCTCCGTTCAGACTCCTCCAAAATCCTTATAGGACGTTCCCGATAGGTAAGATCGGGTTGAAGATCCAATTCTCGGTGCTGAACTTGTTTTTCCGGATTGCTAACACATTTCCTCAGCTATGATACGTGGAACACATTGTGGACATCTGACAATTCTGCCGGTAATTCCAGTTGATAGGCAACCTTGCCCCTTCTTGCGGTTACTTTGAACGGTCCAATAAATCTTGGTGCTAATTTCCCCTTGACCTTAAATCTCTGTAGCCCCCTTGTCGGAGATACTCTAAGATATACGTAGTCATTGGGCTCAAAATGGACCTGGCGGTGTTTTTGATCATAATAACTCTTCTGACGGCTTTGAGCTGCTCTTAGTCGGTCCTGAATAAGCTGTACTTTGGTTTCTGCCTCTTTTAGTATTTCTGGTCCAAAAATTCGGCTGTCTCCGGTTTCAGACCAATTCAGTGGGGTCCGGCATCGCCGTCCGTATAATGCTTCGAAAGGTGACATCTTTAGACTAGCTTGATAACTGTTGTTGTAGGAGAATTCTGCATAAGGCAAACTATCCTCCCAACTGACTCCGTGGTAAGCACACATGCTCTCAGCATGTCTTCCAATATTTGATTTACCCGCTCTGTCTGTCCTCCGGTCTGCGGGTGATATGCTGTGCTGAAAGCCAGTTGTGTGCCTAAGGCTTGCTGTAGATGTTCCCAAAATCTAGAGACAAATTGGGTGCCTCTGTCAGAGACTATTATCTTGGGTACCCCGTGTAGACAAACAATCCGGGAAAGGTACAACCTGGCTAGCCTCTGTGTTGAGTAGGTGGTTTTTACCGGAATGAAGTGTGCTACCTTGGTTAGCGAATCTGTTATTACCCAGATAGCATCATTCCCATGGCGTGACCTTGGCAAACCAACAATGAAATCCATTCCAATTCTATCCCATTTCCATTCGGGCACCTTAATTGGTTGCAACAACCCTGCTGGTCTCTGGTGCTCTGCCTTCACACGTTGGCAGGTATCACAACATGCCACATAAATGGCTATATCCCTTTTCATCCCGTGCCACCAAAATCTCTCTAGTATATCCTTATACATTTTGGTCCCTCCGGGATGAATGGAATATGGAGTAGTATGCGCCTCTGCCATTATCTGCTGTTTTAACTCTTCAATGTTTGGTACGCATAATCTCTGTCCAAACCAAATAACTCCTTGGCTGTCTTCAATAAATTCGGGCGCCCTGCCCAGTTTCATCTTTCTCCTAATCCCTTCAATACTTGGGTGTCCCTTTTGGGCTTCTCTGATCTGGTCCTCTAATGTTGGTTTTATTTCCAACTGGGAAATGGTCCCTTCCGTGACTAGCGCCATGTTGAGCTTGGCAAATTCCTGGCTGAACACATGTTGTGAGAGTTGTACACTGCCATTACCGGCGCATGGATTCCTTCTTAGGGCATCTGCCACAACATTGGCTTTACCTGGGTGATAGTGAATTCCTACGTCATAATCCTTAATTAGCTCAAGCCAACGTCGTTGTCTCAAATTTAATTCTGGCTGAGTGAAAATATACTTAAGACTTTTGTGGTCCGTGTATATTTCACATCGGTTCCCCAGAAGATAGTGTCGCCACTCTTTGAGTGCGTGTATTACTGCAGCAAGTTCCAGATCATGAGTGGGGTAATTTTCTTCATGTCGCCGTAGCTGTCTTGAGTTATAAGCCACCACTTTTCCTTCCTGCATTAACGCACATCCAAGGCCCTTCCTGGATGCGTCACAATATATCTCAAAATTTTTGTGCACATCGGGTACAACTAGAACTGGTGCTGTTGTTAACCTCTTTTTCAACTCCTGAAAACTCTTCTCACATGCTTCTGTCCATTCAAACTTCTTGTCTTTCTTGAGCAACTGGGTCATAGGTTTGGCTATAGTGGAGAACCCTTCAATAAACCTTCGATAATAGCCTGCTAGACCAAGAAAACTTCTGACTTCCGTTACGCTTGTGGGTTGCTTCCATCCCAAAACATCCTTTACTTTTCCTGGGTCCATAGCGATTCCATCTTGGGTCAATACGTGCCCAAGGAAACCAACTTCTCTCAACCAAAATTCACATTTACTGAATTTGGCATATAGTTGATTTTTCCTTAACTCCTCCAGTACTATCCGAAGATGCTGCTCATGTTCTTCGGGTGTCTTGGAGTAAATAAGTATGTCATCGATAAATACCACCACAAATTTATCCAAATATTTCATAAAAACCTTGTTCATGAGATGCACAAAATATGCCGGGGCATTGGTTAAACCGAACGGCATCACTGTGAACTCATATAATCCATATCTGGTAGTAAACGCCGTCTTAGGTATGTCTGTCGTCAGAATCTTTAGCTGATGATAACCTGATCTTAGGTCTATCTTCGAGAAGACTTTAGCTTCTGCTAGCTGCTCAAACAAATCGTTGATTCTGGGCGGTGGATATTTATTCTTGATAGTGACCATATTAAGTGCCCTGTAATCAATACATAGCCGTAGAGTACCATCCCTCTTCTTGGCGAATAAAACTGGCGACCCCCATGGTGACGAGCTGGGTCGAACGTAACCTTTCTCCATCAATTCCTTAATTTGCTTCTTTAATTCTGCCAATTCCGTTGGAGCCATACGGTACGGCTTCTTGTATATGGGTGTCGTTCCGGGTGCTAGTTCAATAACGAACTCAATTTCGCGGTCCGGAGGCATTCCTGGTAACTCTTCAGGGAATACATCAGGATACTCACAGACTACAGGAACCTTACTTAATTCCACCGTATCCACTTGATTTAATTTCCCTTGTGATGTGGCAATCTTCCTTGTACCCACTTTTATTGTCTTTTCTTGGCAATTGGTGAGAGTTACCGTGCGGTTATAGCAGTCTATGAACCCTTTGTTTGTGGTTAACCAATCCATTCCTAGAATAATGTCCAGGTCAACTGCCTCCAATACGATGAGATTGGCTAAGAATCCCATTCCTTCAATTTCGATGCTCACATCCTTGCAGTACCATTGAGTATTTTGCTTTGATCTCGGGGACTGAATAACCATGGAATTTTGCAAAGGCAAAAAGGGAAACTGATTCTTCGAGGCAAATCTTTTAGAAATGCAAGAGTGGGAAGCTCCGGAATCAAATAAAACTGTAGCATCTACTGAGTTGGCGGGGAACGTACCAAACACGATATCCGGTGCGTTCTGAGCTTCCTCAAAAGTCACGTGGTTGATATGTCCTTGCTTGTGGTTGTTATTGGGGTTGAAGTTATTGCGTCGCGGAGCTGTGGTCGCACCGCGGCCATTGTTGTTGTTGTTAGCTTTGGGAGGGTTGTTTCCCTGTTTTGGACACTGTTTAGCATAATGCCCCTCTCCTCCACAGGAATAGCAGGTGACTCCAGGATGAAAAGCTGTATCCTTGGTCCTATTGTGGAATGCACTGCGGTTCTGTGGTGGAGCTGTAGTCGCTGGTCGGGTTATTACTGGCCTTTGAACATCACTCCTGGGCCTGTTGCTGCGAACCTGTACTGACTGGTTCATGCGACGCTTGCGAGCCTCATCCATATTGCGGTGTTCATTTTCCAGAATAATAGCCTTATCAACAAGTGTCTTAAAATCTGGAAAGGTATGAACCACCAGTTGGCACTTTAGAGATGAAATGAGTCCGTCGAGAAACTTTTCCATCTTTTTGTTCTCTGTCATATACTCATCGTTGGCGTACCGAGCCAACTGAGTAAACTGATCCAGATATTGGGTTACTATGGAGCCCCGCTGTCTGAGATCCTCAAATTCCCTCTTCTTCAATTTCATAATGCTATTAGGGATATGTGCTCCCCGAAAATTCTCCTTGAATTGCTCCCATGTCATATTTGCTCCGTCAGGGTGGGTGTGACATAAGTTCTCCCACCACGAAGCAGCCGTCCCAGAAAAATAGTGCGGTGTGTACAGCACCTTTTCCTGGTCAGTACACTGAGCAATGACCAATTTTCTTTCCATGTCTCAAAGCCAATCGTCTGCCTCTAGTGGCTTGTCAGTGTGAGTGAAGATCGTCGGGCGGGTCTTTTGTAACTCAGACAGTTTGGACCTGGGTTGCTGTTGTTCTTGGTGATTTCCCATGTTAATCAAATGCTGCATCATCTCCTGATGCTGTTGCTGACTCTGCTCATATAGGCGACACACTTGCGAGAACGCTGAATCACTGCTTTGTTGACTTGTCTGCCCTTGAGTAAAATTATTTCCCATCTGTCCAGAGTTGTTCTCAGGCGGAGTTGGCATAGAACGGGTCCAGGGACGATGCATTTTATTTCTGGGGTATTTGTATAACACCAAAGAAAAGAATCAAATAGCAGAAAATAAATTCCAAATAAGTTTTTCCCCCCCAGGACAAGGTAAGACAAGGCAGCCAGTTATATTACACAGGCAGTTTAATTATACAAGCAGGAGTTAATTATACAGGATATAATTATACAGGATGCATGCGGAAACGGTATCATACAATATCACTTATTTCTACTAGCGCACTCTCCGCGCTCTCATCGTCCTGCGGTCCAGACCTATCATCGCTATCTTACAAAGGATAGGCAGAACAGGAGATAAATATATTACATCCGTGTTCTCAAGCGGTCATCTGGTGAGAAAAACTGTGTTCGTCCACACAGCTCATCCTAGGTCCTGCTGAGAGTGAGACTCAGATAAGGCACCCAGGATGCGATCTCGCCCTCCTCCTCCTCCTCCTCCTCGGGGATCGCCTCTAGTCGTGCGGTCGTTGATGCCATGCCTGCTGGAGGTGGCACCGTGCTCGTCAGTGGAGAAGCTCTGGTCGGAATAGGTGCAACCAGACGGCTAGCATCGCCAGTCGAGGTCGGGCGCTGAGCCGCGGGATTAGCCAGAGAAGTATATGGTGGAGTGGAAGTGCGTGGAGCACGAGGCGAAGGAGAGCGGTACTCGCTCCAGCGAATAACTCTCGCACGAGACAAGTCCACCCGCGCAGTGAGGTAGTCATCCACCAGGGAGGTGAAAGCTGACTCCAAGGCCATGATGTACTGGACAAGTGGCTCGATAGCCAGATCCCTTTCCCCTATGGTGAAGGAAAAGGCATAGTGGCTAGTATATGGAACGTGGCATGGCAGGTAGTAATAGGGACGGGTCTGCATAACAGGCAGGATGTCCCTGAGACGTGCGATAGCCTCACGTGCGGCCATCTGGATAGCATGCCTCTCAGTGGGCATGGCTCTCCCCACGAAGCGATAGTGGCGGAAAGACACGGAAACACCACCCCGAATATATACCGAAGCCTGGTACATAGTCAGGGTCTCTGAGATCTTGTCCGGGTAAATGACGTACTCCGGACGTTTGAGAGATCCCATCGCGTCCCTCGCGATGCTCGCGAGAAGGCGGGAAAATCCCGCAGGCTCCTTGGCGAAAACCTGCGATGGGCAGCTGCCACCAGCCATCTACAACAGTAGACAAAAATCCAAGTAGCCATGTCATAAGTATATGATGACTAAGGAAAATTTGCTACGATGCATGAGATGCATGCTGGAAAAGTGTCAGCACTGACTCGGTGACTAGCGACCGCGCCTAAACCTCCTACAGTCAGCCTGGCTCTGATACCAAGGTCTGTCAGGCCCATTTCTAGGAAATAAATCACAGAATAGCCTGAAGTCACACTGGCTCCCAAGAACAACCAGTGGACAACCTTGCTATAGATAACCAGTACACTATAGCATTACACAGGGCTGAGTCGGGGTGACTCAACAATTTATTACAACAACTCAACGCACTAAGGTGGCGGAAAATGACAGTGGGTGGTGGACTCAACACTAGTACAATAGCATAGAGTCAAGCGTCAGTGTGAGGCTTGACTGTTTTATTGGTGTGGCGGAAGCTTGACGGATGATACAAGTGGTAGACTCCATGACACAGGTGTGCTGACTGGGAACCTTCTAAGCGTCGGCCTCGCTAGCGCAATTCTCCTCCAAAAGCTCGTCCTCCTCCAAGTCTGGCCAAGTAAATAGCCAGGGACAAGCCAGTGAGTACTTTTGAATGTACTCGCAAACATTATGAACATAAGATATACCGAATGCAAATGCCATGATAGATGAACTACATGCATGCAAACAATTATCAAAACTTGGCAAGGTGAAACATGGTTAGCGCAGAAATAAATATTAGTATCAACAATATATATAAATAAAAGAAATGCCGGTCGGATGTCAAGTGACACCACGGTAGGACTTGAAGAGAAATGCCAGACGGGTGTTTAAAAGAGAAATCGGACGATACCATCCGAGAACTCAGGCAACGCCACGAAAGGACTTGAAAATAAATGCCAGTCGGGTGTCCACAAGAGTAGTGGCGTGATAAACCGCCTGACACTCGAGGGACGCCACAAAAGGACTTGAAAAGAAATGCCAGTCGGGTGTCCACAAGAGTAGTGGCGTGATAAACCGCCTGACACTCGAGGGACGCCACAAAAGGACTTGAAAATAAAGGCGAGTGTCCGGGGTAGTCTAGCCAGCCCCTGAGACACTCTGGAAAGTAAAAATAAGATCAGAGGGTTAGTCCATAAGCATAATCTTCATCATAATTAAATTCATGATAATACTAACTGCGACAAGAATATCATGCAAACATAAACATGCTCAGGTATATTATTTTCCTCCAGAGACTGACACCGGGACCGATACTTGACCCACCCAACCAAGTCCTTGACCGTGGACGCGGCTATTCGAATAGATATGACTCTGCAGAGGGTGTACTCTTTACCCACACGTATGGGATTCCCTTAGTCAGCACCGGGCACTGGCTAATACCCATTACGGACTTTGGGTTGAAAACACGCCTGACGCGCACACACCGACCAGATGCCAGGAATCACCCACAGCATCGCTCCAGAAACCTTAAGTCAGGGAGGCTACAACCTCCGAAAAGCATGGGATCACTATTAAACGCGCGGATTACAAGGGGTGCCCCCCTCTCGGCTACAACTGGAAACACCCATGCCCCTGACCCGATGACGGCTACAACCTTCATCGTAGTTCTCTGGGTGATGTGCACCCGGACAGGGGTTATCAACTTACTAAGCCGTACCCTCCTTTCGGAAGGACCCGTGGCAGCACGGTGTACAGCTAGGTGTATAGAGCAAGACTCGATCTAGGCCGACTCATGAGGTGTTATTTAAAATATCACCGGTGTTCTTTTAACACCGTCACATGACACTACTATGTCAGTAAAGGACCGTGCCCACCGGCACGTCCAAACCAGCAGTGAAATTCTGCCAACTTAGTAACTTCATGCACGTCAGGGAGATGCTAGTGTGATATGCAAGTAAAGGAAAAAGGTGACATGACCATGCATGCACTTGTGATATAACATGCAACATATGCAGTGCAATACCAAACTATGTAACCATGCAAATGCAAACACCATATCCCAGGTTCAAATAATGCTTGCCTTGTCCAAAATAGTCAGGAGAAAACCCCTCTGAATTTCCAGCAAAAGATCCTTCTTCTTTTTCTGAAAATTCAAATTTGAATTCAATATAAGAATTCCAACACAGAACAGAAAAATGTTCTCAAAATATTTTTAAATAAATCTTAAAAAAAACTAGAGAGGAAAAAGAATAATTTAGCAAAAAGAATCAATTCATTTGGAGCTACAGTTCAAAAGTTATAAACTTTTTAAAACCAGGGGTCTTTCTGCAAAACAGAAGCCCCTGAGCTGTTTTTAAAAGGAAAACGCTTCGGCCTCAGTACGTTTCCCAGTAGAGAAGACGTAAACAGGAAAATACGTTTTCCTTTAAGCTGCCGAAAAAAGAGAGAGAGCTGACGGGTGGGGGCCACCCGTCAGGTTTGAATTGAGCGCTCGCGCGCGAGTACAGAGAGGAGGCGGCGATCGCCGGCGACGATCGCCGGGGTTTCAGAGCCCGGCGCTGGTCGCAGTGTGACCAGCGTGGACTTCCGCATCGGTGGGTGGTGGAGGTGGCCACCGGCGATCACCTGAACGGTGGTGAGCTCGACGCCGGCGGACGGTGGTTCGGGTGGAGTTGGGGCTCATCGGAGAGGGCTTTGGGGTTGGAATTGGCTTAGTGGTTCGACGTGGTGGTGGAAAAAGAGGTGGACTGGCGGAGTTTGGGTGGCTCTGGTGGAGTAGGGGTGAGGTTTGGTTCGTGGACAGAGGCGGCGGAGCGGTGGCCGGAGAGGGAGAAGAAGACCCTCTCGTGGCCGGGTGGGTGGCTAGGAGGAAGATTGGGTGGCGGTGGAGGCGAGTGGTGAAGCTGGAGGGGCTCGGGGTTCCCTTTTATAGGCGAGCCAAGGGTGGCCGAGACGGGCGGATGACGCCGGAGTAAATTGGGTCGCCGTGGTTGGTTTTGGCCGGTGGTCAGGGGCGACGAGGCATTTAAGAGGCCGGTGGAGTTCGCCAGAAGCCTCAGCTTGGACGGGCTCGGGCTCATTGGCCTCGCCCGCGATGCGCTGTCCCGTACGGGTGCGGCGGTGTTGCCAGCTCCGGCGACTGCCACACGGGCCCGGGGCGGCGTGGTCGGCGCGTCTGGTGTGCGGAAATGCGAGAGAGCGACGCGTGGGCGGGAGAGTAGGTAGGGGAGGTGCGGCGCAGTGAATGGAGGCCGGTGGCCGTGGCGGTCCGCTCGGCCTCGCCGTGGATGAGTTCGGGGGTGGCTGCACCGGCCAGCTGCCAGCTCACCGGCGTGGAGAGGCTGGGCGATGGGCCAGGGGAGGGCGGCGGCATTGAAAGCAGGCGACGACGCCGTGCGGGAGGGGAAAGAGAGGAGTGCACGGCATCGCCGGCCCCTGTCGACTGAATTAAGTTCAGTTAACTGAATTAGATTCAGTTATGAACAGTGCGTAGGTTAGGTGTTTGATGAAATGTTTGAGGGTGCTAGGCTTCTTGGATGGTCATGAGACTTGCTGTGGTGGTGTATGGTTGCTCAAAATTGAGTTTGCCAGAAGGCCAAAAATTTTGGTGGAGTTTGGAAATGATTTGGAGCAGGAAATTGATTTCTGGACCAAATTTGAATTGAATAGAATTTGAACTTTTTGAACTGTGGGACCAAATGTTTTTGAAGAAATGGGTTAAGGGTACCATGTATATGCAGGGATAATTTTGGTGGTGGCAAAAGAGTCATATAAAATATAGTCCCTTTGTAAAGTCAAGAAACTATGATTATTTCAAATTCCCTCTTTGGAATTTAAAATGTATTGAAGGAGTATTTTTGTGGAGTGGAAAGGAGTTGAATAAGGTCATAGAAGGTGTGCATGACTTTAGAGGTAATTCTTGGAGTGGCAGAAAAAATATTTGGAGTGGTTTAGGGTGCTAGAAGAGGTGGAAGAAGGCTTTTGCCTTTGAATTATAAAAACCAAAACCAAAACTCTTTAGAAAGAAATAGTTTTGAAAACCCCCAAAAATAAACTAACCCAAATAATTATCACCTTCAAACAGAACCCTCCAAGAAAATTTTTAAATCCTAACTAAAATTTGAAAAAGTTTTCGAAACTCCAAATAAATATTTTTGGGTTGTTACACTTACCGGTGTCTGGAATCACCCACAACACTAGTTAAGCCAAACTTTATGTGGGGAGGCTACAACCTCGACTAGCATGGGATCACAACAATTTATAACGCGCACGAAAATCGGGGAAGCTATCCCCTTCGGCTCCAACCGAAACACCCATGCTCCCGGACCAGGTGGCCTGCCTACCGGATGCAGCCGGTATCTTCCACCGTGGCCTCTCTGTACGGTGTGTGATAGAACAGGGGTCGACAAATTTACTGAACCGCACCCTACCTGTAGTAGGTACACGTGGTAGCACGAAACAAGTATGGGGGTTACTGGAACAAGACTCGATCTATGATCGACTCAGGAGGTTTCAGCTTTACTATATGGTTGGTGTCATATAGCTTGACACCGCTCTCTGACAGGGTCACCACCCCTCATGCTTCATCCTGCCTCACTGCACATCGTTCATCATCACGAGATGTTAGTCACTTAGTTGTGCTCACCGGAACACAACTTTCCTTTGGACTCCGTCCGAACTATCATCAGGCATATGAGGCATGAGAAGTGGTTACTGCCACCAATATCACAAACATAACAGAAAAGATTTTTCACCACAAGTAGATATGCAAGAGTAAGACTTCTACATGAAATAATGATGCTCCATTTTGCCATATCACTGGAGTTCTTGAATAATAGCAAACAACACACAACGTGTATTATCACGGGGTTCAAGATGCTTGCCTTCAAGTAGATGGGGGGAAGAAAAGCATTCCAAGAATTTTTGGAAGCTTTCCCCCTCTTTAAAATCCTAAAAGAAATAAAAGAAAATCAATACATAGACTTAGAACAGCCCCAAAAAGTTGTCTGGAAAATTTTCATATAAATATGAAAATAAACTAGACAATATTTGGGAAACAACAAAAAAAGAATCAAGTCATTTGGATTTATAGCTTAAAAGATATTGCCAGTCAAAGTTCAGTCAACTCTGGTTTAATTAAAAACCAGAAAAAAGAAAACGAACCGACTCAGAAAACGTTTTCAGAGAAGAGAAGACGTACTTCGGGGAAATGCGCCTCCACTTAAACCAGTGGGCGGGGACACGAGGGGCTGACAGTGGGACCTGCGGGCCCATCTGTCATATTTGACTGGTCTACCCGCCTCCTTCCTCATTCGCCCGACGGGGACGGAGCTCCGGTGATCGCCGCCGGCGAACGGCGGCTCCTCGAGGGCGTTCGAGTGCAGGGATGGATCCGCGGGGTTGGTGCGGTCCTCCCGGTGGTCGTGTGGTCGAGGAGGTGGAGGAAAGCGACGGCGACGAGCCTCGCGGCGGACGGCGGCCTCGGTGGGTTTGGAGCTTTGCTATACGGTGGCTCCCGAGCTAGTCTGAAGTGATGGGTGGCTCCGCAAGATCACAGGGAGTCGGACGGTGGTGCTGGCTGGACGGGAGGGGCGATGTTTGCGACTAATTGGACTAGAGCGCGATGGCGGCCGTATTCGCCGAAGATGAAGAAGAACGCTTCTTGGGGACGAATGGCTGCCACGGGGTTGCTCTGCGGGGTGTCTAGTGATCGTCTGTTGCTGCGGAGGGGTTCGGGACGCTCTTAAATACGCGATCAAGGTCGGTTCGACGATGGCCGAGGATAAGGACAACGGCGGCGGCATTAATGTGGAGCAGGAGAGGTGGGGGCTGGCCAGCAGAACTTGCAGAGGTAGACGACACATTTCTGGATGAGCACGGCGGCCTGGGACGCTCGGGGGCGCGCCAGGTGGCTCGTACGGCGCCGACCACAGCAGGCGGTGGTGGCGGCTAGCTCCTGGCTTGCCGGAGACATGGCGAGGGTCTGTGGCGCTTTTGAGGAGATGAGGGCAGCAGCTTGGCTCGACGCGGCAGGCTGCAGTGGTTTGGATAAGCACGGGGGAGACATGCCAGGGACGCGGCGGCTCGGGCGCGGCACGTGCAAAACGCGCGCTCTCGCCGCGCTCTGTGCATGCACGGCAGGTGCTCGACGAAATGCCAGAGCGGCCAAACCTGCGTGGATGCCAAAGCAACTCAGCAGCCTTATGCTAGAGGTAGCTAGGAGGTTAGTTGACATGGCTGCTAGGTCAGGGGTTCAAGTCCACCATGTGAACTAAGAACTATGCCAGCACTGGTCATGCGCACAAGGTGCTCGACAGAATGCTATGGGCATGGGGGCATCTCCACTGGTGGTCAAACTCTCCAGATCATAGCCTCCTTAGGTGAAAGAGATGGTGGCAGGGCTAGTTGGGCAAAACCAGAAACTTGTTAGTGCAAGTTTTGCAAATCTTCAGTCCTGGACAGAAAATGCAGAGCATTGTTTCATGAACCAAAACTACCCCAATAGGCCCACTCTTCTGGACTCAAGGGTTTTGCAAGAGAGACTATAAGCATGAGGAAGCTCAAGGGCACTAGAGCAAAACAGACTAGGGTTGCAGTGCAAAACACCAAACTGAACCAGAATGGAAAAGAGGTTGGTTCACTCAAATTCTCCAATGGACCTAAAAGGGTTTTTGCATAAAGTTGAATAACATACTGCTATGAACATCCCATAATTTTTGTGGGAGCATTACAGGAATATTTGAAGGGGTTGCAGTGCAATTTGGCCTACTGGACCAGATTGGGAAACATGTTGTGGAGCTCAAAATATTAAATGAAATAAATATATTCTAGAATAAAAGTGATCTAATGGCATTACCTGACATCTCCAATTTTTGGTTGAAATTTTAAATAAATTTATCAAGTGGTTGCAGTTCAAAAGAGGCCTTAAAACTAGGGGCAACCATTTATATAGGGAAGAAAAATTTAGGGAGAAATTATATAATTAATCCTTCTGATATAAGCAAAGTTTTTAATGGGTGCATAAGAGAATCTAATATTAGCTGGAAAGTTTTCACTAGGGGTAAAACCTCCAACATATCAGAACAAGAATGGTTCTGGAGTCCAAAGAAACATTCAGCAAAAGGCAAAATTTTAATTAACTGACAAAATTTTAATTAATAAAACATTGCTAAATTTTTGGGGTGTTACATTCATGACAAGCTCGGGTTCATCGAAAACAGAGTTCACATACATCTACTATGATGTTTTCGATGTTGGGGTTTTTTCCGGTTCTCTTTGTGAGTCTTAGACCTTATGGTCATCTTGATGACAAGCTCGAGTTCATCGAAAACGGAGTTCACATGCATCTTCTATTATGTTTTCGATGTTGGAGGTTTTCCTTGTTCTTCTCTGATGAAGGATTCATTCCTCCATATCTTAGGCATACCTCCCTGCCTCTACTTACTATAACCAGTCGCTATTTTGTAGCTTCATTCCTTCTAAGCCTTACGCCCATTTTGGCAATCGATGCCAACGGGGGAGAACTTTCAGAGAGTTTTGTGGAGAAGTTTAGAGAGTCATCTAGTCATCTCCTCTTGCTTTAGTTTTGTTCCTAAGCTTTTGCATCTCATGCGCATACATTATTGTTGCATGTTAAGGTGATGCATAATTCCTTATATAAACTCTCTTGAAAGTGATTGTCATCAATTACCAAAATGGGGGAGATTGAAAGAACATGTGGTGCCCCCATGTTTGGTTTTGGTAATTCATGACAATCTCTATGGACTAATGGTTGCCTTGAGTTATATTTGATGGATTTGTCCATTGGTTTTTCTTGGAGTCCATTTGTTGGTTTCAAGGAGAGTTTGTGATGACCAAGGTGCTGTTCAGTGAATTACCTAAAGATTGGTCATGTGAGAGGTTGATCAAGACTAAGTGAAAGAGTGAATCAAGTTGATCAACACACAAAGCATAGAAGATGTACCGAGAGGGATCAAGTGATCCCATGGTATGGTAAGCATTGTCAATTACGCTTTGTGTACTAACCCTTGGTCTTCACGAGAGTTCTTTGTGGGGTTAGGTCATGGTGTGCAAGTTCAAGTGATGCATCACGAGGAGATCAAGTGCTTGTACCTTGCCGTCCATTGTGGTGACAATGCAATTGTGAAGATATGCCAAAGGGTGGCTCCCCAATAGTTGAGTATGGGGGAGCAATCTACTAGTCTTCACCGAGCCAACATAATCAAGAAAGGTGGTCCAACTTGAGGAAGTCAAGATCGTCTACATCTAGCTCAAGTGAACTTTGTGCAAGGAAAAGGTTTGCCCTTGATAGGTTTTCTATTTTACCAGTCTCATGGTGGTAGTTGGGTGACCGGGTGATAGGATTTATTGCAATACTATCAAGGGGGGCTCTCAATGAGTAGCTTGATCATATCGTTCATAGAGAGCTCAAACCACTACATGTTTTCATCATATTTCTTGGTTCTTGTTTGGTTCTTCTCCTTGTCAGATTTGGAGCTTATGGTCATTTTCATGACAAGCTCGGGTTCATCGAAAACAGAGTTCACATACATCTACTATCATGTTTTTGATGTTGGGGTTTTTGCCGGTTCTCTTTGTGAGTCTTATAGCTTATGGTCATCTTGATGACAAGCTCGAGTTCATAGAAAATGGAGTTCACATGCATCTTCTATGATGTTTTCGATGTTGGAGGTTTTGCTGGTTCTTCTCTGATGAAGGATTCATTCCTCCATATCTTAGGCATACCTCCCTGCCTCTACTTACTATAACCAGTCGCTATTTTGTAGCTTCATTCCTTCTAAGCCTTTCGCCCATTTTGGCAATCGATGCCAATTGGGGAGAAGTTTCAGAGAGTTTTGTGGAGAAGTTTAGAGAGTCATCTAGTCATCTCCTCTTGCTTTGGTTTTGTTCCTAAGCTTTTGCATCTCATGCGCATACATTATTGTTGCATGTTATGGTGATGCATAATTCCTTATATAAACTCTCTTGAAAGTGATTGTTATCAGTTACCAAAATGCAGGAGATTGAAAGAACATGCGGTGCCCCCATGTTTGGTTATGGTAATTGATGACAATCTCTATGGACTAATGGTTGCCTTGAGGTATATTTGAAGGATTTGTCCATAGGTTTTTCTTGGAGTCCATTTGTTGGTTTCAAGGAGAGTTTGTGATGACCAAGGTGCTATTCAGGGAATTACCTAAAGATTGGTCATGTGAGAGGTTGATCAAGACTTAGTGAAAGAGTGAATCAAGTTGATCAACACACAAAGCATAGAAGATGTACCGAGAGGGATCAAGTAATTCCATGGTATGGTAAGCATAGTCAATTACGCTTTGTGTACTAACCCATGGTCTTCGCGAGAGTTCTTTGTGGGGTTAGGTCACAGTGTGCAAGTTCAAGTGATGCATCATGAGGAGATCAAGTGCTTGAAGCGTTCTTCCATTGTGGTGACAATGGACTTGTGAAGATATGCCAAAGCGTGGCTCACCCATAGTGGAGTATGGGGGAGCAATCTACTAGTCTTCACCGAGCCAACACAATTAATAAAGGTGGTCCAACTTGAGGAAGTCAAGATCGTCTACATCTAGCTCAAGTGGACTTTGTGCAAGGCAAAGGTTTGCCCTTGATAGGTTTTCTATTTTACCGGTCTCATGGTCGAAGTTGGGAGACCGGGCTATAGGATTGATTGTCGTACTGTCAAGGGGGGCTCTCAATGAGTAGCTTGATCGTATCGTTCATAGAGAGCTCAAACCATTGCATGCTTTCATCATCTTTCTTGGTTCTTGTTTGGTTCTTCTCCTTGTGAGATTTGGAACTTATTGTCATTTTCATGACAAGCTCGGGTTCATTGAAAACAGATTTTACATACATCTACTATGATGTTTTCGATGTTGGGGTTTTTGCCGGTTCTCTTTGTGAGTCTTAGAGCTTATGGTCATCTTGGTGACAAGCTTGAGTTCATCGAAAACGGAGATCACATGCATCTTCTATGATGTTTTCGGTGTTGGAGGTTTTGCTGGTTCTTCTCGGATGAAGGATTCATTCCTCCATATCTTAGGCATACCTCCCTGCCTCTACTTACTATAACCAGTCGCTATTTTGTAGCTTCATGCCTTCTAAGCCTTTCGCCCATTTTGGCAATCGATGCCAATGGGGGAGAAGTTTCAGAGAGTTTTGTGGAGAAGTTTAGAGAGTCATCTAGTCATCTCCTCTTGCTTTGGTTTTGTTCCTAAGCTTTTGCATCTCATGCGCATACATTATTGTTGCATGTTATGGTGATGCATAATTCCTTATATAAACTCTCTTGAAAGTGATTGTCATCAATTACGAAAATGGGGGAGATTGAAAGAACATGTGGTGCCCCCATGTTTGGTTTTGGTAATTGATGACAATCTCTATGGACTAATGGTTGCCTTGAGTTATATTTGAAGGATTTGTCCATAGGTTTTTCTTGGAGTTCATTTGTTGGTTTCAAGGAGAGTTTGTGATGACCAAGGTGCTATTCAGGGAATTACCTAAAGATTGGTCATGTGAGAGGTTGATCAAGACTAAGTGAAAGAGTGAATCAAGTTGATCAACACACAAAGCATAGAAGATGTACCGAGAGGAATCAAGTGATCCCATGGTATGGTAAGCATTGTTAATTACGCTTTGTGTACTAACCCATGGTCTTCGCGAGAGTTCTTTGTGGAGTTAGGTCATGGTGTGCAAGTTCAAGTGATGCATCACGAGGAGATCAAGTGCTTGAAGCTTGCCGTCCATTGTGGTGACAATGGACTTGTGAAGATATGCCAAAGCGTGGCTCACCCATAGTGGAGTATGGGGGAGCAATCTACTAGTCTTCACCGAGCCAACACAATTAATAAACGTGGTCCAACTTGAGGAAGTCAAGATCGTCTACATCTAGCTCAAGTGGACTTTGTGCAAGGCAAAGATTTGCCCTTGATAGGTTTTCTATTTTACCGGTCTCATGGTCGTAGTTGGGAGACCGGGTTATAGGATTGATTGTCGTACTGTCAAGGGGGGCTCTCAATGAGTAGCTTGATCGTATCGTTCGTAGAGAGCTCAAACCATTGCATGCTTTCATCATCTTTCTTGGTTCTTGTTTGGTTCTTCTCCTTGTGAGATTTGGAGCTTATGGTCATTTTCATGACAAGCTCGGTTTCATCGAAAACATATTTTACATACATCTACTATGATGTTTTCGATGTTGGGGTTTTTGCCGGTTCTCTTTGTGAGTCTTAGAGCTTATGGTCATCTTGGTGACAAGCTTGAGTTCATCAAAAATGGAGACCACATGCATCTTCTATGATGTTTTCGATGTTGGAGGTTTTGCTGGTTCTTCTCTGATGAAGGATTCATTCCTCCATATCTTAGGCATACCTCCCTGCCTCTACTTACTATAACCAGTCGCTGTTTTGTATCCTCATGCCTTCTAAGCCTTTCGCCCATTTTGGCAATAGATGCCAATGGGGGAGAAGTTTCAGAGAGTTTTGTGGAGAAGTTTAGAGAGTCATCTAGTCATCTCCTCTTGCTTTGGTTTTGTTCCTAAGCTTTGGCATCTCATGCGCATAAATTATTGTTGCATGTGATGGTGATGCATAATTCCTTATATAAACTCTCTTGAAAGTGATTGTCATCAATTACGAAAATGGGGGAGATTGAAAGAACAGGTGGTGCCCCCATGTTTGGTTTTGGTAATTGATGACAATCTCTATGGACTAATGGTTGCCTTGAGTTATATTTGAAGGATTTGTCCATAGGTTTTTCTTGGAGTCCATTTTTTGGTTTCAAGGAGAGTTTGTGATGACCAAGGTGCTATTCAGGGAATTACCTAAAGATTTGTCATGTGAGAGGTTGATCAAAAGTAAGTGAAAGAGTGAATCAAGTTAATCAACACACAAAGCATAGAAGATGTACCGAGAGGGATCAAGTCATTCCATGGTATGGTAAGCATTGTCAATTATGCTTTGTGTACTAACCCATGGTCTTCGCGAGAGTTCTTTGTGGGGTTAGTTCACGGTGTGCAAGTTCAAGTGATGCATCACGAGGAGATCAAGTGCTTGAAGCTTCCTGGCCATTGTGGTGACAATGGACTTGTGAAGATGTGCCAAATCGTGGCTCACGTATAGTGGAGTATGGGGGAGCAATCTACTAGTCTTCACCGAGCCAACGCAATCAAGAAAGGTGGTCCAACTTGAGGAAGTCAAGATCGTCTACATCTAGCTCAAGTGGACTTCGTGCAAGGCAAAGGTTTGCCCTTTATAGGTTTTCTATTTTACCGGTCTCATGGTGGTAGTTGGGAGACCGGGTTGTAGGATTGATTTCCGTACTATCAAGGGGGTTCTCAATTAGTAGCTTGATCGTATCGTTCGTAGAGAGCTCAAACCATTGCATGCTTTCATCATCTTTCTTGGTTCTTGTTTGGTTCTTCTCCTTGTGAGATTTGGAGCTTATGGTCATTTTCATGACAAGCTCGGGTTCATCGAAAACAGAGTTCACATACATCTACTATGATGTTTTTGGTGTTGGGGTTTTTGCTGGTTCTCTTTCCGAGTCTTAGAGCTTATGGTCATCTAGATGACAAGCTCGAGTTCATCGAAAACGGAGTTCACATGCATCTTCTATGATGTTTTCGATGTTGGAGGTTTTGCTGGTTCTTCTCGGATGAAGGATTCATTCCTCCATATCTTAGGCATACCTCCCTACCTCTACTTACTATAACCAGTCGCTGTTTTGTAGCTTCATGCCTTCTAAGTCTTCCACCCATTTTGGCAATCGATGCCAGTGAGGGAGAAGTTTCAGAGAGTTTTGTGGAGAAGTTTAGAGAGTCATCTAGTCATCTCCTCTTGCTTTGGTTTTGTTCCTAAGCTCTTGCATCTCATGCGCATATATTATTGTGGCATGTTAAGGTGATGCATAATTCCTTATATAAACTCTCTTGAAAGTGATTGTCATCAATTACCAAAATGGGGGAGATTGAAAGAACATGTGGTGCCCCCACGTTTGGTTTTGGTAATTGATGACAATCTCTATGGACTAATGGTTGCCTTGAGTTATATTTGAAGAATTTGTCCATAGGTTTTTCTTGGAGTCCATTTGTTGGTTTCAAGGAGAGTTTGTGATGACCAAGGGGCTATTCAGGGAATTACCTAGAGATTGGTCATGTGAGAGGTTGATCAAGACTAAGTGAAAGAGTGAATCAAGTTGATCAACACACAAAGCATAGAAGATGTACCGAGAGGGATCAAGTGATCCCATGGTATGGTAAGCATTGTCAATTAGGCTTTGTGTACTAACCCATGGTCTTCGCGAGAGTTCTTTGTGGGGTTAGGTCATGGTGTGCAAGTTCAAGTGATGCATCACGAGGAGATCAAGTGCTTGAAGCTTGCCGTCCATTGTGGTGACAGTGGACTTGTAAAGATATGCCAAAGCGTGGCTCACCCATAGTGGAGTATGGGGGAGAAATCTACTAGTCTTCACCGAGCCAACGCAATCAAGAAAGTTGGTCCAACTTGAGGAAGTCAAGATCGTCTACATTTCGCTCAAGTGGACTTCGTGCAAGGCAAAGGTTTGCCCTTGATAGGTTTTCTATTTTACCGGTCTCATGGTGGTAGTTGGGACACCGGGTTATAGGATTGATTGTCGTACTATCAAGGGGGGCTCCCAATGAGTAGCTTGATCGTATCGTTCATAGAGAGCTCAAACTACTGCATGCTTTCATCATCTTTCTTGGTTCTTGTTTGGTTCTTCTCCTTGCGAGATTTGGAGCTTATGGTCATTTTCATGACATGCTCGGGTTCATCGAAAACAGAGTTCACATACATCTACTATGATGTTTTCGATGTTGGGGTTTTTGCCGGTTCTCTTTGTGAGTCTTAGAGCTTATGGTCATCTTGATGACAAGCTCGAGTTCATCGAAAATGGAGTTTACATGCATCTTCTATGATGTTTTCGATGTTGGAGGTTTTGCTGGTTCTTCTCTGATGAAGGATTCATTCCTCCATATCTTAGGCATACCTCCCTGCCTCTACTTACTATAACCAGTCGCTATTTTGTAGCTTCATTCCTTCTAAGCCTTTCGCCCATTTTAGCAATCGATGTCAATGGGGGAGAAGTTTCAGAGAGTTTTGTGGAGAAGTTTAGAGAGTCATCTAGTCATCTCCTCTTGCTTTAGTTTTGTTCCTAAGCTTTTGCATCTCATGCCCATACATTATTGTTACATGTTATGGTGATGCATAATTCCTTATATAAACTCTCTTGAAAGTGATTGTCATCAATTACCAAAATGGGGGAGATTGAAAGAACATGCGGTGCCCCCATGTTTGGTTTTTGTAATTGATGAAAATCTCTATGGACTAATGGATGCCTTGAGTTATATTTGAAGGATTTGTCCACGGGTTTTTCTTGGAGTCCATTTGTTGGTTTCAAGGAGAGTTTGTGATGACCAAGGTGCTATTCAGGGAATTACCTAAAGATTGGTCATGTGAGAGGTTGATCAAGACTTAGTGAAAGAGTGAATCAAGTTGATCAACACACAAAGCATAGAAGATGTACCGAGAGGGATCAAGTAATCCCATGGTATGGTAAGCATTGTCAATTACGCTTTGTGTACTAACCCATGGTCTTTGCGACAGTTCTGTTTGGGGTTAGGTCACGGTGTGCAAGTTCAAGTGATGCATCATGAGGAGATCAAGTGCTTGAAGCTTGCCTTCCATTGTGGTGACAATGGACTTGTGAAGATATGCCAAAGCGTGGCTCACCCATAGTGGAGTATGGGGGAGCAATCTACTAGTCTTCATCGAGCCAACACAATCAAGAAAGGTGGTCCAACTTGAGGAAGTCAAGATCGTCTACATCTAGCTCAAGTGGACTTTGTGCAAGGTAAAGGTTTTCCCTTGATAGGTTTTCTATTTTACCGGTCTCATGGTGGTAGTTGGGAGACCGGGTTATAGGATTGATTATCGAACTATCAAGGGGGGCTCTCAATGAGCAGCTTGATCGTATCGTTCGTAGAGGGCTCAAACCATTGCATGCTTTCATCAGCTTTCTTGGTTCTTGTTTGGTTCTTCTCCTTATGAGATTTGGAGCTTATGGTTATATTCATGACAAGCTCGGGTTCATCGAAAATAGAGTTCACATACATCTACTATGATGTTTTCGATGTTGGGGTTTTTGCCGGCGCCCTGCGGAAGGAGATGGAGGTGTGACGGGAGGGGAGAGGCGCCAGAGACTTGGGTGCGGATGCCCTCTCCCCCCCACTATATATAGGGGCCAGGGGGGGCGCCGGCCCTGGCAGATCCCATCTGCAAGGGGGGCGGCGGCCGAGGGGGGAGACTTGCCCCCCAAGGCATAGGGGGCGCCCCCCTCCCCTAGGGTTTCAACCCTAGGCGCATGGAGGGGGGCCCAAGTGGTGCGCCAGCCCACCAGGGGCTGGCCCCTTCCCCCTTGCGGCCTAGGGGACCCACCGGGATGGGTGGCCCCACCCGGTGGACCCCCGGGACCCCTCCGGTGGTCCCGGGACACTCTCGGTGACCCCCGGAGTTCACCCGATGGCCGAAACTGGACTTCCTATATATCATTCTTTACCTCCGGACCATTCCGGAACTCCCCATCACGTTCGGGATCTCATCCGGGACTGCGAACAACTTTCGGGTTTCCACGTGCATGTATCTCTACGACCCTAGCGTTACCGAACCTTAAGTGTGTAGACCCTACGGGTTCGGGAGACACGTAGACATGACCGAGACCACTCTCCGGTCAATAACCAACTGCGGGATCTGGATACCCATGTTGGTTCCCACGTGTTCCTCGATGATCTTCATCGGATGAACCACTGTGTCAAGGATTCACTCAATCCCGTATATTATTCCCTTTGTCCATCGGTACGGTACTTGCCCGAGATTCGATCGCCGGTATTCCCGATACCTTGTTCAATCTCGTCATGGCAAGTCTCTTTACTCGATCCGTAATCTATCATCCCGTGACTAACTCCTTAGTCACCTTGAGCTCATTATGATGATGTCTTACCGAGTGGGCCCAGAGGTACCTCTCCGTCATACGGAGTGACAACATCCCAGTCTCGGTTCGTACCAACTCAACAGACACTTTCGGAGATACCCGTTGTGTACCTTTATAGCCACCTAATTACGTTGTGACGTTTGGCACACCCAAAGTATTCCTACGGCACCCGGGAGTTGTACAACCTCATGGTCTAAGGAATAAATACTTGACACCGAAAAGCTTATGCATTACGAACTATACGATCTCGTGATATGCTCAGGATTGGGTCTTTGTCCATCACATCATTCTCCCAATGATGTGATCCCGTTATCACCGACATCCTATGTCCATGGTCATGAAACCGTGACCATCTGTTGATCAACGAGCTGGTAACTAGAGGCCTACCAGGGACTCATTGTGGTCTATATATTCACACATGTATCGCTGTTTCCGTACAATACAATTCAAGCATGAATAACAGACGATTATCATGAACAAGGAAATATAATAATAATACTTTTATTATTGCCTCTAGGGCATATTTCCAACAGTCTCCCACTTGCACTAGAGTCAATAATCTAGTTACATTGTGATTTATCGAACACCCATAGAGTCCTGGTGTTGATCATGTTTTGCCCGTGGAAGAGGTTTAGTCAACGGGTCTGCAACATTCAGATCCGTATGCACTTTACAAATATCTATGTCTCCATCTTGAACATAATTCCGGATGGAGTTGAAACGACGCTTGATGTGTTTGGTCTTCTTGTGAAACCTGGGCTCCTTGGTAATAGTAATAGCTGTCAGCACCCCGATTCTAGGTCACACAGGTCTAGCCTGTAACACATTATATCACTTTGCGGCCTCACGCACGGTATCCCCACGGGTGCCACCTTACCTGGCCCGGGACCATTTGCGCATTTTGGCACACGTATATGATAGTGTCGCTAGCATCCATATGACAGAGAACCCGGGCCGACATGACTAGTTATAAACCAAAAGTGGCACTAGATTACAGAGACAGGCATACATGACCCAGCAACGAACATGTCGGTCATCAACGTATGAACCCAAGTCGTAGCAAGCTACAAGGACTTAAAGGATCAACGCGTGACATTTCCCCTAAGGGACAGACACATGAACGAAGAAGGACACATGCCGGCCAGCCTAAGTGTTCCGGAGTAGTAGCAAGCTACCAAGGCTCAGTGGAAGCACTAGGAGACATTTCCCTGTAAGATAGGCTACCAAAGGTAAACAACTAGGTGTCGGATCCCACACATAGCAATACACATTACACGTACGCATAACATGCAAGTATGTGCTGTACAACATGGCATCACAACATAACTCAACAACCCATATAGATAAAGGCCCAGAAGAGCCATCATAGCATTTATTACAAATAGAGGTCACATGACCCATCATACAGAGCATACAGGCAACGGAAGCATAACATGTCTGAGTACAGACAACTACAAATGAAAAAGGCTGAGAAGCCTGACTATCTACAAGACCCTCCCAAGGGTACAAGATCATAGCTGAGGTAACAAGCTAAACGTCGAAGTCCACACGGAAACACTAGCGAGACTGAAGTCTCTCTGCAAAAACATAAATTAAGCAAACGTGAGTACAAAGGTACTCAGCAAGACTTACATCAAAACTGGCTACATATGCATCAGTATCAACAAAGGGATGGTGGAGTTTGACTGCAGCAAGCCAGCTTTGACTCAGTGGCTATCCTAAACTACGACTGCAAGTAATACTTTTGACGTGGCGCACACGAGTCCACATATTCACCAATCAATACACCACTATGGATCCGCTCCCGTCTCCCTACGAGAAGGCCATCCATAGCACTCACGCTTATCTTGCGCGTTTTAGAGTATCCACTTCCACTTGTCTATGAACTGTAGAGGTAACCCCGAAGTCCATTTCCGCGGACACGGCTATTCGAATAGATTATATATAACCCTGCAGGGGTGTACTTCTTCACACACGCTCTCTCCACTTACCGCCATGTACACGTCATGTATCTCGGCAACCTTCAAGCTGAAGCCTGGCGAGGGTGTCGGCCACGACCTGACTAACCACACAAGTCTCTCGTCCAGGTTTATCGCCTATTTGGGTTCCATCCGTGGGGAGATCCGGTCGGGGTGTCGCTCACGGCCCCAAATGATGTGTACAGGGTTCCCGCATCACCAAACGGGCGATCGGTACACCATGCCACGTACCTGCCGCGTCACAGCCCACCCCGAGGGTCAGCGCTGCGCACGACCTCCAGTAAAATACAAACACCAGAAACTAATTGCAACTCCTGGACAGAGATCATGTTGATTAATAAGTTGAGAGAGTCAATTAAGGATCCCAATGTGTGGTAGTAGCTGTTTCATGGACCAACCAACACAGAACTCAGTTCCTGAGGACGGCTGCAATGAGACAACCCACCATGTACTTCTACATAGCCTCTCATCGCTACCTTTACCAAATCGTGTTCACACACTTAGCTCTCAACAGTAGGACATGTTCACCACATTCCAATTCATCCCCGATGAATCAGATCTGACACAACTCTAAACAATAGTAGGCATAACCAGAAAGCATGAATGAGTAGGCACAACATGGCTCAAACAACTCCTACTCATACTAGTGGGTTTTAACTATTTACTGTGGCAATAACAGGTCATGCAGTGGAAAGGGGTTCAACTACCGCAGCAGGTAACAGTTGAAGCGTTGTTGTCCTAATGCAGTAAAGAGAGCAAGAGCGAGAGTGTGGGATTGTATCTGAATGCTCAATGGGGTTTTGCTTGCTTGGCACTTCTGAAGATAACATTGGGTCTTCATCGGTGTCATCGATCAAATCGTCGGAACACGTATACTGAAAGGGAACAACACCGGCAACAGAGAAAGAAACACAATCAATGCAATGCACAATATGATGCATGATCATGACATGGCAATATGATGTGATTTGGCCTAATGCAACTAGCAACCAAATTAAATGAAGTTGGTTTGAACCAAAGGTTCAAATTCAAACTCCATATGTGATTATTCAAATGCCAATTATTCAAATTGTCCTAAACAGTGGCTGTAAGTTATTCAAACATGCATGAGAATGCCATAAACAGATTCCTTATATTTTTCTGATCATTTTTCATATATAAATTATTTTCATCTGAGCTACGATTGATTTTATATGATTTTTAGAAGTTTTGGCTATTTTCTGAAATAAATAAATCATTTCTGATTTATTTAAAATTCCAGAAAAGCATTTATGACATCAGCACTGTGTCATTCTAAAGTCACCTAGTCAACAGGGTCGGCCAGGTTCAAACCTGACGCTTGGGACCCATTGGTCAGTGACCCAGGGCTGGTTAGGGTAGCTGACATGTGGGCCTAGTCAATGCCACGCCAGCACGGTCAAAACTGACGCGTGGGGCCACTGTGGTTAACTTAAACTAAACAGGAACTAAACTGTGCTTAATTAAGTGTGCGGGGCCCATGTGTCAGTGGCTCTAGGGGTGATTAGTGGGGTAATTAGTCCCTAATTAAGTGGCCACGTTGGCAGTCGCCGGAGACAGGCCGGCGGCGACCAAAACAACGGCGGAGGCTCGCCGGAGTTGCTCGGGCTCGCGCTAGAGACGGCGTTTTTGCTTGCTGAGGGTACCAGGGCGTAGCCCTTGCTCGCCCGCACCCATCCCCGCAAGTGGGAGGAGCTGGGGTGGCCGGAGCTCGTCAGAAATGAGCTCGCGGTGGCGCCGGAACCGGGCCTCGGTAGTTTCGGGGCTGCGGTGCGCTAGGGGAGGGGCTGATGGGCTAGGTCGCGTGTACGGGTCACCAGAAGCACGCTGGTGCCACGGGTTCGAGCGGAGGGGCTCGAGAGCATGGGGCTCGCCGGCCATGGCGGACGATGGCGTCGGGTGCTCGCGGGTCGGCGGCTACAGCTCGCAAACGAGATGGAGGAGAGGGGGGTTAGGGTGAGTAGCTCACGGCGGGGTTGAAGGAGGTCCCAGAAGGCTCGGGGAGGCAGCAGACGTCGCGAATTCGACGGCGAGGTCGCCGGCGGCTGGAGGTTGAAGAAGGGGCGGGGTCGACGCTGTAGGGCTCCCGCAGTCGCGTGGGCCGACGGAGAGGATGAGGGAGACACGGCGGAGCCCGGGGGCGTGTCGGAGAGGCGAGGGGGAGGCTGTGGCCGCGACAACGGCGAACGGCGGCGACGGGCGTGTTCGGTGGTGCGGGAGAGAGGACCAGAGGAGAGGGAGAAGAGATCGAGGGGGAGTGAGAGGGGCTTGGGGGCGTGCGTGGCGTCTTCAGGGGGGTCGGGGAGGCCGACGGAGCAGGAGGTGGCGGGGAGACGTTGCTACGGCCGGCTGTGCGCCGGGCACGCAGCTGCTTCTCCTCCTGGCAGGATGAGGAAGACAGTGCTGCCCCTGGTGGGCCGGGCCTGTAGCTGGGCCACACAGGAGCTGGGCCAGGCGGGCTGCTAGGTAAGCCAGGTAGTTTCCTCTCTCTCTGTTTTCTATTTTAATTTCTGTTTCTGTTTTTCTTTCTTTGTTTATTATCTTTTGCCACTGTTTGGAAATTTAACAATTTCAAACAATGCCAAAAACTCCTCTGAATATTTTTATTTTGCTTGCTGGACTTTTCCAGAAGCTCATAAAACATTTCAGGGGTATTTGAAATTATATTCTAGTTATATGAATATAATTCAAATTCAAATAGCTAATGATTTAAATTCAAAGTCCCAGAAATAAATCCTTAAAAAATGTTCCTAAATTTTGGTTTGGTCACAAAGCCTTGCCAAAATTATCAAACATTGATGAAGGCATTTTGGGTTCATTGAATGCATTTTTTAGGCTGGACCTATTTGGATTTCAAGGTGCTAGGGTTTGAACATCCCCAATTCAAGTTTAACAAAATTTAAACATGATGCACAAGCAAGACTAACTGGACCAGAGCAGGCCAGAACTAGGGATGTGACAACTCACCCCCACTAAACAAGAATCTCGTCCTGAGATTCAAGCGTAGGGTAAGAAATCAGAGGGGACACTAACTAACACAATCTTCACGATCCAAGAGCCCTTCATATGAATGTTGATTGCTAGCATCATGTTGATCTTGAAACCCTTGCTTTTGAGGTCTTTGTCCAACACGGTGATGACGAAAGAAACTCCGCAATAGTTGATCTTGTGAAAGATCGGGCAACTCAAGATCAACTCTTGGAGTGAGACGTTGAAACATCTCTTGAGATGAGACACGAAGTACACCTCCAGGGGGATGGAGTGAAACAAACGATGAAGGTTCACCTAGTGGCAATAATTCCACACCTAGAAGATGGTGATCGATGTCACTAGACGGGGCACCTTTAAAGAAGATGACTCGTAGAGTTATTCCCTTAAGTGGCAAAAAGAATTACTTTTGATATAGAGATCATTGAGATTCTCTATACCAGCCTAAGGCAAACACAATCGATCGTTTGACGGAGTCCGAAGGAATGACATTCTTGGGCCAGAATGGATGATGTGGACTACCTTGTTGAAATCAGCACAAGGGATGATCTTGCTTATCATCGGAAATGGATGGGACCCATGGCAAGTCCACTTCTGAAGATAATCCTGAACAGTAGTAGCTGAGAAAGGTAACCCATGGAAAATTGGCACATGGCGGTGCAAGCTGGGAACAAAATGCAAATGCTGGGAATGATTCTGGTAAATGGGAAGAATCCCAACAGTAGAGAGTAAATCTACTCTTTGAGAGTGTATAATATAACCAAGAACACTGGAAGCAATCCCGGTTAGTGTCGAGGATAACACCTAGTGCTTGTGCGTGCTCTCAAGAACTCACTACAGGAATCAGCTTCTTTGCCGACTGCCATGGCAGATGGCAAAGGCATGAATGGCAGTCGGCAAAGCTCTTTGCCGACTGCTAGCTGTCGGCAAACAGTCCGGCTCAATTCCTGGCGGTAAAGGCCTTCTTTGCCGTCTGCTTCACAGAAGCAGTCGGCAAAGCTCTTTGCCGTCAGTCGTTTGCGGCCAGCAGACGGCAAAGAGCGTAGACGTCAGTGAGGTGAGGTGGGAGCCGTTAGGGGTTAACGGCGTGCTTTGCCGACTACTAGCAGTCGGCAAAGATAGCCTCTTTGCCGTCTGCCAGCAGTCGGCAAAGAGCTTAGCCTCTTTGCCGTCTGCCAGCAGTCGGCAAAGACCTTAGCCTCTTTGCTGTCTGCCAGCTGACGGCAAAATGCCCAAATAGGCAACCCAGTGTTCCCAGGTTGCGCAGGTAGCTGCCACGTGGCCTTCTTTGCCGACTGCTAGCTGTCGGCAAAGCTCTTTGCCGTCTGCTAGCAGTCGGCAAAGCTCTTTGCCGACTGCTAGCAGACGGCAAAGAGCCTATATAACCCCTGTTTTTAATTGAATTCATTCAATTTGACAGAAATTCATAGATATACACAGTACTATACTATACACAGTACAGTTCACATCTCCATGCAGCAGCACACACAAATTAAGACTGTTTCATTTTATACACACACAAATTAACATCTCCATGTACATCATCACACCATGGGGGGCTGGCTAGCATCTTGTTCTGACTGGAAATTAATTTTGCACAAAATTTATCCTTACAAAGACATCACACCTCTACAATCCCTCTTTGCTTAGCAAACCAAACGCCTGAACCATTTGCATCAACTCAAAAAAGTCAAAAGCACCAAAGGCAAGCAGCCACCAGCATGCTCTTACCAAACCTACATACAACAGAGAATGGGAAGTCGAAGTCACGGTCAAGGTTGTCGGCTTGGCCTTGGTGTCTCGGTCATCCTCCTCGTCAATGGAGCCAGGCGCCTACTGCAAAAAAGTGGTATTCTCAGCAAAAAGCATTCCTCAAAGTGAGATATATTTGGTCAACTACTTGCAAGATTCCACCTTATACCTTCTCTTATACGTCCTTTCAATTTATTTGCTTTGAAACCAAACATATACTGGATGAATTATGAGAACTAACCGGAACTCTTATACTGCCAGATTGTAATACTACAATAAGCCGGGATGAAAATACAAAGCCCCAGATTTGACAGTAAACCAATAGAACTATGCACAAACCAAAAACATGAGGCTGTTATGATTTAAACTGATTTCGCCTCCGCTTGCATCCAAATCTTCCTCATGACTTATTTATGCAACCACAAAATTCTTTGAAGAAAACATGAGGCTGTTATGATTTAAACTGATTTAGACTCTCATGTGCGTTTTAGCCATTTTACTAATACTATTTTAAAAGCAAGAGATATTTTTAAACGACACTAACAGTGCAAGCTTAGATAATGAGTTTCTTTGAACAAACATTAACTCAAAGGTAGGGGCATACATAAGAAGATTCAAAATCCACGGTATTAATGGTACTAGTCCATATATAGTCATACTGAAAACGCAGGCCGTACAGTTTACAAGAGGGGAAACTTATGGAAAGGTGGGGCAAAGTGAGGCATAATTGTCATCAAAGATCGCTAGTAGTAACAAGATTGGGTGGTCAGTAGAATATCAATAATCTTAAGCAACATCACAGTAAGGAAGATAGCATAACTATAAAAAAAAGGTCCAATGTTTAGCACTTGATTGTTGAACTTACATCAACAACATCGGTACCCTTGTCCATTAAATCAATCTTCGTGAGCACACCGAAGGTCCGTTCACCTGAATCAACAAAAAGTTCAAGCTCAGAAATGGTGGAAGTGCCAAGAGAAATGGTACTTGAATTAAACACAATAATTATACGTGAATTTTCCTTTCCATTAACAGAGTTGGCCCACAATAGGATCACACACACAAAATTGAATATATCAAGCCAATTGTCAATATAATATGGTTGATATCCACAAAGATAAATTACAAGGTACAGGTATTATCAGTAGTTATCATTATGTCTCCTGTTGGTTCAAGAAATAAGGTGAAGATAACATCAGTTTGAAGCTTCGTAGCATACTAAAAGTAAAGAAACCCAGGATAATAAGCTTTACGAGACATTAGTAATGGGGAACATAACATGACATTAACCACATTACCCAAAATGCAGTTCATCAAACCAGCTGCAACAAAGGCATACCTTTTGGGTCAACTTCCCGTGAAATCTTGATAGCATCAGAAGTCGCAAGGTCCTGATTGGCTGGAGAAACAGCCAGAATGATGCAGTTGGGCTGAAAAAACACCAAAAAAGTTGTTGTTTACACAGTGCATGACACGATAATTAGCCCAAACATGCTACTATATGGGATATGGATGAGAAAAAAGTATACTGGACCAAATATGCATTACATAAATACTTTTAGAATTTGTACATAACCAAATATAGCACCGTCTTATACAGGCAAGACAAGTATGGTAAGCAATGATGAAGAACAAATACTGGGAAGCAAGATTTAAGCTGGTTACACTTAAATACCTTTTCAATGAATGCTCGAACCATGTTTTCAATTTCCTGAACAATACCCTCCGGCTGACCCTCTAACAAGCATAAAGACAGTAGCAAATAAAAGAATGAACATCTTAAACAATAATAATATAAGAACGATGGCTCATATGGTATAGTCACTTACCAACAGCAACTTTAGTAAGCCCAGGAAGATCAATAAGAGTCAAATTGACAACTGCAATGATAAAAAGTGTTACTACATGACAAAACTAGAGACAACAAACCATACAAAGAGATTCTTAAGGGGCAGATACAATATAGCTATCCTACCAATGACTGGGATGACTCCGTACTAAACTGATCAAGGGATAAGCTAAAGGTAAATCACAATACCAGCAGCAAACAACAATCTTTTGAATTAAAAAATGGAGGTGCATGACTATTTAATATTGACAAAGCACTATAATAACACCATTAAACCGCTCCCTGACTTTACAGACATATTACCAGCATTGCTATCAGACCACTTACCGTTTGGAGAAAATATGCTTAGATGGATGGGGACAGATGATATTCCCTTTCCATGGCCAGTTTGTCTGTCAGTTTCATCAGCTATCTCCTTCCTCACCATGGCTGCAACGATACAAATTTCATCATGTGACAAGTAGCATCAAGGTGAACATAAGAAAATGAATTAGAAGAAGCACTTGACAGAGAATTTTGCCAACAATTGCAAGGCTTAGCTTATCTTTTAGGAAATAACGCTACGGCTTAGTGCAGCAGTTTGACTAACAGTGAGTTCTGACATCAAATAGGATGTTTTGATGAGCCTCACGAACTCAAATTACATTCCACATATGCCAATATGGTTCAATATTATCACAATAACCCCTCAACCATGCATTAATCCTAATATATATCATCATCATAGCACTTGAAAACAAGACGAAGAATAGATGAATTACCGAAATCGGTGAATCTCTTCCTGGGGACATGCATGAACTCTGCATACTCCCTGTCTCCATCGATCCTATGGAGTTGCAGAACCAGCGGGCGACGGGTGACAATGCCTGCAGAATCAAACCAAACAGAACAAATTAATGCGTCAGAAAAACAAAACAGAAGGCCAAAATCGACGAGCTCTTGCTGCTTCAATAACCATACCTGAACCCCTGGGCAGGAAATCCTTTCCAACAACGCTCTCCAGCACTGAAGATTTGCCCGAACTCTACAGTGTACCGAAGGAATTCAAATGTCAAAACACAGAACCGCATATGGTATAGCCACTCGTTCTGAGATGCGCTTGAACTACTCTAACAGCGCGAGTTCATGCAGAATTGCTTGCTTGACACTAGGAAGAGAAACAGCACGCCCCCCTAGTTGACCCCAAGTAGTAGTGGTAGTACCTAGCTTACTAGCACTACGCAATTACTGGTCATGTGGGCAGCTACGTGCAATGAAACTATATAACAGATTCAAACAAGCAACGGCGGCCCAAATCTAGCTGCCAGCGCCTACGACGGCCGCAGATCCGAGCACAGCGGGACCGCATCACCGCAGCCAAATCGGGCGGGTCTACCAGCAAGCTCGCGAGATCCACCAGACAGGCAGAGCTGGGGCGCCAGATCCGGCGGGGGGGCAGAGAGAACGAACCTGGCCGCCGACGATGGCGATGGACGGCAGCGAGTCCCAGAGGGTGGGGAGGGCGCTCTCCTCGCCGTGGTCGCCGAGCGCCGTGCAGGCGCGCTGCAGCTTGTTGACGAGCGAGATCAGGTTCTCCATGGCCGCTGGTGTCTCGCCGGCATCTGAGGCGACGTCCACCCGAAACCCTACGCACGGGGGAAGGGTCGCGAGTGAGTGATGGGGGCCTGAAACGGCGGATCTGGCCGGAGGGGATGAAGTAGCGGAGGGAGGCGAGGTCGGGGCTGTGCTGCGCACCGGCCATGACCGCCGGGGCTCGCCGGAATCGGCCGGCGTTCGTGGCGGCGGCTAGGAGGTGTGAGGGGATCGAGAGCGAGGGGTAGCGAGACAGAGGGATGCGTGGGAGGGGATTGGATCGTGGGTCCTAGTGCCAGCCACCTGTTTTCCTTTTTTTTCTTTACCTTGCTTTTTTTAAGGGGAAAACGGGTGGGGGGGAAACAGAGAGGGGAGAGAGAGAGAGAGGGGGAGGAGGTGGGGGCAACGATTTTTTTTTTAACCAAAAAAAAAATATCCCCACCTCTTTGCCGACTGCCGGCAGACGGCAAAGAATCTTTGCCGTCTGCCGGCAGTCGGCAAAGAGGGTAACCGTTAGCCCGCCCACGCCGTGACACTGTGGGCCCCCTCTTACCTCTTTGCCGTCTGCTGGCAGATGGCAAAGAAATCTTTGCCGTCTGCCAGCAGACGGCAAAGAAGTGGCCGGTGTGACCTAGCAAGTGCAGTACCCCCATGGGGCCCACTTTGGTCTTTGCTGTCTGCTGGCAGATGGCAAAGACCTCTTTGCCGTCTGCCAGCAGACGGCAAAGATCTGGCAGATGGCAAAGACCCTCTTTGCCATCAGCTGGTTCTTTGCCGTCTGCTTTGACAAGACAGACGGCAAACAGCCTCTTTGCCATCAGCTGGCAGACGGCAAAGAGCTGGCAGATGGCAAAGACCCAGATTCCAGTAGTGACTTGAGCATTCCCATATTCATCAAGGTTTTACCAATATCCGTGTCAAGGATCCTGGCAACATCACATACTACCATGATGAATAATGCTGGATGATGCAGATGCAAAGGAAGATAACACCTTCTCGGATTTCACCTTGGCGAGGCCAAGGGGACGAAATCTGGATGATCAACCGAGAGACATTTAGCACTCCGCTTCTAACGTTCTCCTTGATGTGCTAGCGTAACCCATTTATTAAAATGGTTTTGTACCTAGAACGTGAAGTAAAAGGTCGGACTTCAGGAGCACAAAAATCCATAAGGAACAACTAGGGAGTAATTCCTACGAAGTCCTTGTGGGGAGGTGGCCAACTTCTTCAATCAAGATTCTACAACAATAGGTCTTCCGGCTGGGTGTGTTGGCCACGACATCCACTTTATCGGTTATCGAGAGACCAATATTATAGTTCTAGGAAAATGCTCCAACCATCATATCTACCTAAGATTCAGTTCTGGTTGGGGTTAGGATATTCCAGACTCATCGAGTCTAGAAAGAAAAATGAAAGTTTGCAACACAAATCGACGAGATGTTGTTGCGAGATTCTCGGGGAGTGATCTACGATAGCAACTCCAAAACATGAGCTGGTTCTACCACACACATGTGAACACGTTGTCCAAGACAAGCATGGACACGTAGTAGTCTTACAATAAAACAGTATCGAGTTCAGGTGGGGAACCATCAACAAGGATAACGAAGTCCTAACATAAGTCATGATTCTTAAGAAGGAACTTCTTCTCCTTTAACAAATCTATCAGTGGCTTGGTGTGCTAGGGATACATACAGAATGAAGATGATCAGTCTATCAGACCATAGAATACTTCGCACGTATGCATGACTGACTTGGGATGACTCTAGAGGAAGTAAAACAAGCTTTCCCAAATTCACGGCGGCAACTTACATCAAGTACTCGTGGATTAGGGGGAAGCCACTTCTTACATCAAGACATCTACTTTATGAGCTAACACAAAGATGATGCTTACAAAAGTTTCCAATGTTGGCTTTAATGTTCAACATGAATCATGGAAAGGATAAACATGTCGCCGGTGGACTCGACAACAATTCATCGAGGCTTCCATAAAAATGGAATTCCATAACTATGTGAACAAGGTGATAGCATTGGTCAGACCAATAGATGTAACGGTGTATGCTTGAGGGGTCAACCACGAGTAA
Organism: Secale cereale; assembly: GCA_902687465.1. NCBI lineage: Eukaryota > Viridiplantae > Streptophyta > Magnoliopsida > Poales > Poaceae > Secale > Secale cereale. The sequence goes on along the minus strand of LR738710.1, from coordinate 87,093,991 downwards.
GACAACATTACGAATACCATTGGTTCTGATTTGATTTGAGGATAGCCCACACTCAAATGAAAGTTTTGGACAAGACAATAGATCCAATAATCGATCACAAGGATCAACCGATCAAGATATCATCTTTCTTCAACACATACACACAAAAGATATCCCTTAGAAGGAACTAAGTCAGGCAAGATTTTATCTTCCAACTCTCCAAGTTGTTGTTTAGCTTAACCAACTAGTCCAGGGTATCCAACACAGTTTCTTGGAGAAGGGGTGGTTATAAGAGAACCAACTTGATCACGAACTCAACATAGCGGTCAGGGAACAACCTGGTAATACTTCCGAGAATATATTCGGAAATCACAAACCACCGATATGTTGCTAAGCCCGAGAACAATCTTGCCTTTCAGGGCAAGACGATATGATCACAAGGGTGAGTGATTTATGCAATCCTAACTCATTGATCAAAGAGTGCACCAGAAAAATGGACTAGATAGCACGATCAATCTTAGAATGGTGATTTAGTAACCAACGTACTAAGAATGAAATTGTTGTCCTTTAACTACCAAGCAACAGGGTTGCTAGGAGTATTGATTTCACACATCACAATTTACTTGTCGGTATTCCGGTTACAATAACACGGAGACCGAGAAATGAGCGATAATGGTGAGAAGTATCACTGTATCAAGAGTTCATAGGAGGTTGTTCAATTCCCATGACATTCTTGACATAAGGACGGTAATACTCCAGGATAGAACATATTAGAAGCTGGATTAGCATTCTTCACCTGCGAAGTACAACTTCTTTGACCCAATCCTGGATATGGATAAGGTACTGGAGTTTGTTTCTCCTAGTCATTCCAGAATAGAATGGCTTGATGGACCACAAGAGTAAAAGGCATCGATGAACACAAGTGCATGACTACTCCTGACTATCAATTGATAGACGAGGATCGGAATATAACTAAAGGGGGACAACTCGGGGAACATATGATTGTCTAAGTTGTAGATGCATAGGTTAGTATGTCGAACGAGTTCCACACATTTCTTCCGAATAACCCATGCAGAAAGGTAGAATTGGCAGAGTCACAATATGAATGGAGTACTACTCAAGAGCACTCGGGTTGTGATCTTTTGGTTTAGAAGAACTTCTGCCATGATGGTTCGTGGTATTTGGAAGAAGGATATACCACGGACCTCGAGGACTATCACAAGGTTACTAATATCCTAAAGGGACGAGCAAATACTACCAACATGAAGTAGGTAGAAAGAATATTGGGTTCAAGAACCCAGAGTAGAATGCCTACTAACTAAATGGCATCACGGGATGCTTTCGAGAACAATGGCCAGAATCATCACACTATGAATATAAAGCATTGCTAGCTTACTGGGTGATCTTCTAAGACACTTAGGGTCATAGTAATAACTCCAACATATTTGTCGAGGTAACAGAGTACCTCAACACACTGACTAGGGTGATTAATCTGGCCTAAAGGAACATTGGGAACATGAAGGATTTGCAAATGCATCGGATTATTTAGAAACCCGGGATGACTCGGACAGCATAACGACTGTAAATGCTCGAAAATACTTTTGAGATCCAAGCAAAAAGGGTAGCATATCCACTTAACATCATAAAGTCAAGGTTCTGAGACCAACAGTTGAACAAACGGAAGTAGTAGAAACTGAACTGAGGGTTGAATCCACAATTAACGTGATCCTGATAATAAAATAAGAAGCCTAGTTTCTTAATCCCCATTGAAAGAAGAAGGTGACTCAGATCAGAAGGTCATGGGGTAAAGGAGTAAAAGAGCCTTACGTTCCCTTCCACAATCAATTCCCTTATATAATTAAAGAGTTTCTAGACACGACTTCGACCAGTTTGGCTTGCTAATCCTACATGCAGTCAGGCTCTGATACCAAAGCTGTCAGCACCCCGATTCTAGGTCACACAGTTCTAGCCAGTAACACATTATATCACTTTGCGGCCTCACGCACGGTATCCCCACGGGTGCCACCTTACCTGGCCCGGGACCGTTTGCGCATTTTGGCACACGTATATGATAGTGTCGCTAGCATCCATATGACAGAGAACCCGGGCCGACATGACTAGTTATAAACCAAAAGGGGCACTAGATTACAGAGACATGCATACATGACCCAGCAACGAACGTGTCGGTCATCAACGTATGAACCCAAGTCGTAGCAAGCTACAAGGACTTAAAGGATCAACGCGTGACATTTCCCCTAAGGGACAGACACAGGAACGAAGAAGGACACATGCCGGCCAGCCTAAGTGTTCCGGAGCAGTAGCAAGCTACCAAGGCTCAGTGGAAGCACTAAGAGACATTTCCCTGTAAGATAGGCTACCAAAGGTAAACAACTAGGTGTCGGATCCCACACATAGCAATACACATTACACGTACGCATAACATGCAAGTATGTGCTGTACAACATGGCATCACAACATAACTCAACAACTCATATAGATAAAGGCCCAGAAGAGCCATCATAGCATTTATTACAAACAGAGGTCACATGACCCATCATACAGAGCATATAGGCAACGGAAGCATTACATGTCTGAGTACAAACAACTACAAATGAAAAAGGCTGAGAAGCCTGACTATCTACAAGACCCTCCCAAGGGTACAAGATCGTAGCTGAGGTAACAAGCTAAACATCGAAGTCCATGCGGAAACACTAGCGAGACTGAAGTCTCTCTGCGAAAACATAAATTAAGAAAACGTGAGTACAAAGGTACTCAGCAAGACTTACATCAGAACTAGCTACATATGCATCAGTATCAACAAAGGGATGGTGGAGTTTGACTGCAGCAAGCCAGCTTTGACTCAGTGGCTATCCTAAACTACGACTGCAAGTAATACTTTTGAGGTGGCGCACACGAGTCCACATATTCACCAATCAATAAACCACTATGGATCCGCTCCCGTCTCCCTACGAGAAGGCCACCCATAGCACTCACGCTTATCTTGCGCGTTTTAGTGTATCCACTTCCACTTGTCTATGAACTGTAGAGGTAACCCAGAAGTCCATTTCCGCGGACACGGCTATTCGAATAGATTATATATAACCCTGCAGGGGTATACTTCTTCACACACGCTCTCGCCACTTACCGCCATGTACACGTCATGTATCTCGGCAACCTTCAAGCGGAAGCCTGGCGAGGGTGTCGGCCACGACCTGACTAACCACACAAGTCTCTCGTCCAGGTTTATCGCCTATTTGGGTTCCATCCGTGGGGAAATCCGGCGGGGGTGTCGCTCACGGCCCCAAACGATGTGTACAGGGTTCCCGCATCACCAAACGGGCGATCGGTACACCGTGCCACGTACCTGCCGCGTCACAGCCCACCCCGAGGGTCAGCGCTGCGCACGACCTCCAGTAAACTACAAACACCAGAAACTAATTGCAACTCCTGGACAGAGATCATGTTGATTAATAAGTCGAGAGAGTCAATTAAGGATCCCAATGTGTGGTAGTAGCTGTTTCATGGACCAACCAACACAGAACTCAGTTCCTGAGGACGGCTGCAATGAGACAACCCAGCATGTACTCCTACATGGCCTCTCATCTCTACCTTTACCAAATCATGTTCACACACTTAGCTCTCAACAGTAGGACATGTTCACCACATTCCAATTCATCCCCGATGAATCAGATCTGACACAACTCTAAGCAATAGCAGGCATAACCAGAAAGCATGAATGAGTAGTCACAACATGGCTCAAACAACTCCTACTCATACTAGTGGGTTTTAACTATTTATTGTGGCAATGACAGGTCATGCAGTGGAAAGGGGTTCAACTACCGCAGCAGGTAACAGTTGAAGCGTTGTTGTCCTAATGCAGTAAAGAGAGCAAGAGCGAGAGAGTGGGATTGTATCGGAATGCTCAATGGGGTTTTGCTTGCATGGCACTTCTGAAGATAACATTGGGTCTTCATCGGTGTCATCGATCACATCGTCGGAACACGTATACTGAAAGGGAACAACACCGGCAACAGAGAAAGAAACACAATCAATGCAATGCACAATATGATGCATGATCATGACATGGCAATATGATGTGATTTGGCCTAATGCAACTAGCAACCAAATTAAATGAAGTTGGTTTGAACCAAAGGTTCAAATTCAAACTCCATATGTGATTATTCAAATGCCAATTATTCAAATTGTCCTAAACAGTGGCTGTAAGTTATTCAAACATGCATGAGAATGCCATAAACAGATTCCTTATATTTTTCTGATCATTTTTCATATATAAATTATTTTCATCTAAGCTACGATTGATTTTATATGATTTTTAGAAGTTTTGGCTATTTTCTGAAATAAATAAATCATTTCTGATTTATTTAAAATTCCAGAAAAGCATTTATGACATCAGCACTGTGTCATTCTGACGTTACCTAGTCAACAGGGTCGGCCAGGGTCAAACCTGATGCGTGGGACCCATTGGTCAGTGACCCAGGGCTGGTTAGGGTCGCTGACATGTGGGCCTAGTCAATGCCCACGTCAGCACGGTCAAAACTGATGCGTGGGGCCACTGTGGTTAACTGAAACTAAACAGGAACTAAACTGTGCTTAATTAAGTGTGCGGGGCCAATGTGTCAGTGGCTCTAGGGGTGATTAGTGCGGTAATTAGTCCCTAATTAAGTGGCCACGTTGGCAGTCGCCGGAGACAGGCCGGCGGCGACCAAAACAACGGCGGAGGCTCGCCGGAGTTGCTCGGGCTCGCGCTACAGACGGCGTTTTTGCTTGCTGAGGGTACCCGGGCGTAGCCCTTGCTCGCCCGCACCCATCCCCGCAAGTGGGAGGAGCTGGGGTGGCCGGATCTCGTCGGAAACGAGCTCGCGGTGGCGCCGGAATCGGGCCTCGGTGGTTTTGGGGCTGCGGTGCGCTAGGGGAGGGGCTGATGGGCTAGGTCGTGTCTACAGGTCACCAGAAGCACGCTGGTGCCACAGGTTCGAGCGGAGGGGCTCGAGAGCACGGGGCTCGCCGGCCATGGAGGACGACGGCGTCGGGTGCTCGCGGGGCGGCGGCTACAGCTCGCAAACGAGACGGAGGAGAGGGGGGTTAGGGTGAGTAGCTCACGGCGGGGTTGAAGGAGGTCGCAGAAGGCTCGAGGAGGCAGCAGACGTCGCGAATTCGACGGCGAGGTCGCCGGCGGCTGGAGGTTGAAGAAGGGGCGGGGTCGACGATGTAGGGCTCCCGCAGTCGCGTGGGCCGACGGAGAGGACGAGGGAGACACGGCGGAGCCCGGGGGCGTGTCGGAGAGGCGAGGGGGAGGCTGTGGCCATGACAATGGCGAACGGCGGCGACGGGCGTGTTCGGTGGTGCGGGAGAGAGGACCAGAGGAGAGGGAGAAGAGATCGAGGGGGAGTGAGAGGGGCCTGGGGGCGTGCGTGGCGTCTTCAGGGGGGTCGGGGAGTCCGACGGAGCAGGAGGTGGCGGGGAGACGTGGCCGCGGCCGGCTGTGCGCCGGGCACGCAGCTGCTTCTCCTCCTGGCAGGAGGAGGAAGACAGTGCTGCCCCTGGTGGGCCGGGCCTGTAGCTGGGCCACACAGGAGCTGGGCCAGGCGGGCTGCTAGGTAAGTTAGGTAGTTTCCTCTCTCTCTCTCTGTTTTCTATTTTAATTTCTGTTTCTGTTTTTCTTTCTTTGTTTATTATCTTTTGCCATTGTTTGGAAATTTAACAATTTCAAACAATGCCAAAGACTCCTCTGAATATTTTTATTTTGCTGGCTGGACTTTTCCAGAAGCTCATAAAACATTTCAGGGGTATTTGAAATTATATTCTAGTTATATGAATATAATTCAAATTCAAATAGCTAATGATTTAAATTCAAAGTCCCAGAAATAAATCCTTAAAAAATGTTCCTAAATTTTGGTTTGTTCACAAAGCCTTGCCAAAATTATCAAACATTGATGAAGGCATTTTGGGTTCATTGAATGCATTTTTTTAAGCTGGACCTATTTGGATTTCAAGGTGCTAGGGTTTGAACATCCCCAATTCAAGTTTAACAAAATTTAAACATGATGCACAAGCAAGACTAACTGGACCAGAGCAGGCCAGAACTAGGGATGTGACAATAGCACCAGTGTTGTCACAGAAGAGAGTCATCGGGCTTGACGCGCTTGGAATGACTCCTAGGTCGGTGATGAACTCCTTCATCCAGACTCCTTCCTGTGCTGCTTCGCAAGCAGCTATGTACTCCTCTTCACATGTAGAATGCACCACGACGCTCTGCTTACAACTGCACCAGCTGACTGCTCCACCATTCAAAATATACACGTATCCGGTTTGTGACTTTGAGTCATCCAGATCTGTGTCGAAGCTAGCATCAACGTAACCCTTTACGACGAGCTCTACGTCACCTCCATAAACGAGAAACATATCCTTAGTCCTCTTCAGGTAGTTTAGGATGTTCTTGACCGTTGTCCAGTGTTCCATATCGGGATCACTTTGGTACCTCCCTACCAAACTTATGGCAAGGGTCACATCAGGTCTGGTACACAGCATGGCATACATGATAGAACCTATGGCCGAGGCATAGGGTATGACACTCATCTTTTCTCTATCTTCTGCCGTGGTCGGCGACTGAGCCTTGCTCAATCTCATACCTTGCAAAACAGGCAAGAACCCCTTCTTGGACTGATCCATATTGAACTTCTTCAATATCTTGTCAAGGTATGTACTTTGTGAAAGACCGAAGAGGCGTCTTGATCTATCTCTATAGATTTTGATGCCTAATATGTAAGCTGCTTCTCCATGGTCCTTCATTGAAAAAATCTTATTCAAGTAGGCCTTTACAGTTTCCAAGAATTCTATATCATTTCCCATCAGCAATATGTCATCCACATATAATATGAGAAATGCTACAGAGCTCCCACTCACTTTCTTGTAGATACAGGCTTCTCCATAAGTCTGTATAAAGCCAAACGCTTTGATCACATCATTAAAGCGAATATTCCAACTCCTAGATGCTTGCACCAGCCCGTAGATCGAGCGCTGGAGCTTGCATACTTTGTAAGCGTTCTCTCGATCAACAAAACCTTCCGGCTGCATCATATACAACTCTTCCTTGAGGAAGCCATTAAGGAATGTCGTTTTGACGTCCATTTGCCATATCTCATAATCATAGAATGCGGCAATAGCTAACATGATTCTGACTGACTTTAGCATCGCTACGGGAGAGAAAGTCTCGTCATAGTCAATCCCTTGAACTTGTCGATAATCCTTAGCGACAAGTCGAGCCTTATAGATGGTCACATTACCATCTGCGTCTGTCTTCTTCTTAAATATCCATTTATTTTCTATGGCGTGCCTATCATCAGGCAAGTCCACCAAAGTCCATACTTTGTTTTCATACATGGATTCTATCTCGGATTTCATGGCTCCAAGCCATTTATTGGAATCCGGGCCCGCCATCGCTTCCTCATAGTTCGAAAGTTCACCATTGTCTAACAACATGATTCCCATGACAGGGTTGCCGTACCACTCTGGTGCGGAACGTGCCCTTGTGGACCTTCGAAGTTCAGTAGTAACTTGATCTGTTTCTTCATGATCATCATCATTAACTTCCTCCCTTGTCGGTGCAGGCACCTTAGGAACAATTTCCTACGCTGCGCTACTTTCCGGTCCAGGAGTGGTGACTGTCACCTCATCAAGTTCTACTTTCCTCCCACTCACTTCTTTCGAGAGAAACTATTTCTCCAGAAAGGATCCATTCTTGGCAACAAAGACCTTGCCTTCGGATTTTGTGGTAGAAGGTGTACCCAATCGTTTCCTTTGGGTATCCTATGAAGACGCATTTTTCCGATTTGGGTTCGAGCTTTTCAGGTTGAAGTTTCTTGACATAAGCATCGCAACCCCAAACTTTCAGAAACGACAGCTTCGGTTTCTTGCCAAACCAAAGTTCATACGGTGTCGTCTCAACGGATTTCGACGGAGCCCTATTTAAAGTGAATGCGGCAGTCTCTAAAGCATAACCCCAAAAAGATAGCGGTAAATCGGTAAGGGACATCATAGATCGCACCATGTCCAACAGAGTACGATTTCGACGTTCGGACACACCGTTACGCTGAGGTGTTCCGGGCGGTGTCAATTGTGAAACAATTCCACATTTCCTAAGGTGCGTGCCAAATTCATGACTCAAATATTCACCCCCACGATCCGATCGTAAGAACTTTATTTTCTTGTCTCGTTGATTCTCAACCTCATTCTGAAATTCCTTGAACTTTTCAAAGGTCTCAGACTTGTGCTTCATCAAGTAGATATACCCATATCTACTGAAGTCATCTGTGAGGGTGAGAACATAACGATAGCCTCCGCGAGCCTCAACACTCATTGGACCGCACACATCGGTATGTATGATTTCCAATAAGTTGGTTGCTCACTCCATTGTTTCGGAGAACGGAGTCTTGGTCATCTTGCCCAAGAGGCATGGTTCGCACGTGTCAAATGATTCATAATCAAGAGACTCCAGAAGTCCATCAGCATGAAGCTTCTTCATACGTTTGACACCAATATGACCAAGGCGGCAATGCCACAAGTATGTGGGACTATCATTATCAACTTTACATCCTTTGGCATTCACACTATGAATATGTGTATCATCACGATCGTGATTCATCAAAAATAAACCATTGACCAGCGGGGCATGACCATAAAACATATCTCTCAAATAAATAGAACAACCATTATTCTCAGATTTAAATGAGTAGCCATCTCGCATAAGACGAGATCCAGATACAATGTTCATGCTCAAAGCTGGTACTAAATAACAATTATTAAGGTTTAAAACTAATCCCGATGGTAGATGTAGAGGTAGCGTGCCGACGACGATCACATCGACCTTGGAACCATTCCCGACGCGCATCGTCACCTCGTCCTTCGCCAGTCTCCGGTTATTCCGCAACTCCTGCTTAGAGTTACAAATATGAGCAACTGCACCGGTATCGAATACCCAGGAGCTACTACGAGCGCTGGTAAGGTACACATCAATAACATGTATATCAAATATACCTTTGACGTTGCCGGCCTTCTTGCCCGCTAAGTATTTGGGGCAGTTCCGCTTCCAGTGACCCGTTCCCTTGCAATAAAAGCACTTTGTCTCAGGCTTGAGTCCATACTTTGGCTTCTTCCCGGCAACAGGCTTACTGGGCGCGGTAACTCCCTTGCCGTCCTTCTTGAAGTTCTTCTTACCCTTGCCCTTCTTGAACTTAGTGGCTTTATTGACCATCAACACTTGATGTTCTTTCTTGATATCTACCTCCGCTGATTTCAGCATTGAATACACCTCGGGAATGGACTTCTCCATCCCCTGCATATTGAAGTTCAACACGAAGCTCTTGTAGCTTGGTGGGAGCGACTGGAGGATTCTGTCAACGACCGCTTCGTCTGGGAGATTCATTCCCAACTGAGATAAGCGGTTGTGCAATCCAGAAATCTTGAGGATGTGCTCACTGACAGAACTGTTTTCCTCCATCTTACAGCTGTAGAATGCGTCGGAGACGTCATATCTCTCGACTCGGGCATGAGCTTGTAAAACCATTTTCAGCTCTTGGAACATCTCATATCCCCCATGGTGCTCAAAACGCTTTTGGAGCCCCGATTCTAAGCTGTAAAGCATGCCGCACTGAACCAGGGAGTAATCATCACAACATGACTGCCAAGCGTTCATGACATCTTGGTTTGCCGGGGCGGGAGTGTCACCTAGCGGTGCATCTAGGACATAAGTTTTCTTGGCAGCTATGATGATGATCCTCAGGTTACGGACCCAGTCCGTGTAGTTGCTACCATCGTCTTTCAGCTTGGATTTCTCTAGGAACGTGTTGAAGTTGAGGGTGACATGAGCGTGGGCCATTTGATCTACAATAGATATTGTAAAGAATTTAGACTAAGTTCATGATAATTAAGTTCATCTTAATCAAATTTTAATGAACTCCCACTTAGATTGACATCTCTCTAGTCATCTATGTGATGCACGATCCGAATCGACTAGCCCGTGTCCGATCATTACGTGAGACGGACTAGTCATCAACGGTGAACATCTTCATGTTGATCGTATCTTCTATACGACTCGTGTTCGACCTTTCGGTCTTCCGTGTTCCGAGGCCATGTCTGTACATGCTAGGCTCGTCAAGTGAACCCTAAGTGTATTGCGTGTGTAAATCTGGCTTACACCCGTTGTATGCGAACGTTAGAACCTATCACACGCGATCATCACGTGGTGCTTCGGAAGAACGATCTTTAGCAACGGTGCACAGTTAGGGGGAACACAATTCTTGAAATTTTAGTGAGAGATCATCTTATTTACTACCGTCGTTCTAAGTAAACAAGATGCATAAAACATGATAAACATCACATGCAATCATATAAAGTGACATGATATGGCCAATATCATCTTGCTCCTTGGATCTCCATCTTCGGGGCACCATGATCATCTTGTCACCGGCTCGACACCATGATCTCCATCATCATGATCTCCATCATCATGTCTTGAAGAAGTCGTCACGCCAACTATTACTTCTACTACTATGGCTAACGTTTAGCAATAAAGTAAAGTAATTACATGGCGTTATTCAGTGACACGCAGGTCATACAATAATTAAGACAACTCCTATGGCTCCTACCGGTTGTCAAGTTCATCGACATGCAAGTCGTGATTCCCTATTACAAGAACATGATCAATCTCATACATCACATATATCATTCATCACATCTTCTTGGCCATACCATATCACATAGCACATGCTGCAAGAACAAGTTAGACGACCTCTAATTGTTGTTGCAAGTTTTACGTGGCTTCTATAGGTTTTCTAGCAAGAACGTTTCTTACCTACGCCAAAACCACAACGTGATTTTTCAATTTCTATTTACCCTTCATAAGGACCCTGTTCATCGAATCCGGTCCGACTAAAGTAGGAGAGACAGACACCCGCCAGCCACCTTATGCATCTAGTGCATGTCTGTCGGTGGAACCAGTCTCACGTAAGCGTACGTGTAAGATCGGTCCGGGCCGCTTCATCCCACAATACCGCCGAATCAAGATTAGACTAGTAACGGTAAGAAAATTGAGCAAAACCAACGCCCACAACTGCTTTGTGTTCTACTCGTGCAAGATGCTACGCAAAAGACCTAGCTCAGATGCCACTATTGGGGAACATAGCAGAATTCAAAAAATTTCTACCCTTTCACCAAGATCAATCTAAGGAAACAACTAGCAACGAGCATATTAGAGTGCATCTACATACCCTTTTGTAGATCGCGAGCGGAAGCTTTCGAAGAAGTGTGGATGAAGTAGTCGTACTCTTCGCGTTCTTCGTCACCGATGATCTAGCGCCGAACGGACGGCACCTCCGCGTTCAACACACGTCCGGTACAGCAATGTCACCTCCTTCTTGATCCAGCAAGGGGGAGGAGAGGTTGTCAGAGATCCAGCAGCACGGCGTGGTGGTGGATGCAGCGGGAAATCCTGCAGGGCTTCGCCGGCGCCCTGTGGAAGGAGATGGAGGTGTGACGGGAGGGGGAGAAGCGCCAGAGACTTGGGTGCGCTGCCCTCCCCCCGCCCCACTATATATAGGGGCCAGGGGGGGGGGGGCGCCGGCCCTAGCAGATCCCATTTGCAAGGGGGGGCGGCGGCCTAGGGGGGAGACTTGCCCCCAAGGCATAGGGGGCGCCCCCCTCCCCTAGGGTTTCGACCCTAGGCGCATGGAGGGGGGCCCAAGTGGTGCGCCAGCCCACCAGGGGCTGGCCCCTTCCCCCTTGCGGCCTAGGGGACCCACCGGGATGGGTGGCCCCACCCGGTGGACCCCCGGGACCCCTCCGGTGGTCCCGGGACACTCCCGGTGACCCCCGGAGTTCACCCGATGGCCGAAACTGGACTTCCTATATATCATTCTTTACCTCCGGACCATTCCGGAACTCCTTGTCATGTCCGGGATCTCATCCGGGACTCCGAACAACTTTCGGGTTTCCACGTGCATGTATCTCTACGACCCTAACGTTACCGAACCTTAAGTGTGTAGACCCTACGGGTTCGGGAGACACGTAGACATGACCGAGACCACTCTCCGGTCAATAACCAACAGCGGGATCTGGATACCCATGTTGGTTCCCACGTGTTCCTCGATGATCTTCATCGGATGAACCACTGTGTCAAGGATTCACTCAATCCCGTATATTATTCCCTTTGTCCATCGGTACGATACTTGCCCGAGATTCGATCGTCGGTATTCCTGATACCTTGTTCAATCTCATCATGGCAAGTCTCTTTACTCGATCCGTAATCTATCATCCCGTGACTAACTCCTTAGTCACCTTGAGCTCATTATGATGATGTCTTACCGAGTGGGCCCAGAGGTACCTCTCCGTCATACGGAGTGACAACATCCCAGTCTCGGTTCGTACCAACTCAACAGACACTTTCGGAGATACCCGTTGTGTACCTTTATAGCCACCCAGTTACGTTGTGAAGTTTGGCACACCCAAAGTATTCCTACGGCATCCGGGAGTTGTACAACCTCATGGTCTAAGGAATAAATACTTGACACCGAAAAGCTTATGCATTACGAACTATACGATCTCGTGCTATGCTCAGGATTGGTTCTTTGTCCATCACATCATTCTCCCAATGATGTGATGCCATTATCACCGACATCCTATGTCCATGGTCAGGAAACCGTGACCATCTGTTGATCAACGAGCTGGTAACTAGAGGCCTACCAGGGACTCATTGTGGTCTATATATTCACACATGTATCGCTGTTTCCATACAATACAATTCAAGCATGAATAACAGACGATTATCATGAACAAGGAAATATAATAATAATACTTTTATTATTGCCTCTAGGGCATATTTCCAACAAGAACCAGTAGCTCGGGGAAGACTGTGATTTGTTAGACCAGTTCCAGTTACTGTGACAACTATACGTCTGGTTAGGGATGCTGAGATTTAACTCAGAAGACCGCGTCTTCATCTTATTCCCCTTGAGCTAAGGACACCTAGTCCTCGCCCAATCACTCTTGTAAGTCTTCAAGGTAGACTTCCAAACCTTCACAGACTTCGTTCACCGGCGATCCACAATGACTCTTGGATGCTCAGAACGCGACGCCTAACCGGCTGGAGGAAACACAGTCCTCAAGTGTAATAAGTCTTCAGGTCACACAGACAGAAAGACTTCAGTGATGCCTAACACTCTTTGGCTCTGGGTGTTTTGGCTTTGTCCTCGCAAGGATCTCTCTCTCAAATGCTTCGGAGGTGGGTTGCTCTCAAACGACAAAAGCCGTGTAATAACTCTGAGTAGCCACCAATTTATGGTGTAGGGGGTGGGCTATTTATAGCCACTAGGCAACTCGACCTGATTTGTCCGAAGTGACCCTGGGTCACTAAGGAACTGACACGTGTTCCAATGGTCAGATTTCAAACACTCACACGATAACTTTACTTGGGCTACAAGTAAAGCTGACTCATCCAGCTCTGGATATAATTTTCTCTCATTGTCTTCGCTCGAAGACATAGGATTTGGTTGAGCATCACTTCAGTCACTCTGACTTAGTTCACTTGGACCCCACTTAACAGTACGGTGGTTCCTATGACTCAACAAAGAAGAAAAGGAAACAACAAAACATCTAAGTCTTCGTGCTCCATAGTCTTCACACAATGTCTTCTCTTGTCATAGTCTTCAATAAAATTATCTTCATGTACCACCACTGTTCTCAATGTCTTCATACATTTTTAGGGGTCATCTCCGGTAGGTAAACTGAATCAATGAGGGACTACTACCTGTGTTATCCTGCAATTCTCACAAACACATTAGTCCCTCAACCAGGTTTGTTGTCAATACTCCAAAACCAACTAGGGGTGGCACTAGATGCACTTACAATCTCCCCCTTTTTGGTGATTGATGAAAAACTGGTTGAAGTTTTCAACGGGGATAAAAAGTATGTGAAATTGTAAAGGATAAAGGTATTGTCTTCGTAAGTACAAAAGGCTCCCCTGAAGATGTGCATATAGTTGATTTGCCTTTGAATGCAAATGCACATGGCAGGTTGTACTTGTGGAGATCCTCTTCAACTTATGAAGACAATTCATCATGTACAATTGATATGTCGAATATAATGATATGCATAATGAGAAATGGACGTCTGCAAAAATGACTAAGTGCGGACTATAACGTAGCACATGCGGAATTTATCATCGCATTACAGAGTAGCAGAAAACGTAGCAGACGACCATCAGTTTAAGTGTTACAACTCAAAGAACCAAATGTAGCAAAAACGAGAGTTGTAAACACTAGGCAAAATATAAAGCACCCGCCCATATGGACCCGCTTGAAGACTATCAACTCATATGCTTCTCCCCCTTTTGTCAGTAAGGACCAAAAAGGTTTGAAGACATAGAGCCTCTACTCATTCCCAGTTGGAGCAGGAGAGGATGCAGGGTCGGCGTTGGTGTTTGGCGGTTGATAACCCTCAACCGTAAGGGATCGAGATAGTCTTCGCGGGTAAGAATAACCCAATTTATTGATTCGACACACGGGGAGCCAAAGAGTATTTATAAGCTTTGACAGTTGAGTTGTCGATTCAACTGCACCTGAAATATACTTACTTGCAACAAAAGATAAGTGGTAACAGTGATATGATAGTGATAATAAAAGTAAACAGCAAAAAGTAAATAGCAGTAGTAAATGGCAAAAGTAGCAACTAGTGACAAGCAGGGTTTAAAACACTTTAGGCTAGGGAGATGGATGGTTGGGCGCTGCATGGATGAGATAGATTCTAACTTGGGGCACGGCACACGTAAAAGTAATGATCATCTAGGCAAATATCAAACATTAGGCATGTATCCCATAGGTAGTTGTGCGTGCTTGCAAAAAGAACTTGCACAACATCTTTTGTCCTACCATCCCGCTACGAACGGGGCCAAAAGGAACTTATGGATATTAAGGTGCTCCTGTCAAAGAGCACCGGAGCAAAGCAATGAACTCAATGGATACATGTAATCCTCAAACTACGGACCATCCCCTTTGGTGTCCCAAGCTGTCACTTTTGGGATCGCCGGTTCCGAACCGTAACAGGTGCAAACAACTCATAGATAGGATCACGAACACAAATATATTCATGCAAACACATATGGTTCAGATCTGAAATCATGGCACTCGGGCCCTAAGTGTCAAGCATTAAGAATAACAAGTTGTAGCAAAGATGATAAACACCATAGTAGATGATAGGCAACATGCCCCCAACAATCTGATAAACTATTACATGATCTAACTCATCCAATCCCTACCACCCCTTCGCCTACAGCAGGGGAATTACTCACACATGAAAGGGGAAGTCATGGAGGGATGATGGAGTGGTGATGATGATGACGATGGCGACGATCTCCCCTCTCCGGAGGCCAATTCAGCCTCCAGATTAGCCCTCCCGAGGAAGAACATAGGGTGGCGGCGGCTCCGCGACGGAAAACTGCGAAAGAACTTCTGATCTGGGGTTTTTGCGCCGGGAGTAAAAATACGATGCAAAGTAGGGCACCAGGGGGTCTGGGACCCACCCAGGCGCCCCCCCGGCGCGGCCCAGGGGCGGCGCGCCCACAGGGCGCCTGGGCACCCCCTGGCCCCCCTCTGGCCCCACTTCTGGCTCCTGGTTCCTTCGGGTGTGTGGATTTTCTGTGATTTTTCGTGGATTTTTTTGAGATACCTAAAAATCCGTTTTCCTGCACACAAATAAACCATACAGGCAGCTCTGCTGAAAACAGCGTCAGTCCAGGTTAGTTTAGTCCAAATCATGCAAGAATGAGGCCAAAACAATATCAAAAGTGTTTGGAAAAGTAGATACGTTTGAGACGTATCAACTCCCCCAAGCTTAGCATATTGCTTGTCCTCAAGCAATTCAGTTCAACGAACTGGACGCGACAAAGAAAACTTTGACAAACTCTTTTGCTTCATTAGATGTATATAAGCATGTACTACGAAAAGAGTTTAGCAAGTATTGAAACAGTACTTATGAGGACAATGCAAGGAGCAATCCTTCTTTCAAGTGACCAGTCACAAATACTTAAAAGTAAATAATATATTACTGAAATCAAGACAAGATTACATTGCACATAGCTTGAGCATATTAGGGTGGTATCTCACTAGCCTCCATGAGTGAAGCAAAACATAAATGCAGAGACTCCTCCAGAGTTTTAAAGGAGACTAGAACTAAGAATTTCAGAATAAATCATATCACAAGTATGCAGAAGACAATGTAATACTTTGGGACAATGCACATTACACTCAGAATGACAATTATGCTCTCCTAGTCGGTGCTTTGAAGAAAAAAGGTGAGACTCTCGAACCGTGGCTTTTATTGGCAAGGTTGAAAACCCGTGGTCGGAAACAAAAACTAAACATGTACCAGAGCTCTTGGTTTTAAAAACAGAAGTAAACATGTTTTGAGAAGTGCATATTTCGTCAACGAATGCTAGCAGATAACTCAATCACTTTTTGAGTGGACAAGTCTCGAGGAACGGCTCCCGCATGAGGGCGATCACATCCTCTTAATCTCCTTTGTTTATCACTGCCAAAGTTTTCTGATTTCTCATGAACAAAGCGTGAAGGAGGGTTTGTTTGTTATATTATCTTTTTGAGCCGGGCGCACTCAATGCCAGTTCCTTTTCGTATTAGGGGTTTGCACATTAGACATACAATCCAGGGGTGAAACTTGTCCAACTTAAAAAGATCATGAATTAACTACTACTTCCTCATGAGCTAAAACATAGGCACAAAAGAGAAATGCTTTTGATTAGTTTCGAGATGGTACATGAAAGTCTTCGTTAGGAATGGCAGGTAAATACCTTGTATAGGAAGGTATAGTGGACTCATATGGCATAACTGGTTTTAAGGATTTTGGATGCACAAGCAGTCAGTCCGCTTAGTATAGGTGGAGGTTTAGCAAAAGACTGGGAAGTGACCAACTAGAGAGCAATAACGGTCATAATCATGCAGAGCGACAAAGCAACATTGAATCGGGCATGAAAGTGATATAACTATTCAAAAACTCAAAGATCATCAAGGCAAAGTAGACTTTTTAGTCTTAAACATGTGTAAGAATGTGCCAAGTCAATCCAAAAATTCTCTAAAGGGAAATACCACCTTAGTATACCAGACTATGAACAGTGCAATGCATGTAGATCATTTCAATAACACATTATATACTCTAGTTATTCGGGACTAGCCACAAGGAAAGCATGAACCACTGGAAGAGCATTGTAAACATAGCACTATGTCGCTACAAGCTGGTCTCTAGATCATAAGTACATGCATATGTACAAAAGTAGAAACAATAAGAGTTCATACCGGTCTTCCTTGTTGCTTCCTTTCAGTCGATCTTCGTCATCACTGCTTGTCACTTGCATGATCGAACGTAGGAAATATAAGCAAATGACATCACGGACTCGAGCTGATCTCTGAAAACAAAGCAAACTAAAGAGAGAAAGGAAATCTTTTTGGGTTTTTTCAAAGGTTGAATAAAAGCAAAAGAAAGAAAAAAAATCTTTTTGTTGTTTTTGCAAAGAGAGAAACAAAGAAGAACGGGCAAAAACTTCGAAAAGATCAAAGCGAATAAAACGGATAATACAATGGAAAAGTGAGAAGGGCACGTACTCCCCCAAGCTTAGGCTTTTGGCCTAAGTTGGTAGCAGCTACTGCCCCCAGGAGCCTCCTACTCCAGGGGTATGGTGGTGAGTCCAAGGGTCGTAGAAGGATGCTGGCGCGTACACCGAACTCCTCGGAGTCTCCCATGAGGAAGGTTCCGAACGCCAAACAGAGGAAGACCCTTCACCAAACTCGGTGGCGGTCTCTTCCTGAAAATGTGGTATCTCACCGTGCCTCTCCTCATCGGGCACAACCCCCTGCATGGGGTTATGAAACTGATGCTGGACCATGAACTCATCGAACTGAACAACATCAAAGGACCATCCGTTCCTGCGAGAAAAATCAAACAAAAGAGGTGCAGGTAGACGGATCTCGCGTTCCACGGCAGTTCTGAAACGCAAGATATAAATAAGATTATCAAGCTCAGAACCCATGGTAACAAACTTATGCCTTTTCATAGCAGCAAGATCAAAGCTTAAATAAGTAAAAGGAGTATCATCAGGGTGTGGGGTGCCTCCAAGATGCTCTAAGATAAGTGTGGCGTAAACGCCACCATATAAGTCCCCCTTGTTACCATTCATAGCAAGGCGTCGAGCAATTAAGGTACCCAGATTATAATCAGACCTCCCTGAGAGGGCTGCTGCCAGGATAGCAATATCCGGAGCAAAAATGTTGCTCGTGTTGTCACGAGCTAACACCCCTCTAGCAATATAATATGCAAAATACCTGAGGTGAGGAAACAAGATGCTGGAGATCTTCGACCAATGAATATCCCTCGTACCCATGCTGCAGAGGGAGTTGATGACGGTTTTCAGCTCGGTGGGCTGAGTGGCCATCCTAGCCGTCCTCCCAACGTTCGGCACACCTATTATTTCACAAAAATTTCCCAAAGTCATAGTGATAAGATCATTATAAATTTTAAACTCAATAGCACCTGAATCATGATTATATCTAAAACTGTTAATGAAACTGGAGGTGAGTTTTTGATACTGCGTAACACGACTCGTGACCAGCCGTGTCAAACCTGCATTAGCACAAAGATTATAAAACTCATCCTTGATTCCCGCAGCTTCCATGAATTCATCACATGGAAACGTCATCGCACGTGCTGGACTTGTGTCTTCCAACAACTCCAGGGGCACATGATCTTCATTATAGCTCACCCTAGCAGTCGATGGTGAAGCTGCGGCTCTAGTAACTCGATCGGAGTGTGCGGGCCTCCTCTTCTCAAGCCACCCTTTTGCCCTTCCTAACAAACTCATTTCTGAAATTTTCTACAATTTACAAAAACGAGGATTAAAGCAAAGTGAGCTAAGGCAAACTACTCAACTCACTTGCCCAAGGCATAAACTTGCATCAAAACTTGAAAAATAACTTTCTACATATGCATGCAACCTCATCTATACAACACCAAGAACTACTAAATACTCACAAATGAAGCCACCAATCAAAAATCTAATTGGAGGGGTGGAGGAGTCACATACCAGGGGGTATTTGCTCAAAATTTCAGCTCAAATGATGGGCTGTAGAGAGAGATCGAAGAATCGCCTCCAAGAACAGCAAGAACACAAGAACAAGAGCAGAACTCGAGTTTTTGGAGAAAGAGAGAGAGGGAGGAAGAAGACATACCTGGAGGGGGGTCCCGTGGGCCCCAGGCGCCCTATGGGCGCGGCCAGGGGCTGGGCCGCGCCAGCTGGCCGCCTGGGCCATTGGTGGCCCCCCTGGCTGGCCCCAGGCCCCTCTGGGTCTCTCCCGACGTGGAAATTTTTATTATAATTTTTCTGGAATTTTTCTGAAAACTTCACTATTGAAATTTTTTCGAAGTTCAAAAAGCTGCGAAATTCTCTGAAAACTTGAAGCAGTTAGTAGTATTGTGAAGCTTCAAAAACATAAATGCTTGGTACAGCAAGTAGGACAAAACTAAAAACAAGTGAAAACATAACAAGCTCAACTTTTTATCTATATAAAACATGTTCACTAGTAAGGTTGATCAAGTCTTACCAACAAACAGGCGATATATAGAGCAAAAAGTCTCACCTCCTACGAAGTAGTTACTAAACCTTTACTTTAATGGACATTGTCCCCACCATGATAGTTTTATATTTGTGAGGCACATGTAGTGGACAGTCCCATTCTCCAATTTTCACGGTCTCGATATTCTCTATAGAGTTGAGGCCATGCCTCCTGTCGGTCTTCTTTGGAAAATATACCGTGTGTTCTTTATCATTCACATGGAAAGTAACCTTCCCTTTATTGCAATCAATAATAGCACCTGCGGTGTTAAGAAAAGGTCTACCGAGAATAATGGACATGCTCCCATCCTCAGGCATGTCAAGCACAACAAAATCAGTAAGAATTAAACAATTAGCAACTTCTACGGGAACATCCTCACAAATACCTATCGAAACAGCGGTTGACTTATCAGCCATCTGAAGGGAGATATCTGTAGGAATTAGTTTTTCTAAACAAAGTCTCTCGTAAAGAGAGAGAGGCATAACACTCACTCCTGCTCCAATATCACATAAAGCAATTTTGACATAATTATTCATTATGGAGCAAGGAATGGTGGGTATACCTAGATCACCGAGCTTCTCAGGAATCTTGCCACTGAAAGAGTAGTTAGCAAGCATAGTAGATATTGCATCATTAGGAACTTATCTTTTGTTAGTGACAATATCTTTCATATATTTTGAATAAGGAAGTAACTTAATAGCATCAGTCAAAGGGATTTGAAGAAAAAGAGGTTTAATCCACTCACAAAACTTATTATAATGCTCTTCTTCTTTAGATTTGATGGACTTACCTGGAAAGGGCATGGGTTTCTGTACCCATGGTTCTCTTTCCTTCCCATGTTTTCTTGCGATGAAGTCTTCTTTAGTGTACCTCTTACGCTTGTCAGGTGCTTCTTCTTCTCGAACTTCAGGCGGATCATTCTTCTCATTATTATTACCTTCAGGTTCAGCACCGTCTTCAGTCTCAGCATCGGAGATAGATACACTGTTGGGATCAATAGCTGGTTCTTCATCTGCAATAGGATCATTAGAATTGTCAGTCTCCTTATGTTTCTTCTTTTTCTTTGGAGAGCCAACAATTTCTTCTTCCTGCATTTGAGAATCCTGCTCGATTCTCTTCGGATGCCCCTCTGGATAAAGAGGATCTTGAGTGCTAGTTCCTCCTCGGGTCTTAATCCCGAAAGCCTGCAAATTATCTTGTTTATCATTGTTAGCAAGCAAATCTCTTTGCACATTAGAAATTTGATCATGCTGAGTTTGAACCATATGAAAATGCTTCACAAGACATTGAACATCATTAACTGTTCTATCTAAAACATCAAGCAGTCTTTTGATAGCAAGGGAATTATCATGCAACTGACTTTCTATCCTCTCATTAAAATGATTCTGTTTCATAATAAAATTATAAAACTCATCTAAACATTGACCAGGAGGATTACCATGAGGGATGTCACTTGCGTTGAAATCTAAAAGAGAGTGTAGATTCTTCACGTCTTCAGCTTTAATACCTTTCTCTTTAATATACTTCTTTGCTTCTCGCATATCCTCGGGGCTCAGAACAAACATGCCCCTCTTCTTTGTTGGTGGAGGTGGTTCAGGGACGGACCAATCTTCATGGTTTTTGGCAATCCTGCCCATTAAATCTTCCGCATCGTCCGGTGTTCTTTTCCTGAAAACACAACCAGCACAACTGTCCAAATAGGACCTTGATTCATCAGTTAGACCAGCATATAATATATCGATTAATTCATTCTTAGGGATTTCATGTCCCGGTCTAGCCCGAATCAGACCGCAGTACCTCCCCCAAGCTTTAGGGAGGGACTCATCCTGCAACTGTTTAAAGTTATAAATTCTTTGTAAAGCAGCATGTTGCATGTGAGCAGGAAAGTACTTATCAACAAAAGAGTGAGCTAAGTCCTGAGGACTCTTAATGGAACCGCATGGGAGTGAATCATATCATGCTTTAGCACCCTCCTTCAAGGAGAAAGGAAGAAGCTTGGTCACATAAAAGTATCGTATCTTCTCATCCGTGGTAAACAGGCTACCCAACTCACCGAGTTTAGTCAGGTGCGCAATAGCATCATCATTTTCTCTGCCATAAAAGGGGTCAGCTTCAACCATAGGTATAAGTGAAAGATCAACAGAGAAATCTTAATCAGGATCATCAATGCATATAGGGGATGTAGCAAATTCAGGATTAGGAACGGTTTTGTTCTTCAGAGAGTGTTTTTCAAACAATTTCTTAATAGCTTCAAGGTCAGAGCCGGAAAACTCTGTCAGTTCCCTGCATAAATCTTCATCTAGTATATAGTAATCATCATCAAGGAGACTCTCCTTGAGTTTACTCAAATCAGGATAATCATAAGTTTCACCAATAGGGTAGCGAGTAACAGGGAGTTCAATTCTAGATTTTTTTGCAGCAGCAGCAATTTGTTTCTCAAGAGCATAACCAAGCAAACTAATATCATCAAAAGTAGTAGAAGCATCATCAAGAGTATCAGACATAGTAACAGATTCAGTAGGAGCATCATGTGGTGGTGGTGAGGCAAACTTACTCATAACAGAAGGTGAATCAAGTGTAGCACTAGTGCTCAGAGCAGTACCTCTTCTTGTAGTGGATAGTAAGATCGGAACCTTGGGGTCTCCTTTCTTACCCATAGTGGATGAAGTGCAGCAGGTAGGATACCTCAAGTAGACTTGTAAATATTGCTATGCTCCCCGGCAACGGCGCCAGAAAACGGTACTTGCTAACCCTCAACCGTAAGGGATCGAGATAGTCTTCGCGGGTAAGAATAACCCAATTTATTGATTCGACACACGGGGAGCCAAACAATATTTATAAGCTTTGACAGTTGAGTTGTCAATTCAACCGCACCTAAAATATACTTACTTGCAACAAAAGATAAGTGGTAACAGTGATATGATAGTGATAATAAAAGTAAACAGCAAAAAGTAAATAGCAGTAGTAAATGGCAAAAGTAGCAACTAGTGACAAGCAGGGTTTAAAACACTGTAGGCTAGGTAGATGGATGGTTGGGCGCTGCATGGATGAGATATATTCTAACTTGGAGCACGGCACACGGAAAAGTAATGATCATCTAGGCAAATATAAAACATTAGGCATGTATCCCGTAGGTAGTTGTGCATGCTTGCAATAAGAACTTGCACAACATCTTTTGTCCTACCATCCCGCTATGAACGGGGCCAAAAGGAACTTATGGATATTAAGGTGCTCCTGTCAAAGAGCACCAGAACAAAGCAATGAACTCAATAGATACATGTAATCCTCAAACTACGGACCATCCCCTTTGGTGTCCCAAGCTGTCACTTTTGGGATCGCCGGTTCCGAACCGTAACAGGTGCAAACAACTCATAGATAGGATCACGAACACAAATATATTCATGCAAACACATATGGTTCAGATCTGAAATCATGGCACTTGAGCCCTAAGTGTCAAGCATTAATAATAACAAGTTGTAGCAAAGATGATAAACACCATAGTAGATGATAGGCAACATGCCCCCAACGATCTGATAAACTATTACATGATCTAACTCATCCAATCCCTACCATCCCCTTCGCCTACAGTAGGGGAATTACTCACACATGAAAGGGGAAGTCATGGAGGGATGATGGAGTGGTGATGATGATGACGATGGCGACGATCTCCCCTCTCCGGAGGCCAATTCAGCCTCCAGATTAGCCCTCCCGAGGAAGAACAGAGGGTGGCGGCGGCTCCGCGACGGAAAACTACGAAAGAACTTCTGATCTGGGGTTTTTGCGTCGGGAGTAAAAATACGAGGCAAAGTAGGGCCCCAGGGGGTGTGGGACCCACCCAGGCGGCCCCCCGGCGCGGCCTAGGGGGGGGGCGCCCACAGGGCGCCTGGGCACCCCCTAGCCCCCCTCTGGCCCCACTTCTGGCTCCTGGTTCCTTCGGGTGCGTGGATTTTCTGTGATTTTTCGTGGATTTTTCTGAGATACCTAAAAATCCGTTTTCCTGCACACAAATAAACCATACAGGCAGCTCTACTGAAAACAGCGTCAGTCCGGGTTAGTTTAGTCCAAATCATGCAAGAATGAGGCCAAAACAATATCAAAAGTGTTTGGAAAAGTAGATACGTTTGAGACGTATCAGCGGTGCAGAAGTAGTTGGTGCAGTGTCGACACACGCTGAAGTAGGAGGTGGTGAGGTAGCATCATCTTGATCATCTATCACCCTGGCATCAATTGTTGCAGCGGAGGACGAGTAGTCAGAGTCTTCAAGAGACGGAGTTCGACGCAGAACAGCATTCCTTGGAGGAGTGTGGTCAAACTTGAATCTTTCTGTGAAGCCATTGTCTTGAAGATCCGCTTTAGCACTCAGCAAGGTTAAACTCTTCCATGACCTCCGACAGGTTTCATGAGCAACAAAGGCATTCTTGGTGGCAAGATTGTGAATGCGATTGACATCCACCAAGAGGCTTTGCATCTGACGCTTCAGCCCGTAGTGATGCCTATATTGCTTCTGATGGAGGGCAACCAGAAGCTGTCAGTTATTGAGAACACGAGACCGCTTCTGAGGCCTTTGGGCAATGGTGCTCTCAGTGGCTTCAGTTTCAGCATGTCGAGGTAGACGAGTACGGCCATCCAGAGGATAAACGCGAGAGACTGCCGGAACTCCTTCAATTTGCTGAGTGAAGCTCTGGTGATCAGCATTGTGAAGACTAACAGTCTCTTTGGCAGGCTCTTGGTATATAGCTTCAGCTAACATATCAACTTATGGCAAGAATATATGATGGTTGCGAGCAGAAGGCTGATAGGTGAAAGCTGAATGAAGCTTGATGAGGCGCATGATCCATGGAGCATAGAACTTGAGACCAAACAGATCCGAGCCAGATACAGCCAACTGTCGGATGAAGAAATCTTGAGCATTGAAGTTGATGCCATTGAAGATATAGAAGACCAATGTCTTTATTGTGCCTTCAAGCTTGGCTGATGAAGAATGTCCTTTGACAGGCCATAGAGTACGCCTGATGATATGATAGATGGTGCGTGGCATATACTCTAGGTCTTCAACAAAGAATTCCTTTGGATATTCGACATCGCTGGGCAAAGGCTTCATCATGCTCAGCATTTGGCTCATGTTGGGCTTGCGCTTCTGGAAGATACTCTGCAAAGCTTCATTGTGCAATTGACAGCCAGGTTCATACAATTCTCTTGGAGTGGGCAGGCCAGTAAGCTCAATGAGATAAAAGGCTTTGGCTTCATGATGGACATTGCCTGTCATCCACTCAAGGACCCATGTCTTCGGATCCCTGCTGTAGCCTCGAATGTGGAGGGTTGCATAGAATTGCATGAGTAGCTCTTCAATCCAATGCTCCTTGTCAGTCACAAAGTTGAGCAGGCCAGCATCACGGAAGCAATCAAGAGCTTCCTCCAGACAGGGCAGTCCAGCAATAGCTTCAGTGTCAAGACGCATATGAGGGAAAATGCGCCCTTGATCATAGAGTACTCTTGAGTAATAACTGTTCTGCTGATGGCTCCAGAACCTATCTGATGATATTCTTGGCTTGGAATATGGGTTCTTGGCGCTGTCAAAGAATGTGTTGTGCGCAGTGAAGCTATTGGCATTGAATGGCCCTTGAGAGGTGGCAATACCTAGAAACCTTGGCAGTCTTGGCTTAGGCTTCTGAACCCGAGGCCTGTGCTCAACATGATGGTCAAACTGAGGACCAGCAACATGCGGTTCAGCAACAGGTGGTGGAGTCAGAATGGGCCATCGGACAGTGATGAGCTGATCATCTTGGTTGTAAGATTGCTCAATTGTATGGGGCCTTGGAGGCGGAACAGGAGCAGAGGCAGTGGCTTCAGGCTGCTGATTTTCTTCAGGTGTAGCACTTGCTTCAGGCGCCATCACTTCAGGCACCACTATGACTTCAGGTGCCACATTTGCTTCAGCCATGACCACGTCATTGGCTTCAGTGTTGGTGGTGGCAGCCTCTGAATTTGTAACCTCCACTTCAGGAGCTGGAGGGTCGGACACATTCTCCTCAAGAATATGGGGTGTGGCAGCACGTGCTTCTTCTTGGGGTTTTTCTTCTTCGGCTGATGCAGCCGGAATATCTTCAGCCACTTTGGCTTCAGATTCTGAGTGGTTCACAGAGGGAGCAGCTTCAGGAACAGATTGTTGCTCTTCTCCTTCTGGAACACTTGGGGTGACGACTTGAGGCCTTGGTCCTTTGCGAAGCCTGCCAAATGCTGGCGACGCCTGAGGGGATGGAGGTTATTGGGCCTCAAAGTCTTCATCTTCAAGCATCGAACTGGTGACCTAAGTTGGTTGGGGAGTTGCTGGTGTATCTTGTGGGTGATCAGCCCACGAGTCATCCTGTGCAATTGGCGTCAATGGACAACCAATGCTGATGCGTTCACTGTTTGTAAGAACAGGCAAAGATTCCACGTTGTACTCGATCTGAGGAAGAACTACATCATCTTCAACATTGTCATGAGGACCAATGTCTTCAGCTGCGGTGGGGTCAACAGCTGGAATGTCTTCAGCCTCTGTGGGAGCAGGCTCATGGACTGTCATGCGACATTCTTGGTATGTAGATGCGGGGCGAGCAACGGATATGGGCTCAACAAAGATGGGCCCTGTGGAAGAAGCCTTGTCCTTCTTTGTCTTGCGCTTCTTGGTGGGTGGAGCTTCATCATTAGTTTGCTTGCGCTTGCGAGCTTCAGCTTCAGCCAGCTTTGTTTTCTTGAGCTCTGAAGCAGTTGGGGTGACCTTAGGCTTCGTGCCAGTCATGCTGGCAGGGAAGACAATGATAGGCATTACCTGCCTGGATTCTTCAGCTTCGGGCACATGTTGCTTCTTCTTCTTCTTGGCAGCCATCCTAGGGTCAATGCCAGGACGCCCAAGAGCCTTGCGCTTTTCAGCTTCATTATATGCTTGAACGCATTTGGTAGCACAGGCCTTGATTCGCTCACGAGAACCTTTAGCTTCATCACACCTTTTGCGAAAGGCTTCCTTGAGCTCATGCATCATGACTTTGAAGTTCTGAATCTCTTGGACGATGAGCTTGTCCACATGCTTCTTGAACTGAGCCTTTTCATAATCAATCTTTTGCTTCAGCTCAACGATTCTCTAAGCAAGAGCTAGCTCAGAAGCAATGGTGCCATGGAAGGAGACACTGAGGCCAACTGGAAGCTGTAGATCATTGAAGCTGAGGTTGGGGGTGTCAAACCATTCATCAATGAAATTGTTGAGCACTTCCACGTCGAAGAGCGGCAAATCATTGAAGATTTATGCGTCTTGCTTGCTCTTGATCAATTGCTCCAAAGCATCGTCACCAAGATCTTCATCGCTTGAGAGATCAAAGGCTTCATTGGTAGTCTTCAAAACAGCGTCAGGAGTGAGAGCTGGACTTGGTTGTGCAAGGGCTTCTTCCTTAGCTGGCTGCTCTTGGAGATGCGAGAGTGCTCCTCAGACTGCACACTTGGTACTGGTGGAGGAGTGGCCAAAGGCTTCACTCTCGAAGCAATTGGTGGAGTGGTCTTCGAAGCCTTGGATTTCTTCTTCTTCTTGGGCTTCGGGGTTGCAGGCGCTTCATCGGAATCAGCGTCATCTGCAGGTTGATCCACATCCGCCCCTTGAACCCTGATGTGACTGATGAGGCCTTCTAGGTTGTAGAAAGGCCCAACCAGGTTGGGTTCAGCTTCGCGCGTGCCATCAGCACGGGGCGTAGAGGGGCCAGGATTGAAGTCTATTCCCCAGTTCTTCTTGTTCTCTTTGGCTGAGTTCTTGGCATATTGAAGATTTCGCTTGAACAAATTGTCGTCGCGACACCAGAGCAGAGAAGAAGGATCGGCATCAGTAGGTTGAGGCCCTCTGACCATGCAAGGGTAGAAGCCTTGAGCAATGGCTTCAGCTCGAGTCTTGGGTGGAAGATTTTTGTAGGTAATATCTCCACATGGATGCTTGATGGCGTTCTTTTTAGCATACTCTTGGGTCAAGAACCTGTACTTGAACCACTGTTCAGCCCAGTATCTTCGAATCCATTGGATTCATGTCTTCCTCTGATTGTAATCCTCCTCTGGATCAGTCTTGTACATCTCACTTAGATCTGGAGGCAAATCTTTAGAGGCGTTGCCACGGCGCTGTCTGCCACCCTTCCGAACTGACTTTTCAGTTGCCATTGGTTTCAAACTGAAAGGCTTCAAACTTAATGGCTTCAACACTCGCAAGTGCTTCGGTCTGCTGGTGAGACAGGAACTGGCTTCAGGAGAGTGAATGTGACGCTGCAAGAATTCTGCAAATGAATGCAGACTATAAGAACCAAGGGATTCTCCCATGAACATGTACCTGTGATAGCATTAGAGATGCGAGGGAAGGGGAAATGGTCATATGCATTCTCAGAAGCTTTATAAGTTAAATCAGTTTAGAAGACTTTGACCTCATAGCGCGAAGACATTCACTTATATGATGAGAGTTGGTTCCAGATTTGTACGAATCCATGAATAGGTACAAGTGAGGAATCTAACTATGTTTGAAGCATATGTGAATGTACTAGGCAAGATATGAGATGCACACAGGATAGATCTATATATGTGTAGGTAGAAACTTCTTGTGGTAAAAGTGATGAATCTTTCTGGATCAAGAAGATGGTAAAAAGATAGTTTAATTTACCACACGATGAACTGCTTAGACGGAGAGGAATTGGATGCCGAGCAGTTCGATCTTCCGTGCCCTAACTTGGGGACGGAGGACAACTACGGCGACGACGGAGTAGACGATATCCGCGGCCGGCGTGAAGACGACATCGACGAGGTCACGGCAGCGAAGCGCTTCGTCGCCGGCGTCGTCGAGAGCTAGCGAAGGCTCTAGGGTTGGTCGAGGTGGAGAGGTGGTAGAAGAATTTTTGACCGTGATGGGATGTGCATTTATAAGCATGGGAGACGGCACAGCGCAATTACGCAGGTGCCCCTGGCAGTTCATATCTGAGGGACACGTGGCGGACATGTAACACATTGGGAGTTGACCCACGATCCAACGTACGCCACGACTGTCGGAGTGGTCGTTCCGGCTTCTCCGGGTTTCAGGCATAAATGATGGAGCATTAAAATCAGATTTAAAGTTTGTCTCCGTATCTTCTGCTGACAAGGACGCAGAGAAGATATTCGACAGTTCCAACAGAATGCATATGATTTGGACAGATAGAGTGTGAGATGAGAGAGCATAGAGAGGTTAGGGTCCGATCACATTCACTTAGTTCAAAAGATTCAAATTAGAAGACATAGCTATAAGTGAATGTTGTAGAGGACATAACACAAATATATATATATATATATATATATATATATATATATATATATATATATATATATATATATATATGAAGATAAACCAAGTGTGAAGACTTTGCAAATGTAATGCCACGAGAAACACTTCAAACAAAGATTTGGTGGTGGCGTTACCCACCGTATAGGAAGTACTGGACCCAGACACGACGCACAATTATCGTGGCGGTCCGAAGTCAAATTCCACGTTAATGTATTCACACTTAGAATGTAAGTCTTCATTGATTGAAGATATACTTTACTTTGTGTGTTGCACATCTAAGTCATCAATATGCATAAGTGTTAGGATGTGTGCCTGATTACAGGACATTTGAGGATTCTAAGATATTTAGCTCACACTGCAACTTGCAAAACCTTTTCTCATCCAATGGCTTTGTGAATATATTTGCCAGTTTCTCTTCAATGTTGGTGTGTATGATATCAATATCTTCCTTCATGACATGATCTCTAAGAAAGTGATGACGAATTTCAATGTGCTTTGTCTTCAAGGGCTGAACTGGGTTGTTGGCAATCTTGATAGCGCTTTCATTATCGCAGTAGAGTGGCACATGCTTCAGATGGACACCATAGTCCTTGAGAGTTTGCTTCATCTAGAGAAGCTGAGCGCAGCAAGATCCAGCAGCAATGTATTCAGATTCAGCAGTGGAAAGTGATACACAGTTTTGCTTCTTTGAAGACCAACAGACAAGAGATCGTCCTAGAAAGTGACATGTGCCTGATGTAGACTTGCGATCAACTTTGTCACCAGCATAATCAGCATCTGAAAATCCAACTAGATCAAACTCTGAGCCCTTTGGGTACCATAATCCTAGTGTTGGGGTGTAAGCCAAATATCGAAGTATTCGCTTAACAACTAAGTGATGCGACTCCTTTGGTGTCGCTTGATATCGAGCACACATGCAAACACTAAGCATAATATCTGGCCTAGATGCACATAAATAAAGAAAAGAACCAATCATGGAGCAGTATACCTTTTGATCGAACTCTTTACCATTTGCTTCGGGACCCAGATGGTGTTTAACTGGCATAGGCGTCGAGTACCCTTTGTAGTCTTGCATTCCAAACTTCTTCAAGCAGTCTTTAAGGTACTTCTCTTGAGATATGAAGGTGACGTTGCTTTGCTGACGAATTTGAAGACCAAGGAAGAATTTCAGCTCACCCATCATGGACATCTGATATTGCTCTTGCATCATGTGACCAAACTCATCACTGTATCTTTTGTCAGTGCAGCCGAAGATAATGTCGTCCACATAGATTTGGCAGACAAACTGTTCATCATCATATGTCTTCGTGAAGAGTGTGGGATCTAGGTATCCAGGTTTGAAGCCTTTGCTCTTCAGGAAGTCTTTGAGTGTGTCATACCAAGCACGAGGCGCTTGTTTGAGGCCATACAGTGCCTTGTTGAGTTTGTATACCATATCAGGACGTTTTGGATCTTCAAAGCCAGGTGGTTGTGCAACATACACCTCTTCTTCAATCCTTCCATTGAGAAAGGCACTCTTTACATCCATTTGATACAGAAGTATGTTGTGATGATTTGCATAGGCTAGCAGTATACGAATAGCTTCAAGTCTAGCCACAGGAGCAAATGTTTCATCGAAGTCAATGCCTTCAACTTGAGTGTATCCTTGAGCAACGAGACGAGCTTTGTTTCTGACAACTTGACCATGCTCATCTTGTTTGTTGCGATAAATCTATTTTGTGCCTATTATGTTGTGCTTGCGAGGGTTAAGACGCTTGACAAGTTCCCACATGTTGTTCAACTCAAACTGTTGAAGCTCTTCTTGCATTGCTTGAATCCATTCGGGTTCCATAAAAGCTTCAGCAACTTTCTTGGGTTCAGATATTGAGACAAAAGCAAAGTGCCCACAGAAATTTGCAAGCTGTGTTGCTCTTGAACGAGTAAGTGGACCAGGTGCATTTATGTTATCAATTATCTTCTCAATTTGTACTTCATTTGCAACACGAGGATGAGCTGGACGAAAATTTTGCTCTTGCTGTACATTGTCATCATCAGGAGGGTTGTTTTTAGGCTGAGCATTGTCGTCAGGTTGATTTGGGGCAGAAATGATGAGTTCCTCGTCAGGTTGTGCTTCAGAAGGCATGATCTCACTGGTTTCCATTAGCTTGGTAGATTCATT
Organism: Secale cereale; assembly: GCA_902687465.1. Classification (NCBI taxonomy): domain Eukaryota; kingdom Viridiplantae; phylum Streptophyta; class Magnoliopsida; order Poales; family Poaceae; genus Secale; species Secale cereale. Next base: position 87,062,853 of record LR738710.1, on the reverse strand, counting down.
TGGTGAAGCCTCATCTAACACATTTGGTAGGGTCTCTCTTTGTGAACCATTCGTTTCATCAAACCGCACATCCACAGTTTCAACTACTTTATAGAGAAAGATGTTGAAGACTCTGTAGGAGTGTGAGTCCTTTCCATATCCGGGCATGAAACCTTCATGTGCTTTTGGTGCAAACTTTGACTTGTGATGTGGATCCTTGATCCAGCACCTAGCTCCAAATACTCTGAAGTAACTTACGTTAGGCTTCTTTCCAGTGAGGAGTTCATAGGATGTTTTCTTCAGAAGCTTGTGAAGATAAACATGGTTGATGATATGTCATGCAGTATCAATAGCTTCGGGCCAGAACCTTCTTGGTGTCTTGTATTCATCGAGCATCGTTCGAGCCATCTCAATTAGAGTTCTGTTCTTGCGCTCAACGATGCCATTCTGCTGAGGTGTGTACGGGGCTGAGAACTCATGAGTGATCCCCATTGTATCGAGATAAAGATCAAGGCTGATGTTCTTGAACTCAGTGCCATTCTCACTTCTTATATGCTTGATCTTGACGCCATAGTTGTTCATGGCACGATTCGCGAAGCGTTTGAAGACATCTTGCACTTCAGTCTTGTAGAGTATTATGTGCACCCATGTGTATCTTGAATAATCATCAACAATGACGAAGCCATAGAGACAAGCTATGGTAGAGAACGTGGAGTAGTGAGTAGGGCCAAATAAGTCCATGTGAAGTAGCTCGAAGGGTTCGGATGTCGTCATGATTGCCTTCGAGGGATGATTGGCCGTAGTCATCTTCCCAGCTTCATAGGCACCACATAGATGATCTTTCTTGAACTTGACGTCCTCGATGCCTACGACGTGCTTCTTCTTTGCGAGAGTGTGCAAGTTCCTCATGCCGGCATGTCCTAGCCTCCGATGCCAGAGCCAGCACTCTGAAGCTTTTGCTAGAAAACATACGGCCATCTGCGGTCCAACTGAGAAATCTACCATATACAGATCACCTTTTATGTATCCTTCAAATACTAGAGACTTGTTGGACTCCATTAGTACAAGGCAACGAAATTTACCAAATATCACAATCATGTTTAAGTCACAAAGCATTGAGACAGACATTAAGTTGAAACTAAGAGATTCAACAAGCATGACTTTATCCATGTGCTGATCTCTTGAGATTGCAACTCTACCTAGACCCAACACTTTTCTTTTACCAGTATCAGCAAATGTGATGTGACTCTTGTTAGATGGTCGTAAGGTTGGGTCCATGAGAAGACTTTGATCTCCAGTCATATGATTTGTGCATTCCGCTGTCCATAATCCATTCTGAAGACTTTGGTGTCACTCCCTACAATGCATTTAGGAGGATAGGCTTCACCAAAAGCCATTGTGAAGCATAAACATTTGACGTACAAGTGGATTATGAAAGCTTAGATCCAAGTTAGGACTGATAAGATGATTAGCAAGTGATTCATGAACAGAATGAGCAGTAAATCATTTGGGCATTTGATCTTGTGACCTACAAGTGTTTTAGGTCCCCAGCAATAGCATCAGATGCCTTTGATTTTTGGCTGGAGACCTTTCCCTTGTAAGAGAAAGTTAGTTCTTCTTAACCACGCACATCTTCTGGGGTGGCTTAGAAGCAATGAGTCTAAGAGCAGCATCTGAGAATTTTGGCTTTGGAGGCCTAGCAAATAATCTTGCAGGAGGAGAATAATACTCATAAGAATAGGCAGAAAAATTCTTTGTTTTGTGAATATAGCGGTTTGAAGAAACACACTCATATTCATGGGTCTGAGTATGGTTTCCCTGCAAAACATTGGCGTTAGGATGACTCAGGTGAGTCCTTTGTCTGTATGAAGCCTTAGGACCATATGAAGCCTTTGGTCTGGGGTTTGTCTTCTTCCCAAGAGGTGTCATGATAACATTTGCTGGAAGTTTCTCAAGACAACCTTTGGGTACCCAGATCCTCTTCATAGGTGGCCCGTTCCTGCAGTTAGTACCAATATACCTGGCAAACACTTCACCATTTTGATTCTTAAACAGTTTATAGTTTGCATCAAAGGATTCATCAATGATAAAAGGATTAGCACAAGTGAAGCCAGATAGGGTAGATGGATCCACTGAAGGTTCCTTTGCAGCAACCCGTGTGGTTTTGGGATACTGCTCAGGCTTCCAACATGAACCATCAACATTCATTTTCCTGTCGAACCCAACACCCTCTTTCCCAGGGTTTCGGTTCAGTATCTGCTTTTTGAGGACATCACATAGAGTCTGATGCCCCTTGAGGCTTTTGTACATCCCTGTTTCAAGCAAAGTCTTCAACCTAGCATTTTCATCAGCAATAGTAGTGGTATCCTCAGCAGAGGGGTTAGTTACCACATCAGTAGTTGAAGATATTGCAACAGTGGCAGCAGTAGAACATTCAGCAACAGATGTAGCGTTATCACGCTCAATGCATTTTAGACATGGTGGTTCAAACTCTTCCTGAGTGGAGCTGATCAGTTGTGCGTGGGGTGACTCATTTTCTTTTTGAAGATCTTCATGAGCCGCTTTCAGTTTCTCAAGTTCTCGCTTCCTTTGAAGGTAATCGTGGGAAAGATTTTCATGAGTTTTTGAGAGCGATTCATAAAGACCTTCAAGTTCCTCGTACTTAACATGAAGATTTTTTATGTCTTCAATTAAGGACTGAGAACGGGTCATTTTTGCGTCCAACGGGTCATCGCTTTTGTCTAACAGTTTTTGAATATGTTCCATGGCTTTCTTCTGTTCATTGGCAATTTTAGCAAGTGTTTTGTAGCTAGGTTTTGATTCACAATCAGAGTCATCTTCACTAGATGTTTGAAAGTAAGCATCACGTGATTTTACCTTGGCACCGTGTGCCATGAAGCAGTAGGTGGGAGCGGAGTCGTCGTCCTCATCATCAATGTTGGGGACGGGGCCATTGTCATCAGTGTTGAAGATGGACTTGGCAACGTAGGGAGTGGCTAGAGCTAGACTTGCAGCACCAGAATCGGATTCCTCCTCAGACTCCACCTTCGCTTCTTCAGAAGCAGACTCCTCCTCTGAATCCATCTCCTTGCCAACAAACGCACGAGCCTTGCCAGATGAATTCTTCTTGTGTGATGAATACTTTGATGAAGACTTGGAAGAAGACTTTGAGTATTTCTTCTTTTTCTTGTAATCAGAATCATATTCCTTGCTCTTCTTCTTCTTCTTCTTCTCATTGTCCCACTGAGGACACTCAGAGATGTAGTGACCAGGTTTCTTGCACTTATGACATGTTCTCTTCTTGTAGTCATGGGTAGAAGCTTCATCATTTCTTGAGCTGGATCGTGAAGACTTTCTGAAGCCTTTCCTCCTAGTGAATTTCGCGAACTTCTTCACAAGCATGGCAAGCTCCTTTCCAATGTCTTCAAGATCATCAGAACTGCAGTCAGATTCTTCTTCAGATGAAGAAACAGCCTTTGCCTTTAAGGTGCGAGATCGGACATAGTTGGGACCATAGATGTCACGTTTCTCAAATAGCTGGAACTCATGTGTGTTGCGCCTCTCAAGTATGTCAGACGGATCGAGAGTCTTGAGGTCAGGGCATTCTTGAATCATCAGGGCAAGGATATCAAATGAGCTGTCGAGTGATGTCAGGAGGGTCTTGACAATTTCATGCTTGGTGATCTCAGTGGCGCCAAGTGCCTGAAGCTCATTTGTGACGTCAGTGAGATGATCGAATGTGTGCTGGACATTCTCATTGTCATGTCTCTTGAAGCGATTGAAGAGATTGCGAAGGACACTGATCCTTTGATCTCTCTGGGTTGAGACGACTTCGTTGACCTTTGAGAGCCAGTCCTAGACTTCCTTTGACGTTTCCAGGGCACTTACACGACCATACTGTCCTTTGGTCAGATGACCACAGATGATATTCTTGGGCGTTGAATCCAGTTGAACGAGCCTCTTCACATCAGCAGGGGTGATACCTTCACCAGTCTTGGGAACGCCGTTCTTGACGACAAACCAGAGGTCCACGTCAAAGGCTTCAACGTGCATGCGCATCTTGTTCTTCCAGTAGGGATATTCGGTGCCATCGAAGATGGGGCACGCAGCGGAGACTTTGATTATCCCTGTAGTCGACATAGCTAAAACTCTAGGTGGTTAAACCAAATCACACAGAACAAGGGAGTACATTGCTTTGATACCAATTGAAAGTGCAGTATATCGACTAAAGGGGGGGGGTGAATAGGCGATTTTTGTGAAAAGCTTCAAAACATGGTAGTTTCGAAGACAAAGGATAAATCCAATCCTATTTGTATGCAGCGGAAAGTAGACTACACTAGACAAGCCATAGTCAGATATTCAATGAAGTGAAAGCACGAAGACTAATAGCAGCTAGGCAGTAGGGATCAAGATGGAAGAAGGAATGAAGCCAATCAGAACAAGTAGTCACTCAGTGAAGTCAATCAGATAAGGCAGGCAGGCAATGACTTCACAACATAAGACAGTAAGTAAAGGGAAGGAAAGGATAGAACCAGTAGCTCGGGGAAGACAGTGATTTGTTAGACCAGTTCCAGTTGCCGTGACAACTGTACGTCTGGTTAGGGAGGCTGAGATTTAACTCAGAAGACCGCGTCTTCATCTTATTCCCCTTGAGCTAAGGACACCTAGTCCTCGCCCAATCACTCTGGTAAGTCTTCAAGGTAGACTTCCAAACCTTCACAGACTTTGTTCACCGGCGATCCACAATGACTCTTGGATGCTCAGAACGCGGCGCCTAACCGGCTGGAGGAAACACATTCCTCAAGTGTAATAAGTCTTCAGGTCACACTCTTTGGCTCTGGGTGTTTTGGCTTTGTCCTCGCAAGGATCTCTCTCTCAAATGCTTCGGAGGTGGGTTGCTCTCAAATGACAAAAGCCGTGTAATAACTCTGAGCAGCCACCAATTTATGGTGTAGGGGGTGTGCTATTTATAGCCACTGGGCAACCCGACCTGATTTGTCCGAAGTGACCCTGGGTCACTAAGGAACTGACATGTGTTCCAACGGTCAGATTTCAAACACTCACACGACAACTTTACTTGGGCTACAAGTAGAGCTGACTCATCCAGCTCTGGATAAGATTTTCTCTCATTGTCTTCGCTTGAAGACATAGGATTTGGTTGAGCATCACTTCAGTCACTCTGACTTAGTTCACTTGGACCCCACTTAACAGTACGGTGGTTCCTATGACTCAACAAAGAAGAAAAGGAAACAACGAAACATCTAAGTCTTTGCGCTCTATAGTCTTCACACAATGTCTTCTCTTGTCATAGTCTTCAATAAGATTATCTTCATGTACCACCACTGTTGTCAATGTCTTCATACATTTTAGGGGTCATCTCCGGTAGGTAAACCGAATCAATGAGGGACTACTACCTGTGTTATCCTGCAATTTTCACAAACACATTAGTCACTCAACCAGGTTTGTCGTCAATACTCCAAAACCAACTAGGGGTGGCACTAGATGAACTTACAGTTGCCTTGAGTTATATTTGAAGGATTTGTCCATAGGTTTTTCTTGGAGTCCATTTGTTGGTTTCAAGGAGAGTTTGTGATGACCAAGGTGCTATTCAGGGAATTACCTAAAGATTGGTCATGTGAGAGGTTGATCAAGACTAAGTGAAAGAGTGAATCAAGTTGATCAACACACAAAGCATTGAAGATGTACCGAGAGGGATCAAGTGATCGCATGGTATGGTAAGCATTGTCAATTACGCTTTGTGTACTAACACATGGTCTTCGCGAGAGTTCTTTGTGGGGTTAGGTCACGGTGTGCAAGTTCAAGTGATGCATCACGAGGAGATCAAGTGCTTGAAGCTTGCCGTCCATTGTGGTGACAACAGACTTGTGAAGATATGCCAAAGCGTGGCTCACCCATAGTGGAGTATGGGGGAGCAATCTACTAGTCTTCACCGAGCCAACACAATCAACAAAGGTGGTCCAACTTGAGGAAGTCAAGATCGTCTACATCTAGCTCAAGTGGACTTTGTGCAAGGCAAAGGTTTGCCCTTGATAGGTTTTCTATTTTACCGGTCTCATGGTCGTAGTTGGGAGACCATGGTCATAGGATTGATTGTCGTACTATCAAGGGGGGCTCTCAATGAGTAGCTTGATCTTATCGTTCATAGAGAGCTCAAACCATTGCATGCTTTCATCATCTTTATTGGTTCTTGTTTGGTTCTTCTCCTTGTGAGATTTGGAGCTTATGGTCATTTTCATGACAAGCTCGGGTTCATCGAAAATAGAGTTCACGTACATCTACGATGATGTTTTCGATGTTGGGGTTTTTGCCGGTTCTCTTTGTGAGTCTTAGAGCTTATGGTCATCTTGGTGACAAGCTCGAGTTCATCGAAAACGGAGATCACATGCATCTTCTATGATGTTTTTTATGTTGGAAGTTTTGCTGGTTCTTCTCTGATGAAGGATTCATTCCTCCATATCTTAGGCATACCTCCCTGCCTCTACTTACTATAACCAGTCGCTGTTTTGTAGCTTCATGCCTTCTAAGCTGTAATGCCCATGATGGGACTATATCTCCTACATGTCGAGGCACGACTTAAAGATATAAGCCCATTCTAGAATGATCACAAGTTCGGTATCTTTGCACAACTCATGTAAAAATGGGGATGGAAAACATAAAAGATAGTTGGCTTACACTCGCCACGTCACCCAATACATTACATATCCAATCATCATTCAAATAAACATCACAACCCATCTAAGGGTTAAGATCCAAATGACAAGATACCAAACATAACATAAACCACAGGTCTCGATCGAAATCCTAGTAGAAGCTCTACTGATCAACCGGATAGTTCACGTAGTATCGGCTACGCTCCTCGTCGTACTCCCAGTCTAGCTCAGTGCCATCCCCTGTGTAGCTCACCATCGTACCTACTTCTGGGGTGTTGAAGTAACTGTGAGCCACAGAGGACTCAGCAATCCCGTTCCCGGGTAACACGACTATCCAAGCCTTGGGTATGGAACAAGGCTGAAGAAAGAACAAGAGGTTGCAGCAGCACTAGCACTAGCTTACGTAAAAGAGAGCGAGAAGAGAAGGTGCCTCGGTCGAGAGATGATCACGAAGTGATCCTAACTAAAGCAAGTCAAACATAACCCCACCGTGTTCACTTCCCGAATCCCTTTCGGAAAATGACCGTCACGGTACTCACGCTGGTAGTGTATTGGAACATGGTGTCAAGTTTTCTACAAACGGATATTAACAAGCTCCCATCTGCCACATAACCGCGGGCACGGCTTTCGAAAGTTGAAAACCCTGCAGGGGTGTTCCAACTAGGCCCATGACAAGCCCATGATCTGCGGAGTCGCAACTCCAAGGTGGGAAGGCCCAAGTATCCTCGGAATCCCGTGCTCAAGATACTCCGACTAAGGTAAGGCTAATCCAGCAAATCCTCCCGGCGTGCCGACACCCTGATAGTAGTCGCGCGTATCTATTCTCAGGCCACGACCGGATGAGCACAGCGTACAGTGACCAAAAAACCAAGTTGCCAAGGGGGGTACCGCACACGACTCAAGTTTGGACCAACACTCAAATCGAGCACTGGCCCAGGGGGGTTGAATTAATTAATCCTCGGGTTAATTACTCCCTCGGTAAGTTTTTAGTTGTTTAGGCGAATAGTACCAAAATATTGGGACTTGCTGGAAAAGACTTAACACTTAGCGGTTTATCGAGGGGGTACCATAACCCCAACCGTGTGAGGAACGCATAATCAAGGAACATAACACCGGTTTATACGGTTCCTAAGGCGGCATGAGTGGAACAAATCACTAAGCAAAAGGCTTAGCCTTCCACCCATTACCAATATATAGATGATTTCATTTAAGCCTTTATATAGTGTGATATAACCCAACAAACTTCAACATGAAGCAAGCATCTTCAACTTCACCTGCAACTAGCAATGATATAAGAGGGGCTGAGCGAAGCTTACTTATAGCCAAACAATGGTTTGCATAGGTAGGGTGGTTAGACAGGTTCATGGTTTCAATAGGAGGCTGACAGGAAAAACATGGGCATCGAGGCAAAACTATAGATCGAGACTTCTAGCAATAGGCAAAGATAGTAATGTTATCGGGGTTCGGTCATCTTGCCCGAAGAGTTGTCGATGTGATTGTAAGAGGGGTCCTCGTTCTCAACCTCGGTAGTAACCTCGTGCTCGTACTCGTACTCGGTCTCAGCTTCCGGCTCTAGTCAAACACAAGAACACAAGGCAACGAATCAAACAAGATGCAATGCGCAGAAAAATTACTGGATGCATGACTGATGCACTATGGAAGCAAAACAGATGCACTATGGAAGCACAGAAAGTCTACTTAGGAAGCACAGTGTTACAGCACAACAATATACATCAAGCAAAATGCTTCAAAACATGATAACAATAGGATAATATGAATCTACATGCAAAAACACACAAGTTACATATAGGACTTGCTCAAAACGGAGCAACAGGCTAAAAGTTACACCCGAAACAATAAACATGCACAAGCTGAAAATAACAGCCACAGAGCAACTTCGGAGCAAGAGATAAATGGCCTACAACACTCAAACATCATGGCAATGAGCATGGACATAAACTAGACATATCCTACAGCAAACAAATCCATTGGAGCATCCCCAAAGGAGCCATGGATCAATAGCAACAAGCTATGACATATTGAACTTGACAACAAAATCCTGACAGCAGTAATTTGTTGCAACTTGGGAGCAAGAGTTAAATATGCTACAACCACTCAAATAAGCATGTGAGAGCATGAATGGATAGCCAACAATATCTACAACAAGGAATCATCAAGAGTCACCCCAAAACTATCATGGATTTGCCTAGAACAACAAGCAAACATGGCATCTGGATATTACAGATTCCAGACTTAGTGAAATTTCACTAAGCAGTTTCAACATGGCATCTTTGAGAGCAAGTTTAAGTCACCTCAAAGCATATCAAGACAAGTGGTAAGTACCACAGCAAAGTACACATGATGGGGAGTCCAAAACACCTAAGCATGCATCAAGGGGAAAACCACATCAATAGCAACGAGCTCCTCTACGAGGCATCTCGTAACAAGTTTAACGACATAACAGCCACATAGCACTTTGCAACGGAGATAATCATGGCAAGATGAAATCTATCATGCAAGCTTAAGCAATCAACATGTAGAGTAAAACATGATGAACACGTTGACATCTCATTTGCTTCATTTGGATAAACATGCACCAAGTTATCGCATTGCAAAGATGGCATGAAAACATCTACTAACAGCAGTTTATAACAAGTAGCACTCTTCCAACAGATATTTAAGCATCTAGATGACCTCAAACATGCATGGCACAATGGAACAAAACGAACAAGTCTCCACGATCATTTTGACATATCATTCACTCAAATCGGACATGCACACAAAAAGTTATCACCATTGCAAAACAGCATCAGACAACTAAAAATTCTACAGACTTCGAGGAAATCAACCTTCTCAGGCAGATCTGGTCAAACGGGCTTCGGGCGGAGAAGTCAAACGGGCCGCGGGCGGCGGATCGGGCCCCGCGGGTGGTGAATCTGACCGGGTTGGCGGAGGGAGGCTGGAGTCGGCCCAGCTGGCTCGGCTCGGGCCTTGCGGGCGAAGGAGGCCGGCCTAGGGAGGCCTGGCGGGAGCGGACTGCTGCAGGGCCTGGGGCGGTGGCCGGCCCGCGAAGGGAGCTGGGCCCGGCGGCGCTGGATCGATCTGGCGAGGCGGACTGGGCACGCGACTGGGCCCGTTAGGGTTCGCGAAGCGGAGGCGATCGGGATCGGGATCCCGCCTGGATCCTCGATCCCCTTGGCGGCAGCTGCTGGCTGCCCCGATGGGGCCAGCGACCTGGGGTGGTGAGGCGACCCGGCCGGTGGGTGGCGGCGCCGGCCGGCGGCGGGAACGAGGCGGGGCCGGCGTCGGGGGACCGGCGTGAGGGGCGTTGGGGCGGCACGGTGGCCTAGAGCCCGGCGGCGGCGAGGTGAGGAGGAGTGCGGCCGGCGGTGGCGCGGATTCCAGCGAGGATTCCGGTGGCTCGAGGAAGATGATGATGGACTAGGGTTTTTGGGGCAAAAATTGGGGAAGATGGACAAATATATAGACACAAGGAGCTAGGGTTGTCCAAAAGAGGTGAGGTTTTCGGCCATGCGTTCAGAATTGGATGGCCTAGATGAAGGGAGGGGTTTGGGTTAGTTTGGTCGGCTGTTGGAGGGGTGTCTTGGGCCTCAAAGTGGAGGTACTTTCAGCCCACAAGAGTAACTGTTGGAGCACCAAACGAACTCCAAACGCGACGAGATTTGATAGGCGGGTTACACACACCAAAACAACATCGCACGACAAGTCTCACGCCAAACCGGAAACGTTACACGGCCAAACACCAAAGTAGGCCTCGAGGATGCCATGGATTCGTGAGAGGGCTCTAGAACTCGAAACGGAAAACGGGAAGGAACGAGTTGGACCGGATGCAAATGACAACACAAATGCAATGCGATGCACATGACTACATGATATGGATGAATGCACACACGCAACACGACAAAATGACGAAAACCCGAAAAGACGAAGAGCCCAGAAGGAATAGATGGAGCCAAAGATATATATATTGCCCAAAAGGGAAAGTATTACATCCGGGGCATTACAAACTCTCCTCTACTACAAAAAGATCTCGTCCCGAGATCTAGGACTGGAAAAAGGAAGGGTACTCGGAATGAAGATGATCTTCTCGTTCCCACGTAGCTTCTCGGTCGGTATGGTGTGACCACTTGACTTTCAAGAATTTGATGGACTTGTTGCGGGTCTTGCGCTCGGTTTCTTCGAGAATAGCGACTGGATGCTCTCGGTAGGACAAGTCTTGTTGAAGATCAATCTCTTCAAACGGAATCATGCGTTCAGGAGTCTTGAAGCACTTGCGGAGTTGAGACACATGAAACACATCATGAACATTGGCGAAGTTTGAAGGTAGCTCAAGTTGATAGGCTAGATCGCCTCTTTTTTTGCCAAGGATCTTGAAAGGCCCGACGTATCTAGGAGCAAGCTTTCCTTTGATACCGAATATTTGGGTGCCTTTCATAGGAGAAACACGGAGATAGACATGATCCCTAATGTTGAAGGCCAAATCACGATGCTTGCCGTCATAGTAGCTCTTCTGACGCGACTGAGCGTCCTTGAGATTCTCACGTATGACTTTGCACATTTCTTCGGCTTCTGAGATCAAGTCATTGCCAAGAAGTTGACGTTCACCAGTCTCGGACCAGTTGAGAGGGGTACGACACTTTCTGCCATAGAGGATTTCAAACGGAGCTTTGCCGGCACTTGCTTGGAAGCTGTTGTTGTAAGAGAACTCGGCAAACGGAAGGCAATCTTCCCATTTCATGCCAAAAGATATGACACAGGCTCTGAGCATATCTTCTAGAATCTGATTCACTTGCTCGACTTGACCACTAGTCTGAGGGTGAAAAGCAGTGTTGAACCTGATCTTAGTGCCCATGGCAGACTGAAAGGAGTCCCAGAACTTAGAAGTGAACAAACTTCCACGGTCTGAGGAGATAACTTGAGGGATGCCATGTAAGGACACTATTCTGGAAGTGTACAACTCTGCAAGTTGAGCTGCATTGATTGATTCTTTGAGTGGAAGGAAGTGAGCGACTTTAGTAAGCTTGTCAATCACCACAAAGATAGAATCATTCCCTCTCTTGGACTTAGAAAAACCAGTGACGAAATCCATTTCAATGTGGTCGAATTTCCACTCGGGAATAGGAAGAGGTTGGAGAAGACCGGATGGACGTTGATGCTCTGCCTTCACTCTTCTGCAGACATCACATTCATTCACGAATTGGGCAATCTCCCTTTTCATGCGTGTCCACCAGTAAGATTGCTTGAGGTCTTGGTACATCTTGGAACTGCCAAGATGAATGGAAAGGAGGGAATCATGTGCTTCGTCCATTATGAGCTTCCTGAGATCACCTTTTGGAACCACGAGTCTGTCCTCAAAGAACAAGGTATCTCTCTCATCAACGCGATATCACTTGTATTTAGGAGTACCCTTTGCAATACCATGTTTCACTTTCTCCACCATAGCATCACTGAGTTGGGCCTCACGGATCTGATCTTCCAAGGTAGGAGCAACTTGAAGATTTGCAAGAAAACTTTGCGGAACAACTTGGAGGTTGAGCTTCCTGAATGCTTCACAAAGCTCAGGCTGGAACTGCTTGATAAGAAGGCTGTTGCAATATGCCTTTCTGCTCAAAGCATCTGCAATCACATTCGCCTTGCCAGGTGTGTATTCAATGCTTGGATCATACTCTTGGATCATTTCAACCCAACGAGTGTGGCGGAGGTTCAGATTCGGCTGTCTGAAGATGTACTTCAAGCTCTTGTGATCGGTGAAGATGTCGACTTTTCTGCCCAACAGAAGGTGTCTCCACGTAATCAAAGCATGTACCACAACTGCTAGTTCAAGATCATGTGTGGGGTAGTTCTTCTCACTTGGCTTCAGCTGACGAGAAGTGTATGCCACAATTCTCCTGTCCTGCATAAGCACACCACCAAGTCCTTGAAGAGAAGCATCATAGAATACTTCGTAGGGCTTGGACTCATCTGGAGGAGTGAGAACTGGAGCAGAGACGAGCTTTTCTTTGAGAGTTTTGAATGCCACTTCACAATCTGGAGACCAGTAGTACTTGACATTCTTTTGCAGCAAGTTGGAGAGAGGCTTGGCAATCTTGGAGAAGTTCTCAATGAACCTTCTGCAATAGTTGGCAAGACCAAGGAAGCTTCGGAGTTGCTTGACATTCTGAGGAGGTTCCCAGTTGACAATTGCTTCAACTTTCTCGGGGTTTACCGCAATACCATCAGCGGATATGATATGGCCCAGGTACAAGACCTTATCGAGCCAAAATTCGCACTTGGAGAACTTGGCATAGAACTTATGTTCACGGAGTCTGTCGAGAACAAGACGGAGGTGCTTTTCGTGATCTTCTTCATTCTTGGAAAATACCAAAATGTCATCCAGATACACAAGCACAAACTTGCCGGTGTAGGGGTTGAAAATGTAGTGCATCATTCTCGAGAAGGTAGGTGGAGCATTGGCGAGACCAAAGGACATGACTGTATACTCATATGAGCCGTAGCTCGTTCTGAAGGCAGTCTTGGGGATATCTTCTTCGCGAATGCGATTCTGGTGATAGCCCATTCGGAGATCGAGCTTATAGAACACTTTAGCTCCTTTGAGCTGCTCGAACAATTCATTGATGTTGGGGAGCGGATACTTGTTCTTTATTGTCTTCTTGTTCAATGGCCGGTAATCGACGCAAAGGCGCTCCGTGCCATCCTTCTTCTTGACAAATAAGACACCACAGCCCCAAGGAGACGTACTAGGCCTGATTAGACCCATATGCTCCTGTTCATCAAGCTGCTTCTTCAACTCCTTCAACTCTTTAGGAGAGAGCTTGTACGGACGCCGGCATGCTGGCTCAGTACTAGGCTCAAGTTCAATGACGAATTCCACTTGACGGTGTGGAGGCATGCCTGGAAGTTCTTCAGGAAAGACGTCTTCGTATTCGTTAACCACCGGAATTTGAGATATGGCATTCATTTTGCCCTTGTCATTGAGAGAGAAAAGCCTAATTGTGTTATCCCTGGAGGCGAAGATAATCACACCATCATCGGAATGAGTAATCTTGACTTCGTTCTGTGCACAGTCAATTTGAGCATCATGCTGAGAAAGCCAGTCCATTCCAAGGATGAGGTCAATGTCGGAGTTGCCGAGAATAACCGGATTAGCCAGAAAGCGATAATCACCCATGCGAATAGACACATTCGGAGCAAAGTTGTTGGAGTTCATAAGCAAACCCGGAGAAAGCACAGACATCGGTCTAGGCAAAGCTTGCAATGGCATATCATGTGACAATGCAAAAGTTCTTGACATGAAAGAATGTGAAGCACCTGAATCAAACAAGACTTTTGCAGGAAAAGAGTTAACTGAGAGGTTACCCAAAATCACATCAGAAGAATTCTCCGCTTGCGCTGCATTCATCAGATTCACCCTTGCAGACTTTGGATTATGCTTGACAATAGCTGTACTAACAGGTGGAGGAGGTGGAAGGCGCCTTGGGTTCGGACATCTGTTAGCATACTGACCTTTCTGAGTGCACTTGTTGCAGACCACTTCTGAGAGAGGACAGAAATGAGAACCACTTGACTTGGAACCTTGAGACTGAAACTGATTCTTCGACTGGTTGCTCGGGTTGGGTGGTTGGGAGAAACCACGTCCACCAGAGTTCTTGTTGTTGTTGTAGGGAGCTCGGATCACAGGAGGAGGTGGAAACCAAAAATTTTGTTGCTTCGCGACCACTTGAGAAGATGAGGAGTGAACGGCATCTCGAATCCTCTTTTTGGAAGCCTCCATCTTGAGCTGGGCTGCCTCTTGCTTAAGCGCCATGTTATAGAATTTGTCGAACTCATCGGGCTCGAACAAGGTGAGAGCAAGTTGAAGTTCATCCTTGAGACCTCCACGGAACTGATAGATCTTGCTCTTGGCATCCGGTATGTCTTTCTTAGCATAGCGGGCGAGGTTTTGGAACTTGACATTATACTGGTAGACAGTCATAGAGCCTTGCTTCAGGTTGCGGAATTGCTCACGCATACCCTCGATGACACTTGTTGGAATGTGGTGAGAGCGAAAGTCCTTGCAGAAATCATCCCAAGAGATCACACGCCCTTCTCTGGAGTCTTTGTACTGCTGCCACCAGTCAGCTGCTTGGTCTTTGAGTTGGAAGGCTGAAAATTTCACATAGTCCTCAGGCCTTACGTTGCTGCACTCAAAATGCTTCTTGATATCAGTGATCCAATCTTCAGCATCGAGAGGGTCGACACAGTAACTGAAAGCCTTTGGTTGATTAGCCAAGAAGTGGTTGACCGTAGCATGGTGCTGTTGGTTGAAGAAATTGCCTTGGTTCCCTAGAGCACCCTGATTTGCCTGATTTGCTTGCATTTGCTGCATCATCTGCATCAACATCTGGGTGTTTTGGTTTGTAGTTTGGATAATCGCTCTCCAGGCCTCAGACGGAGGAGGAGGGGAAGGAGGACGATCTGGAACCTCTTCACCCTCTGGGTTAGCGTTGGGAACCCGTTTCGGAGCCATCCTGAAAGAGATGACCATCAATCAGCAATTTGATTGAAAGAAGATATAAGCTGAAACAACGGATAGAAATGCAACATAGTCTTCACAAGAATCATTCGAACAAGAAGAACGAATGAAATTCTCAGCTTAATGATAACAACAATCTTCACGAGAAGCCACTGGAAGACAAAAGGTAAATAAGAAAAACAACAAGGTACAGATGGAACAAACACAAGATAGGAGCTTCGTTCGACATCTTTGTGCTGTAAGATTATGGAACGCGTTACGAAAGGGTTTTGCAATCCCCGGATCAGCATAGCCAAGGACCCTTTAAGATGCAACTCCCGATCGGAACATCGGCCATAATACCACTTTACTCAATGTAGAACCCCGAACTCGCTAACCTGCATTCGTTGGAAGAATGCCTACGATCTACTGGATAAACCCACCTATTAATTTCCGAAAGTTTCCAGTTATGCAATCAGGTGTTGGGGATACAGGGGAAGCACCGCGCAATCAACTCTAATCCTACAACCAGCTGTATCCATCCTTCAACACATAACCAGTCGTTCTCGGAAACCGTCTACCTCAGACCTTCGAAAAGCATCCACTATACAAAGCTATGGCAATACTCCCGAACTACCTCCCCAGTAGTGGGTGATGTCGGGGTTATCTTGCCACTAACCGTATAGGAGAGTTTTCGATGTCGGCCGTCTTAAGTATTCTAGTACTACCATGATATGCTTTTGACAACAATACCCCGAAGCTCAACTCCCCGGGACACTGCCACAACCCCTAATGTCAGGAGGCATCGAGAACAATATTCTCGTCACAAAGACATCGAAACAATCCAACAATACTCGCGAGATTCCTAAAAAAAAATTGGTGCAATTTTTGAAAGTAGAAGAGGCAAGAGTAGTCGTCAGGAGTCCTCACCAGATTGAAAAGAGATGAGGAGCAAAAGAAATCCTACTCTCCGATATAAATATAGGACTCAAAACATTTTAAGTGTGTGCCTAGACTCGACCGTCAATGATTCGATCAAACAGTGAGGCTTCTAGGTTGGAGAAGGCTCTGAATACCAACTTGTAATGCCTAGGATGGGACTATATCTCCTACGTGTCGAGGCATGACTTAAAGATATAAGCCCATTCTGGAATGATCGCAAGTTCGGTATCTTTGCACAACTCATGTAAAAATAGAGATGGAAAACATAAAAGATAGTTGGCTTACACTCGCCACATCACCCAATACATTACATATCCAATCATCATTCAAATAAACATCACAGCCCATCTAAGGGTAAAGATCCAAATGACAAGATACCAAACATAACATAAACCACATGTCTCGATCGAAATCCTAGTAGAAGCTCTACTGATCAACCGGATGGTTCACGTAGTATCGGCTACGCTCCTTATCGTACTCCCAGTCTAGCTCAGTGCCATCGCCTGTGTAGCTCACCATCGTACCTGCATCTGGGGTGTTGAAGTAACTGTGAGCCACAGAGGACTCAGCAATCCCGTTCTCGGGTAACACGACTATCCAAGCCTTGGGTGTGGAACAAGGTTGAAGAAAGAACAAGAGGTTGTAGCAGCACTAGCACTAGCTTACGTAAAAGAGAGCGAGAAGAGAAGGTGCCTAGATCGAGAGATGATCACGAAGTGATCCTAACTAAAGCAAGTCAAACATAACCCCACCGTGTTCACTTCCCAAATCCCTTTCGGAAAATGACTGTCACGGTACTCACGCTGGTAGTGTATTGGAACATGGTGTGAAGTTTTCTACAACCGGATATTAACAAGCTCCCATCTGCCACATTACCGCGGGCACGGCTTTCAAAAGTTCAAAACCCTGCAGGGGTGTTACAACTTGGCCCATGACAAGCCCACGATCCGCGGAGTCGCAACTCGAAGGTGGGAAGGCCCAAGTATCCTCGGAATCCCGTGCTCAAGATACTCCGACTAAGGTAAGGCTAATCCAGCAAATCCTCCCGGGGTGCCGACACCCTGATAGTAGCCGCGCGTATCTAGTCTCAGGCCACGACCAGAAGAGCACAGCGTACAGTGACCAAAAACCCAAGTTGCCAAGGGGGGTACCGCACACGACTCAAGTTTGGACCAACACTCAAATCGAGCACTGGCCCAGGGGGTTGAATTAATTAATCCTCGAGTTAATTACTCCCTCGGTAAGTTTTTAGTTGATTAGGCGAATAGTACCAATGTTGGGACTTGCTGGAAAAGACTTAGCACTTAGCGGTTTATCGAGGGGGTACCATAACCCCAACCGTGTGAGGAACGCATAATCAAGGAACATAACACCGGTTTATACGGTTCCTAAGGCGGCATGAGTGGAACAAATCACTAAGCAAAAGGCTTAGCCTTCCACCCATTACCAATATATAGATGATTTCATTTAAGCCTTTATATAGTGTGATATAACCCAAGAAACTTCAACATGAAGCAAGCATCTTCAACTTCACCTGCAACTAGCAATGCTATAAGAGGGGCTGAGCGAAGCTTACTTATAGCCAAACAATGGTTTGCATAGGTAGGGTGGTTAGACAGGTTCATGGTTTCAATAGGAGGCTGACAGGAAAAACATGGGCATCGAGGCAAAACTATAGATCGAGACTTCTAGCAATAGGCAAAGATAGTAATGTTATCGGGGTTCGGTCATCTTGCCTGAAGAGTTGTCGATGGGATCGTAAGAGGGGTCCTCGTTCTCAACCTCGGTAGTAACCTCGTGCTCGTACTCGTACTCGGTCTCAGCTTCCGGCTCTACTCAAACACAAGAACACAAGGCAACGAATCAAAAAAGATGCAATGCGTAGAAAAATTACTGGATGCATGACTGATGCACTATGGAAGCAAAACAGATGCACTATGGAAGCACAGAAAGTCTACTTAGGAAGCACAGTATTACATCACAACAATATGCATCAAGCAAAATGCTTCAAAACATGATAACAATAGGATAATATGAATCTACATGCAAAAACACACAAGTTACATATATGACTTGCTCAAAACGGAGCAACGGGCTAAAAGTTACACCCGAAACAATAAACATGCACAAGCTGAAAATAACAGCCACAGAGCAACTTCGGAGCATGAGATAAATGGCCTACAACACTCAAACATCATGGCAATGAGCATGGACATAAACTAGACATATCCTACAACAAACAAATCCATTGGAGCATCACCAAAAGAGCCATGGATCAATAGCAACAAGCTATGACATATTGAACTTGACAACAAAATCCTGACAGCAGTAATTTGTTGCAACTTGGGAGCAAGAGTTAAATATGCTACAGCCACTCAAATAAGCATGTGAGAGCATGAATGGATAGCCAACAATATCTACAACAAGGAATCATCAAGAGTCACCCCAAAACTATCATGGATTTGCCTAGAACAACAAGCAAACATGGCATCTGGATATTACAGATTCCAGACTTAGTGAAATTTCACTAAGTGTTGAAACAGCAGTTTCATCATGGTATCTTTGAGAGCAAGTTTAAGTCACCTCAAAGCATATCAAGACAAGTGGTAAGTACCACAGCAAAGTACACATGATGGGGAGTCCAAAACACCTAAGCATGCATCAAGGGGACAACCACATCAATAGCAATGAGCTCCTCTACGAGGCATCTCGTAACAAGTTTAACGACATAACAGCCACATAGCACTTTGCAACGGAGATAATCATGGAACGATGAAATCTATCATGCAAGCTTAAGCAATCAACATGTAGAGCATAACATGATGAACACGTGGACATCACATTTGCTTCATTTGGATAAACATGCACCAAGTTATCGGATTGCAAAGATGGCATGAAAACATCTACTAACAGAAGTTTATAACAAGTAGCACTCTTCCAACAGATATTTAAGCATCTAGATGACCTCAAACATGCATGGCACAATGGAACAAAACGTAGTACATGTCACATCCCTAGTTAGCACTTGCATTAGGGTTAGTTGGTGTGTGCATCATGTTTAGTTTTCAAAGAAATTTGAAATGGGAATGACAGAAACCCCAGCACCCCTCTTCTAAAAACTAGGGTTTGATAAAATATTTTCCAATGTACCCAAAATGCCCTTCAAAACTGTTCATCATTTCTGCCTTGGTCTCAAACCTTTGCTAAAAATGGTGCACAATTTTCTAGGACATCCAAGGTCACTGGATTAAATCATATGGTATTTGAATTTGGGCACTTAAATGCTATAAAATATTTTAAATGCTCAAATAATCATAAACTATAATGTTTCCTACTGTTCATATTATATACAGTAGGCATGACAAGTGTTATGAGTTATAAAAATGCTCTGGCATTTTTTTTAATTGAACAAAGTTGCAAAAGAAATGAAACAGAAAAGAAAATAGAAAAAGAGAGAGAGAGAAGGAGTTACCTGGCGCCCCACCTGGCCCACCTGCCGGCCCAGCCCAGCTGCCGCTCCAGCGAGCTGCTTGGCTCGGCCAGGCAGGCAGGCAGGTGCTCGACGGCGACCGCACGGCGCGCCACGAGCTGCCCGCCACCCTGCTTCCTCCCCTCGCCGTCCTGGAAGCCTGGACCGGTCGTAAACGTCGCCCCCGACCTCGCAGACACCTTCCCCTCTCCCCGGCTCCTCTCCCTCGCTCTCCCCACGCCATGGCCGACGCCGTCGTGCTCGCACCGTCGTAGAAGCCGCGCCCACCGTCGTTCCTGAGCCCCGCCTTGGTGTCCGTCGTGTCTGCCGTCCTTGACTGCTTCGAACAGGCCGAGCCCCGAGCGCTCGCCCGCCCTGGAGACGTCCCCGACCTCTTCTTCCCCAACTCCGGCCGCGGAGATCCCCCTCGCCGTTCCGCTCAGCTCCGACCACCCCGAGCTCGTTCCGGCGCCTGCTGCAACCCCTGTGAGCCCAGCTCCGTCCCCCCCCCCTCTCCGTTGGCCCTCTTCTCCCCTGGAACACACCGCACGTAGCTCACCTGCACGCACCGCCGCCGTGCTCGTCGCCGGTGATGCTCCGGTGACCATTTGGTCATTGGCACCCGTCCATCACACTCACCGCAGCGCGTAGATGCGATAGGTGCTACGCACGCATCGCCTAGGCCCCTGCAGCCGCATCTCCACACACGCCCGACGCCGGTCGCCGCCGTCGAGCTTGTTGCCGTCGTCTCCGGCCACCCCAGGTCCGGCGACCACCACCATCCGACGCGCTAGGGCAAGAGCTTTCCAACGCGCCTAGCCGCAGCTCGAGCCGTGCCCCGTAGACGTTTTCCGAAGCACGCCGCCGCACTTGGCCTCGCCGGCGTCACTTCGCCGGCGGGTTTGACCTGTTTGACCAGGGGGTTGACTACCCCTGGGTCACTGACGTGCGGGCCACCTGTTGCTAATTAGTTAGTTTAATTAAGTTTCTGCTAATTTAATTAGTTAATTAGTTTAGCCACTGACCCGTGGGCCCAGGCCCCACTGACAGTTAATTAGTTTTAGTTTAACTCTAATTAACTCAGTTAGTTAACTGTGACTCTGACCAGTGGGTCCCACTGTTCAGGTTTGACTTGGACTGGCCCTGTTGACTGCCTGACGTCAGCATGATGTCATGCTGACGCAGTAAAGGATTTTCTGGTATTTTAGATTTAAATTTAATTCAGGAAATTCCAGAAAATACCCAAAACTTCTAAAAATCATATAAAATCAACCATAGCTTAGATGCAAAAGATTTATATATGAAAAATGATCAGAAAAATCCAATCTTTCCAATGGCACTGGTTTCATGCATGTTTGAACAAGTTAACTTGCTGTATACATCAAAAACATGATAATGCACTTATTAAATAATAGTTTGAACTCCAATTTGAATCTTTGATTCAAATAAGCTCAAACCCTTCTGGTTCTAGTTGCATTAGCCAACACACATGCATCTTGCCATGTCATGAGCATGCATCATATTGTTGCATTTGTTTGTTAATGATTGTATCGTCGGTATTCCCTGTGTTAGGTTCTGCTCCCGAGGATATTGCTGCGTATCCAGTTGAAGAGCAGTACCCGACAACTACTTTGTCGGACAAGCAATCATTGATCATTCCGATACAAACCCAATCTTCTCGCTCC
This sequence comes from Secale cereale, assembly GCA_902687465.1. Taxonomy (NCBI): domain Eukaryota; kingdom Viridiplantae; phylum Streptophyta; class Magnoliopsida; order Poales; family Poaceae; genus Secale; species Secale cereale. The sequence goes on along the minus strand of LR738710.1, from coordinate 87,041,595 downwards.
TGCTCTCTTTTATTGCATTAAGGCAACAGCGTGTGAACTGCTACTTGCTGCGGTAGTTGAACCCTATCCCTTGCATGACCTGTCATTGCCACAGTAAATAGTTGAAACCCACTAGCATGTGTAGGAGTTGTTTGAGCCATGTGATGTGTGATCCACCATGCTATTTGTTTATGTTGCCTGCTATGCTTAGAGTTGTGTCTGTTCTGGTTCATCTGGGTGATGGATCAGAGTGAAATGATCATACCGATAAAGAGAAGGAAGTGTGGAATACGCTTGGTAAAGGTATCGATGAAAGGCCATGTAGGAGTACATGGTGGGTTGTTTCATTGGAATCATCCTTAGGACCCGAGATCTGTATGTGTGGTTCAAGTTACAGCTACTACCACACATTGGGATCCTTAATTGACCCTCTCGGCTTATTAATTACCCTTGATCTCTGTCCAGGAGTTGCAACTAGTTTCTGGTGTTTATAGCTTACTGGAGGTCGTGCACAACGCTGACCCTCGGAGTGGGTTGTGATGCGATAGGTACGTGGCACGGTGTACCGGTTGCCCGTTTGGTGACTCGGGAACCCTGTACACATCGTTTGGGGCCGTGAGCGACACCCCGGCCGGATCTCCCCACGGATGGAACCCAAATAGGCGATAAACCTGGACGAGAGACTTGAGTAGTTAGTCAGGTCGTGGCCGACACCCCCGCTGGGCTTCCGCTTGAAGGTTGCCGAGTACATGCCGAGTAAACGGTGATAAGTGGTGGAAGCGTGTGTGAAGAGGTACACCCCTGCAGGGTTATCAAACTATTCGAATAGCCGTTGTTCGCGGTACGGACTACTTGATTACTCTTACAGTTCATAGACAAGTTGATGGATACTACTAAAAGCCTCAAGATAAGTGTGAGTGTCGTGGATGGCCCTTCCGTAGGATGACGGAAGAGGGTCCTCGGTAGTGTATTGATGTGGTGAGTAGAGGACTCGTGTTCGTAATAACATCTTGCAATCTGTTGAGAGTTGTAGTATAGGTTAGCCAAGGTCAAAGCTGGCATTCTGCTATGAACTCCACTACCCCCTTTGATAATGTTGCATGTATGATAGGTTCTGTGGTAAGACTTGCTGAGTACCTTTGTACTCATGTTTGCTTAATAACTGTTGCAGAGGAAAACCCTGCCCCTGCTGATGGGTTCTACATAGACGTTGACGTCGACGAGTAGCTTGACACCCAGACGGAGATCTGGAGCTTGTGAAGGGCCTTGTAGATAGTCAGGCTACACCAAGCCTATTTTATTTTCTAAGTTGTCTGTACTCAGACATGTAGCTTCCGCTTGTGCTTGTATGACTGTATGACTTGAGTGTTGGGTCATGTGACCCCTACCTGTATGGATATGTTATGTATGGCTCTTGGAGCCTTTTAAATAAAGTACTTTGAGTCATAGAGTTCTGTTGTGATGCAATGTTGTATTTTCACATATTGAGCATATTGCGTGTATGTTTGAAATGCTTGGTATGTGTGGGATCCGACACCTAGTTGTTTTCCTTTGGTAGCCTATCTTACAGAGAAATGCCTCCTAGTGTCTCCAATGAGCCTTGGTAGCTTGCTACTGCTCGGAACACGTAGGCTGGCCGGCATGTGTCCTTCTTCGTTCCTGTGTCTGTCCCTTAGGGGAAATGTCACGCATTGTTCCTTTAAGTCCATGTAGCTTGCTACGACTTGGGTTCATATGTTGATGACCGACACGTTCGTTGCTGGGTCATGGATGCCTGTCTCTGTAATCTAGTGCCACTTTTGGTTTATAACTAGCCATGTCGGCCCGGGTTCTCTGTCATATGGATGCTAGCGACACTGCCATATACGTGTGCCAAAAGGCGCAAACGGTCCCGGGCCAGGTAAGGTGGCACCCGTGGGGTTACCGTGCGTGAGGCCGCAAAGTGATATGACGTGTTACAGCTAGATCGGTGTGACATAGGATCGGGGTCCTGACAGCGTTGGCATCAGAGCTGGACTGCCTGTAGGTTTCTCAAGCCAAACTGGTCGATGTTGAGTCTAGAAAAATTCTTAGTTATATGTAGGGGAATTGATTGTGGAAGGGAACGTAAGGCTCTTTTTACTCCTTTACCTTATTCCCTTCTGATCTGAGTCAGTCTATTCTTTGTACGGGGATTTAGGACTAGGCCTCTTATCCTTACTAGGTTCACATGTTACTAATCCGTAGACTCTTAGGATTGTTGGTTTCAAGCCTCAGTTCGGTTTCTATCCTTTTTAGTATGATGATTGTTGGACCGGAACCTTGATATGGATTATTGAGTGGCTATGCTATCATTTGTATGATGTCTCAAATCTTTGTTTGAGCATTTACAGTTGTTATGCTGCCCGATTTCTTTCAGAAACACTAATGCCTTTGCATTATTCCGTGTTTCAGATGTCTGCTCGCATCCCTCACCAAGTGGTTTGTTTGACTCGGTGCATTAATGTGCCCGGTCACACGGCCATGCTAGTCCGTGTGCTGACTGAGACCGGTTATCGTTGGTATCCTAAATACACCGTGGAGGAACAGTACCGGGATTTTAATCAAAGTCAGTATTTCTGCACAGTCCGGATATACCCCTCATATCCCGGAGCTAATGATCCCATCCATTGGTCTTATGGACTCGGGATTACCATCGAGATGGCAGTGCAGGATGCCGCTTATTCAATGATGACCATTCTCCGTGCTAGGCATGCCCTGTTGCTGAACACTGAGTTCTGTTACATGCCAGCCTCACTTCCCGGAGAGGAAGGCTACTACACTGGTCTGTATACTGATGCTGCTCATGAAGAGCCACTGCTTCAGACTACTGTTCAGATGTTGGAGGATAGGGACCGTGAGGTCCGTGCCCTCCGAATGGAGCTGTATAACACTCGAGCCGCCCACTGGACTACTTTGACATGGCTTGCACCTGCTGTGCACGCCGGATATCTGGACATGCGGGATTTATACACCGTGCGGACTCGTCTGCCTGATCGCATGGATTGGCGTGACATTGGGCATATTACACCTCCACGTGGGCGTCGGTTACCACCAGCATCGGGACCGAGACCACATCCATGTCCCTATGGTCTACAGCCTTCGAGTGCTCGCGAGTTTCAAGATCCGTCTGTTCCACTTCCAGGCTACGGTGGTAATCTTTACGAGGATTACTACGCGAATGTGTGAGCTAGGCCGTGGTTGTAGTAGTTGTATTTCCACAGTCCTGCGCATCTTGTGGAATATGACTTAGTGTGTACTGAGTTCTGGAGGTGTAGTTAAATAATGTATAGGAGCTTGGAATGCCTCTGATGGGATGTATCGTCTTTCACCGCAGTTGTACTTTAGCCTTGGCTTGTACTAAACTTTGTATGGTGTTTATCACCACTGGTGTATATATAGCAGTTTCTATATTACCATGTCGTACGGATGAACATCTCTGCATTCCGTGTCATCCATTACATTCTGCACTTCTATGTCAAATTTTTGCCGTCCTTGTCTAAACCGTTGTTTTGTTTTCCTAGGATGGTCAACACTCGCAACACTCCTGCTGCTCAGGAGCAGGGTGAGGCTAGTGGGGCTAGAGATGGGAATCTGCCCCAGCCACCCTCCTTGGCAGAAGTTATGCTTGAAGCAGAACGGAACAAGAGACAGACCAACCGTCTGCTGGAACGCATAGAGCAGAACACTGGGTTCCGTCAGAGGAATGACGTGGTGTCAATCAATGACTTTATCAAGATGTGTCCACCGAAGTTCCATCACTCCACCGAACCTCTGGATGCTGATGACTGGCTACGTAGTATTACCCACAAGCTACACTCTGCCCGTGTGGCCGAAGCTGACAAGGTTATCTACGCCGCCTACCATCTTGAGGGCCCTGCCAGTCTTTGGTGGGAAAACTTTGAAGCTATGCGTCCTGCTGGCCAAGTCACTACCTGGGTTGAGTTCAGTGAGGCATTCCGTGAACATCACATTCCGGAAGGTCTCATGGATCGCAAGCGGGAGGAATTCTGCAATTTCACCCAGGGCCGTTTAACTGTGGATGGCTATAGCCGCGAGTTTGGCAACTTGGCACGCTATGCACCTGAGGAAGTATCCACCGATGCCAAGAAGCAGGTGAGGTTCCGCAAGGGACTCAGCCCTGAACTCCGCCGAGATCTACGTCTGCACGAGTGCACTTCCTTCCAGAAGTTGGTTAACAAGGCTATCAGTGCTGAAACAGGCCAGGCCGACTTCGAGGCCACCCGCAAGCATACTCGAGACTTTGGTTCCTCATCCGGCTCTGGCTCTCACAAGCGCCGTGTGTGGGTTCCTAACACTGCTCTGCCACCCAAGTACACACCGAGGCCATCCTATGAGGCGCCTCGCCCAACTCAACAGTCTGCACCTGCTAAGACTTATGGAGGACCACCTTCCAACTTTGCTCCACGCACCACCACTGTGACATACTTTAAGTGTGGAGAACCGGGACACTACATGCGTGATTGTCCTCAGAACCAGCCAGGAAAAACCGTTGGCCGTGGCAAGCCAACCGGCAAGGTGAATTATGTCAAGCCAATCCCCACTGCACGTGGTCATGTCAAATATGTCTCTGCTGAGGAAGCTTATGAGGATCCTAACGTCGTCCTTGGTACGCTTCTCGTAAACTGCCATCCGGCATCTGTTCATTTTGATACTGGAGCATCCCATTCGTTCATATCTGAGAGCTATGCTCGATTGCACAACATGACTTTTTGTGACATGCCTACTTCCATGGTTATTCAAACTCCTAGTTCAAAGTGGCAAACCTCTAGGGTAAGCCATGGAAATGAAATCCTTGTCGATAGACTTGTTTTCCTTGCTTCTCTAATCGCTCTCAAGTCCTCGGACATAAACATCATTTTGGGTATGGATTGGATGACAACTCATTACGCCAAAATTGATTGCTTTACTAGGACCGTTCAACTTACACATCCATCCGGCAAGATAGTCAATGTCTTGACCCGAATGGCTGAGCGTCAGCTCTACTCTCTTAATGCCAGCCCTCTACCAGAACTCGAAGATATCCCGGTAGTCCGTGACTTCCCGGATGTTTTTCCGGAAGAACTGCCAGGAATTCCACCTGACAGAGATGTCGAGTTCGTGATAGATCTTATCCCTGGAACTGTCCCAATCTCTAGGAGACCTTATAAGATGGCACCACTAGAATTAGCTGAGCTAAAGAAACAACTCGATGAGTCCTTGCAGAAAGGTTTCATCCGTCCTAGTTCTTCCCCTTGGGCTTGCCCCGTCCTCTTCGTCAAGAAGAAGGATGGAACGGAGCGGATGGTGGTAGATTACCGACCTGTCAATCTGGTCACCATAAAGAACAAGTATCCGCTCCCCAGGATCAACGACCTGTATGATCAGCTTGCTGGATCCTCAGTCTTCTCTAAGATGGATTTGAGATTGGGCTACCATCAAATCAAAATCAAGAACGGGGACATTCCTAAAACGGCTTTTGTTACTCGTTATGGCCAATATGAGTACACCGTTATGTCCTTTGGATTAACCAATGCCCCAGCTACCTTTTCTCGGTTAATGAATTCTATATTCATGGAGTATTTGGATAAATTCGTTGTGGTATACCTTGATGATATACTCATCTATTCCAAGAACAAGGAAGATCATGCCGAGCATTTAAGGCTGGTATTGACGAAACTTCGAGAGCACCGCCTTTATGCCAAATTCTCTAAATGTGAATTCTGGTTGCCAGAAGTAACCTATCTAGGTCATGTGATCTCCGGCAAGGGTATTGCTATCAATCCCGAGCGAGTTCAAGCCATACTTGATTGGACTCCTCCTGAATCGGTCAAGCAAGTTAGGAGTTTTCTTGGCTTAGCGAGCTATTGCCGACGTTTCGTCGAGAACTTCTCCAAGGTTGCTAAACCTCTAACTGAACTCCTCAAGAAAGATAAAAAGTTTGAGTGGACCCCATAGTGCGAGTCCAGTTTTCAGGAACTGAAAAGACGCCTGACATCTGCACCTGTACTGGTACCACCAGATTTTTCCAAGGATTTTATAATCTACTGCGACGCCTCGCGACAAGGACTAGGTTGCATTCTCATGCAAGATCGTCAAGTGATTGCATACGCATCTCGACAGTTGCGTCCACACGAGGATAACTATCCTACTCATGATCTAGAGCTTGCAGCTGTAGTCCATGCACTCAAAACGTGGCGACATTACCTTCTTGGTAATCGCTGTGAAATCTTCACTGATCACCAAAGTTTGAAGTATATCTTCACCCAATCGGATTTGAATCTCAGGCAAAGACGTTGGGTTGAGTTGCTCACAGACTACGACTTAGGAATCACTTATACCCCTGGAAAAGCCAATGTCATGGCTGATGCACTAAGTCGTAAGTCATATTGTAACACCTTAATGTGACAACAAAGTCAACCACTTCTCCACGAGGAATTTCGTAAGCTTAACCTTCACATTGTTCCTCGAGGATTCCTTTCCACCTTGGTGGCAAAACCTACCCTTATGGATCAAATCATAGTTACTCAGCGGTATGATAAAGGCATATCTCGGATCAAGGAGAACATTGCTAGCGGAGTTGCTAGAAGTTTCTCTATGGATGATCGAGGTGTTGTGTACTTCGAGAACCGCTTGGTGGTACCCAAGAAACCACAACTACAACAAATGATTCTTAAGGAGGCTCATGAATCTCCTCTCACAATTCATCCCGGTAGTACCAAAATGTATCAGGACCTACGTCAGAGATTCTGGTGGACTAGGATGAAGAGAGAAATCGCTCAATTCATTGCTAACTGCGACGTTTGTCGTCGAGTCAAAGCAGAGCATCAACGGCCTACTGGCACCCTTCAACCTTTAGCTATTCCTGAATGGTAATGGGACAAAGTCGGTATGGACTTTATTACCGGTTTTCCCAGGACCAGGAAAGGGAATAATGCTATCTTCGTCGTTATCGACCGCCTCTCTAAAGTAGCTCATTTCCTGCCTGTTCGAGAGAGTATTACCGCTAGCCAGCTAGCAGATTTGTATGTCTCTCGGATAGTATCACTTCATGGTGTGCCGTTGGAGATTAACTCAGACCGTGGAAGTCTTTTTACTTCACGATTTTGGGAAAGTTTCCAGAATGCTATGGGAACCCATCTCTCCTTCAGTACCGCCTTCCATCCCCAGTCATGTGGTCAAGTGGAACGAGTCAATCAAATTCTGGAAGACATGCTTCGAGCCTATGTCATTTCTTTCGGTATAGATTGGGAAAAGTGTCTTCCATTCGCCGAATTCGCTTATAACAATAGTTATCAAGCCAGCTTGGGCCAAGCTCCCTTCAAAGTTCTATATGGACGAAGGTGTCGAACACCTCTTAACTGGTCAGAGACCGGGGAAAGACAATTCTTTGGTCCGGATATGATCCAGGAAGTAGAGGAGCAAGTTCGTATCGTTCGTGAGAGATTGAAAACAGCCCAGTCTCGCCAAAAGAGCCAATATGATAGTCATCATAAGGCTGTGACTTTTTAAGTCAGCGATAAGGCTTACCTTCGGGTTACTCCTCTTAAGGGAACCCATCGCTTCGGTATAGGCAAATTGGCCCCTCGTTTCATCGGTCCTTTTCGCATTCTTGCCAAACGAGGAGAAGTTGCCTACCAATTGGAACTACCTCCGCACCTCTCCAGAGTTCATGACGTGTTCCACGTTTCTCAACTCAGGCGTTGCTTCTCGGATCCTATCCGCGGAGTAGATCACGAAACGCTTGATCTCTAGGACAATCTCACATATCGAGAATACCCCGTTCGTATTCTTGATCAAACTGAGCGCACCACTCGACGTCACAATATCAAATTTCTTGAGGTTCAATGGTCACATCATTCCGAGAGTGAAGCTACATGGGAAAGGGAGGATCGTCTTCGACTTGAGTACCCCAACCTCTTTCCGGAGGAACCCGAATCTCGGGACGCGATTCTTTTAAGTGGGGGTGAGTTGTCACATCCCTAGTTAGCACTTGCATTAGGGTTAGTTGGTGTGTGCATCATGTTTACTTTTCAAAGAAATTTGAAATGGGAATGACAGAAACCCCAGCACCCCTCTTCTAACAACTAGGGTTTGATAAAATATTTTCCAATGTACCCAAAATGCCCTTCAAAAATGTTCATCATTTCTGCCTTGGTCTCAAACCTTTGCTAAAAATGGTGCACAATTTTCTAGGACATCCAAGGTCACTGGATTAAATCATATGGTATTTGAATTTGGGCACTTAAATGCTATAAAATATTTTAAATGCTCAAATAATCATAAACTATAATGTTTCCTACTGTTCATATTATATACAGTAGGCATGACAAGTGTTATGAGTTATAAAAATGCTCTGGCATTTTTTTTAATTGAACAAAGTTGCAAAAGAAATGAAACAAAAAAGAAAATAGAAAAAAAGAGAGAGAGAAGGAGTTACCTGGCGCCCCACCCGGCCCACCTGCCGGCCCAGCCCAGCTGCCGCTCCAGCGAGTTGCTTGGCTCGGCCAGGCAGGCAGGCAGGTGCTCGACGGCAACCGCACGGCGCGCCACGCAGCTGCCCGCTGCCCTGCTTCCTCCCCTCGCCGTCCTGGAAGCCTGGACCGGTCGTACACGTCGCCCTCGACCTCACAGACACCTTCCCCTCTCCCCGGCTCCTCTCCCTCGCTCTCCCCATGCCATGGCCGACGCCGTCGTGCTCGCTCCGTCGTAGAAGCCGCGCCCACCGTCGTCCCTGAGCCCCGCCTTGGTGTCCGTCGTCTCCGCCGTCCTCGACTGCTTCGAACAGGCCGAGCCCCGAGCACTCGCCCGCCCTGGAGACGTCCCCGACCTCTTCTTCCCCAACTCCGGCCGCGGAGATCTCCCTCGCCGTTCCGCTCAGCTCCGACCACCCCCGAGCTTGTTCCGGCGCCTGCTGCAACCCCTATGAGCCCAGCTCCGTCCTCCCCCTCTCCGTTGGCCCTCTTCTCCCCTGGAACACACCGCACGTAGCTCACCTGCATGCACCGCCGCCGTGCTGGCCGCCGGTGATGCTCCGGTGACCATTTGGTCACTGGCACCCGTCCATCACACTCACCGCAGCGCGTAGATGCGATAGGTGCTACGCACGCATCGCCTAGGCCCCTGCAGCCGCCTCTCCACACACGCCCGACGCCGGTCGCCGCCGTCGAGCTTGTTGCCGTCGTCTCCGGCCACCCCAGGTCCGGCGACCACCACCATCTGACGCGCTAGGGCAAGATCTTTCCAACGCGCCTAGCCGCAGCTCGAGTCGTGCCCCGTAGACGTTTTCCGAAGCACGCCGCCGCACTTGGCCTCGCCGGCGTCACGTTGCCGGCGGGTTTGACCTGTTTGACCAGGGGGTTGACTACCCCTGGGTCACTGACGTGTGGGCCACCTATTGCTAATTAGTTAGTTTAATTAAGTTTCTGCTAATTTAATTAGTTAATTAGTTTAGCCACTGACCCGTGGGCCCAGGCCCCAATGACAGTTAATTAGTTTTAGTTTAACTCTAATTAACTCAGTTAGTTAACTGTGACACTGACCAGTGGGTCCCACTGGTCAGGTTTGACTTGGACTGGCCCTGTTGACTGCCTGACGTCAGCATGATGTCATGCTGACGCAGTAAAGGATTTTCTGGGATTTTAGATTTAAATTTAATTCAGGAAATTCCAGAAAATACCCAAAACTTCTAAAAATCATATAAAATCAACCATAGCTCAGATGGAAAAGATTTATATATGAAAAATGATTAGAAAAATCGAATCTTTCCAATGGCACTGGTTTCATGCATGTTTCAACAAGTTAACTTGCTGTATACATCAAAAACATGATAATGCACTTATTAAATAATAGTTTGAACTCCAATTTGAATCTTTGATTCAAATAAGCTCAAACCCTTCTGGTTCTAGTTGCATTAGCCAACACACATGCATCTTGCCATGTCATGAGCATGCATCATATTGTTGCATTTGTTTGTTAATGATTGTATCGTCGGTATTCCCTGTGTTAGGTTCTGCTCCCGAGGATACTGCTGCGTATCCAGTTGAAGAGCAGTACCCGACAACTACTTTGTCAGACAAGGAATCATTGATCATTCCGATACAAACCCAATCTTCTCGCTCCTGCTCTCTTTTATTGCATTAAGGCAACAGCGTGTGAACTGCTACTTGCTGCGGTAGTTGAACCCTATCCCTTGCATGACCTGTCATTGCCACAGTAAATAGTTGAAACCCACTAGCATGTGTAGGAGTTGTTTGAGCCATGTGATGTGTGATCCACCATGCTATTTGTTTATGTTGCCTGCTATGCTTAGAGTTGTGTCTGGTCTGGTTCATCTGGGTGATGGATCAGAGTGAAATGATCATACCGATAAAGAGAAGGAAGTGTGGAATACGCTTGGTAAAGGTATCGATGAAAGGCCATGTAGGAGTACATGGTGGGTTGTTTCATTGGAATCGTCCTTAGGACCCGAGATCTGTATGTGTGGTTCAAGTTACAGCTACTACCACACATTGGGATCCTTAATTGACCCTCTCGGCTTATTAATTACCCTTGATCTCTGTCCAGGAGTTGCAACTAGTTTCTGGTGTTTATAGCTTACTGGAGGTCGTGCACAACGCTGACCCTCGGGGTGGGTTGTGATGCGAAAGGTACGTGGCACGGTGTACCGGTTGCCCGTTTGGTGACTCGGGAACCCTGTACACATCGTTTGGGGCCGTGAGCGACACCCCGGCCGGATCTCCCCACGGATGGAACCCAAATAGGCGATAAACCTGGACGAGAGACTTGAGTAGTTAGTCAGGTCGTGGCCGACACCCCCGCTGGGCTTCCGCTTGAAGGTTGCCGAGTACATGCCGAGTAAACGGCGATATGTGGTGGAAGCGTGTGTGAAGAGGTACACCCCTGCAGGGTTATCAAACTATTCGAATAGCCATTGTTCGTGGTACGGACTACTTGATTACTCTTACAGTTCATAGACAAGTTGATGGATACTACTAAAAGCCTTAAGATAAGTGTGAGTGCCGTGGATGGCCCTTCCGTAGGATGACGGAAGAGGGTCCTCGGTAGTGTATTGATGTGGTGAGTAGAGGACTCGTGTTCGTAATAACATCTTGCAACCTGTTGAGAGTTGTAGTATAGGTTAGCCAAGGTCAAAGCTGGCATTCTGCTATGAACTCTACTACCCCCTTTGATAATGTTGCATGTATGATAGGTTCTGTGGTAAGACTTGCTGAGTACCTTTGTACTCATGTTTGCTTAATAACTGTTGCAGAGGAAGACCCTGCCCCTGTTGATGGGTTCTACATAGACGTTGATGTCGACGAGTAGCTTGACACCCAGATGGAGATCTGGAGCTTGTGAAGGGCCTTGTAGATAGTCAGGCTACACCAAGCCTGTTTTATTTTCTAAGTTGTCTGTACTCAGACATGTAGCTTCCGCTTGTGCTTGTATGACTGTATGACTTGAGTGTTGGGTCATGTGACCCCTACCTGTATGGATATGTTATGTATGGCTCTTGGAGATTTTTAAATAAAGTACTTTGAGTCATAGAGTTCTGTTGTGATGCAATGTTGTATTTGCACATATTGAGCATATTGCGTGTATGTTTGAAATGCTTGGTATGTGTGGGATCCGACACCTAGTTGTTTTCCTTTGGTAGCCTATCTTACAGAGAAATGCCTCCTAGTGTCTCCAATGAGCCTTGGTAGCTTGCTACTGCTCGGAACACGTAGGCTGGCCGGCATGTGTCCTTCTTCGTTCTTGTGTCTGTCCCTTAGGGGGAATGTCACGCGTTGTTCCTTTAAGTCCATGTAGCTTGCTACGACTTGGGTTCATACGTTGATGACCGACACGTTCGTTGCTGGGTCATGGATGCCTGTCTCTGTAATCTAGTGCCACTTTTGGTTTATAACTAGCCATGTCGGCCCGGGTTCTCTGTCATATGGATGCTAGCGACACTGTCATATACGTGTGCCAAAAGGCGCAAACGGTCCCGGGCCAGGTAAGGTGGCACCCGTGGTGTTACCGTGCATGAGGCCACAAAGTGATATGACGTGTTACAGCTAGATCGGTGTGACTTAGGATCGGGGTCCTGACAGTACAAGTCTCCACGATCATTTTGACATATCATTCACTCAAATCGGACATGCACACAAAAAGTTATCACCATTGCAAAACAGCATCAGACAACTAAAAATTCTACAGACTTAGAGGAAATCAACCTTCTCAGGCAGATCTGGTCAAACGGGCTTCGGGTGGAGAAGTCAAACGGGCCGCGGGCGGCGGATCGGGCCCCGCGGGTGGTGGATCTAAGCGGGTTGGCAGAGGGAGGCTGGAGTCGGCCCGGCTGGCTCAGCTCGGGCCTTGCGGGCGAAGGAGGTCGGCCCAGGGAGGCCTGGCGGGAGCGGACTGCTGCGGGGCCTGGGGCGGTGGCCGGCCCGCGAAGGGAGCTGGGCCCGGCGGCGCTGGATCGATCTGGCGAGGCAGACTGGACCACGCGGCTGGGCCCGTTAGGGTTCACGAAGCGGAGGCGATCGGGATCTAGATCCCACCTGGATCCTCGATCCCCTTGGCGGCGGCTGCTGGCTGCCCCGATGGGGCCAGCGACCTGGGGTGGCGAGGCGACCAGGCCGGTGGGTGGCGGCGCCGGCCGGCGGCGGGAACGAGGCGGGGCCGGCGTCGGAGGACCGGCGCGAGGGGCGTTGGGGCGGCGCGGCGGCCTATTGCCCGGCGGCGGCGAGGTGAGGAGGAGGGCGGCCGGCGGTGGCACGGATTCCGGCGAGGATTCCGGTGGCTGGAGGAAGAAGATGATGGACTAGGGTTTTTGGGGTAAAAATTGGGGAAGATGGACAAATATATAGACACAAGGAGCTACGGTTGTCCAAAAGAGGTGAGGTTTTCGGCCACGCGATCAGAATTGGATGGCCTAGATGAAGGGAGGGGTTTGGGTTGGTTTGGTGGGCTGTTGGAGGGGTGTCTTGGGCCTCAAAGTGGAGGTACTTTCAGCCCACGAGAATAACTGTTGGAGCACCAAACGAACTCCAAACGCGACGAGATTTGACAGGCGGGTTACACACACCAAAACAACATCGCACGACAAGTCTCACGCCAAAACGGAAACGTTACACGGCCAAACACCAAAGTAGGCCTCGAGGATGCCACAGACGCGTGAGAGGGCTCCGGAACTCGAAACGGAAAACGTGAAGGAACGAGTGGGACCGGATGCAAACGACAACACAAATGCAATGCGATGCACATGACTACATGATATGGATGAATGCACACACGCAACACGACAAAACGACGAAAACCCGAAAAGACGAAGAGCCCGGAAGGAATAGATGGAGCCAAAGATATATATATTGCCCAAAAGGGAAAGTATCACATCCGGGGCATTACATAAGCCTTTCGCCCATTTTGGCAATCGATGCCAATGGGGGAGTAGTTTCAGAGAGTTTTGTGGAGAAGTTTAGAGAGTCATCTAGTCATCTCCTGTTGCTTTGGTTTTGTTCTTAAGCTTTTGCATCTCATGCTCGTACATTTTTGTTGCATGTTATGGTGATGCATAATTCCTTATATAAACTCTCTTGAAAGTGATTGTCGTCAATTACCAAAATGGGGGAGATTGAAAGAACATGCGGTGCCCCCATGTTGGGTTTTGGTAATTCATGACAATCTCTATGGACTAATGGTTTCCTTGAGTTATATTTGAAGGATTTGTCCATAGGTTTTTCTTGGAGTCCATTTGTTGGTTTCAAGGAGAGTTTGTGATGACCAAGGTGCTATTCAGGGAATTACCTAAAGATTGGTCATATGAGAGGTTGATAAAGACTAAGTGAAAGAATGAATCAAGTTGATCAACACACAAAGCATAGAAGATGTACCAAGAGGGATCAAGTGATCCCATGGTATGGTAAGCATTGTAAATTATGCTTTGAGTACTAACCCATGGTCTTCGCGAGAGTTCTTTGTGGGGTTAGGTCACGGTGTGCAAGTTCAAGTGATGCATCACGAGGAGATCAAGTGCTTGAAGCTTGCCGTCCATTGTGGTCACAATGGACTTGTGAAGATATGCCAAAGCGTGGCTCACCCATAGTGGAGTATGGGGGAGCAATCTACTAGTCTTCACCGAGCCAACGCAATCAAGAAAGGTGGTTGAACTTGAGGAAGTAAAGATCGTCTACATCTAGCTCAAGTGGACTTCGTGCAAGGCAAAGGTTTGCCCTTGATAGGTTTTCTATTTTACCGGTCTCATGGTGGTAGTTGGGAGACCGGGTTATAGGACTGATTGTCGTACTATCAAGGGGGGCTCTCAATGAGTAGCTTGATCGTATCGTTCATAGAGAGCTCAACCCATTGCATGCTTTCATCATCTTTCTTGGTTGTTGTTTGGTTCTTCTCCTTGTGAGATTTGGAGCTTATGGTCATTTTCATGACAAGCTCGGGTTCATCGAAAACAGAGTTCACATACATCTACTATGATGTTTTCGATGTTGGGGTTTTTGCCGGTTCTCTTTGTGAGTCTTAGAGCTTATGGCCATCTTGATGACAAGCTCGAGTTCATCGAAAACGGAGTTCACATGCATCTTCTATGATGTTTTCGATGTTGGAGGTTTTTTCTGGTTCTTCTCTTATGAAGGATTCATTCCTCCATATCTTAGGCATACCTCCCTGCCTCTACTTACTATAACCAGTCGCTATTAGGTAGCTTCATGCCTTCTAAGCCTTTCGCCCATTTTGGCAATCGATGCCAACGGGGGAGAAGTTTCAGAGAGTTTTTTGGAGAAGTTTAGAGAGTCACCTAGTCATCTCCTCTTGCTTTGGCTATGTTCCTAAGCTTTTGCATCTCATGCGCATACATTATTGTTGCATGTTATGGTGATGCATAATTCCTTATATAAACTCTCTTGAAAGTGATTGTCATCAATTACCAAAATGGGGGAGATTGAAAGAACATGTGGTGCCCCCATGTTTGGTTTTGGTAATTGATGACAATCTCTATGGACTAACGGATGCCTTGAGTTATATTTGAAGGATTTGTCCATAGGTTTTTCTTGGAGTCCATTTGTTGGTTTCAAGGAAAGTTTGTGATGACCAAGGTGCTATTCAGGGAATTACCTAAAGATTGGTCATGTGAGAGGTGGATCAAGACTAAGTGAAAGAGTGAATCAAGTTGATCAACACACAAAGCATAGAATATGTACCGAGAGGGATCAAGTGATCCCATGGTATGGTTAGCATTGTCAATTACGCTTTGTGTACTAACCCATGGTCTTCGCGAGAGTTCTTTGTGGGGTTAGGTCACGGTGTGCAAGTTCAAGTGATACATCACGAGGAGATCAAGTGCTTGAAGCTTGCTGTCCATTGTGGTGACAATGGACTTCTGAAGATATGCCGAAGCATGGCTCACCCATAGTGGAGTATGGGGGAGCAATCTACTAGTCTTCACCGAGCCAACGCAATCAATAAAGGTGGTCCAACTTGAGGAAGTCAAGATCGTCTACATCTAGCTCAAGTGGACTTTGTGCAAGGCAAAGGTTTGCCCTTGTTGGATTTTCTATTTTACCGGTCTCATGGTCGTAGTTGGGAGACCGGGTTATAGGATTGATTGCCGAACTATCAAGGGGGGCTCTCAATGAGTAGCTTGATCATATCGTTCATAGAGAGTTCAAACCATTGCATGCTTTCATCATCTTTCTTGGTTCTTGTTTGGTTCTTCTCCTTGTGAGATTTGGAGCTTATGGTCATTTTCATGACAAGCTCGGGTTCATCGAAAACAGAGTTCACATACATCTGCTATGATGTTTTCGATGTTGTGGTTTTCGCCGGTTCTCTTTGTGAGTCTTAGAGCTAATGGTCATCTTAATGACAAGCTCGAGTTCATCGAAAATGGAGTTCACATGCATCTTCTATGATGTTTTCGATGTTGGAGGTTTTTCTGGTTCTTCTTTGATGAAGGATTCATTCCTCCATATCTTAGGCATACCTCCCTGCCTCTACTTGCTATAACCAGTCGCTGTTTTGTAGCTTCATGCCTTCTAAGCCTTTCGCCCATTTTGGCAATCGATGCTAATGGGGGAGTAGTTTCAGAGAGTTTTGTGGAGAAGTTTAGAGAGTCATCTAGTCATCTCCTGTTGCTTTGGTTTTGTTCTTAAGCTTTTGCATCTCGTGCTCATACATTTTTGTTGCATGTTATGGTGATGCATAATTCCTTATAGAAACTCTCTTGAAAGTTATTGTCGTCAATTACCAAAATGGGGGAGATTGAAAGAACATGCGGTGCCCCCATGTTTGGTTTTGGTAATTCATGACAATCTCTATGGACTAATGGTTGCCTTGAGTTATATTTGAAGGATGTGTCCATAGGTTTTTCTTGGAGTCCATTTGTTGGTTTCAAGGAGAGTTTGTGATGACCAAGGTGCTATTCAGGGAATTACCTAAATATTGGTCATGTGAGAGGTTGATAAAGACTAAGTGAAAGAGTGAATCAAGTTGATCAACACACAAAGCATAGAAGATGTACCAAGAGGGATCAAGTGATCCCATGGTATGGTAAGCATTGTCAATTATGCTTTGTGTACTAACCCATGGTCTTCGCGAGAGTTCTTTGTGGGGTTAGGTCATAGTGTGCAAGTTCAAGTGATGCATCACGAGGAGATCAAGTGCTTGAAGCTTGCCGTCAATTGTGGTGACAATGGACTTGTGAAGATATGCCAAAGCGTGGCTCACCCATAGTGGAGTATGGGGGAGCAATCTACTAGTCTTCACCAAGCCAACGCAATCAAGAAAGGTGGTCCAACTTGAGGAAGTCAAGATCGTCTACATCTAGCTCAAGTGGACTTCGTGCAAGGCAAAGGTTTGCCCTTGATAGGTTTTCTATTTTACTAGTCTCATGGTGGTAGTTGGGAGACCGGGTTATAGGATTGATTGTCGTACTATCAAGGGGGGCTCTCAATGAGTAGCTTGATCGTATCGTTCGTAGAGAGCTCAACCCATTGCATGCTTTCATCATCTTTCTTGGTTGTTGTTTGGTTCTTCTCCTTGTGAGATTTGGAGCTTATGGTCATTTTCATGACAAGCTCGGGTTCATCGAAAATAGAGTTCACATACATCTACTATGATGTTTTCGATGTTGGGGTTTTTGCCAGTTCTCTTTGTAAGTCTTAGAGCTTATGGTCATCTTGATGACAAGCTCGAGTTCATCGAAAACGGAGTTCACATGCATCTTCTATGATGTTTTCGATGTTGGAGGTTTTTCTGGTTCTTCTCTGATGAAGGATTCTTTCCTCCATATCTTAGGCATACCTCCCTGCCTCTACTCACTATAACTAGTCGCTATTAGCTAGCTTCATGCCTTCTAAGCCTTTCGCCCATTTTGGCAATCAATGCCAATGGGGGAGAAGTTTCAGAGAGTTTTGTGGAGAAGTTTAGAGAGTCATCTAGTCATCTCCTCTTGCTTTGGCTTTGTTCCTAAGCTTTTGCATCTCATGCGCATACATTATTGTTGCATGTTATGGTGATGCATAATTCCTTGTATAAACTCTCTTGAAAGTGATTGTCATCAATTACCAAAATGGGGGAGATTGAAAGAACATGTGGTGCCCCCCTGTTTGGTTTTGGTAATTGATGACAATCTCTATGGACTAATGGATGCCTTGAGTTATATTTGAAGGATTTGTCCATAGGTTTTTCTTGGAGTCCATTTGTTGGTTTCAAGGAGAGTTTGTGATGACCAAGGTGCTATTCAGGGAATTACCTAAAGATTGGTCATGTGAGAGGTTGATCAAGACTAAGTGAAAGAGTTAATCAAGTTGATCAACACACAAAGCATAGAAGATGTACCGAGAGGGATCAAGTGATCCCATGGTATGGTAAGCATTGTCAATTACGCTTTGTGTACGAACCCATGGTCTTCGCGAGAGTTCTTTGTGGAGTTAGGTCACGGTGTGCAAGTTCAAGTGATACATCACGAGGAGATCAAGTGCTTGAAGCTTGCTGTCCATTGTGGTGACAATGGACTTGTGAAGATATGCCAAAGCGTGGCTCACCCATAATGGAGTATGGGGGAGCAATCTACTAGTCTTCACCGAGCCAACGCAATCAATAAAGGTGGTCCAACTTGAGGAAGTCAAGATCGTCTGCATCTAGCTAAAGTGGACTTTGTGCAAGGCAAAGGTTTGCCCTTGATAGATTTTCTATTTTACCGGTCTCATGGTCGTAGTTGGGAGACCGGGTTATAGGATTGATTGCCGTACTATCAAGGGGGGCTCTCAATGAGTAGCTTGATCATATCGTTCATAGAGAGCTCAAACCATTGCATGCTTTCATCATCTTTCTTGGTTCTTGTTTGGTTCTTCTCCTTGTGAGATTTGGAGCTTATGGTCATTTTCATGACAAGCTCGGGTTCATCGAAAACAGAGTTCACATACATCTACTATGATGTTTTCGATGTTGGGGTTTTCGCCGGTTCTCTTTGTGAGTCTTAGAGCTAATGGTCATCTTGATGACAAGCTCGAGTTCATCGAAAATGGAGTTCACATGCATCTTCTATGATGTTTTCGATGTTGGAGGTTTTTCTGGTTCTTCTTTGATGAAGGATTCATTCCTCCATATCTTAGGCATACCTCCCTGCCTCTACTTGCTATAACCAGTCGCTGTTTTGTAGCTTCATGCCTTCTAAGCCTTTCGCCCATTTTGGCAATCGATGCTAATGGGGGAGTAGTTTCAGAGAGTTTTGTGGAGAAGTTTAGAGAGTCATCTAGTCATCTCCTGTTGCTTTGGTTTTGTTCTTAAGCTTTTGCATCTCGTGCTCATACATTTTTGTTGCATGTTATGGTGATGCATAATTCCTTATAGAAACTCTCTTGAAAGTGATTGTCGTCAATTACCGAAATGGGGGAGATTGAAAGAACATGCGGTGCCCCCATGTTTGGTCTTGGTAATTCATGACAATCTCTATGGACTAATGGTTGCCTTGAATTATATTTGAAGGATGTGTCCATAGGTTTTTCTTGGAGTCCATTTGTTGGTTTCAAGGAGAGTTTGTGATGACCAAGGTGCTATTTAGGGAATTACCTAAAGATTGGTCATGTGAGAGGTTGATAAAGACTAAGTGAAAGAGTGAATCAAGTTGATCAACACACAAAGCATAGAAGATCTACCAAGAGGGATCAAGTGATCCCATGGTATGGTAAGCATTGTCAATTATGCTTTGTGTACTAACCCATGGTCTTCGCGAGAGTTCTTTGTGGGGTTAGGTCACGGTGTGCATGTTCAAGTGATGCATCACGAGGAGATCAAGTGCTTGAAGCTTGCCGTCAATTGTGGTGACAATGGACTTGTGAAGATATGCCAAAGCGTGGCTAATCCATAGTGGAGTATGGGGGAGCAATCTACTAGTCTTCACCGAGCCAACGCAATCAAGAAAGGTGGTCCAACTTGAGGAAGTCAAGGTCGTCTACATCTAGCTCAAGTGGACTTCGTGCAAGGCAAAGGTTTGCCCTTGATAGGTTTTCTATTTTACTAGTCTCATGGTGGTAGTTGGGAGACCGGGTTATAGGATTGATTGTCGTACTATCAAGGGGGGCTCTCAATGAGTAGCTTGATCGTATCGTTCGTAGAGAGCTCAACCCATTGCATGCTTTCATCATATTTCTTGGTTGTTGTTTGGTTCTTCTCCTTGTGAGATTTGGAGCTTATGGTCATTTTCATGACAAGCTCGGGTTCATCGAAAACAGAGTTCACATACATCTACTATGATGTTTTCGATGTCGGGATTTTTGCCAGTTCTCTTTGTGAGTCTTAGAGCTTATGGTCATCTTGATGACAAGCTCGAGTTCATCGAAAACGGAGTTCACATGCATCTTCTATGATGTTTTCGATGTTGGAGGTTTTTCTGGTTCTTCTCTGATGAAGGATTCTTTCCTCCATATCTTAGGCATACCTCCCCGCCTCTACTCACTATAACCAGTTGCTATTAGCTAGCTTCATGCCTTCTAAGCCTTTCGCCCATTTTGGCAATCGATGCCAATGGGGGAGAAGTTTCAGAGAGTTTTGTGGAGAAGTTTAGAGAGTCATCTAGTCATCTCCTCTTGCTTTGGCTTTGTTCCTAAGCTTTTGCATCTCATGCGCATACATTATTGTTGCATGTTATGGTGATGCATAATTCCTTGTATAAACTCTCTTGAAAGAGATTGTCATCAATTACCAAAATGGGGGAGATTGAAAGAACATGTGGTGCCCCCATGTTTGGTTTTGGTAATTGATGATAATCTCTATGGACTAATGGATGCCTTGAGTTATATTTGAAGGATTTGTCCATAGGTTTTTCTTGGAGTCCATTTGTTGGTTTCAAGGAGAGTTTGTGATGACCAAGGTGCTATTCAGGGAATTACCGAAAGATTGGTCATGTGAGAGGTTGATCAAGACTAAGTGAAAGAGTGAATCAAGTTGATCAACACACAAAGCATAGAAGATGTACCGAGAGGGATCAAGTGATCCCATGGTATGGTAAGCATTGTCAATTACGCTTTGTGTACGAACCCATGGTCTTCGCGAGAGTTCTTTGTGGGGTTAGGTCACAGTGTGCAAGTTCAAGTGATACATCACGAGGAGATCAAGTGCTTGAAGCTTGCTGTCCATTGTGGTGACAATGGACTTGTGAAGATATGCCAAAGCGTGGCTCACCCATAGTGGAGTATGGGGGAGCAATCTACTAGTCTTCACCGAGCCAACGGAATCAATAAAGGTGGTCCAACTTGAGGAAGTCAAGATCGTCTACATCTAGCTCAAGTGGACTTTGTGCAAGGCAAAGGTTTGCCCTTGATAGGTTTTCTATTTTACCGGTCTCATGCTCGTAGTTGGGAGGCCGGGTTATAGGATTGATTGCCGTACAATCAAGGGGGGGCTCTCAATGAGTAGCTTGATCGTATCATTCATAGAGAGCTCAAACCATTGCATGCTTTCATCATCTTTCTTGGTTCTTGTTTGGTTCTTCTCCTTGTGATATTTGGAGCTTATGGTCACTTTCATGACAAGCTCGGGTTCATCGAAAACAGAGTTCACATACGTCGACTATGATGTTTTCGATGTTGGGGTTTTTGCCGGTTCTCTTTGTGAGTCTTAGAGCTAATGGTCATCTTGATGACAAGCTCGAGTTCATCGAAAATGGAGTTCACATGCATCTTCTATGATTTTTTCGATGTTGGAGGTTTTTCTGGTTCTTCTTTGATGAAGGATTCATTCCTCCATATCTTAGGCATACCTCCCTGCCTCTACTTGCTATAACCAGTCGTTGTTTTGTAGCTTCATGCCTTCTAAGCCTTTCGCCCATTTTGGCAATCGATGCTAATGGGGGAGTAGTTTCAGAGAGTTTTGTGGAGAAGTTTAGAGAGTCATCTAGTCATCTCCTGTTGCTTTGGTTTTGTTCTTAAGCTTTTGCATCTCGTGCTCATACATTTTTGTTGCATGTTATGGTGATGCATAATTCCTTATATAAACTCTCTTGAAAGTGATTGTCGTCAATTACCAAAATGGGGGAGATTGAAAGAACATGCGGTGCCCCCATGTTTGGTTTTGGTAATTCATGACAATCTCTATGGACTAATGGTTGCCTTGAGTTATATTTGAAGGATTTGTCCATAGGTTTTTCATGGAGTCCATTTGTTGGTTTCAAGGAGAGTTTGTGATGACCAAGGTGCTATTCAGGGAATTACCTAAAGATTGGTCATGTGAGAGGTTGATAAAGACTAAGTGAAAGAGTGAATCAAGTTGATCAACACACAAAGCATAGAAGATGTACCAAGAGGGATCAAGTGATCCCATGGTATGGTATGCATTGTCAATTATTCTTTGTGTACTAACCCATGGTCTTCGCGAGAGTTCTTTGTGGGGTTAGGTCACTGTGTGCAAGTTCAAGTGATGCATCACGAGGAGATCAAGTGCTTGAAGCTTGCCGTCAATTGTGGTGACAATGGACTTGTGAAGATATGCCAAAGCGTGGCTCACCCATAGTGGAGTATGGGGGAGCAATCTACTAGTCTTCACCGAGCCAACGCAATCAAGAAAGGTGGTCCAACTTGAGGAAGTCAAGATCGTCTACATCTAACTCAAGTGGACTTCGTGCAAGGCAAAGGTTTGCCCTTGATAGGTTTTCTATTTTACTAGTCTCATGGTGGTAGTTGGGAGACCGGGTTATAGGATTGATTGTCGTACTATCAAGGGAGGCTCTCAATGAGTAGCTTGATCGTATCGTTCGTAGAGAGCTCAACCCATTGCATGCTTTCATCATCTTTCTTGGTTGTTGTTTGGTTCTTCTCCTTGTGAGATTTGGAGCTTATGGTCATTTTCATGACAAGCTTCGGTTCATCGAAAACCGAGTTCACATACATCTACTATGATGTTTTCGATGTTGGGGTTTTTGCCAGTTCTGTGGTGAGTCTTAGAGCTTATGGTCATCTTGATGACAAGCTCGAGTTCATCGAAAACGGAGTTCACATGCATATTCTATGATGTTTTCGATGTTGGAGGTTTTTCTGGTTCTTGTCTGATGAAGGATTATTCCTCCATATCTTAGGCATACCTCCCTGCCTCTACTCACTATAACCAGTCGCTATTAGGTAGCTTCATGCCTTCTAAGCCTTTCTCCCATTTTGGCAATCGATGCCAATGGGGGAGAAGTTTCAGAGAGTTTTGTGGAGAAGTTTAGAGAGTCATCTAGTCATCTCCTCTTGCTTTGGCTTTGTTCCTAAGCTTTTGCATCTCATGCGCATACATTATTGTTGCATGTTATGGTGATGCATAATTCCTTGTATAAACTCTCTTGAAAGTGATTGTCATCAATTACCAAAATGGGGGAGATTGAAAGAACATGTGGTGCCCCCATGTTTGGTTTTGGTAATTGATGACAATCTCTATGGACTAATGGATGCCTTGAGTTATATTTGAAGGATTTGTCCATAGGATTTTCTTGGAGTCCATTTGTTGGTTTCAAGGAGAGTTTGTGATGACCAAGGTGCTATTCAGGGAATCACCTAAAGATTGGTCATGTGAGAGGTTGATCAGGACTAAGTGAAAGAGTGAATCAAGTTGATCAACACACAAAGCATAGAAGATGTACCGAGAGGGATCAAGTGATCCGATGGTATGGTAAGCATTGTCAATTACGCTTTGTGTACTAACCCATGGTCTTCGCGAGAGTTCTTTGTGGGGTTAGGTCACGGTGTGCAAGTTAAAGTGATACATCACGAGGAGATCAAGTGCTTGAAGCTTCCCGTCCATTTTGGTGACAATGGACTTGTGAAGACATGCCAAAGCGTGGCTCACCAATAGTGGAGTATTGGGGTGCAATCTACTAGTCTTCACCGAGCCAACACAATCAATAAAGGTGGTCCAACTTGAGGAAGTCAAGATCGTCTACATCTAGCTCAAGTTGACTTTGTGCAAGGCAAAGGTTTGCCCTTGATAGGTTTTCTACTTCACCGGTCTCATGGTCGTAGTTGGGAGACCGGGTTATAGGATTGATTGCCGTACTATCAAGGGGGCTCTCAATGAGTAGCTTGATCGTATTGTTCGTAGAGAGCTCAAACCATTGCATGCTTTCATCATCTTTCTTGGTTCTTGTTTGGTTCTTCTCCTTATGAGATTTGGAGCTTATGGTCATTTTCATGACAAGCTCGGGTTCATCGAAAATAGAGTTCACATACATCTACTATGATGTTTTCGATGTTGGGGTTTTTGCCGGTTCTCTTTGTGAGTCTTAGATCTTATGGTTATCTTGATGACAAGCTCGAGTTCATCGAAAACAAAGTTCACATGCATCTTCTATGATGTTTTAGATGTTGGAGGTTTTGCTGGTTCTTGTCTGATGAAGGATTCATTCCTCCATCTCTTAGGCATACCTCCCTGCCTCTACTTACTATAGCCTGTCGTTGTATTGTAGCTTCATGCCTTCTAAGCCTTTCGCCCATTTTGGCAATCGATGCCAACGGGGAGAAGTTTCAGAGAGTTTTGTGGAGAAGTTTAGAGAGTCATCTAGTCATCTCCTCTTGCTTTGGTTTTGTTCCTAAGCTTTTGCATCTCATGCACATACATTATTGTTGCATGTTATGGTGATGCATAATTCCTTATAGAAACTCTCTTGAAAGTGATTGTCATCAATTACCAAAATGGGGGAGATTGAAAGAACATGCGGTACCCCCATGTTTGGTTTCTGTAATTGCTGACAATCTCTATGGACTAATGGTTGCCTTGAGTTATATTTGAAGGATTTGTCCATAGGATTTCTTGGAGTCCATTTGTTGGTTTCAAGGAGAGTTTGTGATGACCAAGGTGCTATTCAGGGAATTACCTAAATATTGGTCATGCGAGAGGTTGATCAAGACTAAGTGAAAGAGTAAATCAAGTTGATCAACACACAAAGCATAGAAGATGTACCGAGAGGGATCAAGTGATCCCATGGTATGGTAAGCATTGTCAATTACGCTTTGTGTACTAACCCATGGTCTTCGCGAGAGTTCTTTGTGGGGTTAGGTCACGGTGTGCAAGTTCAAGTGATGCATCATGAGGAGATCAAGTGCTTGAAGCTTGCCGTCAATTGCGGTGACAAAGGACTTGTGAAGATGTGCCAAAGCGTGGCTCACCCATAGTCGAGTATGGGGGAGCAATCTACTAGTCTTTACCGAGCCAACGCAATCAAGAAAAGGTGGTCCAACTTGAGGAAGTCAAGATCGTCTACATCTAGCTCAAGTGGACTTTGTGCAAGGCAAAGGTTTGCCCTTGATAGGTTTTCTACTTCACCGGTCTCATGGTCGTAGTTGGGAGACCGGGTTATAGGATTGATTGCCGTACTATCAAGGGGGGCTCTCAATGAGTAGCTTGATCGTATCGTTCGTAGAGAGCTCAAACCATTGCATGCTTTCATCATCTTTCTTGGTTCTTGTTTGGTTCTTCTCCTTGTGAGATTTGGAGCTTATGGTCATTTTCAGGACAAGCTCGGGTTCATCGAAAACAGAATTCACATACATCTACTATGATGTTTTCGATGTTGGGGTTTTTGCCGGTTCTCTTTGTGAGTCTTAGAGCTTATGGTCATCTTGATGACAAGCTCGAGTTCATCGAAAACGGAGTTCACATGCATCTTCTATGATGTTTTCGATGTTGGAGGTTTTGCTGGTTCTTCTCTGATGAAGGATTCATTCCTCCATATCTTAGGAAAACCTCCCTACCTCTACTTACTATAACCAGTCGATGTTTTGTAGCTTCATGCCTTCTAAGCCTTTCGCCCATTTTGGCTAACGATGCCAATGGGGGAGTAGTTTCAGAGAGTTTTGTGGAGAAGTTTAGAGAGTCATCTAGTCATCTCATCTTGCTTTGGTTTTGTTCCTAAGCTTTTGCATCTCATGTGCATACATTATTGTTGCATGTTATGGTGATGCATAATTCGTTATATAAACTCTCTTGAAAGTGATTGTCATCAATTACCAAAATGGGGGAGATTGAAAGAACATGCGGTCCCCCATGTTTGGTTTTGGTAATTGATGACAATCTCTATGGACTAATGGTTGCCTTGAGTTATATTTGAAGGATTTTTCCATAGGTTTTTCTTGGAGTCCATTTGTTGGTTTCAAGGAGAGTTTGTGATGACCACGGTGTTATTCAGGGAATTACCTAAAGATTGGTCATGTGAGAGGTTGATCAAGACTAAGTGAAAGAGTGAATCAAGTTGATCAACACACAAAGCATAGAAGATGTACCAAGAGGGATCAAGTGATCCCAAGGTATGGTAAGCATTGTCAATTACGCTTTGAGTACTAACCCATGGTCTTCACGAGAGTTCTTTGTGGGGTTAGGTCACGGTGTGCAAGTTCAAGTGATGCATCACGAGGAGATCAAGTGCTTGAAGCTTGCCGTCTATTGTGGTGACAATGGACTTGTGAAGATATGCCAAAGCGTGGCTCACCCATAGTGGAGTATGGGGGAGCAATCTACAAGTCTTCACCGAGCCAACGCAATCAAGAAAGGTGGTCCAACTTGAGGAAGTCAAGATCGTCTACATCTAGCTCAAGTGGACTTCGTGTAAGGCAAAGGTTTCCCTTGATAGGTTTTCTATTTTACCGGTCCCATGGTGGTAGTCGGGAGACCGGGTTATAGGATTGATTGCCGTACTATCAAGGGGGGCTCTCAATGAGTAGCTTGATCGTATCGTTCGTAGAGAGCTCAAACCATTGCATGCTTTCATCATCTTTCTTGGTTCTTGTTTGGTTCTTCTCCTTGTGATATTTGGAGCTTATGGTCATTTTCATGACAAGCTCGGGTTCATCGAAAATAGAGTTCACATACATCTACTATGATGTTTTCGATGTTGGGGTTTTTGCAGGTTCTCTTTGTGAGTATTAGAGCTTATGGTCATCTTGATGACAAGCTCGAGTTCATTGAAAACAGAGTTCACATGCATCTTCTATGATGTTTTCGATGTTGGAGGTTTTGCTGGTTCTTCTCTGATGAAGGATTCATTCCTCCATATCTTAGGCATACCTCCCTGCCTTAACTTACTATAGCCAGTCGCTGTTTTGTAGCTTCATGCCTTCTAAGCCTTTCGCCCATTTTGGCAATCGATGCCAATGGGGGAGAAGTTTCAGAGAGTTTTGTGGAGAAGTTTAGAGAGTCATCTAGTCATCTCCTCTTGCTTTGGTTTTGTTCCTAAGCTTTTGCATCTCATGCACATACATTATTGTTGCATGTTATGGTGATGCATTATTCCTTATATAAACTCTCTTGAAAGTGATTGTCATCAACTACCAAAATGGGGGAGATTCAAAGAACATGCGGTGCCCCCATGTTTGGTTTTGGAAATTGATGACAATCTCTATGGACTAATGGTTGCCTTGAGTTACATTTGAAGGATTTTTCCATAGGTTTTTCTTGGAGTCCATTTGTTGGTTTCAAGGAGAGTTTGTGATGACGAAGGTGCTATTCAGGGAATTACCTAAAGATTGGTCATGTGATAGGTTGATCAAGACTAAGTGAAAGAGTGAATCAAGTTGATCAACACACAAAGCATAGAAGATGTACCGAGAGGGATCAAGTGATCCCATGGTATGGTAAGCATTGTCAATTACGCTTTATGTACTAACCCATGGTCTTCGCGAGAGTTCTTTGTGGGGTTAGGTCCTGGTGTGCAAGTTCAAGTGATGCATCACGAGGAGATCAAGTGCTTGAAGCTTGCCGTCCATTGTGGTGACAATGGACTTGTGAAGATATGCCAAAGTGTGGCTCACGCATAGTGGAGTATGGGGGAGCAATCTACTAGTCTTCACCGAGCCAATGCAATCAAGAAAGGTGGTCCAACTTGAGGAAGTCAAGATCGTCTACATCTATCTCAAGTTGGGAGACCGGGTTGGGGTTGTTGCCGGTTCTCTTTGTGAGTCTTAGAGCTTATGGTCATCTTGATGACAAGCTCGAGTTCATCGAAAATGGAGTTCACATGCATCTTCTATGATGTTTACGAAGTTGGAGGTTTTGCTGGTTCTTCTCTGACGAAGGATTCATTCCTCCATATCTTAGGCATACCTCCCTGTCTCTACTTACTATAACCAGTCGCTGTTTTATAGCTTCATGCCTTCTAAGCATTTCACCCATTTTCGCTAACGATGCCAATGGGGGAGTAGTTTCAAAGAGTTTTGTGGAGAAGTTTAGAGAGTCATCTAGTCATCTCCTCTTTCTTTGGTTTTGTTCCTAAGCTTTTGCATCTCATGCGCATACATTATTGGTGCATGTTATGCTGATGCATAATTCCTTATATAAACTCTCTTGAAAGTGATTGTCATCAATTACCAAAATGGTGGAGATTGAAAGAACATGCGGTGCCCCCATGTTTGGTTTTGGTAATTGATGACAATCTCTATGGACTAATGGTTGCCTTGAGTTATATTTGAAGGATTTTTCCACAGGTTTTTCTTGGAGTCCATTTGTTGGTTTCAAGGAGATTTTGTGATGACCACGGTGTTATTCAGAGAATTACCTAAAGATTGGTCATGTGAGAGGTTGATCAAGACTAAGTGAAAGAGTGAATCAAGTTGATCAACACACAAAGCATAGAAGATGTACCGAGAGGGACCAAGTGATCCCAAGGTATGGTAAGCATTGTCAATTACACTTTGTGTACTAACCCATGGTCTTCACTAGAGTTCTTTGTGGGGTTAGGTCACGGTGTGCAAGTTCAAGTGATGGATCACGAGGAGATCAAGTGCTTGAAGCTTGCCGTCCATTGTGGTGACAATGGACTTGTGAAGATATGCCAACGCGTGGCTCACCCATAGTGGAGTATGGGGGAGCAATCTACAAGTCTTCACCGAGCCAACGCAATCAAGAAAGGTGGTCCAACTTGAGGAAGTCAAGATCGTCTACATCTAGCTCAAGTGGACTTCGTGCAAGGCAAAGGTTTGCCCTTGATAGGTTTTCTATTTTACCGGTCTCTTGGTGGTAGTTGGGAGACAGGGGTATAGGATTGATTGCTGTACTATCAAGGGGCGCTCTCAATGATTAGCTTGATCGTATCGTTCGTACAGAGCTCAAACCATTGCATACTTTCATCATCTTTCTTGGTTCTTGTTTGTTTCTTCTCCTTGTGAGATTATGAGCTTATGGTCATTTTCATGACAAGCTCGGGTTCATCAAAAACAGAGTTCACATACATCTACTATGATGTTTTCGATGTTGGGGTTTTTGCCGGTTCTCTTTGTGAGTCTTAGAGCTTATGGTCATCTTGATGACAAGCTTGAGTTCATCGAAAACGGAGTTCATATGCATCTTCTATGATGTTTTTCGATGTTTATAGGTTTTGCTGGTTCTTCTCTGATGAAGGATTCATTCCTCCATATCTTAGGCAGACATCCCTGCCTCTACTTACTATAACCAGTCGTTGTTTTGTAGCTTCATGCCTTCTAAGCCTTTCGCCCATTTCGGCAATCGATGCCAATTGGGGAGAAGTTTCAGAGAGTTTTGTGGAGAAGTTTAGAGAGTCATCTTGTCATCTCCTTTTGCTTTGGTTTTGTTCCTAAGCTTTTGCATCTCATGCGCATGCATTATTGTTGCATGTTATGGTGATGCATAATTCCTTATATAAACTCTGCTGAAAGTGATTGTCATCAATTACCAAAATGGGGGAGATTGAAAGAACATGCGGTGCCCCCATGTTTGGTTTTGGTAATTGATGACAATCTCTATGGACTAATGGTTTCCTTGAGTTATATTTGAAGGATTTGTCCATAGGTTTTTCTTGGAGTCCATTTGTTGGTTTCAAGCAGAGTTTGTGATGACGAAGGTGCTATTCAGGGAATTACCTAAAGATTGGTCATGTGAGAGGTTGATCAAGACTAAGTGAAAGAGTGAATCAAGTTGATCAACACACATAGCATAGAAGATGTACCGAGAGGGATCAAGTGATCCTATGGTATGGTAAGCATTGTCAATTACGCTTTGTGTACTAACCCATGTTCTTCGCGAGAGTTCTTTGTGGGGTTAGGTCACGGTGTGCAAGTTCAAGTGAAGCATCACGAGGAGAACAAGTGCTTGGAGCTTGCCGTCCATTGTGGTGACAATGGACTTGTGAAGATATGCCAACGCGTGGCTCACCCATAGTGGAGTATGGGGGAGCAATCTAGAAGTCTTCACCGAGCCAACACAAGTGGACTTCGTGCAAGGCAAAGGTTTGCCCTTGATAGGTTTTCTGTTTTACCGGTCTCATGGTGGTAGTTGGGAGACCGGGTTATAAGATTGATTGCCGTACTATCAAGGGGGGCTCTCAATGAGTAGCTTGATCTTATCATTCGTAGAGAGCTCAAACCATTGCATGCTTTCATCATCTTTCTTGGTTCTTGTTTGGTTCTTCTCCTTGTGAGATTTGGAGCTTATGGTCATTTTGATGACAAGCTCGGGTTCATCGAAAATAGAGTTCACATACATCTACTATGATGTTTTCGACGTTGGGGTTTTTGTCGGTTCTCTTTGTGAGTTTTAGAGCTGATGGTCATCTTCATGCCTTCTAATACTTTCGCCCATTTTGGCAATCGATGCCAATGGGGGAGAAGTTTCAGAGAGTTTCGTGGAGAAGTTTAGAGAGTCATCTAGTCATCTCCTCTTGCTTTGGTTTTGTTCCTAAGCTTTTGCATCTCATGCACATACATTATTGTTGCATGTTATGGTAATGCATAATTCCTTATATAAACTCTCTTGAAAGTGATTGTCATCAATTACCAAAATGGGGGAGATTCAAAGAACATGCGGTGCCCCCATGTTTGGTTTTGGTAATTGATCACAATCTCTATGGACTAATGGTTGCCTTGAGTTATATTTGAAGGATTTGTCCATAGGTTTTTCTTGGAGTCCATTTGTTGGTTTCAAGGAGGGTTTGTGATGACGAAGGTGCTATTCAGGGAATTACCTAAAGATTGTTCATGTGAGAGGTTGATCAAGACTAAGTTGAAGAGTGAATCAAGTTGATCAACACACAAAGCATAGAAGATGTACCGAGAGGGATCAAGTGATCCCATGGTATCGTAAGCATTGTCAATTATGCTTTGTGTATTAACCCATGGTCTTCGCGAGAGTTCTTTGTGGGGTTAGGTCACGGTGTGCTAGTTCAAGTGATGCATCACGAGGAGATCATGTGCTTGAAGCTTGCCGTCCATTGTGGTGACAATGGACTTGTGAAGATATGCCAAAGCGTGGCTCACCCATAGTGGACTATGGGGGAGCAATCTACTAGTCTTCACTGAGCCAACGCAATGAAGAAAGGTGGTCCAACTTGAGGAAGTCAAGATCGTCTACATCTAGCTCAAGTGGACTTTGTGCAAGGCAAAGGTTTCCCTTGATAGGTTTTCTATTTTACCGGTCTCATGGTGGTAGTTGGGAGACCGGGTTATAGGATTGATTGCCGTACTATCAAGGGGGGCTCTCAATGAGTAGCTTGATC
Organism: Secale cereale; assembly: GCA_902687465.1. Classification (NCBI taxonomy): domain Eukaryota; kingdom Viridiplantae; phylum Streptophyta; class Magnoliopsida; order Poales; family Poaceae; genus Secale; species Secale cereale. The sequence continues at coordinate 87,010,628 of LR738710.1, read as the reverse complement.
GTATCATTCATAGAGAGCTCAAACCATTGCATGCTTTCATCTTCTTTCTTGGTTCTTGTTTGGTTCTTCTCCTTGTGAGATTTGGAGCTTACGGTCATTTTCATGACAAGCTCGGGCTCATCGAAAACAGAGTTCGCATACATCTACTATGATGTTTTCGATGTTTGGATTTTTGCCGGTTCTCTTTGTGAGTCTTAGAGCTTATGGTCATCTTGATGACAAGCTCGAGTTCATCGAAAATGGACTTCACATGCATCTTCTATGATGTTTTCGATGTTGGAGGTTTTTCTGGTTCTTCTCTGATGAAGGATTCATTCCGCCATATCTTAGGCATACCTCCCTGCCTATACTTACTATAACCAGTCGATGTTTTGTAGTTTCATGCCTTCTAAGCCTTTCGCCCATTTTGGCAATCGATGCCAATGGGGGAGAAGTTTCAGAGAGTTTTGTGGAGAAGTTTAGAGAGTCATCTAGTCATCTCCTCTTGCTTTGGTTTTGTTCCTAAGCTTTTGCATCTCATGCACATACATTATTGTTGAATGTTATGGTGATGCATAATTCCTTAGATAAACTCTCTTGAAAGTGATTGTCATCAATTACCAAAATGGGGGAGATTAAAAGAACATGCGGTGCCCCCATGTTTGGTTTTGGTAATTGATGACAATCTCTATGGACTAATGGTTGCCTTGAGTTATATTTGAAGGATTTGTCCATAGGTTTTTCTTGGAGTCCATTTGTTGGTTTCAAGGAGAGTTTGTGATGACCAAGGTGCTACTCAGGGAATTACCTAAAGATTGGTCATGTGAGAGGTTGATCATGACTAAGTGAAAGAGTGAATCAAGTTGATCAACACACAAATCATAGAAGATGTACCGAGAGGGATCAAGTGATCCCATGGTATGGTAAGCATTGTCAATTACGCTTTGTGTACTAACCCATGGTCTTCGCGAGAGTACTTTGTGGGGTTAGGTCACGGTGTGCAAGTTCAAGTGATGTATCACGAGGAGATCAAGTGCTTGAAGCTTGCCGTCGATTGTGGTGACAATGGACTTGTGAAGATATGCCAAAGCATGGCTCACCCGTAGTCGAGTACGGGGGATCAATCTACTAGAATTCACCGAGCCAACGCAATCAAGAAAGGTGGTCCAACTTGAGGAAGTCAAGATCGTCTACATCTAGCTCAAGTGGACTTTGTGCAAGGCAAAGGTTTGCCCTTGATAGGTTTTTTATTTTACCGGTCTCATGGTGGTAGTTGGGAGACCGGGTTATAGGATTGATTGTCGTGCTATCAATGGGGGCTCTCAATGAGTAGCTTGATCGTATCGTTCGTAGATAGCTCAAACCATTGCATGCTTTCATCATCTTTTTGGTTCTTGTTTGGTTCTTCTACTTGTGAGATTTGGAGCTTATGGTCATTTTCATGACAAGCTCGGGTTCATCGAAAACAAAGTTCACACACATCTACTATGATGTTTTCGATGTTGGGGTTTTTGTCGGTTCTCTTTGTGAGTCTTAGAGCTTATGGTCATCTTGATGACAAGCTCGAGTTCATCGAAAACGGAGTTCACATGCATCTTGTATGATTTTTTCGATGTTGGAGGTTTTGTTGGTTCTTCTCTGATGAAGGATTCATTCCTCAGTATCTTAGGCATACCTCCCGGCCTCTACTTACTATAACCAGTCGCTGTTTTGTAGCTTCATGCCTTCTAAGCCTTTCGCCCATTTTGGCTATCGATGCCAATGGGGGAGTAGTTTCAGAGAGTTTTGTGGAGAAGTTTAGAGAGTCATCTAGTCATCTCCTCTTGCTTTGGTTTTGTTCCTAAGCTTTTGCATCTCATGCGCATACATTATTGTTGCATGTTATGGTGATGCATAATTCCTTATATAAACTCTCTTGAAAGTGATTGTCATCAATTACCAAAATGGGGGAGATTGAAAGAACATGCGGTGCCCCCATGTTTGGTTTTGGTAATGATGACAATCTCTATGGACTAATGGTTGCCTTGAGTTATATTTGAAGGATTTGTCCATAGGTTTTTCTTGGAGTCCATTTGTTGGTTTCAAGGAGAGTTTGTGATGACCAAGGTGCTATTCAGGGAATTACCTAAAGATTGGTCATGTGAGAGGTTGATCAAGACTAAGTGAAAGAGTGAATCAAGTTTATCAACACACAAAGCATAGAAGATGTACCGAGAGGGATCAAGTGATCCCATTGTATGGTAAGCATTGTCAAGTACGCTTTGTGTACTAACCCATGGTCTTCGCGAGAGTTCTTTTTGGGGTTAGGTCACGGTGTGCAAGTTCAAGTGATGCATCACGAGGAGATCAAGTGCTTGAAGCTTGCCGTCCATTGTGGTGACAATGGACTTGTGAAGATATGCCAAACCGTGGGTCACCCATGGTGGAGTATGGGGGAGCAATAGACTAGTCTTCACAGAGCCAACGCAATCAACAAAGGTGGTCCAACTTGAGGATGTCAAGATCGTCTACATCTCGCTCAAGTGGACTTTGTGCAAGGCAAAGGTTTGCCCTTGATAGGTTTTTTATTTTACCAGTCTCATGGTGGTAGTTGGGAGACCGGGTTATAGGATTGATTGTCGTACTATCAAGGGAGGCTCTCAATGAGTAGCTTGATCGAATCGTTCGTAGATAGCTCAAACCATTGCATGCTTTCATCATATTTTTTGGTTCTTGTTTGGTTCTTCTCCTTGTGAGATTTGGAGCTTATGGTCATTTTCATGACAAGCTCGGGTTCATCGAAAACAGAGTTCACATACATCAACTATGATGTTTTCGATGTTGTGGTTTTTGTCGGTTCTCTTTGTGAGTCTTAGCGCTTATGGTCATCTTGATGACAAGCTCGAGTTCATCGAAAACGGAGTTCACATGCATCTTCTGTGATGTTTTCGATGTTGGAGGTTTTGCTGGTTCTTCTCTAATGAAGGATTCATTCCTCCATATCTTAGGCATACCTCCTTGCCTCTACTTACTATAACCAGTCGCTGTTTTGTAGCTTCATGCCTTCTAAGCCTTTCGCCCATTTTGGCTATCGATGCCAATGGGGGAGTAGTTTCAGAGAGTTTTGTGGAGATGTTTAGAGAGTCATCTAGTCATCTCCTCTTGCTTTGGTTTTGTTCCTAAGCTTTTGCATCTCATGCGCATACATTATTGTTGCATGTTATGGTGATGCATAATTCCTTATATAAACTCTCTTGAAAGTGATTGTCATCAAATACCAAAATGGGGGAGATTGAAAGAACATGCGGTGCCCCCATGTTTGGTTTTGGTAATTGATGACAATCTCTATGGACTAATGTTTGCCTTGAGTTATATTTGAAGGATTTGTCCATAGGTTTTTCTTGGAGTCCATTTATTGGTTTCAAGGAGAGTTTGTGATGACCAAGGTGCTATTCAGGGAATTACCTAAAGATTGGTCATGTGAGAGGTTGATCAAGACTAAGTGAAAGAGTGAATCAAGTTGATCAACTCACAAAGCATAGAGGATGTACCGAGAGGGATCAAGTGATCCCATGGTATGGTAAGCATTGTCAATTACGCTTTGTGTACTAACCCATGGTCTTCGCGAGAGTTCTTTGTGGGGTTAGGTCACGGTGTGCAAGTTCATGTGATGCATCACGAGGAGATCAAGTGCTTGAAGCTTGCCGTCCATTGTGGTGACAATGGACTTGTGAAGATATGCCAAAGCGTGGCTCACCCATTGTGGAGTATGGGGGAGCAATATACTAGTCTTTAACAAGCCAATGCAATCAAGAAAGGTGGTCCAACTTGAGGAAGTCAAGATCGTCTACATCTCGCTCAAGTGGACTTTGTGCAAGGCAAAGGTTTGCCCTTGAGAGGTTTTCTATTTTACCGGTTTCATGGTGGTAGTTGGGAGACCGGGTTATAGGATTGATTGTCGTACTATCAAGGGGGGGCTCTCAATGAGTAGCTTGATCGTATCATTCGTAGAGAGCTCAAACTACTGCATGCTTTCATAATCTTTCTTGGTTCTTGTTTGGTTCTTCTTCTTGTGAGATTTGGAGCTTATGGTCATTTTCATGACAAGCTCGGGTTTATCGAAAACAGAGTTCACATAGATCTACTATGATGTTTTCGATGTTGGGGTTTTTGCCGGTTCTCTTTGTGAGTCTTAGAGCTTATGGTCATCTTGATAACAAGCTCGAGTTCATCGAAAACGGAGTTCACATGCATCTTCTATGATGTTTTTGATGTTGGAGGTTTTGCTGGTTCTTCTCTGATGAAGGATTCATTCCTCCATATCTTAGGCATACCTCCCTGCTTCTACTTACTATAACAAGTCGCTGTTTTGTAGCTTCATGCCTTCTAAGCCTTTCGCCCATTTTGACAATCGATGCCAATGGGGGAGAAGTTTCAGAGAGTTTTGTGGAGAAGTTTAGAGAGTCATCTAGTCATCTCCTCTTGCTTTGGTTTTGTTCCTAAGCTTTTGCATCTCATGCGTATACATTATTGTTCCATGTTATGGTGATGCAAAATTCCTTATATAAACTATCTTGAATGTGATTGTCATCAATTACAAAAATGGGGGAGATTGAAAGAACATGCGGTGCCCCCATGTTTGGTTTTGGTAATTGATGACAATCTCTATGGACTAATGGTTGCCTTGAGTTATATTTGAAGGATTTGTCCATAGGTTTTTCTTGGAGTCCATTTTTTGGTTTCAAGGAGAGTTTGTGATGACCAAGGTGCTATTCAGGGAATTACCTAAATATTGGTCATGTGAGAGGTTGATCAAGACTAAGTGAAAGAGTGAATCAAGTTGATCAACACACAAAGCATAGAAGATGTACCGAGAGGGATCAAGTGATCCCATGGTATGGTAAGCATTGTCAATTACGCTTTGTGTACTAACCCATGGTCTTCGCGAGTGTACTTTGTGGGGTTAGGTCACGGTGTGCAAGTTCAAGTGATGCATCACGAGGAGATCAAGTGCTTGAAGCTTTCCGTCCATTGTGGTGACAATGGGCTTGTGAAGATATGCCAAAGCGTGGCTCACCCATAGTGGAGTATGGGGGAGCCATCTACTAGTCTTCACCGAGCCAACGCAATCAACAAAGGTGGTCCAACTTGAGGAAGTCAAGATCGTCTACATCTAGCTCAAGTGGACTTTGTGCAAGGCAAAGGTTTGCCCTTGATAGGTTTTCTATTTTACCTGTCTCATGGTGGTAGTTGGGAGACTAGGTTATAGGATTGATTGCCGTACTATCAAGGGGGGGGGCTCTCAATGAGTAGCTTCATCGTATCATTCGTAGAGAGCTCAAACTACTGCATGCTTTCATCATCTTTCTTGGTTCTTGTTTGGTTCTTCTTGTGAGATTTGGAGCTTATGGTCATTTTCATGACAAGCTCGGGTTCATCGAAAACAGAGTTCACATACATTTACTATGATGTTTTCGATGTTGGGGTTTTTGCCGGTTCTCTTTGTGAGTCTTAGAGCTTATGGTCATCTTGATGACAAGCTCGAGTTCGTCGAAAACGGAGTTCACATGCATCTTCTATGATGTTTTCGATGTTGGAGGTTTTGCTGGTTCTTCTCTGATGAAGGATTCATTCCTCCATATCTTAGGCATACCTCCCTGCCTCTACTTACTATAACCAGTCGTTGTTTTGTAGCTTCATGCCTTCTAAGCCTTTCGCCCATTTTGGCAATCGATGCCAATGGGGGAGAAGTTTCAGAGAGTTTTGTGGAGAAGTTTAGAGAGTCATCTAGTCATCTCCTCTTGCTTTGGTTTTGTTCCTAAGCTTTTGCATCTCATGCGCATACATTATTGTTCCATGTTATGGTGATGCAAAATTCCTTATATAAACTATCTTGAATGTGATTGTCATCAATTACAAAAATGGGGGAGATTGAAAGAACATGCGGTGCCCCCATGTTTGGTTTTGGTAATTGATGACAATCTCTATGGACTAATGGTTGCCTTGAGTTATATTTGAAGGATTTGTCCATAGGTTTTTCTTGGAGTCCATTTTTTGGTTTCAAGGAGAGTTTGTGATGACCAAGGTGCTATTCAGGGAATTACCTAAAGATTGGTCATGTGAGAGGTTGATCAAGACTAAGTGAAAGAGTGAATCAAGTTGATCAACACACAAAGCATAGAAGATGTACCCAGAGGGATCAAGTGATCCCATGGTATGGTAAGCATTGTCAATTACGCTTTGTGTACTAACCCATGGTCTTCGCGAGAGTTCTTTGTGAGGTTAGGTCACGGTGTGCAAGTTCAAGTGATGCATCACGAGGAGATCAAGTGCTTGAAGCTTGCCGTCCATTGTGGTGACAATGGGCTTGTGAAGATATGCCAAAGCGTGGCTCACCCATAGTGGAGTGTGGGGGAGCAATCTACTAGTCTTCACCGAGCCAACGCAATCAACAAAGGTGGTCCAACTTGAGGAACTCAAGATCGTCTACATCTAGCTCAAGTGGACTGTGTGCAAGGCAAAGGTTTGCCCTTGATAGGTTTTCTATTTTACCTGTCTCATGGTGGTAGTTGGGAGACTAGGTTATAGGATTGATTGCCGTACTATCAAGGGGGGGGGGGCTCTCAATGAGTAGCTTGATCGTATCGTTCGTAGAGAGCTCAAACCATTGCATGCTTTCATCATCTTTCTTGGTTCTTGTTTGGTTCTTCTCCTCGTGAGATTTGGAGCTTATGGTCATTTTCATGACAAGCTCGGGTTCATCGAACACAGTGTTCATATACATCTACTATGATGTTTTCTATCGGGGTACAAAAAGAGGTGTACACTTTTTGTACCCCTATGACTGTGCACGGGCAGTCTGAGCCACGGTGCCATCACACCAACATGGCAAGGGAGGCAAGCCGGGGCAAGACTGAAGCTCGATGAAGACTGGAGCGACACCAAGAACAAGACCACAAGGAGCAAGGGGACGAAGCGTTTTTCCCCGGCAAGATCCTTGCCAGGGCCGGCTCTGGCAGCCCCGGCAAGGCCCTTGCCGCGGCAGCTCGCCC
>LR738710.1:86897220-86993601 GCA_902687465.1 Secale cereale | reverse complement strand
CCCGCCCGCCTACGGAGCGAATCGCCCTTGAGTCCGCCACCCCCATGGGGGGAGGATTCGGGAGATGTCCCCGTGGTGGCATGCAGATCTTTGTGAAGACCTTCAAGATCAGATACAAGGTAAGAAGACGACGACCCTTGGTGGGATCCCAGCCAAGGGGATCCACAAGGCCCCCGGCAAGAACCTTGCCGGGGATGACAGCAAGCGCCGCGGCAAGACCCTTGCCAGGGCCCCGGCAAGGTCCTTGCCGAGGACACCCACGGGGCCACCATCAGGCCCGCGCCAACTGGGTCTCCACCGACCCACGCAGCTGCCGACCCAACCAGCTGGACAGGCTCCTGCCTGGCAACCCAGAGGTCTTCGTGGAGGCCCGCCGTTGCGCCACCTCAGCTGCCTATCTGCCTACATGGCACCTCAGGCACCGCTGGCCAGGGCGCGTGTCGACACGAGGAGGAGCGGCGACGGACAAGACGGGCGTCTCCCCTCGTCCCCGATAAAGCAAGGACACCTAAGCAGGGCGCATTAAATGCACCTTGTCCATCACTGTACCCTTTCCACCTCCTGCGTGCCACTGTGGCAACCCCTTTTCCCTATAAAAGGAGGCCCGAGGCGACCAGGAGAAGGATTTGGCTTTTCAGAACCCCTCACGACTCTTTTGGAGCTCCTCGTTAGCTGAAGAACACCAACATATAATCCACCAAAGCAGGAGTAGGGTTTTATGCATCTTTGCGGCCCTAACCTGGGTAAAGGAACCGTGTCCTGAACATTATATCCGCTCTTCTCTCAACCCCGCGCCCCGCAACCGTAGTAGGGATTCTTGTGATCCCATAGGTGTCGATCCAAATACACCGACATCTTCGATGTTGGGGTTTTTGCCGGTTCTCTTTGTGAGTCTTAGTGCTTATGGTCATCTTGATGACAAGCTCGAGTTCATCGAAAACGGAGTTCACATGCATCTTCTATGATGTTTTCGATGTTGGAGGTTTTGCTTGTTCTTCTCTGATGAAGGATTCATTCCTCCATATCTTAGGCATACCTCCCTGCCTCTACTTACTATAACCAGTCGTTGTTTTGTAGCTTCATGCATTCTAAGCCTTTCGCCCATTTTGGCAATCGATGCCAATGGGGGAGAAGTTTCAGAGAGTTTTGTGGAGAAGTTTAGAGAGTCATCTAGTCATCTCCTCTTGCTTTGGTTTTGTTCCTAAGCTTTTTCATCTAATGCGCATACATTATTGTTGCATGTTATGGTGATGCATAATTCCTTATATAAACTCTCTTGAAAGTTATTGTCATCAATTACCAAAATGGGAGAGATTGAAAGAACATGCAGTGCCCCCATGTTTGGTTTTGGTAATTGATGACAATCTCTATGGACTAATGGTTGCCTTGAGTTATATTTGAAGGATTTGTCCATAGGTTTTTCTTGGAGTCCATTTGTTGGTCTCAAGGAGAGTTTGTGATGACCAAGGTGCTATTCAGGGAATTACCTAAAGATTGGTCATGTGAGAGGTTTATCAAGACTAAGTGAAAGAGTGAATCAAGTTGATCAACACACAAAGCATAGAAGATGTACCGCGAGGGATCAATTGATCCCATGGTATGGTAAGCATTCTCAATTACTCTTTGTGTACTAACCCATGGTCTTCGCGAGAGTTCTTTGTGGGGTTAGGTCACGGTGTGCAAGTTCAAGTGATGCATCACGAGGAGATCAAGTGCTTGAGGCTTGCTGCCCATTGTGGTGACAATGGACTTGTGAAGATATGCCAAAGCGTGGCTCACCCATAGTGGAGTATGGGGGAGCAATCTAGTAGTCTTCAGCGAGCCAACGCAATCAAGAAAGGTGGTCCAACTTGAGGTAGTCAAGATCGTCTAAATCTAGCTCAAGTAGACTTTGTGCAAGGCAAAGGTTTGCCCTTGATAGGTTTTCTATTTTACCAGTCTCATGGTGGTAGTTGGGAGACAGGGTTATAGGATTGATTGCCGTACTATCAAGGGGGGGGTGCTCTCAATGAGTAGCTTGATCGTATCGTTCGTAGAGAGCTCAAACCATTGCATGCTTTCATCATCTTTCTTGGTTCTTGTTTGGTTCTTCTCCTCGTGAGATTTGGAGCTTATGGTCATTTTCATGACAAGCTCGGGTTCATCGAAAACAGTTTTCACATACATCTACTATGATGTTTTCGATGTTGGGGTTTTTGCCGGTTCTCTTTGTGAGTCTTAGAGCTTATGGTCATCTTGATGACAAGCTCAAGTTCATCGAAAACGGAGTTCACATGCATCTTCTATGATGTTTTGGATGTTGGAGGTTTTGCTTGTTCTTCTCTGATGAAGGATTCATTCCTCCATATCTTAGGCATACCTCCCTGCCCCTACTTATTATAACCAGTTGATGTTTTGTAGCTTCATGCCTTCTAAGCCTTTCGCCCATTTTTGCAGTCGATGCCAATGGGGGAGAAGTTTCAGAGAGTTTTGTGGAGAAGTTTAGAGAGTCATCTAGTCATGTCCTCTTGCTTTGGTTTTGTTCCTAAGCTTTTGCATCTCATGCGCATACATTATTGTTGCATGTTATGGTGATGCATAATTCCTTATATAAACTCTCTTGAAAGTGATTGTCATCAATTACCAAAATGGGGGAGATTGAAAGAACATGCGGTGCCCCCATGTTTGGTTTTGGTAATTGATGACAATCTGTATGGACTAATGGTTGCCTTGAGTTATATTTGAAGGATTTGTCCATAAGTTTTTCTTGGAGTCCATTTGTTGGTTTCAAGAAGAGTTTGTGATGACCAAGGTGCTATTTAGGGAATTACCTAAAGATTGGTCATGTGAGAGGTTGATCAAGACTAAGTGAATGAGTGAATCAAGTTGATCAACACACAAAGCATAGAAGATGTACCGAGAGGGATCAAGTGATCCCATGGTATGTTAAGCATTGTCAATTACGCTTTGTGTCGTGGATTTAGCACGACATATTTCCTAGCAAAAGGACTTAGTCGTGAGGCCATCGCTACGGGTTAGCTTAAAGGGGTTAAAGCGGACGAAGGACACAGGGATTTTATACTAGTTCGGTCCCTTCGATGAAGGTAAAGTCCTGCGTCTAGTTTGGTGTGGTATTGCTTAGGCTTCGATGACCAGGGAGCGAATCCGCGTTGCCTGTGTCTCGAGCTGTTGTTTCTTGTCCTGAACCATCGCCGGGTCGTCCCTTTATATAAGAGGCGACGCCCAGTCCGGTTTACAGAGTCCCGAGGCCGGCTCATAAACGTGTCCGCCTCGGTCTCTGCTCTTTCTATCTTACATCCCAAGTTACATAATATGACGGTTTACAAACCATGGGCCATAACATATGGGCTCTAAGCCTCCTGGGCTACAATCTTTTACTTCAAACTCTCATGGGCCTCTCTGATAATATAACTTTGATAACTTAAACCGGACCCTCCTGGCCGGTTTATACCTGGTAGTAATATCCCTGACATTAGGCCCCAGATTGATTTGAACCTGTTCATGTCAATCTCCAAAGTTTCATATAGCTTTTCATTTCCACAGCTCCAGTATGTTTGGTAAACCGGCATGACATCATCCCTGTGTGTCACCTTAAACCGTTGTGACATCATCTGCGCATTCAATGCATGCCTGTTTTTTACCTTTACTTATTAAAGCTCCGAAGATCGAGGCGACAGCTCAATCCATATCCGATTTTTGGTCTCCTCGATTCCCGCGCCTGCCATTTTATCTCCTCAGCCTATAAATAGGGCCGAGGGCCATCTCTTTATTCCCTCTGCTTCGTCTTCCTCTGTCCACCAGCGCTCAAGCTCCGCTGCCGTCCTTACGAGCTCGTCGTCTTCACCAAGCCCGGCCGCTGCATCATCCTGAGCTCGTCCAGAGACTCGTCGCCGTCCTTCCGCTTCCTCGGGTGCGTTACTTCTTCTTCCCCATAGATCTTAGTCCAAGGGTTTCTCGGTCGGAGATGAACCTCCGCTCCTCGCTGTTCATCACCATGGGTGGTTCTTAACCGTAGATGTTAAATCTTTTTAGGTCAACTCTTGTATGCGCGACTCCACTCCACCTTTATAATCTTAGTTCCCCCAATACTGCTAGTTTAAACTGGATCTGAAAAAATCTTCGCTGTCTTCAACGAACATGACTTGAATTATCTTGATTTTTTCCTGCGATGTAGATCCATATTTTACCACTGCTCATGTGAAAGTTGTTTCTCACACTTTAAATCTGCAACTTATCTGCTTATGTCACCGGTTCAGTTGTAACATGCGCCTTATATGCTTGTGCTGACGGTTTAGATTTAGACCTGCATCCTGTAATTGGCGGTTTAACTTTTCATTTCTAAGCTTCATAAACCGGTAACTGTTTCATTCGTGCTTGTTCCAGATCAGTAGGTACCATTAGTCCCTTGCTTAAACCGTCAATTAGGTCAATATCTTCACAGACATGCCGGTTTATCTTTAGCGGATCGTAAACCGGGTCTTGTATTGTATTCTTCAGCATTCCCTCCTTGAAAAAGATGACTACTGCGGCCAAACAGTTCGTTGCTTGCAACTGGGTCCCATCCCGGATTACTGAGGATGACTTAGTAAAGGTAGCCTCCATAGGCGGTTTAGGTCCGAAAGAGGTTCTACACTGGCGGGCCCCTAGGAAAGAGTGCCCTCCTCAGCCTAAGGAGGGAGAGATCATCGTCTTTTTCGATCATCTGGCCCGGGGCTTTAGCCCTCCTGGTTCAAAGTTCTTCCATGATGTTTTAGCCGATTTTCAACTCCATCCACAAGACATAGGTCCCAATTCCGTATCAAACATCTGCATCTTCCAAGTCTTCTCAGAAGCATATCTGCAAGAGGAGCCATCCGTAGAGCTATTTCGGGACTTCTTCCATCTAAATTGCCGGACTGAATTCTCCGACGGGCCCCATACTGAACTCGGCGGTATGAGCGTCCAAAAGAGGAAAGATGTCAGCTTTCCTCATGCCACTCTTCACAGCCACCCCAAGGAGTGGAATCAGACTTGGTTCTACTGCAAGGACACTTCAACAGAGGGAGAAAATCCACTGTCGGGTTACCGCCCTTATCGCCTGACAGCGGATCACCCTTTCCCGCAGCGCCTTAGTGCCCAAGACCGGGCTCGATATGCCCCCCAACTGTCCAAACTCAGGGCTTTCGTAGCCAACGGTTTAACCGGGGTTGACTTTGTCCGTTGCTGGCTCTCTTGGAGCATTCTCCCGTTAAGCCGGCGGTCCGATTTAATGTGCGAGTATATCGGTAATCCGAAGGACCCTCAGCGTCACACAACGACAGTACTTCCAGACAATGAAGTTACTGAATCTGCTAAGAAGATGTTGAATATCCCCCTGGAGGAGTGCAGCCGGACCGGTTTAGCACCTTTCTGTGTGAACAACAAACCGCCGTCGGTAAGATTCCTTTGTCCCTTTCTTTTTGCTTTAATCCGTCCATATTGCTTGTCTTCAATATGTTTTTACCCCTTTTCACAGGCCAATGATCCCTTCTGGAAGAAGAAGGCTCAAGACAAACCGCCGAAGCCAACTCACAAGAAGAGCTTGGCCGTAAAGAAACATAAGAAGAAACCTACCGCCGCTTCCGGTTCGAACCCCGAAGAAGATGATCCGGCTTCTGAGGTACTGCTTGGTTATTACACCTTTTAACTTTCCTTTGTCTGTATTTATATTAACAATGTCCTTTCCCAAGATCCGGCGGAAGGGAGTAAAGCGGATGAAGTCGAGGTAATCTCTCTTTCCTCTGATTCAGAACAGTTGCCACCCAAAATTCGTCGGGTAGCCCGGAAGTATTCATTTTCTCATCCTTATGCTCAATTGGATCCCAATTTTCTTTTGAAGAAGCAGCAGCATGAGGCTCGCCGGACCACACGCCATAGTGGTCACGTGGTTGAATCATCCGGATTACCCCACACGCCGGCTCGAAGACGCCGCTCAGAGGTTTTGCTTACTCCAACCATTCTTCATCGAAAAGCAGGTCTTATTCGCAAACCTCTTAAACCGTCTGATCCAAACTATCAGGAAACTCCTCTGCCTTCTTCCGGCTAGTCAACTGCCACTCAAGTCCCGGTGCTTAAGACCGTTCCTGGGTAAGTCATCTTTCAGTATGTCCGGTTTACCTTTCTTTTTTGACTTGTGATTTTCATTATTCCTTTAATCTTTTCAGTATGCCCAAGCCTAGTAAGAAGGCAAAATTGAATAAGCCGGAAGCCGGAAATGCTTCTGAGACGGCAGATGATCTTGAAGCTACCAATCCTCTAGAAGAGAACACTGAAGTTCTGCTCGATGATCCTTCCCCAATGGACCACAAAGATCTTGCTGCTCCGGAGGGTGATGCTACGGAGAACGCTGCTTAACCGGCCAGCCCTGCCCGGGTTAGTCCGACTCCTGTTAGTCCGGTACGCACCGATCCCGCTGTCACTGATGATCCCCCCAGGCCAACTGCTGCCTCGACAGAAGATGTCGAGATTACTGGGACAGGTTTTACTGCTCTCGCGGAGCCTGTTATCTTGGCCAGACACACTGCCAAGGAGGAGGTTCTCCAGAAAGACAAGGGCAAGTGGAGCACTGACTTGTCTAGTTATGCTCAGCTTAGTGCCCAGGAGCTCCACTCTGGGTATCTAAACCGGCTCTTCACAAGCCGCGACCATGAGGCCGGTTTGGTAAACATGATGAAGGAAAAATATGAGGTAACTTCTTTCTCTTTGCCTTTCATTTCTGCTTATATCTTGTAACTGTACCATTACGCCATTGTAGCCCCCAAGTGCTGGTTTAACCTTTAGGATGAACCGGGACTTTGATAGATTAACTGGAAGAGCTTGATTTGCATGTGTAGCCCCCAAGTGTCGGTTTAACCTTTAGGATGAACCGGGACTTTGATAGATTAACTGGAAGAGCTTGATTTGCATGTGTAGCCCCCAAGTGCCGGTTTACTCCATTGCCGGTGAATCGGCACTTCTTCCATGTTTGAGAATGACCTTACATTAGCCCCCAAGTGTCGAGTGCATAACTTGTTATGTGCTTGAGACTTTTGATTAAGATGTCTCCATAAACTCTGACCTTCCTTATCCTCTGCAGACTGACTTGAACCGGAGAGCTTCCGAAATAACTGAGCTTCGGAATAACCTGGCCTTCCAGGAATCTGCTTCGACTAAAGTTAAGGAGGAACTTACCCTTGCTTTAGCCAGTATGGAAACGCTCAAAAAAGATTTTGAAGCGGAGCGGTCCACTTGGGAGGTGCAAAGGGTTGCCTTAGAAAAAAGAGCCAAGGATGCTGAGGCTGCCCTTAACCCGGTGACGAAGGAGCTATCCGGGTTAAGATAGCATATAGATGATATGACATCTGCCATCTTTGGTAAGTACTTGTCTTCATACGCTTTATCCTTGTTATTTGATACTGCTCCGGCTTGACTCATCACTTGTACATAGGGAGGCGCGTGACTCATCTAGGGGATGATGTCCGGAGGAAGCTGAAGGCTGCTTATACCTTGGTGGAACAACTCTATGCCGGTGCTCAGAGGGCCATCCGTGTTATTTCGCACAATAAACCGGTGCCGTCCACCATCCAAGGTACTCTGGAGAAATTATCCATCTTGCCTACCCAACTTGTTGAAGTGAAGAAATCTTCTGCAAGAGCTGGTTCCCTTATGGCGTTAACCCGGGCCAAGGCATGGGTTCCCGATTTTGATCCGGCGGAGGCCATGAATGGCTATCCCAGTATGAAAGAAGATGGGTCAGCCTTCTCTGCTGAAGATCTTCGCGCCTTGACCAAAGACATGCGCCCTCTTGCCACTAAGCTCGCTGATGAAGCGGACTTAACAAGGTATCATCCGGGTTATGATCTAGATAACTCGCGGGTGGAGCGGCCGACTTATGACGTCGAAAATCTAATTCCACCCGTTTGTAAGCATACCTTCGCTCCTGAAATTGAACCGTCAGACCTTATAAACGATGAAGTATATTTCTGCGCCCTTGCCAAGATTGGCTGGAGCACCCCTGATTTCCAGCAGCTGCGAAAAGTCGTCGAAGATTCGGAGCAAGCTGACCCTCAGTCTTCATAGCGAGCCGAAGAAGAAAACTAAACAGGCTCCGATTTAATCTTATGTATTGAATACTTTGCAAGAAACTGATATTCTTTTGGGCCTGCAAGTGCCTTGTAAAAGAATAGTTGAGATACTGTCTTTGTCCCACTATTATCCTTCATGGCATTACTTTGATTGGCAATTCCTAAATTATCTCCTGCTTGCAATGTGTCAACAGTTTATGTTTACCTGTATCTGCATAAACAATGCTAAGAATGTCCTGTGATTAAGTGTATCTGCAAACCTTAATATGGCACGAGTAATCCAAGACGTGAGTGTTGATTACTCCCTTGGCTCTCTGTTGGCTTTTTATGAAGCCAATCCGGGTTACATTGAACGCCGGTTTAACAGTAAACTAGTGCTGGTGTTCATGACCCAGACTATAGCTCTGTAGATACAGATGCAGTGACAACTTTGTAGTTATCCGGTCTGGAATCAATGGACTTGGTTGAAAAACCAATGACCTTGATGATAAAGATTTGAGAAAACATAAAAAATGAAAAATAAAGTTTTTGGGCAAATAAGACCATGTAGTCGAGGCTTTTTACGAGCTGCCAGGCTCCAAATTCGAGGCTTTTTATGAGCTGCCAGGCTACTATCATTAACCATTTTAGCAAAGCCTGTTAAGATGATCCGCAATCTTTAACCAAATCATCAATGTCAACAGCTACACAATGTTCAAAAAATCACATAAAGATTTTGGCTTGGGTAATCACTTGATGATCGTCAATTTAATGTGACCAAGTTCAGGGTCCCGAAGGATTGACTTGTGACACGTTCGACGGGTCATACCAGGTTTACTTGGACGGCGATTTACTTGATGCAGGCAGGTTAATCCGGGGTTTTAGGTGTATACACCGGGCTTCCAAGCCGTGTTCACTACAAGAGTTTTCAACTCGCTGATGAACTTGCATCAGGAGCCCCTAGGTAGCGTGTGAGCATTGCTCGTCGGGGCATATGTTTGAGTCGTGCTAGTCATCAAACCCTCTTTTGCACCTTCATCATCATGTGGAAATTGCCGAAGCAACCAGAGCAGTGCTCTTATGATGGGCTTCATATGGCCGCCGGTTCAAGAGGCCATGGGAAACTTCCTTGCCCGCGGAAGCCCCCATGTGATTCTTGTTTGCATAGAAAGGACGGCTGATTCCATGATTTTATCAAGGGCGCCGGTTTAAGAGGCCATGGAAAACTTCCTTGCACGGAAGCCCCCATGTGATACTCTTGTGAACTGGATGGATGATTCCTTGATTTTATCAAGGGCGCCGGTTTAAGAGGCCATGGAAAACTTCCTTGCACGGAAGCCCCCATGGGATACTCTTGTGAAAAAGATGGATGATTCCCCGGTTTACCGGGGGCGCCAGTTTATTTTATTAATCATAATATATACATTGTACATAAAGTGGAGCCGATGGCTCAAGTATAGTAAGGTCGAAGAAGAGCGATGTTCCACGGCCGCTTGGTCTCCTCCTTCGCCGTACGTGAGTCCTTATGTTCTCGAACATCAACCAGGTAGTATGATTCGTTATGCAGGTTCTTGCTGACCACAAAGGGTCCTTCCCAAGGTGGGGATAACTTGTGCATATCTGTCTGGCCCTGGATGAGCCAGAGCACCAGATCTCCTTCCTGAAACGTCCTGGTCTTAACCCAGCGGCTGTGGTACCGGCGCAGGTCTTGTTGATAAATTGCTGAGCGCACTGCTGCCATGTCCCGTTCCTCGTCCAGTCGATCCAAACCATCTTGTCTTGCTTGTTCATTATCCGCTTCAACATAAGCCGCCACCCGCGGCGAGTCGTGCCGGATATCACTAGGGAGGACCGCTTCTGCTCCATATACCATGAAGAAAGGCGTGTACCCTATGGATCTGTTAGGTGTAGTGTTGATGCTCCATAAGACAGAAGGCAATTCCTCCACCCAACAACCCGGTGTTCTCTGTAAAGGAACCATAAGCCGGGGTTTGATGCCTCTCAAGATCTCTTGATTGGCTCTTTCAGCTTGGCCATTAGATTGAGGGTGAGCTACCGATGAAACATCAAGACGAATATGCTCACGTGGACAGAACTCCTCCATAGCTCCTTTGGATAGATTGGTGCCATTATTAGTTATAATACTATGTGGAAAGCCAAACCGGAAAATCAACTTTTTGATGAACTGAACCGCTGTTGCTGCATCACACTTAATGACAGGCTCTGCTTCAACCCATTTTGTAAACTTATCCACTGCTACCAACAGGTGGGTTTTCTGGTCTTGGGATCTCTTAAAGGGTCCAACCATATCGAGCCCCCAAGTCGCAAACGGCCAAGTAATTGGGATCATTCGTAGCTCCTGCGCCGGTATATGAGCACGTCGCGAGAATTTCTAGCAAGCGTCGCATTTTTTGACCAAGTCCTCTGCGTCGGCGTGAGCCGTCAACCAGTAGAACCCATGACGAAAAGCTTTAGCCACCAAGGATTTTGAACGGGCGTGATGACCACAATCCCCTTCATGAATCTCTCGAAGAATATCACAGCCTTCTTCTGATGATACACACCGCTGAAACGCTCCATAAACGCTGCGGTGATGAAGTTCTCCATTGACGATAGTCATAGATTTAGACCACTGGATTATCTGCCGGGCCTCGACTTCGTCCCCTCGAACTCACCTCGGTTCAGGCATGCCAAGTAAGGGAGTGTCCAATCCGGGATGACATGAAGTGCTGCAACCAATTGCGCTTCCGGATCAGGAACAGCCAAATCCTCCTCTGAAGGTATCTGCACTGACGGATTATGTAATTCATCCAAGAAAGTATTAGGTGGAACTGGTTTACGCTGGGAACCCAGCCGTCTTAACGCATCAGCCGCTTCATTCTTTTGCCGGTCTATATGATCCACCTGATATCCTTTGAAATGTCCGGCGACAGTGTCCACCTCTCGTCGATATGCTTCCATAAGCGGATCCTTAGAATCCCACTTGCCAGATACCTACTGTGCTACCAGATCTAAATCGCCAAAGCATTTAACCCGGCTCAAGTTCATCTCCTTGTCCATCCGCAAACCATGGAGGAGAGCTTCATACTCAGCAGCATTGTTAGTACAAGGGAACATTAAACGGAGAACATAGCAGAACTTATCACCTCGTGGGGAAGTTAACACGACTCTAGCCCCCGAGCCCTCCAACTGCCTTGAACCGTCAAAGTGAATAGTCCAGTATGTATGATCCGGCTTCTCCTCAGGTGCTTGCAACTCTGTCCCGTCATTAATGAAATCCACCAGCGCTTGGGATTTTATAGCAGTGCGGGGCACATATTTTAATCCGTGCGGGCTAAGCTCAATGGCCCATTTTGCAACCCTACCAGTGGCTTCTCTGTTCTGGATTATATCCCCTAATGGAGCTGAACTGACAACAGTGATTGGGTGGCCCTGGAAATAGTGCTTCAACTTCAGGTTTGCCATGAACACTCCATATACCAGCTTCTGCCAATGCGGATATCTCTGTTTCGACTCAATGAGCACCTCACTGATGTAGTAAACCGGCATGAACCGGATATTCCTTGCCTGCTTCCTTGCGCTCTACCACAATGGCAATGCTTACTGCACGGGCATTAGCGGCCACATATAACAGCAGCGGATCATTATCAACCGGGGCAGCAAGGACCGGCGGCTCTGCCAATTGCTTCTTTAAGTCCTCGAACGCAGCATCAGCAGCATCGCTCCAAATGAACGGGTATGTCTTTTTCATCATCTGATAAAGTGGGATTGCCTTCTCCCCCAAACGGCTGATAAACCGGCTCAGTGCTGCAATACGGTCCGCCACGCGTTGGACATCTTTGATGCACGCCGGTTTAGCCAGGGACGTGATCGCCTTGATCTTCTCCGGATTAGCTTCAATCCCTATGTTTGACACTAAGAACCCCAGGAGTTTTCCTGTCGGAACACCGAAAACGCACTTCTCCAGATTAAGCATCATTCTGTAAATACGGAGGTTGTCAAAGGTTTCCTTCAGATCTTCTATCAGTGTCTCCTCCTTCCTGGATTTCACCACAATGTCATCAACATATGCATGGACATTTCTCCCAATCTGCCCTTGTAAGCAGTTCTGTACACAACGCTGGTAGGTTGCCTGGGTGCTCTTGAGCCCAAATGGCATAGATACATAACAGAAGGCTCCAAAGGGAGTTATAAAAGTTGTCTTCTCCTGGTCCTTAACTGCCATCTTAATATGGTGATAACCTGAATATGCATCCAAAAAACTTAGCCGCTCACATCCTGCCGTAGCATCAATGATCTGATCAATACGGGGGAGAGCAAAAGGATTAGTTGGGCAAGCCTTGTTCAAATCCGTGTAATCCACACACATCCTCCAAGTTCCATTTTTCTTAAGTACCAGCACCGGATTAGCCAACCACTCTGGATGAAACACTTCAACTGTGAAGCCTGTAGCAAAAAGCCTGGCCACTTCTTCTCCTATAGCCTTACGCCTCTCCTCATTGAAGCGGCGCAGGTATTGCTTGACCGGTTTAAACTTAGGATCAATATTAAGATTGTGCTCAGCGAGTTCCCTCGGTATACCTGGCATGTCAGAAGGTTTCCACGCAAAGATATCCCGGTTCTCACGGATGAACTCGATGAGCGTGCTTTCCTATTTGGGGTCTAGGTTAGCGCTGATAGTGAATTGTTTGGATGAATCGCCCGGAACAAAGTCCACCTGCTTGGTTTCCTCAGCCGATTTGAACTTCAACGCCGGATCATGCTCTGTAGTTGGCTTCTTCAGCGGGGACATATCCGCTGGATCAACATTGTCCTTATAGAACTTCAGCTCCTCCGTAGCACAAACCGCCTCAGCATAAGCTGCATCTCCTTCCTGGCACTCCAATGCAATTTTGCGGCTCCCATGAACCGTAATAGTCCCCTTGTGGCCTGGCATCTTAATGTAAATAAACATAACACTGCCTAGCCATGAACTTGGCGTAAACCGGCCGCCCAAACAAGGCGTGGTATGGGCTCCTGATTTTTACAACCTCAAAGGTCACAGTCTTCGATCTAGAGTCATGCTCATCTCCGAAGGTGACCTCCAAATCAATCTTGCCAACTGGATAAGTCGATTTACCGCGTACTACCCCATGGAACACTGTATTGGACTGTCAAAGCTTTTTATCTGTCATCCCCATGCGCCGAAACGTCTCATAATATAAGATGTTCATGCTGCTGCCTCCATCCATAAGCACCTTGTGAACTTGTAACCACCCACCTGTGGTGCCACTACCAGAGCCAACTGACCCGGATTATCAACCCGGGGTGGGTGATCCTCTCTGCTCCACACAATGGGTTGCTCATACCAACGCAAAAATGTGGTATCGCCGGTTCAACAGAATGCATTGCCCTCTTCAAAACATTTTGATCCTGTTTGCATAAGCTCGTGGTGAAGATGTGATACTGCCCACTGCTCATCTCCTTCGTATTATTCTAATATCTGGATTGCTGCTGCTGCTGACGCTGTTGGTTCCCTTGGTTGTTGTATCCGCCCTGTCCATGCTGCTGGTTATGCTGATGCTAATTGTTACCATTGTGGTTGCCGTTACCGCCGTGGTATCCTGAACCGGATCCGCCACATTGATAACCCGAACCTTGAAACCCGGGGCCTGATCTGCCGGGGGGCCCATGATCATACTTAGTCTGTTTCATAAATTCTTGCATAATGAAACAGTCTTTCCAGAGTTGCGTCGCCGGGTTTTCCACTGTACCGTGCTTTGGGCAAGGCATGTTCAACTGGCGCTCTAGATTAATAGGCGGCCTCCCGTTACGTGGGGGCGGTCTACCCTTGCGGCGCTGCCCATTGTCCTGAGCATTGGTATTGGCCACAAAGTCTGAGCTGCCCTCCGCTTTACGCTTGCCATTGTATCCTTGACCCGCCGGATTGGCCTGTGGCGTTTTAACATTCTTGCTCGCCTACCCTGACTTTTCTCCATCTCCATCTGGATATTTGGTGTTATCAGAATCTCTGTATTTCACCAAAACGCCCATGAGTGTTCCCATGTCGTTGCAATCACGTTTGAGCCGTCCCAACTTCTGCCTCAAAGGTTCAAACTGGCAATTGCCTTCCAAGGTTACTATTGCTGTACTTGGGTTGATGCTATTGGAGGAGTGCAAGATTTCGGACACTCGACGCACCCAACTACTTCTGGACTCTTGCTCTCCCTTAACGCATGCAGCTAAATCGACAACAGACATTGGCTGCTTGCACATGTCCTTGAAATTATTGATAAACCGGCACCGCAATTCACCCCATGATCCGATGGAATTAGGTGGCAAACCCTTTAGCCATGTCCGGGCCGTGCCCTCGAGCATCATTGTGAAGTATTTAACACATGTCGCTTCATCCACGTCAAGCATCTCCATTGCCATCTCATAACTCTCAACCCACGCCTCCGGAGCAAGATCTGCTGTGTAGTTGGGCACCTTGCGCGGACCTTTGAAATCTTTGGGTAATTTCACGTTCCGTAAAGTGGGGATGAGACATTGTACGCCCAGGGAACTCGACATGACCCTCGGTTCAACTGTGGTGGGATGAACCGGCGTCGCCTGACGGGCATCGTACTGGGCAGTATGTATGGCCTTATCCACCACCTCTTGCGCATGTGCTTCCTCTCTTGCCGGATTATCCTACCTCTGCCGATGTCGTCTCCGTGCGCTGCTTGATACGGCCGGTTCATCCAGACGCCTCGTATAACTCCGGCTCGGGCGTGGGGTTGAATGAATCATCTCCCGGCTATATGAATAAGCTTGCTATTGAGTTAGCGCCATGTCCAGCAACTCCTTGGCCCGTCGTGCCTCCACCGCTATGGGGGACGTACCTTCGATGGGAAGATCGGCCAATCGTGTAGCGGCAGCAACTATGTTGTCCAATGGATTAGAATAATGACCCGGAGGGGTGGGCACATGCTGGGTCGGCACAACTTGGCGATTTGGCTCTGCGGCCAGTGGGTGAACCGACGCGCCTGTTCCTGGCGCTCCTCCCCGGTTTATCTATGGATGGTTACTGGTCCCTGCGCCTGGCATGCTAAAGAGATTCCTCGCCTCATAAACCGGCGGCAAATGAGATCATTGTCTTCTCCATATTACCTCTTGTGAGGCATTCTGATCTAACCTGAGCCAATAAGCTTGAGAATCTAGCTCTGCCTGTCTTGTAGAAATCCTAGCTTTCTTAGCGGCCAGATCCAACTTGGCTTGCTCAATCCGGCTCTTCACCTGAGCGATCCCTGCATCATGTTGCTCCTTGTCGGCCCGAGCTACTTCTGCTGTTGCAAGCGCTGTCAAAGTGTCGAGTAAGATGGATAGAGCGTCAGAGGGTGACGGGGGAGGATCTCCAGCTCTAGCTCCCATTGCCTCTGAGGTTAACGCCCCTGTCGTTGAGGGTTGCTGCATGGGTTGTGATCCGGCCATGAAAACAGCAACCCTGTTTGGCGGATCGAGGGGGTCCGGAATACTATCGCCATCGGAACAACCCTCAGATCGGCCGTCCTGCAACAGATACAAAGACTCGGTCTCTCTGGACGAAGATTCCTCGCCGGAATAAATAACGGTCTTGCCGCCGGAGTCCGATCCGTCCTCGGCTTGTACTCCATGCACTGCTCCAACGAAGACGTGCTTCATGGCGGGCTGAATCCGGGCAGGTCTCGCACGCTGAGCCAACTCGATGATGTTGGGGAAGGTGTCCGGCTCAGGGCCCGGTTCGCCGATCTTGCCGATGAAGACGTGGATGCCGCTGAAGGGGACCCGGTACCCGTATTTGATTGAATCGGCCTCAGGGCCCCAGCCTGCATCGTCGATGTAGATCCGGCCGCGACGACTCTTAGTCATCCGGCCCACTGCGTAGCCCTTGAGCCCTTCAAAGCTGCCCTTCAAGAACTCGAAACCATCGTGCGATAGCCCCACGGTGGGCGCCAACTGTCGTGGATTTAGCACGACAGATGTCCTAGCAAAATGACTTAGTCGTGAGGCCATCGCTACGGGTTAGCTTAAAGGGGTTAAAGCGGACGAAGAACACAGGGATTTTATACTAGTTCGGCCCCTTCGATGAAGGTAAAGGCCTACGTCTAGTTTGGTGTGGTATTGCTTGGGCTTCGATGACCAAGGAGCGAATCCGCTTTGCCTGTGTCTCGAGCTGTTGTTTCTTGTCCTGAACCATCGTCGGGTCATCCCTTTATATAAGAGGCGACGCCCAGTCCGGTTTACAGAGTCCCGAGGCCGGCTCATAAACGTGTCCGAATCGGTCTCTGCTCTTTCTATCTTGCATCCCAAGTTACATAATATGACGGTTTACAAACCATGGGCCGTAACATATGGGCTCTAAGCCTCCTGGGCTACAATCTTTTACTTCATACTCTCCTGGGCCTCTCTGATAATATAACTTTGATAACTTAAATCGGACCCTCCTGGCCGGTTTATACCTGGTAGTAATATCCCCGACACTTTGTGTACTAACCCATGGTCTTCGTGAGAGTTCTTTGTGGGGTTAGGTCATGGTGTGCAAGTTCAATTGATGCATCACGAGGAGATCAAGTGCTTGAAGCTTGCCGTCCATTGTGGAGACAATGGACTGGTGAAGATATGCCAAAGCGTGGCTCACCCATAGTGGAGTATGGGGAGAAATCTACTAGTCTTCATCGAGCCAACGCAATCAAGAAAGGTGGTCCAACTTGAGGAAGTCAAGATCGTCTACATCTAGCTCAAGTGGACTTTGTGCAAGGCAAAGGTTTGCCCTTGATAGGTTTTCTATTTTACCGGTCTCATGGTGGTAGTTGGGAGACCGGGTTATCGGATTGATTGTCGTACTATCAAGGGGGGGCTCTTAATGAGTAGCTTGATCGTATCGTTCGTAGAGAGCTCAAACCATTGCATGATTTCATCATCTTTCTTGGTTCTTGTTTGGTTCTTCTCCTAGTGAGATTTGGAGCTTATGGTCATTTTCGTGACAAGCTCGGGTTCATCGAAAACAGTGTTCAGACACATCTACTATGATGTTACTGATGTTGGGGTTTTTGTCGGTTCTCTTTGTGAGTCTTAGAGCTTATGGTCATCTTGATGACAAGCTCGAGTTCATCAAAAACGGAATTCACATGCATCTTCTATGATGTTTTCGATGTTGGAGGTTTTGCTTGTTCTTCTTTGATGAAGGATTCATTCCTCCATATCTTAGGCATACCTCCCTGCCTCTACTTACTATAACCAGTCGTTGTTTTGTAGCTACATGCCTTCTAAGCCTTTCGCCCATTTTGGCAATCGATGCCAATGGGGGAGAAGTTTCAGAGAGTTTTGTGGAGAAGTTTAGAGAGTCATCTAGTCATCTCCTCTTGCTTTGGTTTTGTTCCTAAGCTTTTGCATCTCATGCGCATACATTATTGTTGCATGTTATGGTGATGCATAATTCATTATATAAACTCTCTTGAAAGTGATTGTCATCAATTACCAAAATGGGTGAGACTGAAAGAACATGCGGTGCCCCAATGTTTGGTTTTGGTAATTGATGACAATCTCTATGGACTAATGGTTGCCTCGAGTTATATTTGAACGATTTGTCCATAGGTTTTTCTTGGAGTCCATTTGTTGGTTTCAAGGAGAGTTTGTGATGACGAAGGTGCTATTCTGTGAATTACCTAAAGATTGGTCATGTGAGAGGTTGATCAAGACTAAGTGAAAGAGTGAATCAAGTTGATCAACACACAAAGCATAGAAGATGTACCGAGAGGGATCAAGTTATCCCATGGTATGGTAAGCATTGTCAATTACGCTTTGTGTACTGACGCATGGTCTTCGCGAGAGTTCTTTGTGGGGTTAGGTCACGGTGTGCAAGTTCAAGTGATGCATCACGAGGAGATCAAGTGCTTGGAGCTTGCCGTCCATTGTGGTGACAATGGACTTGTGAAGATATGCCAAAGCGTGGCTCACCCATAGTGGAGTATAGGGGAGCAATCTACTAGTCTTCACCGAGCCAACGCAATCAAGAAAGGTGGTCCAACTTGAGGAAGTCAAGATCGTCTACATCTAGCTCAAGTGGACTTTGTGCAAGGCAAAGGTTAGCCCTTGATAGGTTTTCTATTTTACCGGTCTCATGGTGGTAGTTGGGAGACCGGGTTATAGGATTGATTGCCGTATTATCAAGGGGGGGCTCTCAATGAGTAGCTTGATCGTATCGTTCGTAGAGAGCTCGAACCATTGCATGCTTTCATCATCTTTCTTGGTTCATGTTTGGTTCTTCTCCTCGTGAGATTTTGAGCTTATGGTCATTTTCATGACAAGCTCGGGTTCATCAAAAACAGTGTTCACATACATCTACTATGATGTTTTCGATGTTGGGGTTTTTGCCGGTTCTCTTTATGAGTCTTAGAGCTTATGGTCATCTTGATGACAAGCTCGAGTTCATCGAAAACGGAGTTCACATGCATCTTCTATGATGTTTTTTATGTTGGAGGTTTTGCTGGTTCTTCTCTGATGAAGGATTCATTCCTCCATATCTTAGGCATACCTCCCTGCCTCTACTTGCTATAACCAATCGTTGTTTTGTAGCTTCATGCCTTCTAAGCCTTTCGCCCATTTTGGCAATCGATGCCAATGGGGGAGAAGTTTCAGAGAGTTTTATGGAGAATTTTAGAGAATCATCTAGTCATCTCCTCTTGCTTTGGTGTTGTTCCTAAGCTTTTGAATCTCATGCGCATACATTATTGTTGCATGTTATGGTGATGCATAATTCCTTATATAAACTCTCTTGAAATTGATTGTCATCATTTACCAAAATGGGGGAGATAGAAAGAACATGCGGTGCCCCCATGTTTGGTTTTGGTAATTGATGACAATCTCTATGGACTAATGGTTGTCTTGAGTTATATTTGAAGGATTTGTCCATAGGTTTTTCTTGGAGTCCATTTGTTGGTTTCAAGGAAAGTTTGTGATGACCAAGGTGCTATTCAGGGAATTACCTAATGATTGGTCATGTGAGAGGTTGATCAAGACTAAGTGAAAGAGTGAATCAAGTTGATCAACACACAAAGCATAGAAGATGTACCGAGAGGGATCGAGTGATCCCATGGTATGGTAAGAATTGTCAATTACGCTTTGTGTACTAACCCATGATCGTCGTGAGAGTTCTTTGTGGGGTTAGATCACGATGTGCAAGTTCAAGTGATGCATCACGAGGAGATCAAGTGCTTGAAGCTTGCCGTCCATTGTGGTGACAATGGACTTGTGAAGATATGCCAAAGCGTGGCTCACCCATAGTGGAGTATAGGGGAGCAATCTACTAGTCTTCACAGAGCCAACGCAATCAAGAAAGGTGGTCCAACTTGAGGAAGTCAAGATCGTCTACATCTAGCTCAAGTGGACTTTGTGCAAGGCAAAAGTTAGCCCTTGATAGGTTTTCTATTTTACCGGTCTCATGGTGGTAGTTGGGAGACCGGGTTATAGGATTGATTGCCGTACTATCAAGGGGGGGCTCTCAATGAGTAGCTTGATCGTATCGTTCGTAGAGAGCTCGAACCATTGCATGCTTTCATCATCTTTCTTGGTTCTTGTTTGGTTCTTCTCCTCGTGAGATTTGGAGCTTATGGTCATTTTCATGACAAGCTCGGGTTCATCAAAAACAGTGTTCACATACATCTACTATGATGTTTTCGATGTTGGGGTTTTTGCCGGTTCTATTTATGAGTCTTAGAGCTTATGGTCATCTTGATGACAAGCTCGAGTTCATCGAAAACCGAGTTCACATGCATCTTCTATGATGTTTTTGATGTTGGAGGTTTTGCTGGTTCTTCTCTGATGAAGGATTCATTCCTCCATATCTTAGGCATACCTCCCTGCCTCTACTTGCTATAACCAATCGCTGTTTTGTAGCTTCATGCCTTCTAAGCCTTTCGCCCATTTTGGCAATCGATGCCAATGGGGGAGAAGTTTCAGAGAGTTTTGTGGAGAAGTTTAGAGAATCATCTAGTCATCTCCTCTTGCTTTGGTGTTGTTCCTAAGCTTTTAAATCTCATGCGCATACATTATTGTTGCATGTTATGGTGATGCATAATTCCTTATATAAACTCTCTTGAAATTGATTGTCATCATTTACCAAAATGGGGGAGATAGAAAGAACATGCGGTGCCCCCATGTTTGGTTTTGGTAATTGATGACAATCTCTATGGACTAATGGTTGTCTTGAGTTATATTTGAAGGATTTGTCCATAGGTTTTTCTTGGAGTCCATTTGTTGGTTTCAAGGAGAGTTTGTGATGACCAAGGTGCTATTCAGGGAATTACCTAATGATTGGTCATGTGAGAGGTTGATCAAGACTAAGTGAAAGAGTGAATCAAGTTGATCAACACACAAAGCATAGAAGATGTACCGAGAGGGATCGAGTGATCCCATGGTATGGTAAGAATTGTCAATTGCGCTTTGTGTACTAACCCATGATCGTCGTGAGAGTTCTTTGTGGGGTTAGATCACGATGTGCAAGTTCAATTGATGCATCATGAGGAGATCAAGTGCTTGAAGCTTGCCGTCCATTGTGGTGACAATGGACTTGTGAAGATATGCCAAAGCGTGGCTCACCCATAGTGGAGTATGGGGGAGCAATCTACTAGTCTTCACCGAGCCAATGCAATCAAGAAAGGTGGTCCAACTTTAGGAAGTCAAGATCGTCTACATCTAGCTCAATTGGACTTTGTGCAAGGCAAAGGTTTGCCCTTGATAGGTTTTCTATTTTACCGGTCTCATGGTGGTTGTTGGGAGACAGGGTTATAGGATTGATTGCCGTACTATCAAGGGGGGCTCTCAATGAGTTGCTTGATCGTATCGTTCGTAGAGAGCTCAAACCATTGCATGCTTTCATCATCTTTCTTGGTTCTTGTTTGGTTCTTCTCCTTGTGAGATTTGGAGCTTATGGTCATTTTCATGACAAGCTCGGGTTCATCGAAAACATAGTTCACATACATCTACTATGATGTTTTCAATGTTGGGGTTTTTGCCAGTTCTGTTTGTGAGTCTTAGAGCTTACGGTCATCTTGATGATAGGCTCGAGTTCATCGAAAACGGAGCTGACATGCATCTTCTATGATGTTTTCAATGTTGGAGGTTTTGCTGGTTCTTCTCTCATGAAGGATTCATTCCTCCATATCTTAGGCATACCTCCCTGCCTCTACTTACTATAACCAGTCGTTGTTTTGTAGCTTCATGCCTTCTAAGCCTTTTGCCCATTTTGGCAATCGTTGCCAATGGGGGAGAAGTTTCAGAGAGTTTTGTGGAGAAGTTTAGATAGTCATCTAGGGCATTTGAGGAAGCCCATCTTTGGAATATACAAGCCAAGTTCTATAATGAAAATTCAAACTAGTATATGAAAAGTGTCTAAACATGAGACTCTCTATCATGAAGATCATTGTGCTACTTTAAAGCACAAGTGTGGAAAAAGATAGTAGCATTGTCCCTTTTCTTTTCCCTTTTTTCTTGTTTTTTTTTTCTTTTTTTCCTTTTTTGGGCCTTTCTTTTTTTCTTTGGCCTTTCCTTTTTTTCTTTTTTTTCTTTTTTTTTTCTTTGGGACAATGCTCTAATAATGATGATCATCACACTTATATGGATTTACAACTCGCTATTACAACTCGATGCTAGAACAAAGTATGACTCTATATGAATGCCTCTGACAGTGTATCGGGATGTGCAATGAATCAAGAGTGACATGTATAAAAAATTATGCATGGTGGCCTAGCCACAAATACGATGTCAACTACATGATCATGCATGGCAATATGACAATGCTGAAGTTGGTCATGACAAACGGAACGGTGGAAAGTTGCATGGCAATATATCTCGGAATGGCTATGGAAATGCCATGATAGGTAGGTATGGTGGCTGTTTTGAGGAAAGTATATGGTGGGTGTTGTTGGGGAACGTAGTATTTTAAAATTTTCCTACGATCACGCAAGATCTATCTACCAGATGCATACAACGAGAGGGGAGAGTGTGTCTACGTACCCTCGTAGACCGAAAACGGAAGCGTTTGAACAACGCGGTTGATGTAGTCGTACGTCTTCACGGCCCGACCGATCAAGCACCGAAACTACGGCACCTCCGAGTTCTAGCACATGTTCAGCTCGATGACGTCCCTCGAACTCCGATCCAGCCGAGTGTCGAGGGAGAGTTCCGTCAGCACGACGGCGTGGTGACGATCTTGATGTTCTACCGTCGCAGGGCTTCGCCTAAGCACCGCTATAATATTATCGAGGAGAACTATGGTGGAGGGAGGCACCGCACACGGCTAAGAGATCAAGAGATCAATTGTTGTGTCTAGAGGTGCCCCCTTGCCCCCGTATATAAAGGCGGGAGGGAGAGGCCGGCCCTAGAGGGGTCCCAAGTCCTAGTAGGATTCCCCTTTCCTTTCCGGAGTAGGAGATAAGGAAAGAGGGGGAGAGGGAGAAGGAAAAGGGGGCTGCACCCCTTGTCCAATTCGGACGAGAAGGGGGGCGCACGCCTCCTTCCTTTTGGCCTCTCTCTTCTATTCCCGTAACTCCCGGGTACTCCGAAAATACCCGAATCACTCGGAACCTTTCCGATGTCCGAATATAGTCGTCCAATATATCGGTTTTTACGTCTCGACCATTTCGAGACTCCTCGTCATGTCCCCGATCTCATCCGAGACTCCGAACTCCTTCGATACATCAAAACTCATAAACTCATAATAAAACTGTCATCGAAACCTTAAGCGTGCGGACCCTACGGGTTCGAGAACTATGTAGGCATGACCGAGACACGTCTCCGGTCAATAACCAATAGCGGAACCTGGATGCTCATATTGGTTCCTACATATTCTACGAAGATCTTTATTGGTCAAACCGCATAACAACATACGTTGTTCCCTTTGTCATCGGTATGTTACTTGCCCGAGATTCGATCGTCGGTATCTCAATACCTAGTTCAATCTCGTTACCGGCAAGTCTCTTTACTTGTTCCGTAATACATCATCTCGTGATTAACTCATTAGTCATTTGCTTGCAAGGCTTATTATGATGTGCATTACCAAGAGGGCCCAGAGATACCTCTCCGACACTTGGAGTGACAAATCCTATTCTTGATCTATGCCAACACCACGAACACCTTCAGAGACACCTGTAGAGCATCTTTATAATCACCCAGTTACGTTGTGACGTTTGATAGCACACAAGGTGTTCCTCTGGTATTCGGGAGTTGCATAATCTCATAGTCATAGGAACATGTATAAGTCATGAAGAAAGCAATAGCAGTAAAACTAAACGATCATAGTGCTAAGCTAACGGATGGGTCTTGTCCATCACATCATTCTCCAAATGATGTGATCTCATTGATCAAATGAAAACTCATGTCTATGGCTAGGAAACATAACCATCTTTGATCAATGAGCTAGTCTAGTAGAGGCATACTAGGGACACTCTGTTTTGTCTATGTATTCACACATGTACTAAGTTTCCGGTCAATACACTTCTAGCATGAATAATAAACATTTATCATGATATAAGGAAATATAAATAACAACTTTATTATTGCCTGTAGGGCATATTTCCTTCAGGTGTATGGTACCGGTGAAAGTTGTGCGGTACGAGAGAGGCTAGCAATGGTGGAAGGGTGAGTGTGTATAATCCATGGACTCAACATTAGTCATAAAGAACTCACATACTTATTGCAAAAATCTACAAGTCATCAAAACAAAGTACTACACGCATGCTCCTAGGGGGAGGTTGGTAGGATTTAACCATCGCTCGCCCCCGACCTCCACACAAAGGATGACACTCAATGAAATACCTCATGCTTCAAATTTGTCACACAACGGTTACCATACGTGCATGCTACGGGACTTGCAAACCTCAACACAAGTATTTCTCCAATTCACAACTACTCTACTAGCATGACTCTAATATCACCATCCTCATATCTCAAAACAATCATCAAGTATCAAACTTCTCATAGTATTCAATGCACTTTATGTGAAAGTTTTTACTATACTCATCTTGGATGCCTATCATATTAGGACTAGTTTTATAACCAAAGCACATTACCATGCTGTTCTAAAAGACTCTCAAATAGATTTAAGTGTAGCATGACAGATCAACAATTTCTACAAAATAAAACCACCACCGTGCTCTAAAATATATAAGTGAAGCACTAGAGCAAAACTATTTAGCTCAAAAGATATAAGTGAAGCACATAGAGTATTCTAATAAATTCTAAACCATATTTATCTCTGTCAAAAAGTGTGTCCAGAAAGGATGATTGTTGCAAACTAAAAAGCAAAGACTCAAATCATGCATGACGCTCCAATCAAAAAACATATCATGTGGTGAATAAAAATATAGTCCCGAGTATAGTTACCGATAGATGAAGACGAAAGAGAGGATGCCTTCCCAGGGCATCCCCAAGCTTAGGCTTTTGGTTGTCCTTGAATATCTTGGGGTGCCTTGTGCATCCCCAAGCTTAGGCTCTTGCCACTCTTGGTTCCATAGTCCATCAAAGCCATACTCAAAACTTGAAAACTTCACAACACAAAACTTAGCCAAAAATCTCGTGAGCTCCGTTAGTATAAGAAAACAAAACACCACTCAAAGGTATTGTAATGAACTCATTCTTTGTTTATATTGGTGTTAAACCTACTGTATTCCGACTTCTCTTTGATTCATATTCCCCAATACTACTCATAGATGCATCAAAATAAGCAAACAACACACGAAAAACAGAATCTGTCAAAAACAGAACAATCTGCGGTAATCTGTAACTTTCGAATACTTCTGCAACTCCAAAAAAATTGAAAAAAATTGGTAAACGTGAGGAATTTGTCTATAAATCATCTGCAAAAATAATCAACTAAATAGCACTCTCCAGTAAAATCTGGTGGCTAATCTCGTGAGCGCTAAAGTTTCTGTTTTTACAGCATGATCATATAAACTTCACACAAGTCTTCCCAAAGGTTCTACTTGGCACAAACACTAATTAAAACACAAAACCACACCTAAACAGAAGCTAGAAGCAATATTTATTCCTAAACAGAAGCAAAAACAAATAAAATAAAATTGGGTTGCCTCCCAACAAGAGTTATCGTTTAACGCCCCTAGCTAGGCACGATACAAGAATTGATCTAGGTATTGCCATCTTTGGTAGGCAATTCTTCAATTAAGCACTTATAATTCTTAGGAACTTATTTATTCCTATCGATAATCAAACTTCTAGGAAAGAAATCAAGAAATTCATTTGTAGCAAAAGGTTCCCTTGCGAAAGTGAGAAAATTGGGATGAACACTTATAGATTTGAGATCCGCAATTTCCTTACTAGATGATTCACCCTTATTTTTAGGAACATACATAAACTTGGCCAATTTAGTGGTAGAGGAATTCGAAGTAGTTTTTATAGCAGAAAGAGCAGACCCTACATTAGTGATAATATCCTCAAGTTTATCGATCCTAGTGGAATCTTGATCTATTTTCTCTTTAACTATGGGTTCTTTTTCTTTAAAAACATCAGAATAACTCCTACCCTGGATCCATATTGGGTAATTTGGTTGTGGATCGTCCTATCCAAACTCTCAACCAACTCTATAATAGACTCTTTGTTTTCAACAATTTCAAGCCTTTGCATAACATGTTCCAGAGTTAAAACAGTTCCATTAACCAGAAGAGGTGGTGAGCCAAATAATTCAGTCATAGCATCATAAGAATCAAAAGTATGGCAACCCAAGAAATTCCCTCTGGTAATGGTATCAAGAATATATCTATTCCACGGAGTTATGCCAACATAAAAAATGTGAATAAGCACGGAAGTAGAAAGCTTCCTAGTAGATCTATTTTGAGCATTGCAAATTCTAAACCGGGCATCTTTTAGATTTTCCTCCTCCCTTTGTTTAAAATTAAGAGCTTCACTCTTGGGAGTATTGATAATGATAGGTGTGCTAGCCATGACGGCGAGGCAAAAGCGAACGATAAACACACGGCAAAAAGAAGGGCAAATAAAACAACAAGGGTGAAGTGGGGGAGAGGAAAATGAGAGGCAAATAAATGTAATGCGAAGGATAAGGGTTTATAATAGGTACTTGGTATATGAATTTTGCGTAAGCCTCCCCGGAAATGGCGCCAGAAATTCTTCTTGCTACTTCTCGAGCTTGCGTTGTATTCCTTCGAAGAGGAAAGGGTGATGTAGCACAGTAGCGTAAGTATTTCCCTCAGTTTTTGAGAACCAAGGTATCAATCTAGTAGGAGACCACGCGCGAGTCCCTCGTACCTGCACAAACAAATAAGAACTTCGCACCCAACGCGATAAGGGGTTGTCAATCCCTTTATGGTCACTTACAAAAGTGAGATCTGATAGATAGGATAGTATAATATTTTTGGTATTTTTGGATATAAGAAGAGAAAGTAAATAAAGCAAAGTAAAGTAGATGAAAGATTAATATGTTGAGAATAGACCCGGGGGCCATAGGTTTCACTAGTGGCTTCTCTCATGATAGCAGAATTCTATGGTGGGTGAACAAATTACTGTCGAGCAATTGATAGAAAGCGCATAGTTATGAGAATATCTAGGCATGATCATTATATATAGGCATCACGTCCGTGACAAGTAGACCAAAATGATTCTGCATCTACTACTATTACTCCTCACATCGACCGCTATCCAACATGCATCTAGAGTGTTAAGTTCATAAGAACAGAGTAATGCTTTAAGCAAGATGACATGATGTAGATGGATAAACTCAAGCAATATAATATAAACCCCATCTTTTTATCCTTGATGGCAACAATACAATACGTGCCTTGCTGCCCCTGCTGTCACTGGGAAAGGACACCGCAAGATTGAACCCAAAGTCAAGCACTTCTCCCATTGCAAGAACTATAGATCTAGTAGGCCAAACCAAGCCAATAATTCGAAGAGACTTGCAAGGATATTATAATCATACATACAAGATTTCAGAAAAGAATCAAATATTTCTCATATATAATCTTGATCGTAAACCCACAATTCATCGGATCTCGACAAACACATCGCAAAAAGATTACATCGAATAGATCTCCTCGAAGATCGAGGATAACTTTGTATTGAGATCCAAAAATAGAGAAGAAGCCATCTAGCTAATAACTATGGACCCGAAGGTCTGTGGTAAACTACTCACAACTCATGGGTGAGGCTATGGTGTTGATGTAGAAGCACTCCATGGTAGATCCCTTCTCCGGCGGAGCTCCGGAATAGGCCCAAAGATGGGATCTCACGGGAAAAGAAGGTTGCGGTGGTGGAATTAGGGTTTTCTTGGTTGCCTCGATGTTTTCAGGGTACATGGATATATATAGAGGAGGGAGGAGGGCATCGGGGGAGCCAGAGGGGGCCCACGAGGTTGGAGGTGCGCCCAGGGGTAGGGGCGCGCCCTAGACCCTCGTGGCGACCTCCTTCGTTCCCTCGCTTGTACTCCAAGTCTTCCGGGTAGATACGGTTCCAAAAATAACTCTCCCGAAGGTTTCATTGCGTTTGGACTCCGTTTGATATTCCTTTCTGTGAAACCCTGAAATAGGCAAAAAACGGCAATCTGCACTGGGCCTTGGGTTAGTAGGTTAGTCCAAAAATAATATAAAAGTGTATAATAAAGCCCATTAAACATCCAAAACAGAATATATAATAGCATGGAACAATCAAAAATTATAGATACGTTGGAGACGTATCAATATGCTTGTGTCATTATTTTCTTCAAGATTGGTCTGTACATAGACGACTGTGCATACAAATCGAACCATAATCTCTGGATATGTATAAATAAATAGCCATAAATTCCTAATCCTACTTCATGACATGTAATCAGTGATTTGATGCCAAATTTGTTTTACTATTTGTATAGGTGCTGTCTGACGATGTGGACAGCGAGGATGAAGATGCCCAGAGGAGGTACAAGAGGCGAATCCTGAGGGAGTTTTGTGTGGGAATGCATAAAAGGCGTATTAGGACCTGGAACGGCGGCTATGGATGCCCAGTTTGCAACCACAAGCTTCATGACGCGTATCTAAGTGTTCTGGCGCATGCAAGAGGACGGGCCACTGGCTCCTTCAAGCAGAAGTATCCTCGCAGGATGGCGCATGACGCTTACGCCGAGTACCTGGAGAAGCTTCAAGATAGTGCCGGCCACATGTGAGATGAGATGTGGGATGGATCAAATTATGTGCGCTTGAGTATGCTTAATGACGATTGAACTATGTACTTATGGTTGAACTATGCTTATGTACGTGTACGCTTATTATCTATGTCTAAGTATGTTAAATATTTCGCCGAATTATGTTAAAAAATACAACGGGGACCAATAAACCAGGACGAAGGTAGTACGTCAATCGCACACGGTTCCCAACATTGGAACCGTGTGTAATGACTTCCATTTTGCTTGCTGCGTCAATCACACACGATTCGCTCTAGCAAACCGTCGCCCCCAAAATTCATCGTGGGACAGAAAACCCTCACCACCCAATTCAAAAAATAGAACCCTCACCATCCCCACGTCATAAAAACCCTCACCCTGCCCGCCACCCCCTCGACCCCTCCGATACGTTCCCCATTCACACCTGCACAAGCTCCTCCGCGTCCATGCCATGGAACTGCCTATCGCGGTGGTAAACACTTAGCTCGACGCCTGCCGGCGCTACCAGGCTGCCGGCAAAGCCCACCGCATTTCGCCACTTCTGCTTGCCACCGCCTACCGCCATCGACTTTCTCGACGCTGCTCGTGGTCGACCCAGCTCCGCTCGGTTGGGGAATCTGTCGTACTGAAGGTTATTTCTCATGGACGTTAAGGTAACTAATTTAACAAGATATTATCTCATCTCTCATCCTAGTTCATCTGCCTGCTTTAATCACCCGGTGGAAATCACCGTGAATTCATTTTTATTCGAGATGATTTGAGGGTTTTCTTTCATTCATAGAATGTAGAGTGCGCCGACACTTCAGGACTTTGCGACCGCCGCCAGAGATTCCATCTCATCGTACCAGATAACTTGAGGACGCGCGCGGTATGTTCAATCTCACCCTAAATCGGTTGGCATGGCGTACTTTCCTGAACATATTCTAAATATTGCTACATTTGGATAAAAGGTGCCACATGCACCATATACGTCAAAGGGGATTTTCCCCGCTTCTTTCTATATTAGGAAAATTAATGATGTATTGTTCTTTCGATTACTCTCATTTTTTCATGACATCATGTTTACCCTATCTGTTTAATTATAGATTTTTTTGTCCTTCGATTTCAACTGTTGTACAGTTCTTTCAATTTGGGCCCATATTTGCATGTTACCATATTTTCTTTAACAATCCTACCATTTTCTGCAGAACATCCCTCGCTATGCAACAGATTATGTAGTGCACAATTTTTCCCATTACATAGATCAAGGCTCCACGGATGTCATACTGCACACATACCATGGATATACAATCGTTTCTATTGTAAGACTTGATGAATGTGGTGACTCCTATTTTGGCACTGGCTTTTGGAATGAAATTGCAAAGTTTTATCTACTGAAAGCTGGCACTAAAATTGCACTGCACATAAAAGGGCCTCGTCATGAAATATATGCTAACTTCCCTGACAAAATCATCCGTCCAGACTTTGTTCGAAGTAAGTTTTCTTTTCAACTATCTGCATATGTTAACTTACCCAGCAATGTCAAATGAATTGTGTAGTACTTGAGCAACCAATTGTTATTCCCTTTTCTTACTATATTCCAACCTAATAACTTCTAGTTACCAATACACTTTTCTATTGCCATGTTTTAACTAAATATCCCATGTACTCCCATTTCTATCAGAAAACGCCGCCGACAAGGAGACTCCGGAGGTGGAGAACGGGGCTGCCAACAAGCGGAGGCGGGGCGAGTTAGAACCGCAAGCGACTCCAGCAGGCCTAGACTTAATCGGCAGCTGATACGTCTCCAACGTATCTACTTTTCCAAACTCTTTTGCCCTTGTTTTGGACTCTAACTTGCATGATTTGAATGGAACTAACCGGGACTGATGCTGTTTTCAGCAGAACTGCCATGGTGTTGTTTTTGTGCAGAATAAAAAGTTCTCGGAATCGCCTGAAAATCAACGGAGAATTATTTCGGAAAATATAAAAAATACCTGCAAGAAGATCCACACCAGGGGGCCTTGGGCATGTCCACAGTATCAATTATATTGGAAAAACTTCAACTATCACTATTGGAGGTTTTGAGTTTCCTATTCCTACTATCAAGAAGGCATATGACATTCTTATTGTTGGGGACATACATATCCCCATTGAGGTAACCTAGTGTTATTCGAAAATTCTCCGGTTTCATGTTACTCGAAAAGAGTTTATTAACAACACCTGATTAACCTTGTTAATGGATTCCTTTTGATTGGCATGGGATAGGTGAATCTAGATAGCACAACCTTCTGTACCCTCCTTTCACTTTCTGTTAATTAGGTTAAATAAAACAAAAATAGCATTGTCTGTCTGTTTTCAGACTTATCCGTGCAATAAAAAATATCCGGAAAATAAAAGTTCTCCAAATGCCATGAAAATGAAATATGATTTTTCTAGAATATTTGAGGAAATATGGCACTGAACACACAGCGAGGGGAGCCAACACGTGGCCACGAGGGTACAGGGCGCGCCCCCTGCCTCGTGGGCCCCATGTGGCCCCCTCCACTTATTCCTGCACCCATGCTCTTCTTCTTTCTCCCAAAAAAATCCCCAACCAGCTCAAACCCGAGTTCTAGCTCATCTTGCTGCCATTTTCGATCTCCTTGCTCAAAGCACCATTCACCAAACTATTTGGGGAGATTGTTCCTTGGTATGTGACTCCTCCATTGGTCCAATTAGTTTTTGTTCTAGTGCTCTATTTCTTGCAGTTTTTTGCTGCTGTGGTGACCTTGTTCTTGATCTTGCATGTCAAATTTTCTTTGTCCCAAGTAGTTCTAATGCATGATATAGTCTCTAGGCACTTATAGGAGTTGTTGCTATCAATCTTGTTGAGTTTGGTTAACTTTTATTTTGAAGTTACTAAAAATTTCAGAAAATTTCAGAAAGATGTCTAGGAGAAACTTCCAAGGTGGTCCTTCAAGGAAGCAAGAACCGAGGCTCGCGTTCCGTGAGCCGGACAATGAACCACCGAGGGATGCTGATGTGCGGCCTTGTGAATGGCCGTTAGATGAATTCATGGGTCAAGCTGGCATCAAAGATGAATTTTACGCATACGTGCGCAACGCTCACCTCGAGGACTTCATACAAGATAAGTGTCCTCAATACCGTGGCTTAACTGATAGCTTTGTGAGAAGATTTAAATTATCATCTTCACGTAATTCTCACACTGTGCTATTTGACTTATAAGATAAATCTTATACCATGGACTTAGAGGATTTTAATGTTGCTTGCAAACTCCCACAATGGGGCAGTATGAGTGACCCTCGCAAATCTGAATTTAGAGAATTCCTTGCTAGTATTACAGTGGGGGAGTCCAGGGAAGTCACACAGGCTACCATGGGGAGCATACATTTCCCTACTATTCATTACTTTGCTCTCTTTATCGGTAGATGCATAAACAGTAAAGATGAGGCTTGTCACATGTGAGTCCCTGATCTTAGTGTTCTCAGGAGTGTTGTACTAGGTGATAGGCAATATAACTTGGGAGCAATCATTGCACGTAGGTTACACCATAATGGCTTGCATGGAGATTTATTTGGTGGGATCTATGCTACCCCGCATAGCCCGCTTTCTTGGTAATACTCGTGCACGTAAATGATGAACCTTTACCTCCTGCTTACTTAGACTGCCATGCTATGACTAGTCACCGGTTTATAGAGTGGGATAATCAAACCCTGAAATATCGACTAATCTTTAACAGGCAGCATGCCATCCCTATTGTTCTTACTGCCCCTACTTTGTTTAACTTTCAGGAAAAAGGAAGATACGCTATAACTATGGAGGAGGCAAATGCTTATTATAACATGACAGAGGCAGCCCGCCTTCGTGCTGCAGCTCAGCATGCAGCATCTGTTGCATCCTAGTACGACCCCAGCTACAACTTTGGATATTCGTCAGGCCAATACTGGCCATAGACCAACTTAGGCCAAAAGCCTAAGCTTGGGGGAGTACGTGTTTCTCACTGACTTACATTCATGTTCACACTTATTCTAGTTGTCGGTGCTCACACTCTTTCACTGTACCATCCATGCTTAGTTTCAATTTCTTTTCTTAGTCTTTTTCTAGTGTGCTAGAAAACCCCAGAAAAACAAAAAAATATTAGTTGTAGCTTCTAGCTAGTTTACTTTCTTTGCTAGTAGTAGTTAAATTGAAAACCCAAAAAGATTTCCCGTTCCTCTTTTGCTTGTTGGGAGCTTTCCCATGTAAATAGTTTCTTTTCTTTTCTTTGGGGGTTAAGAGTAGAAGACCATGATAGAAATGCTTAGTGGCTCCCATTTTGGTAATCAATGACAATCACTTTCAAGAGAGTTTATATAAGGAATTATGCATCACCATAACATGCAACGGTAATGTATGCGCATGAGATGCAAAAGCTTAGGAACAAAACCAAAGCAAGAGGAGATGACTAGATGACTCTCTAAACTTCTCCACAAAACTCTCTAAAACTTCTCTCCCATTGGCATCGATTGCCAAAATGGGCGAAAGCCTTAGAAGGCATGAAGCTACAAAACAGCGACTGGTTATAGTAAGTAGAGGCAGGGAGGTATGCCTATGATATGGAGGAGAGGGCTCGCCAAGCGAAACTTGCTCGTCAGGAGGAGAGGGCAAGAAAGCTAGCAAAGGCTCGTGAGGCGCAAGAGGAGGATGAGGCACGTGACAAGAAGGGAAAATGGCCTCACTCGACTCAGTATGGACTTTGCTTCGGTTCACTCGTCATGGACTAGGGCAAGAAGCCATTTGTCGTCACCTAACTTCTAATGAATGTGTCTTGAACTTGTGAGGTTATGTGCGATGTTGGTGAACTTTCTTCTAGGGCAGGCCGCCATTTGTGTCATGAACCATGTCGTGGTAATGTTTCATTCATCTTAAGTTATGAACTCATCGGCATAAAATTTGTGTTAGTTGAAATTGGTGTGATGCTGCAGTTATTTAAAATATTGTGATGGTCCCCTGAATTGAAACTGATGTAAACCAAACAGTTTTTGCAATAAACAACAGTGTAGCGCCCAGGGGAAGGGCGCTGCACCATACAATGGAGCGCCCAACAGAGGGGCGTCACACTATATAGTGCAGCGCCTGACCCTTCGGCGTTGCACGCTGCCTTAGCAATTTTCTGTGAATTCTGGCTGGATAAGGTCTTATATCTTGGCCATATTATCTCTGCCGAGGGCATTTCTATGAACCCCGAGAAAGTTGAAGCTATTGTCAACTGAGAACCCCCGCAGAATGTGAAGCAACTCCGAAGCTTCCTTGGTCTTGCTAGCTATTGCAGAAGGTTCGTTGAGAACTTCTCCAAGATTGCCAAGCCTCTTTCCAACCTATTGCAGAAGAATGTCAAGTACTCCTGGACTCCTGATTGTGATGTGGCATTCAAAACACTCAAAGAGAAGCTCATTTCTGCTCCGATTCTTACTCCTCTGGATGAGTCCAAGCCTTATGAAGTCTTTTGTGATGCTTCATTGCAAGGTCTTGGTGGTGTTCTCATGCAAGACAAGAAGATTGTGGCATACACTTCTCGTTAGTTGAAACCAAATGAGAAGAATTACCCCACACATGATCTCGAGCTAGCAGCAATTGTACATGCCTTGATCACGTGGAGACACCTTCTATTGGGCAGAAAAGTGGACATCTTCACCGATCACAAGAGCTTGAAGTACATCTTCACACAGCCAAACCTTTACCTTCGCCAGACTCGTTGGGTTGAGATGATCCAAGAGTATGATCCAAGCATTGAGTACACACCTGGCAAGGCCAATGTCATTGCAGATGCCTTAAGCAGAAAGGCATATTGCAACAGTCTCCTTCTCAAACCGTTCCAGCCTGAACTTTGTGAATCAT
This sequence comes from Secale cereale, assembly GCA_902687465.1. Lineage (NCBI taxonomy): Eukaryota > Viridiplantae > Streptophyta > Magnoliopsida > Poales > Poaceae > Secale > Secale cereale. The sequence goes on along the minus strand of LR738710.1, from coordinate 86,959,518 downwards.
TCAGGAAGCTCAACCTCCAAGTTGTTCCGCAAGGCTTTCTTGCAAACCTTCAAGTTGCTCCTACCTTGGAAGATCAAATCCGTGAGACCCAACTAAGTGATGCTATGGTGCAGAAAGTGAAACATGGTGTTGCTAATGGTACTCCTAAATACAAGTGCTATCGCGTTGATGAGAAAGACACCTTGTTCTTTGAGGACATAATTGTGGTTCCCAAGGATGATCTCAGGAAGCGCATAATGAACGAAGCACATGACCCCCTCCTCTCGATTCATCCCGGAAGTTCTAAGATGTACCAAGACCTCAAGCAATCATACTGGTGGACTCGCATGAAAAGGGAGATTGCCCAATTCGTGAATGAATGTGATGTCTGCAGAAGAGTGAAGGTAGAGCATCAACGTCTAGCCGGTCTCCTTCAACCTCTACCTATTCCCGAGTGGAAATTCGATCACATTGAAATGGATTTCGTCACTGGGTTTCCTAAGTCCAAGAAGGGGAATGATGCTATCTTTGTAATGATTGACAAGCTAACTAAAGTAGCTCATTTCCTTCCCGTCAAAGAATCCATCAACGCAGCTCAGCTGGCAGAGCTATACACCTCCAGAATTTTTCTTTGCATGGCATTCCTCAAGTCATCTCCTTAGACCGTGGAAGTTTGTTCACATCCAAGTTCTGGGACTCCTTTTAGTCAGCCATGGGCACAAAAATATGATTCAGCACTGCGTTTCACCCTCAGACTAGTGGTCAAGTCAAAAGAGTGAACCAGATCCTCGAAGACATGCTGAGAGCTTGTGTCATCTCTTTCGGTATGAAGTGGGAAGATTGTCTCCCGTTTGCCGAATTCTCTTACAACAACAGCTTCCAAGCAAGTGCCGGCAAAGCTCCTTTTGAAATCCTCTATGGCAGAAAGTGTCGTACCCCGCTAAACTGGTCCGAGACTGGTGAATGTCAACTTCTTGGTAATGATTTAATCTCAAAAGCCGAAGAAATGTGCAAAGTCATACGTGAGAATCTCAAAGCCGCTCAATCGCGTCAAAAGAGTTACTATGACAGCAAGCATCGTGATTTGGCTTTTGATATTGGAGATCATGTCTATCTCCGTGTTTCTCCTATGAAAGGAACCTAGAGATTAGGTATCAAAGGCAAGCTTGCTCCGAGATACGTGGGCCCTTTCAAGATTCTTGGCAAAAGAGGCGATCTAGCCTACCAACTCGAGCTTCCCTCCAACTTTGCAAATGCTCATGATGTGTTCCACGTGTCTCAACTCCGCGAGTGCTTCAAGACACCAGAATGCACCATTTCGTTCGAGGAGATTGATCTTCAACAAGACTTGCTTATCGTGAGCACCCTGTTGCTATTCTTGAAGAAACTGAGCGCAAAACCCGCAACAAGTGCATCAAGTTCTTGAAAGTGAAGTGGTCACACCATACCGACCGAGAAGCTACATGGGAACGAGAAGATCACCTTCGTTCCGAGTACCCTTCCTTCTTCAAGTCCTAGATCTCGGGATGAGATCTTTTTGTAGTGTAGGGGAGTTTGTAACACCCCATATGTTATACTTCTTATTGCATCCATGTATTGCTTTCATCATCATGGCATCTTAGTTTACTTCTTGTTGATGTGTGTATGTGAGGCACCTTGTGTATGTGTGAGTGTGGTGCCTAGCCATGACTTGCTAAACCCTAGACCCCCTCCTTTGTTACCCTCTTCTTCTTCCTTTTTATTTTCTTTCCTTTATTTACTCTATTTTGCAAGTCACCTAGCCAAGTCCTTTAATATTCTTTCTTTTCCTAAAAACCTTGCACCATGTCTACACCCTCTACGCCAAATATCACCCCATTTGGAATTGATTTGGTTGAGTTTAAAAATGACAAGAGTTTGAACCATATTCAAACTCCTTTTATTTTTCTGCCTCTAAAAATGTCCAAACCAATTTTATTAAATAGGGCATAAATCAAGGAACAGGGAGATATTTTCTTTTTCCCCTAACTCTTTTCCTTTAAGCCTGTGCTTTTCTTTTTCTTTTCTGTCTGAAAATAAAAGAAAAAGAAAAGAAGACAGCAGCTACAGTAGTGGCCTGGGCCTCCTCCTCCTCCTCCCCCAGGCCCAGTCTCTCCCGCGGCCCAGCTAATGCCCGCAGGCCCTACCGAGCCGCTCGCAGTCGCGTCGTCTATCCCCTCGCACCCGGGCCCGCATGTCAGCCTCACACCCCCGAGTCGCCGTCTACCTCCGTCAAGCGCTGCAGAGCCAAAGCGCGTGCTCGCCGTTGCGCCGTGATCACGGACGTCGAGGTCTCGTGATCCTAGCCCTCCTTTTAAACCCGCAACATGTCCAACCCCTCTCCCTAGGGTTCCTCTTCCTCCTCTCGCCGCCTGGAGAGCCAAGCTCCACCAGATCCGCCGCTCCAGTGAAGTCCCGCACGCATCTGGGAGCGCCAACTCGTCGCCGGCGTGCCTCCCGTCGACCTCAGCCTCGCCAAGCGTGTCCGGCTGCTTCCTCGTCGTCGACTACATCCGCTACGCGGAGCCGATCGCCTCGCCGCCGACGTCTTCTTCCTCTTCTTCCACTCCGGCGCCCGCAACTGTTCGAGCCTCGCCGCCGTCGACTCCGACCACCTCCGGGCCAGCCGAACACACCTCCATGTTCGTGGTGAGCGCCTCCACCTCCTCGTGCTCTTTTCCCCCTCCTTAGCGCCGTGCCACCGTCTAGCACCGAGTTCATCGAGCACCCGAGCTCGTTGCCATCGGGCCTCGTCGCCGACGAGTGTCCCGACTACCATAGGTTGTCTAGTGCTGCCCGTTAGCTTTAACTCATCGCGTAGAAGTTGCCTGCATAGTCGTCGCTCCGCCTAGGCCGTTGCTTCGTCTCGTCGTTGCCCGTCGCCACCGTTCTGTCAACTGCTCGCCGCCGGCGCTGTAGTGCATGTTAGGTGCTGCAGATGCTTCGAGTGGGTGCGGAACTCCCCCAGGAGCGCACCACACCACTCCGCCGTCTCTTTGGTCGCCAAAGCAGCTCCGACGAGCCCCCTGTTTTCCCCTGCTCTGCATCTTCAGTTACCTCTTCAGGTTTCGCACATGTATTCTGTCAAGATCCGAATGCTAGCGCAGTGGCTTGTGTCTCCGTCAGATAAGCAATAGGTCGAGGGTTCGAATCCGTGCGGGGCAGTGGTATTTCACCCCCCCCCCCTTTTTGTTTTTGCGTCTGGCTGATAGCAAGGCCCCACCTATCAGCCAGTCAGCCGCCTCCAGCCCCCTCGTGCACCCGCTGGTGCCATCGCAGCGCAGCCGGGCCCCCTTGTCAGTTGCTCTGGCTAGCGTGGGCGTGGGTCAACCTTGACCCCGCCCCTGTTTTCTTTTTCTTTTTGCTGCCTTTTTCTTGTTTAATTAATAATTGTTGATATATTTATCTGATGGAAATAAGTTGTATATGAAAAGTGCTTAGAATTTCATGTAGTTTATGAATATGATGTTTGTTACCATGTTTAAAAACATTTAAAATGTTGTTTGAATTTATTCTTGTTTTGAATATGCTAAAACTTGTAAAAATCATAACTAAATATCTACAACTCCATGTTTAACAAACTTTATATGCATTTGGGGTGGAAAAATGTGTAGAATATTTTGGTGCTGTTGTTTAGCATATTTGATAACTTTATAACAAAAGTTTTTCAGATCTGTCCAAAATACAATTAATTAATATTGGGAGTTTCTGGAAAATGTTGTTTGGTATTTCTAGCCCATTTAAATATGCTAGCATTTTGCTGTAATATTAGTTGCACCCTTTCCATGTGAACCAACCCCTTTAAACTTGTTGTGTGCTTGTTTGAATAAACTACATAAACTTGTTAGTTGTTCTTTGGCTTGTTTTCTTTCATGTGGGTGATCTTGTTGCTTTGATGATATTGCACTCTTATGACCCTAGGCCATGCATCATTTCTTCCCATGTCCATAAGCTTCATGTTCATGCATCATGCGGTTGAGCATTGCATGATGATTGATTGTTTGTTCCGGTGTTGCTTGTTGTATTGGTTAGAGCCCGGAGACGATTCGGAGTACGAGGTTCCTACCGAGGTGGAGTTTGAGGAGCAAGGTGTAACACTCCAAATTTTTGGGTTTGGTTTTTCTTCCAAACCTTTTGGTCTTTTGGAAGGGGGTTGTTTGATCTTCTCTTAAGACCCTTCTAAAATCTCTTCTGGCCAAAGTTTGTTTGTTTTTCTCAAGCTTAGTTTTGGTCTTGAAAGCTTCTTCTTGTGTTAGCTCAACACAAGTTATTTTCTTAGAGATTTGTTTGATTATTTTCCTTCTTGATTTAAACTCCTCGGGTTTAACCTTGGGCTTATCTTACTCTCCAACCTTCATCTTGCCATGACCCCATCAAAAATATTTCTCTCCAAGACCCCCCTACACCTTAGGACAAGTCTCACATCAATTCTAGTGAGTTTCAACCTTATTGGAATTTTTTCTCTATTTATTTTACTCCAAAATCTATTTCTGCCATTTATAGTGGACCTTGGTGATTTACAAAGGAACCACCATATCCATCTTGTTATTTGTTTCCAAACTAACTTCCCTAGATAGTCCTTAGTACCCACAACCTAAATCCATCTTGTTTCACTGGTCCACAGTTCAAAAATTACAAATTTTACTTGCTGCAAGTTGGGACCAGATTTGCAAAATTTGGTGAAATTCATATTTATCTTCTTCCAAAAATTCTGTGAAAATTCAGGCAGCCTCTAGATGCATCTAGAGGCCACTCCACCAAATATCAGCCCCAGAAACATTTCCAACATGCCAGAATCATTTCATCGAACACCTGGCTTACACTATGCTGTCAGTTTCAGAAACTGCTAACTGAAGATTCATTGTCGACAGTGCAGTTCGTCAGTTCGTCAGAGCCGCAGCGTCAATCTCACCAGTGCCCGCCTTGGATCGATGCTCACTGCACCTCCTACTTATCCAGCACGCCGCACGCTCGCTTGGCGGCTTCCGGACGTCGGTGGTGCCCTGGCCCGACCACGCCGGCGACTTCCACGGCAACAGAACCTCCCGTGGCGGCCGACAGGGAGGATCCTGTAGCTCGACGCCGTTTGGCGCCGCCCAAGTCACCCCAGAGCTCCGCGTGGCCTTCTCCACTGCCAGCGCACGACTGCAGCACTGTCGCCGTGGCCTGGCGCGCATAGAGCGCGTTCTTTGCCGCCGACGTGCCGCACGGCCGTTCCGTCAAGGGCAGCCCGTAATCACCCTTCCCCTGCTGAGTTAGGCACGGGAATGGAGCTAGTGCACCTCCTACTCGATGCTCAAGCCCCTAAATACGCCATCCAGCCACTGCATCGCCGTAATCGCTGGCCGGACTTATCCCATTCACGGCAACCGCCTCGGGCCGGCTATATAAAGCGCCCCCGAGCTCGTTCTCGAGCCCGCACACCTCCACCATCTCCCTAGACCATGCCCAGCCTCTGGAAGAGCCTCGAGGGGCCCTTCTTCCCCAACTCCGTCTAACTCCGTCCGCCTCGGGCTCCAGCCGCGTTCTCTCCGGTGAGAACTCCTCCGCCGCCCTGGACTCAAGCGTAGCACCCTGACACCTACCTAAACCTAACCCCCACTCCAATTTGACCCCTGGAGCTCTCTCCGACGAGGCCCACGACCACCCGAGCCATCGTCCGTCGGAGACAGGGTCGCCGTCGATGTGGGGCTCGCCGATGCTCAACTCCACCACCGATCGACGCGGAAGAACACCCCGAAGCTGTATGTACCACTCCCCTCCCCTAACTCGCCGTGGATCGGCGCCGGCGACCACCGCAACCTCTAGCGCCGGCGTGACTCTGTTTCAGAGTTTAAACCCGACGAATGGGACCCCCTCGTCAGCCTCTTGTATTTCCCCGAATCGTTTTTCTGGAAAGTGCCTTCGGGCAAAGTACGTCTTCGTCTTTAGTTGGCGTACTGCGTACCGGTTCGCTTTTCTGTTTTCTATTCTAGTCCCTGGAATTTTTCTGTTTCATTACAGATGAGTCCCTGGACAGAAACTCTAATACCTTTTAACTAAAGATGATTTTGAGTTGATTCTTTTTCTGTCCTCTTTAGTTTTCTGTCTAGTTTTTTGTCATATTTATGTGAAAACTTTTGGAGCAACTTTTTTTGCATGCGCGGTATTTATGTTAGTATCCGTTTGTTTGAATATGTAGATACCGAAGGACGGGACGGAGCCGCAAACCTCACCGAGTTAGACTCCGACTACTCCGAACCAGGCAAGCATGTTTCAACCTTCGATATGATGGATGTGTTGCATGTTTGCTCGAGTAGTTCTTTTCATAAGCATGGTTATATAAGCATTTGTGTATGGTTATATTCCATGCAAGCAAGCTTCGGGTGAGCCCCGTATGATAAGGATTGAACCACCCCAATCATGTGGTGACATGATGGGTGGAGTACTAGAATTGTTGAAGCATGCCAGTAGTTGGTTAACTTAGTATCCGCGTGGATCGAGTCATGATCCCGCTCATCTCCTTTTAGTACTGTCATATGCCATCTGTTGTGATTGCGGTCTAGTTAGTTGTAAACCACTTTCCGAGTACACACCAAGTAGAGGGGCCGGGATGAGGGTTTTATGGCCCTGGATTAAAGCCCGTCATCTGGTCAGGGGGAATGGGTGTTTCCGGTTGGGACCGAGAGGGGGGCACCCCTTAGAGCGCGCATATATAAATTTGATCCCATGCTATTCGAGGTTGTAGCCTCCCCGTCTTAAAGTTTTTCGTGAACGTTGTCACGGGTGATTCCGGACAGCAGGATGTGAAATGGATGTGTACTGGTCAGTTGGGTTTCTGCTAAAACACCATAGATAGAACTAGTCTCTGTGGCTAGTAGAATTCGTTGGCTATGATTTAATAGTACAAGCTCTACAGAGTTAAATCCTTCAAGTAGCCATGTTTATGGCCTAGGGTCAATCTTTGTGTCAACCCGGTGACCGTCCTTGGTAAATTCTTGATAGTAACAAGAGTAGTGACTTTTCTTTTCTTTCAGGTTCAGTTGGTAGATGAACTAACCAATTATCTCTGGATTGATTTACTTCCTGAAGTATTTCACCGTTATACTATTGTTGTTTATAAGCCCTTTATGTGATGTCGCTCAGACGTCCGACTGTGGCATTCTTGTTATTTATAAGCCCTTTATGTGATGTCGCTCAGACATCCGATTGTGGCATTCTTGTTATTTATAAGCCCTTTATGTGATGTCGCTCAGACGTCCGACTGTGGCATTCTTGTTATTTATAAGCCCTTTAGGTGATGTCGCTCAGACGTCCGACTGTGGCATTCTTGTTATTTATAAGCCCTTTATGTGATGTCGCTCAGACGTCCGACTGAGGCATTCTTGTTATTTATTTTAGCTATAAGCCCTTTATGTGGTGTCGCTCAGACGCCCGACTGTGGCATGTTTTCATTTTATTATTTCCTCACGAGGCGTCACTCAAACACTCGTTTGGTTTCCTTTTATTTATCTTATGGATTTCGGGAGGATTACCGCCCGACTTCTAATTATTTACATACGGCACAGGAATATATTTATCCGGTTGCATTTTGCTAGAATACTCACATGCATCATGTTGGCATTTATTATATCTTAAGTCCGAACTGTCTTGTGAGTACATTCAAAGTACTCACCTAGCTTGTTGATTTGGCCAGATGTGGACGTAGGCGATCTCATGGATGAAGAGTTCGATAGCGAGTCCGACGTCTAGTGGAGTCCCAGTCAGTCTCTTGCGATCCTAGAGTTGATCACTGTTATATAACCGCTTTCGCCTACCACCAAATAAATTCATCGGGTCTCACTCCAACACTCGATGAACTGTGACATATTGGAGTCACGTTACCCACTACACTGTGACATATCCGCCACCTTTTTATTACGAGTTAGTAGTATGCTACCCTGCCATTGTGTCATCTCCGCCTTTATGTACTATATTGGCGTACTTGTAATAAATTGTTGAGCCACCTCAGCTCAACTTTGTATAATTATTCAGTATTCTGGAATTCTAGATCAAGGAATTGTCTATCAGCAAGAACTATTCTTTCTTGCTGGTTTAATAAAAGGGTCAGTCTTTCGGTAATTATCTTACTGAAAACCGGTCCTGACAACCTTGGTACCAGAGCCAGGCTGACTGTAGGAAGCCACTAGGTGCGATTGCTAATCGGTTATTAGCGTAATAATTGCTATTCAGCATTTTTACATCTGTAGCAATTTTCTGTTGGTCATCATAAATTTATGACTTGACTATTCAGAATTTTTGTCTACTTTTGTAGATGGCCAGCAACGACTGTGATGCACAGGTGTTCGCCAACATTCTTGAGGGGTTTGTCAAGCTCCTCTTCGCCATCACCAAAGTCCCGATTGGGCCATCAACCCGTCCAGAGTTTACACTCTACCGTCACTAACTCAACAACGGCATGTCAATGCACCAGGCCGTGGTGCACTTCAAGGGAGGGCATTCTGAAGCACGCCGCCTCCGATTTGTGGGCAGAGCCATGCCTACGGAGAGGCATGCCATGCAAATGGCTGCCCGTGAGGCGATAGCTCATCTCCGGGACATCCTTCCTTCAATGAAGACTCGTCGCTATCATTACCTCCCATGCCTCGTACCCTACACGTGCCACTATGCGTTTGCTTGAGCAAATGGGGAACGTGACGAAGCCATCGAATCAATGGTTGAGTACCTCAGGGCACTTGAGGCAGCCTTTGATAATCTTGTGGACGACTTGGTGGCTGCCCGTATGGACTTGGTCCAGAGTGGCTCCGCCAACAGGAGGGAGCAACTCCATACTGCGCCACCAATGATGTTTGTCTCGTCCGCCGCATCCTATGCACCTTCCATCTTAGCCACCGCTCGCCGTCTGCCTACCACTGAGGAGTTTGACCAGGTCATTGCTCCTACCCCAGTCAGAGCTGCACCGCCTGCCGCACCTGCATCAACACCTCGTACCCATACTCCGCGCCTGGAATCTATTAGTGAGGAGGAAGTTGAGTCTCCAGCACCACTGGGCCTTACCCTCGGCAGGCCGAGGGAAATCTTCAACATCTCCGACTAGTTCGCCTGTCCGCGAAGCGTTATGCTCACTTGTATGATATGTGTGTTATGTAAAATAGGTTGATGGGAAGTAGTCTGTTGGCGCATCATGTAGGATCTTGGATAAGTGCACTAGCATAAATAACAGGTCAGGAATGTGTATGCACATCCTGAGTGACATATGTATAATTAGAACCCGAGTGTAAGATATGTACTAAGCGGTCCTTCTCCATGCGCAATCAAGCAGTTTATTTTAAAAATCTCTTTGGAGCTCGTGTGTTGTTGCTTTTGCAAATCTTGGTTTATTTTGCTGCCCGTTTCTTCTCATGATTTCTGCAATGATACCCTAGAGTAAGAAATGACTCGTCCCTGGACGCGTTCCATGCCAAGTCCGCCACAGGAAAATTATGGCACGCAGACATATAACAATTTCACACAGGGGCAGTCAAGTCAGCAGGGCAGCGAAACAACATTTTCTCAAGTATGCCGTCTTTACGAGCAAAGTCAGCAACAACACCAGGAAATGATGAACCATGTCATTAACATGGGAAATCACCTTGAGCCATACCAGCAGCACTCAAAATTATCTGAATTTCAGAAGACACGTCCGACAATGTTTTCGCACACAGACAAACCTCTTGAGGCCGATGACTGGCTTCGAGATATAGAAAGGAAATTAATTGTGGCACAATGCTCAGACCGTGAAAAGGTACTTTACGCACCACATTATCTTGCTGGAGCAGCCGCGTCATGGTGGGAAAATTTTCTGCTTATGCACCCCGACATAAATAATATCACCTGGGAAGATTTCAAGGAAGGCTTCTGTGGGGCGCACATCCCTAAGAGCATTATTAAGATCAAGAAAAGAGAATTTGATGACCTCAAGCAAAGGGGCATGACAGTACCTGAGTACAACAGTCAGTTTACGCAATTATCCCGTTATGCCAACGAAGAGCGTATGACTGAAAATAAGAAGATGGAAAAATTCCTGGACGGACTGGCACCAGCACTTAAATGCCAGTTGGTCGTACACACTTTTCCAGATTTCAAGACACTGGTGGACAAGGCTATTACATTGGAAAATGAACGTCGCGGTCTGGAAGACATTCGCAAGAGAAAAAGGGATCAGACCAACCACCCTCGCAACAATAGGAATAAGATAAGCTTCCAGAAAAATGGGGCGAACAAACCCATGACAAATGACACTCGTCCAAGCAAGAATTTTCACGCAAGGGACAAGGATTTCACGTATCACCCAGGTGTTACTTGCTACGGATGTGGAGAAGAGGGACAGTATGGTAAACAGTGCCCAAAGCCAAGAAACTCAGCACCGAAGCCTAACAGCAATGGAAACAATTCCGCGCCCAATCTTAACAACTTCAACCCCAATAACAACCACAAGAAAGGCCACCTGAACAATGTGACCAAGGAGCAAGCACAGGATGCCCCGGATATCGTACTCGGTACGTTCCTTGTCAACACAATACCTGCCATGGTTTTGTTTGATTCTGGAGCTTCTCATTCGTTCATTTCGAAGAGTTTTGCTTTGCAACACGGTTTTTCAATACTTCCCTTGGGAAAATCAATGACCATCAAGTCCCCCGGAAGTAAGCAGATCACTCAGAATTACTGCCAAGGTTTGACAATTGAAATTGAAGGGTTACAGTTTCACGGAAACCTAATCGTGTTAGAAAACAAGGGACTGGATATTATCCTGGGTATGGACTGGCTAACCACCAATAAATGATTTATCGACTGCTTCAACCGGACGGTGATTCTTACTCATCATCACGAAAAGACAATAAGAGTCGCAGCTCAAGAAAGTCCAGTATCGCGGCAACCAAAATTAGACAAGGTAGACACTTCTGAGTTAAGAAAAGTTCCAGTTGTATGTGAATTCCTGGACGTATTTCCTGAAGAACTACATGGCATGCCACCAGACAGAGAAATAGAATTCATTATTGAGCTAGCGCCTGGAACCACCCCCATATACAAGAAGCCGTACAGAATGGCACCATCCGAGTTGGTTGAACTAAAGAAACAAATAAAGTGTCACAACCCTAGACCAGCCCTTGCCTGTCTTGCTTGGTCTTCATGTGCATCATGTTTAAATTTCTCAGAAACTGGAAATGGGGATGTTCAAACCCTAGCACTAAATGAATTCAACTAGGGTCAAATTAAAATCTTTTTCAATGAACCAAAAATGCCCTTTGGAAAAGTTCATCATTTTTGGATTGATTAAAAACCTCTGCCAAAACTGTTGCACATATTTCTAGGACCATTCTGGATTTTTGAATTAAATCATACCTTATTTGCATTGGGCATTTAAATATTATATATTATTTTAAATGCTCAAATAATCATAAACTAAAATGTTTACTATTGGGTTTATTCTAAACAGTAGCCATGCTTGGTTTCATGATTTTGGAAATGCCCTGGCATTTTTAACAAAGCCCTAAAGTTTACAAGGAAAGAAAATAGAAAACAGAAATTAGAAAGAGAGAGAGAGAAGCTTACCCGAGGCCACTTGCCTGGTGGCCCAGCACGGCCCAGCCCAACTGGCCGACGCCAGTCATCTCCCACCTCTCGCCAGGAGGACGAGGGGCGCCTGGCCGCCGCGCGCCGGCACACGCCGGCACACGCCGTGGCCACCTCCTACCTCTCTGCATGTCTCCTCGTCGCCCTGAGGTTGCCACGCACCTCCCTGCCTCTCTCTGTCACTCCTCCTCCCTCTCACTGGATCCCCTTCCCCCTCCTCTGCTCCCTCACGCCATGGCGGAAGCGCCGTAGCCGCTCCACCGCGCCCACCGGCCACCCCTCGCCCTGCCGTGGAGCTCAGAAGCACCGCCGCGTCCTTCTCATCCTCTCCACCGAGCTACGGGACGCCGGGGGGCTCTGCTTCACCGTCACCGTGCTCGTCTTCAACCTCCGGCCGTCGACGGCCTCGCCGTCGATTCGGCACCACCAGGACCTTCCCGGGCTCGATGACCTCCTCATCGGCATCGCTGTGAGCTTCCGCTCTGAACCCCTCTCTTCCCCGCCTCTTTTGCACCGCGTAGCCCCAGTTCCACCAGAGCCGAGAGCTCCCGCCCGTCGGCCGTGTCGTCGTCGCGGACATGGCTTGTTTCATCCGCGTCCGAGCACGTAGTTGAACTCCTGGAGTTCCCAGGAGCCTGTAGATCACCTCAGCTAGCCTCTCCGCGCACTGTAGCCTCGCGCACGACCGAGCCCGTGCTCCGGCCGCCGCCTCGCTCGTCGCCGGCGCTGTTCCCGGCCACCTCGGGTTGAACAGCTTGCACCGTTGGATGCGGCCGAGTGCCAGCTTTCCAACGGGACTAACCGCGCCCGAAACCACCCCTTGTACGCGAAACCCGAGCCACTCCGGCGAGACACCGCCGCGGATTGTGGTTGCCGGCGAGTCACTCCGGCGGGTACGCGTTAATTAGTGCTAATGACCCCCCTGGGTCGATGACAGGTGGACCTAGGGCCCTACTAAATAAGTTTAGTTACTAAACTAATTTTAGTTAACCACCGAGACACTGACATGTGGGCCCATGTGCCTATTTAATTTAGTTTAATCTTCTGTTAAGTTTAGTTAAGCATGTTTAACTGTTGTGTCACTGACGTGTGGACCCCACACGTCAGGTTTGACCTGGACCAGCCTCTGTTGACTGCTGACATCACAGTGATGTCATGCTGACGCAATAAGTGTTTTCTGTAATTTAAAATAAATCAGAAATGATTTATTTATTTCAGAATATATTCAAAACTTCTAAAAATCATATAAAATCAACCGTAGCTCAGTTGAAAATAATTTATATATGAAAAATGATCAGAAAAATATGAGGAATTTGTTTATGGCATTTTCATGCATGTTTGAACAAATTAAACCTGCTGATCAGGTCAAATCAATTAAATGACAATTAAATAATCACATATGGAGTTTGAATTTGAACCTTTCGTTCAAATAAACTTCATTTAATATGGTTGCTAGTTGCATTAGCTCAATCAAAAGCATATTGCCATGTTATGATCATGCATCATATTGTCGCATTGCATTGATTATGTTCTCTCTTGTTTGCCGATGTTTGTCCCCTCTTAGTAGACGATGTTCCGATGATGTGATCGATGACACCGATGAAGACTCATTGATATCTTCAGAAGTGCCATGCAAGCAAAACCTCTTTGGGCATTCCGATACAATCCCACTCTCTCGCTCTTGCTCTCTTATACTGCATTAGGACAACAACGCCGTAACTGTTACCTGCTGCGGTAGTTGAACCCCTTTCCTCTGCATGACCCGTCATTGCCACAGTAAATAGTTGAAACCCACTAGTATGAGTAGAAGTTGTTTGAGCCATGTTGTGCCTACTCATTCATGCTTTCTGGTTATGCCTACTATTGCTTAGAGTTGTGTCAGGTCTGATTCATCGGGGATGAATTGGAAACATGATGAACATGTCCTACTGTGTGTGAGCTAAGTGTGTGAACACGATTTGGTAAAGGTAGCGATAAGAGGCCATGTCGGAGTACATGGTGGGTTGTCTCATTTCAGCCGTCCTCAGGAACTGAGTTCTGTGTTTGTGATCCATGAAACAGCTAGTACCACACATTGGGATCCTTAATTGACTCTCTCGACTTATTAATCAACATGATCTCTATCCAGGAGTTGCTACTAGTTTCTGGTGTTTGTAGTTTACTGGAGGTCGTGCGCAGCGCTGACCCTCGGGGTGGGCTGTGACGTGGCAGGTACGTGGCACGGTGTACCGGTGGCCCGTTTGGTGATGCGGGAACCCTGTACACATCATTTGGGGCCGTGAGCGACACCCCGGCCGGATCTCCCCATGGATGGAACCCAAATAGGCGATAAACCTGGACGAGAGACTTGTGTGGTTAGTCAGGCTGTGGCCGACACCCTCGCCAGGCTTCCGCTTGAAGGTTGCCGAGATACATGATGTGTACATGGTGGTAAGTGGCGAGAGTATGTGTGAAGAAGTACACTCCTGCAGGGTTATATATAATCTATTCGAATAGCCGTGTCCGCGGAAATGGACTTCTGGGTTACCTGTACGGTTCATAGACAAGTGGAAGTGGATACTCTAAAACACGCAAGATAAGCGTGAGTGCTATGGATGGCCTTCTCGTAGGGAGACGGGAGCGGATCCATAGTGGTGTATTGATTGGTGAATATGTGGACTCGTGTGCGCCACCTCAAAAGAGTTACTTGCAGTCGTAGTTCAGGATAGACACCGAGTCAAAGCTGGCTTGCTGCAGTCAAACTCCACCAACCCCTTTGTTGATACTGATGCATATGTAGTTAGTTCTGATGTAAGTCTTGTTGAGTACCTTTGTACTCACGTTTGCTTAATTTATGATTTGCAGAGAAACTTCATTCTCACTAGTGGTTCCGCGTGGACTTCGATGTTTAGCTTGTTACCTCAGCTACGATCTTGTACCCTTGGAGGGTCTTGTAGATAGTCAGGCTTCTCAGCCTTTTTCATTTGTAGTTGTCTGTACTCAGACATGTTATGCTTCCGTTGCCTGTATGCTCTGTATGTTGGGTCATATGACCTCTGTTTGTAATAAATGCTATGATGGCTCTTCTGGGCCTTTATCTATATGAGTTGTTGAGTTATGTTGTGATGCCATGTTGTACAACACATACTTGCATGTTATGCGTACGTGTAATGTGTATTGCTATGTGTGGGATCCGACACCTAGTTGTTTACCCTTGGTAGCCTATCTTACACGGAAATGTCTCCTAGTGCTTCCACTGAGCCTTGGTAGCTTGCTACTGCTCCGGAACACTTAGGCTGGCCGGCATGTGTCCTTCTTCGTTCATGTGTCTGTCCCTTAGGGGAAATGTCACGCGTTGTTCCTTTAAGTCCTTGTAGCTTGCTACGACTTGGGTTCATACGTTGATGACCGACACGTTCGTTGTTGGGTCATGTATGCATGTCTCTGTAATTTAGTGCCACTTTTTGTTTATAACTAGTCATGTCGGCCCGGGTTCTCTGTCATATGCATGCTAGAGACACTATCATATACGTGTGCCAAAATGCGCAAACAGTCCCGGGCCAGGTAAGGTGGCACCCGTGGGGATACCGTGCGTGAGGCCGCAAAGTGATATGATGTGTTACAGGCTAGACCTGTGTGACTTAGGATCTGGGTCCCGACAGCTTTGGTATCAGGGCCTGACTGCCTGTAGGATTAGTAAGCCAAACTGGTTGAAGTCGTGTCTAGAAATTCTTTAGTTATGTAAGGGAATTGTTTGTGGAAGGGAACGTAAGGCTCTTTTTACTCCTTTACCCTATGACCTTCTGATCTGAGTCATCCTCTTCTTTTCTACGGGGTTAAGAAACTAGGATTCTCATTCTATTTATCAGGATCACGTTAATTGTGGATTCAACCCTCATTTCAGTTTCCACTACTTCCGTTTGTTCAACTGTTGGTCTCAGAACCTTGACATTATGATGTTAAGTGGATATGCTACCCTTTTTGCTTGGATCTCATAAGTATTTTCGAGCATTTACAGCCATTATGTTGTCCGAGTCTTCCCAGGTTTCTAAATAATCTGATGCATTTGCAAATCTTTCCTCCCTGTTCTCGAAGCTCCTTTGGGCCAGATTAACCACACTAACCAGTGTGTTGAGGTATTCTGTTACCTCGACAAATATGTTGGAGTTATTACTATGACCCTAGGTGTCTTAGAAGATCACCCAGTAAGCTAGCAATGCTTTATATTCACAGTGTGATGATTCTAGCCATTATTCTCGAAAGCATCCCGTGATGCCATTTAGTTAGTAGGTATTCTATTCCTGGGTTGTTGAACCCGAGATTCACCCTACTTGCTTCATGTTGTTAGTGTTTGCTAGTTCCTTCAGGATTTTAGTAACCTTGTGATAGTCCTCGAGGTCCGTGGTATATCCTTCTTCCAATACCATGAACCACCCTTGGCAGAAGTTCTCCCGAACCAAGATATCACAATAAGAGTGCTCTTGAGTAGTACTCCATTCATATTGTGACTCTGCCAGTCCTACCTTTCTGCATGAATTATCCGGAAGAAATATGTTGAAAGTTCGACATACTAGTCTATGCATCCACAACTCGAAAAGTTATATGTTCCTTTGAGTTGTCTCCTTTTTAGTTGTATTCTGACCTTCGTCTATCAATTGATAGTCAGGAGTAGTCGTGCATTCGTGTTCATCGATGCCTTTTACTCTTGTGGTCTATCAAGCCATTCTATTCTAGAATGACTAGGAGAAACAAACTACAGTACCTTATCCATATCCAGGATTGGTTCAAAGCAGTTGTACTCTGCAGATCAAAATGAAATCAATCTTTTGATCCGTTCTACTCTGAAGTGTTACCCTCTTCACGCCAGTATCGTCATGAGAATTGCACTACCTCTTATGAACTCTTGATACAGTGGTACTGTCAGGGATATGGTTAATAGGTATAAACCGGATATTGTAAACCGGCTTAGTTATATCGTACTTGGTTTATTATTAGTAGAGATTACGGCCCATAAGATTTCAAGGCCCATGTATAGAAATACGGTTTGTAAACCGCCAAAGAGATGTAACTTGAGAAATAAGAAAGGAAGAGCAGAGACCGAGGCGGACACAATTATGAGCCGGCCTCGGGACTCTGTAAACCGGACCAGGCGTCACCTCTATATAAAGGGGCGACCCGGCACCGGTTCAGGGACAGGCAACAATCGATCCGTCGAAACGCAGGCAAGCGATTCCGCTCCCTGTAATCCGACGCCCAAGCAATACCAAACCAACTAGACGTAGGCTTTTACCTTCTCGAAGGGGCCGAACTAGTATAAAACCCTTTGTGTCCTTTGTGTGTCATGAACCCTTTCAAGCTAACCCGTGCGATGGTTCCATCATCAAGTCCGCTGAACCGGACATCTGCCGTGACAATTCCACGACAGTTGGCGCCCACCGTGGGGCCTGCGCACGATGGTTTCGAGTTCTTGGAAGGCGGCCTCAAGGGGTTGAAGGGTTACGCAGTCGGCCGGATGACCAAGAGTCGTCGCGGCCGGATCTACATCGACGACGCGGGTTGGGGACCGGAGGCCGATTCGATCGAATACGGGTACCGGGTCCCCTTCGGCAGCATCCAAGTCTTCATCGGCAAAATCGGTGAACCGGGACCTGAGCCGGACACCTTCCCCAACATCATCGAGCCGGCTCAGCGTGCGAGGTCGACCCGGATTCAATCCGTCATGAAACATGTGTTCGTTGGAACAGTTCACGGAGGACAAGCTGAGGACAGATCGGAGTCTGATGGTGCAACCGTCGTCTATTCAGATGACGAGTCTTCGTCCGGGGAAACTGAATCTCTGTATCAGTTGCGGGACGGCCGGTCTGAGTGCGAGTCCGATGGACACAGTATTCCGGGCCCCTCTGACCCGCCAAACCGGGTGGCGGTCTTCATGGCCGGTTCACAACCCCCGACGAACGGAACAACAGCGGAGGCTGGCGCAGGGGGAAGCGGGTCAAATCCCTCCATTACTGCGGTTCTATCCACCTTGATCGAGGAGTTCGCAGCTAAGGCAGTAGAGGTTGTAGCTCCAGCAGACAAGGCGCAACATGATGCAGTGCTTCTTCAGTTGAAGGCCCGGATCGATCAGTTAAAAGAGGATTTAAAGGCAGAAGGAGAGATGCTAGCCATAAGACAAGCAGAGTTGGATGAACAAGCTTTTCACTTAAGGATGGAACAGGCTTCCATGGAAGGGGTAATAGGACGAAAATATCGATCCCGCCTGCCGCCGGGTTACGAATCTGCGAATTTGTTCAGAACACCTGGGGCTGGAGCCAGTAACAATCCGATCTTGAACCGGAGAAGCCCACCGGCTCGAGAGGAGCCGGTTCAGCAACCCGCCGCAGAGCGGGAGCGACGGATTACATCGGCGCCATATGTTCCGGTCCCCCCGGGGCATTATTCAAACCCTGTGGATAATATCGCTGCAGCGGCAGCGCGGTTGGCCGCTTTACCTGTGGAAGAAACATCCCCTGTAGCGATAGAGGCGCGCAGGGCCCAGAAGCTACTCAATACGGCGTTAATACAGCAGCAAGCATACTCTCATAGCAGGGAGAGGTTACATTCAACACCACGTCCCAATCGGAGTTACTCTAGACATTGGGAGGAGCCCGAAGTGTCTAGCAGTGAACGAAGGGGACATCAGCACAGGCAAGATAATCCGGCAAGGGCAGAGATGCCAGCCCCGGATCGAAACCGGCCTAGATCGGAGGCCAGGGAAGAAGTCCGTCAGTCGACGCCGGTTCACACAGGCACTACAGGGACAGGAGCGACGGCGAGCGGTTTTGGGATACAATGTCTCGTCCCCGCCCTGCGAAGTGTTAAATTGCCCAAGGATTTCAAGGGGCCTCGCAAAGTGCCTAATTACACAGCCGATTTACCACCCGAAGCTTGGGTGGAAAGTTACGAGATGGCCATGGAGATGCTGGACGTGGATGAATCGGCTTGTGCCAAATATTTCACTATGATGCTTGAAGGAACGGCCCGGACCTGGCTAAAGGGTCTTCCTCCGAATTCCATCGGATCATGGGGGGAGCTGCGCAGTCAGTTCATTAAAAATTTCAAGGATACGTGCAAGCAACCTATGTCGGTGATAGATTTAGCAGCATGCGTGCAAGGAGAGCAGGAGTCTACAGCAGCTTGGGTACGCAGAGTGGCAGAGATCTTGCACTCCTCAAACGGCATTAATCCGAGCACAACAATTGTAACATTGGAGAATAATTGCCGGTTTGAATCTTTGAAATTAAAACTCGGACGGCTCAAACGGGAGTGCAATGACATGGGGACTTTGATGAGCGCCTTGGTGGAATACGGAGACTCAGATAATACCAAGTATCCGGAGCCAGAAGGAGATAAAGCGGGAAAGACCAGCAAGACTGGCAAACCGGCGACAGCTAATCCGATTATTTCAGGTCTTTTGGGCAAACGGAAACCGGAAAGCAGCTCCGATTTTGTGGGTAATACACAGGTTCAAGGCGGTTTTCAGGGAAATCAGCAGGGTCCCGCTCGCCAAGCCAGTGGAGGAAATCCGGGTTGGGAGCAGGATTTGGATCAACCCTGTATAAAGCATAGCGGGAGTAAGGGGCCTGCACGGCACACTGCAAGAGAATGTCTGAACCCCACGATAGCAGGGAATGGCCGTTTTAATCCCCATAGCCGGCCCCCGAATGCCGGTTCAGGGCCCGGGTTTTATGGCCCGGGTTACCAAGGGAACAATTCCGGTTCAGGATATAGGGGCAACAGCGGTTATCAAGGAAACAACGGTGGTTATCAATCCCGGCCAGGCGGCCCAGGTGGTCAAGGAAACTATAATGGTCAAGGAAGCCAATCACATTATCAAGGTGGTTATCAGAGTCAGGGAAATCAGTCGTATCATCAAGGTGGTTACAACAATCAGAATAATCAGCAGCAGGGCCAAGGGAGTCACAATAACCAAGGAAATCAGCAGCAGCAGCGTCCGCAGCAACAACAGCAATCCGGGTACCAGAGTAATCCAAAGGAGTTGAGCAGCGGTCAATATCATGTTTTCACCACAAGTTTATGCAAGAGAGACCAGAAGGTTTTAAAGCGGACTGTTAATGCGGTAGAACCGGCGACACCGCGGTTTCTACGATGGTCAGAGCAGCCCATCGTTTGGAGCAGGGAGGATCACCCATTACGGGTAGATAATCCGGGACATTTAGCCCTAGTGGTGGCACCTCAGGTGGGAGGATACCGGTTCACTAAAGTCCTCATGGATGGAGGTAGCAGTATCAATATATTGTATTACGAGACTTTCCGTCGTATGGGTCTGACAGATAAACAGTTAAGGACATCAAACACAGTGTTTCACGGGGTGGTCCCAGGTAAGTCAGCTTATCCAGTTGGTAAGATTGACTTAGAAGTTACCTTTGGGGATGAGCATGATTCTAGATCGGAGATGATCACCTTTGAAGTTGTCAAAATCAAAAGTCCGTATCATGCTTTGTTTGGGAGGACGGTTTATGCTAAATTTATGGCTAGGCCATGTTATGTTTATCTGCAGCTCAAGATGCCAGGTCATAAAGGCACGATTACGGTGCACGGCAGTCGTAAGATAGCAGTGGAATGTGAAGAAGGTGATGCAGCTTATGCAGAAGTGGTATGTGCCACGGAAGAGTTAAAATTTTATAAGGATAATGTTGATCCGGCAGACATGACTCCGCTGAAGAAGCCAACCACTGAGCATGATCCGGCTTTGAAGTTCAAATCAGCGGAAGAGACTAAGCAGGTCGATTTTGTGCCCGAAGATTCATCTAAGCAGTTCACCATCAGTGCTAACTTGGATCCTAAATAGGAAAGCGTGCTCATCGAGTTCATCCGTGAGAACCGGGATATCTTTGCATGGAAGCCCTCTGACATGCCAGGTATACCGAGGGAACTCGCTGAGCACAAGTTAAATATTGATCCGAAGTTTAAACCGGTAAAGCAGTATCTGCGCCGCTTCAACGAAGAGAGGCGCAAGGCTATAGGAGAAGAAGTGGCTAAGCTTTTGGCGGCAGGGTTCATAGTAGAAGTGTTTCATCCGGAATGGTTGGCTAATCCGGTGCTAGTTCTAAAGAAGAATGGGAAGTGGAGGATGTGTGTGGACTACACAGATCTCAATAAAGCTTGCCCAACTGATCCTTTTGCTCTACCTCGCATTGATCAGATTATTGATGCTACAGCAGGGTGTGAGCGGCTGAGTTTCCTGGATGCGTACTCAGGCTACCACCAGATCAAAATGGCAGTTGAAGACCAAGAGAAGACGGCATTCATAACCCCTTTTGGTGCTTTTTGCTATGTGTCTATGCCTTTTGGGCTTAAGTGTGCGCAGGCGACTTATCAGCGTTGTGTTCAGAATTGCTTGAAAGGGCAGATAGGAAGGAACGTACATGCTTACGTGGATGACATTGTGGTTAAGTCAAAGGAGGAGAGGACAATGATAGAAGATCTCAGCGAAACCTTTGATAATCTTCGGGCTTACAGGATGATGCTCAATCCAGAAAAATGTGCTTTTGGTGTCCCGGCTGGTAAGCTTTTGGGATTCTTGGTCTCAAACCGGGGAATAGAAGCCAACCCGGAGAAGATCAAGGCCATCACATCTTTGACGAAACCGGCTTGCATTAATGATGTCCAGCGCATAGCTGGCCGGATCACGGCGTTGAGCCGGTTCATCAGCCGCTTAGGAGAAAAGGCGATCCCGCTTTATCAAATGTTGAAGAAAACGGACCGGTTCATTTGGAGTGATGAAGCGAATACAGCGTTTGAGAATCTGAAACAGCAACTAGCGAAGCCACCGGTTTTAGCTGCCCCTATCGACAAGGAGCCTTTGCTACTATATGTTGCTGCAAACACACGGGCAGTTAGCGTTGCAATTGTGGTTGAACGCAAGGAAGCAGGGAAAGAACATCCGGTTCAGCGTCCGGTTTACTATGTGAGTGAAGTACTCATCGAGTCCAAGCAAAGATACCCTCATTGGCAGAAATTGGTGTATGGGGTGTTCATGGCGAACCGGAAGTTGAAGCATTATTTCCAAGGGCATCCGATAACTGTGGTTAGCTCAGCTCCGTTGGGAGATATAATCCAGAATAGAGAAGCAACAGGCAGAATAGCCAAGTGGGCCATTGAGCTCAGTCCACACGAATTGAAATATGTACCGCGTACTGCTATCAAATCTCAAGCACTGGTGGACTTCATCAACGACTGGACAGAATTACAGACCCCGGAGGAGAAGCCGGATCTCACTTATTGGACGATTCACTTCGACGGTTCGAAGCAGTTGGAAGGCTCAGGGGCCGGAGTGGTTTTAACTTCCCCCAGAGGTGATAAATTTTGTTATGTCCTCCGGTTGTTATTTCCTTGTACTAATAATGCAGCGGAATATGAAGCACTACTTCACGGTTTGCGGTTGGCAAAAGAGATGAATTTAAGCCGGGTTAAGTGCTTGGGCGACTCAGACCTAGTGGCACAGCAAGTTTCGGGCAAGTGGGATTCAAGGGATCCCCTCATGGCGGCTTATCGACGAGAGGTTGAAGCGGTGGCAGGTTATTTCAAAGGGTATCAGGTTGAACATATAGACCGGCGGAAGAACGAAGCAGCTGACGCTTTAAGCCGGTTAGGGTCGCAACGTAAACCGGTGCCACCGAACACCTTTTTGGATGAGTTGCATAATCCTTCGGTTCAAGTACCTTCAGAGGACGATCTAGCTGTTCCGGACCCAGAGGCACGGCTAGTTGCAGCAGCCCATGTTATTCCGGATTGGACGTTACCTTATCTGGTATATTTAAGCCGCGGAGAGTTACCAGAGGACGAAGATGAAGCACGGCAGATAATCCGGCGCTCCAAATCTATGACAATTGCCAACGGGGAGTTACACCATCGTAGCACCTCTGGAGTATTTCAACGGTGTGTCTCAGCTGAGGAAGGTCATGAGATTCTAAAGGAGATTCATGAAGGGGATTGTGGTCATCATGCCGGATCAAAATCTTTGGTAGCTAAGGCTTTCCGACATGGCTTTTATTGGTTAACCGCACATGCAGATGCGGCAGACCTGGTCCGCAAGTGCGATGCTTGTCAGAAATTCTCAAGACGTGCCCTTGTTCCGGCACAAGAACTCCGGATGATACCAATAACTTGGCCTTTTGCAACTTGGGGGCTTGACATGGTTGGTCCTTTCAAGAGATCCCAAGATCAGAAAACTCATCTGCTAGTGGCAGTGGACAAGTTTACAAAGTGGGTTGAAGCGGAACCTATAAGCAAGTGTGATGCGGCAACGGCGTTTAAGTTTATCAAAAAGGTAATATTCCGGTTTGGTTTTCCACACATCATCATCACAGATAACGGCACCAATTTATCTCAGGGTGAGATGGAAGAAAATTGTCAGCGAGAGCATATTCGTTTAGACGTATCTTCTGTGGCTCACCCCCAATCCAATGGTCAAGCAGAAAGAGCAAATCAGGAGATTTTGCGTGGAATCAAGCCCCGGCTTATGACACCTCTGCAGAGAACCCCAGGATGTTGGGTTGAGGAATTACCGTCTGTCCTTTGGAGCATTAACACTACACCAAACCGGTCTACAGGTTATACACCTTTCTTCATGGTTTACGGGGCAGAAGCAGTTCTTCCAAGTGACATACGCCATGATTCCCCAAGGGTGGCGGCCTATGTAGAAGCCGTCAACGAAGAGTCAAGACAGGATAGTTTGGATCGGTTGGATGAAGAGCGTGACATAGCTGCAGCACGGTCGGCGATTTATCAGCAAGACCTGCGCAGATATCACAGCCGCCGGATCAGAACCAGGACATTCCAGGAGGGTGACTTGGTACTCCGGCTTATCCAAGATCAAACAGACATGCACAAGCTATCCCCGCCATGGGAAGGGCCCTTTGTGATCAGCAAAAATTTACACAACGGGTCATACTATTTGGTGGACATTCGAGAGCACAAAGATTCACGGACATCAGAAGAGGAGACGAAAAGACCATGGAACATTGCTCATCTACGGCCGTATTATACTTGAGCCGTAGGCTCCCATGTATCCTATGTATATATTATGAATAATGAATAAACCGGCACCCTCGGTAAACCGGGGGCTCAGCTGTCAGGACCGGTTTTCCAGGATTTAAATTTCCCAGTCCATGGTCCTTGTGCTCACCAGCCCCAGGATTACTGTTAGCTGATGAGACACAAACTTGATACAGAAATTCCAAGCAAAATATAAAATATGTAGTACAAGACCATTCTGGTCCATGAGTACAACAAAAGGTCTCTAATGGTTGACGGCGGAAGCGGTTTGCGGATCATCAGCGTCTATGGGACTCCACTTCCCACAGGAACAGCTGACCTGGATAACTCCTATCTTCGTGGGTCTGCTATCTCCATTGCCTAGGTTCCGGGGCCGTCATCGCAGCGCTCCTCTCCAAGCAAGAGATCTGGCCAAGACAATAGCCAGGGACAAGCCAGTGAGTACTTTGAATGTACTCGCAAACATTATGAACATAGGTACAATAAAACAAATGATAATCATGCTGTGAAACATTCCACGATCACTACGTCAGTCACGAAATAAAATTCATGACGCACACAAGCAGGTTATTCTTTAAAAACATGAATAAGCAATCAGGGAGTGAAAATAAAATGCCCGATCGGGTGTCTGAAGCGACGCCTCGAAAGGATAATAAAGCATGCCTCAGTCGGACGTCTGAGCGACGTCACATAAAGAGCTTATAAAGAAAAATAATAACAAACATGCCACAGTCGGGCGTCTGAGCGACACCACATAAAGGGCTTATAGGAAGAATAGATAACAAGCATGCCACAGTCGGGCGTCTGAGCGACACCACATAAAGGGCTTATAGGAAGAATAGATAACAAGCATGCCACAGTCGGGCGTCTGAGCGACACCACATAAAGGGCTTATAAGGAAAATAAATAGCCAGCATGCCACAGTCGGGCGTCTGTGCGACACCACATAAAGGGCTTATAAGGAAAATAAATAGCCAGCATGCCACAGTCGGGCGTCTGTGCGACACCACATAAAGGGCTTATATGGGAATAATCACAGGGAATATCCAGGAGGTAGAACCATCCCAGGGATATTTAATAATTCAAATAATACAATGGTTAGTCCATAATAATAATAATCATAATCATCACATGTCACAAGTTATGATCCATGTTCTGGCTTAGCAGTTTTTCTCCTCCGAAGACCGACACTAAGACCGACACTTGCCCCATCCCAGACTGTAATCCTTGACCGCGGACACGGCTATTCGAATAGATGTAACCTCTGCAGAGGGTGTACTCTTTACCCACGAGTAACGGATTCCTCTAGTCCATCGGGACTGATTCCAATTACGGTCTTTTAGTTGAAAACACACCTGACCTGCACACACCAGCTTAACTTACCGGTGACTGGAATCACCCACGCCACCTGTTAAGTAAAACCCTAAGTGGGGAGGCTACAACCTCGAGTAGCATGGGATCACAGAATTTATAATGCGCGCAAACTAGGGGAGCTAACCCCTCGGCTCCAACCGGAAACACCCATGCCCCCGGACCAGGTGGCATGCCTACCGGATGCAGCCTGTATCTTCCACCATGGCCTCTCTGTACGGTGTGTGCCAAGAAAGGGGTTGACAACTTACTGGACTGTACCCTACCTGCGGCAGGGACACGTGGTAGCACGTAACAAGTATGGGGGTTACCGGAACAAGACTCGATCTATGGTTGACTCAGGAGGTTAAAGCAGCACCTGCATGATTAGCATAACAAATATATTCTACACCAACAGGTTCACCGCCCATCATGCCTCGTCATGCCCTCACTGATCTCTCTCGTCACCATGAGGTACCATTTTCACGGTCATACTTTATCCATGACAAAACTTCTCCCCGAAGTTTGTCCGGACCAGCTCGGGCATGCGTGGCATGAGGCAGTAACCACTTCACACGTGTATCACTTGATCACAGCAAATCATCTTCTCATCAAATGCATTCAAGCTTGACTTGTCATCATATGTAAAACTCATTATTTCATGTGACATAAACATAGCTTACTACTCCTAGTAAGCATTCAACAAAATATCATATCTGTGTTCAAGATGCTTGCCTTCAAGGTGCAGAGAGGTGAGGGCACTCCAAAGCTTTTGAAAGTTTTGATCTTCCCTCCAAATTCCTATTTTTTTGACAATATTCGAATTAACCCAAACTTTAAAAATAGTACAAAAAGTTATTTTTGAAATAAATCTTAAAATAAACTAGGTGAAATTTGAGAGTGGTAGGAAAAAGAATCAACTCATTTGGAGTTTTATTTAAAAAGATATGCCCAGTCAAAGTTTGGTCAAAGTTCTGTTTTAAATTAAAACAGAAAAGGAAACGGTTTTGAATGAAATGCGCTTTCAAACAGAGAGAACGTACTCGGTGGGGGGGCGCTTTCACTTAAGCCAGCGAGGGCCGGCTCGGTGTCACTGACAGGGGGCCCCGCGGTCCCACCTGTCGGGTTTGGCTGGTCCTTCTCCCTCCTCCCTTCTTCGCCCGCACTGGACGGAGCTCCGGCGATTGCCGGCGGCGAACGGCGGCTCCATGCGGGGAACGGAGGGGCGGAAAGGGTCCGCGGGTCCACGGCGAACCTTTCGGTGGTCGAAACGGCCGAGGTGGTGCTGAGGATCGCCGGCGACGAGCTTCGCGGCGGCGACAGCTTCGGGAGAAAAGGGGAAAAATGACTACGGTGGTGCTGGAGCTTGGTTGAGTGGTTGGGAAGCTTCGTGGTGTCAAGGGGAAGCCAAAGGCGGCACTGGATGGGTGGGGGAAGGCCTGGTCACGGCGAATGGTGCCGGCGCATAGCGACGGCCGTGGTTGTCGGGGATGGAGAAGACGACTTCTTCCGGTCGAACCACTACGAGGGGAGCTAGCTACGGTGGACTGGAGGTTGCTTGGGGTCTCAGACGAGCTCGGGGCTCCTTTTATAGGCGGGGGAGGTCGGTTCCCGTGGCTGCGGATAAGAACGCCGGCGAACCGCCGTTCTGTTGCTGGCAGGGCGACGTGGCGGCGACGGGCACTAGGGGACGGGCTCGAGGATGGGCTCGAGCTGTTCCAGGGGCGAGCTGGCGTGCTGGAGTGGCTCGGGCGGTGCCGACCACGGCAGTTTCAGGCGGCGGCAGTGGCGGCTTGCGGCCGACCTCTGCAGGAGCCAGGGCGAAACAGCGGGGTCAGCGCGGACTGCGGGCTAGCGGACGAGCGTTTGGATGAGGTCGAGCTGTTCCTGAGACGAGCTGGCATGCGGAGACGGTTCGGCTGCGCGCGCGCGTGCAAAACGTGCGCTCTGGGTGCGCCCAGAGCACGCACGTTACATGCTCGACAAAATGTCTGGGTGGCCTAGAGGGCTCGGTTGCAAACAAGACTCAACAGGACTGGTTTAGGGGTAGAGGGAAGACTAGTGGACATGTTTGTTTGCCCAGAGGGGCAAAATCACAGTGCAATTTGAAAACTATGCCAACTCTGTCTATGAACACAAGGTGCTCGACAGAATGCCACGGGCTTCTAGGCATCTCTTCTGGTGGCCAAAAACTCCAGAGTAGAGTCTCTTTAGATGATAAAGAGGGTGGCAAGGTTAGTTTGTCAAAAGCAAAAACTTCCTAGTGCAAGTTTTTGAGAAAACCAAAACTGGACAGAAGAGAAAAGCTATTATTGCATGGACCAAAAGTATTCCAATAGGTCCAATCTCCTGGACTTAAGAGTTTGGTAGGGTGGACTATAAGCAGGAGAAAAACCATGGGTAATAGGGCAAGATAAAATGGGGTTGCAGTAGAAAATGGCAAACTGGACCAGAGAGCAAAAGAGGATGTTCTGCTCAATTTTTCCAAAGAACACCAATGGGTTTTTGCATAGAAATGAATTATATACTTCTACCAACATCTCCAAATTTTGGTGGAATTTTTAGATGCATTTATCAAATGGTTGCAGTGCAAAAGGGACTCCAAAGCTTATGAGAAACCAATTAAAAGCAATAAAGCTTCAGGGAAATATTTATAGAAATAATTCCACTGATAAAAGAAATGATCTTGAGAAGGTATACAAGTCCAACAACATTTATTTTTGAAAAGTTCCCCCTTGGAGGGAAAACTCCACAATTCAGAAGAAAAGAATGGTTCTGAAATCAAAAGAAAGTCCGGAAAAGGAAAAAATTTATTTTCCTGGCAAAATTTTAATAATTAAATCATGGTTAAAATTTTTGGGGTGTTACAACACCACCCCGCTTAAGAAAAAATCTCGTCCTCGAGATTTGCTAAGGACGATCTCAAAATATCCATCCTATTACCATAAAGTATGAAAAAGGAACGAGCATACTAAACACGTAATACACTGAGGTTACTGCGAGAGGGCAAATAATTGGCACGACCACAGTGGGGTACTGGTGCTACGTGAAGAAAACTATGGTTGGGGGAAACCGAGAAATTACCACTTTCGGCTATGGTAAAATTAGAACAATAATCAAATTTCACGAATTACGCTGGTCGTACCCGAGTGCATAGAGCCCTCTCTGGCTGACAGGTGGACCCGGGGTCCACTGTCAGTCTCTTCTTCTACCTCTGGCTCTCTTTCTCCCTCTCTCTCGCGTGCTCTCCCGCGCTTTCTCCACCGGCGACGCCTAGCGCGTAGGGCATCTAGGCCGTACTGCGGTAGTGCGCGGCGTGCTAGCTGCCGGCGCAGCGTGCACTCTCCTCGCGGGCCAGAGCGCTGTCGGCACTGCTCGCGGATTCGCCTCCGAACACCGGCGATCGAGCGACGAGCGGTGCTGGTGGACCTCGCCCACCGTACACCGATCTCGAGCTATAAATTGACCGAGGTGCTGCTCTCTTCTTCGTCACACCTGGCCTCGCCTCTTCTTCTCCTTCCTTCTCCTCCATTCCTGTTTGCAGGAGCTCGCGACGAGGCTCTAATGGCGGAGGTGATGCCGGACTGGTACGTGATCCTGATGTGCGGAGGGTTGGCGGCATTGCTGGGGTTCTCCGTGCTCTTGTGCGCGATGATCCTCAGTGATCGTTGTGATGCTGCTGCTCGAGTGTTAGCTCTTCGCGGCGGCGGTGATCATGAGGATTAAGTGTGGTTGTTAGGTTCTGACTGCTGTCAGTGTGCTGGAGGCAACTAGCGTTCAAATAATCACCCACAAATTCCTCCTTTAGAGGCTGTGGTGTGTTAGAGAGGTGATCAGATAGGTGCAAAATATGTACGTGATTATGCAATTAGTGCGTGCAGTTGAGTGGTTGTGGATGTGAGCCTGCTGTCGTGGTGCCGCGTGAATTAAAATGCATGTCACGAAGAATTTATGTGTTGCAACGGCTCAAAGAAAAATCTAACTTCAAGATTTACTGAGAGCGGAGGCAGTCAATCAAAATGAACAGTAGTAAAAACCACTCACATTTATCGAAAAAAAACATTTAATACATCGCACAAACTTAGGATACAACGCATAAGCTGTAATACATAAATAAGTGCTAGGATAACAAACATAGCCGTGACGTCTACGATAAATACGGAAAATGGACAGGGTCCTGAGGAAATGTCTCTGGCACTGGGGCACATTCCTCTTCTATCGGGGAAAGCGGAAGGCTTCCCGGTGTTGGAATACATTCTTCTTCTTCCGGAGGGAGCGGAGGAAGTTGAGGAAGCAATCGAAGGACGTGTCCCTCCTGAGTTGGCAGAGGGGGTCCGCCAATGGCGATCCGGGGATTTTGAACAGCAAGGTAGCGGAGATACTCCAGTATTTGCTGGGTGAAACGCTCCTGGGCCATCACATATTGAATGAGATAGACCAGGGCTGGATCGCTCTCCGCACGTCCACAGCGGAACGTAGCTTCTGCTCCAAAAGCAGCGCGGCTTGCGAAATAGCAGTATTCTCTTGTGCTGGCACAAGGTACCGCAAATCGAAGACGGGTGACTGCTTCATACGCAGCAGACTCGGTGGCCATGCCTGGTGTTGGCATGGATCTCCCGATGAAGATAACATAGGGAGGGCCTTGGTTTAAATCTGCTGGTGGAATATGTACAGCTGCCCAGTATTTCGAGAGATCAGGAGTGATTCTCGATTTGAACAGCTCATACAGGGGTGGATGGGTGGAGCCAAGAGTATTGCGGGTAAAATCCCATAATATCTTAACAAAACTACCAGGGTTTGCGTCGGGGGTCCTCAGGTAAGCTCCGGGGTGAGACATGGATGGGTGAATGAGGAAGGTAGTGCTCGATGTTGATGGTTGCCGGTGTGGAAAAATGAGGGTGGCCGCTTATAGAGAGCCTGGGTCATGAAACA
Organism: Secale cereale; assembly: GCA_902687465.1. Lineage (NCBI taxonomy): Eukaryota > Viridiplantae > Streptophyta > Magnoliopsida > Poales > Poaceae > Secale > Secale cereale. Next base: position 86,929,608 of record LR738710.1, on the reverse strand, counting down.
TGAAGTGGTGCCGGTACGACTGAGACACCGACTCCGGCGCGGGGCTGTCTGAGTCAAAGTCTCAGGCCTCAATCCCCAAAAGAAAAGTGACATGTTACTGTGCATGTCGATTAGGGGTCATGTCCAGAATTTTACTCTGCAACCACTCGACAAACAATTCATGCCAGATCACACATACTATGAGATGTTGACACACGGGTGGTTACAAGCTCACTACGCCACACAACGGCTACTACGGAACTAAAGGGAAAAACCGGTCACTAGGGCTTGACAACAATTCTGGTGGACTCAGTCCACCTGGTTGATATCTAGCCGGGCGTGTCTTGCGGATGCCGAGTCCTCTCCGGGTGCTTCCGCGTCGGAGCTGGCCAGGGTAGGATGGGGAGCTACAGGGCTGGAGTAGCGGTGGTGGCCTTCGCGGGGTGTCGAGGTCACCGTCCCGTTGGAGTAGGCCTCCAAGAGACGACGGAGATCTCCGGGTGAGGCGATGGCATTGCCCGGGTGGATGACATGGTCAGAGCTTGGGGGCTCAACCGGTCTTCCAGGCAGCACTATCGGGGTGTCGGTGGCGGGTGCGACTTCGCCCCTTGCCGGGGTCAGGCGAGCGAGCGTCATGCGGGTCTCAATCAGGTCAAGAGTGACCTGATCAAACAGTGCCTCTTGCGCCTTCAGGTAGCGCACCAGATGCACCAGGGCAGGGTCCGACTCATGGTCTCCGTTGGCGACCTCGGTCGGTCTACCATAGCCTTCACGACTAGGGTAGTAGTAGAATGAGCGGCAGTTAACCCTCGGCGACAGGTGCCGAAGATGAACTATAGCCTCTCGGGCTGCAAGTTGGATGGCTTGGGGCTCGTCGGAGGTCGTCCTCCCGGTGAACCGGTAGGGGCGCTCCGATGTGATGCTTCTACCGTAGATGTGCGCCGTGGCCCAGAAGTGATGGATATAATTACTCGTGTGCTCTTGGTACACTACATACTCCGGCGGCTCGTCGGTGCCGAAGGCACGACGGGTGAGATTGGCGAGGATGGCTACGAAGCCTTCGAGCTCGACTGCGGTGGTCTCGTTGCGAACGAGGGGGCCTGGCATCTTGGTGGTTGGATATCGAACTGGGAATGAGGCTGTGATGTGCTGAGTTTTGGGGCAAGGCTTCCTTTATGAGTCAGCCGGGTCTTCCATCGCACGCTTGTGGATGGGACAACTCAGGTGTTGGCACAGGCGCACGGCCTATGGATAGAACGATAGGTTGGGCACCGACTGCCAAAAGCTGTCAGGGTCATAGTGTGGGCTATCGGGTAGGATAGGCTTGATTGTGGTGAGGTTAAGGTCTGGTGGGTGGGTTAACCTAGGTTCACCGACCCAGCTAAGATAGGATTAGCCAATGGTCAGCCTGGCTCTGATACCAAGGTTGTCAGGACCGGTTTTCCAGGATTTAAATTTCCCAGTCCATGGTCCTTGTGCTCACCAGCCCCAGGATTACTGTTAGCTGATGAGACACAAGCTTGATACAGAAATTCCAAGAAAAATATAAAATATGTAGTACAAGACCATTCTGGTCCATGAGTACAACAAAAGGTCTCTAATGGTTGACGGCGGAAGCGGTTTGCGGATCATCAGCGTCTATGGGACTCCACTTCCCACAGGAACAGTTGACCTGGATAACTCCTATCTTCGTGGGTCTGCTATCTCCATTGCCTAGGTTCCGGGGCCGTCATCGCAGCGCTCCTCTCCAAGCAAGAGATCTGGCCAAGACAATAGCCAGGGACAAGCCAGTGAGTACTTTGAATGTACTCGCAAACATTATGAACATAGGTACAATAAAACAAATGATAATCATGCTCTGAAACATTCCACGATCACTACGTCAGTCACGAAATAAAATTCATGACGCACACAAGCAGGTTATTCTTTAAAAACATGAATAAGCAATCAGGGAGTGAAAATAAAATGCCCGATCGGGTGTCTGAAGCGACGCCTCGAAAGGATAATAAAGCATGCCTCAGTCGGACGTCTGAGCAACGTCACATAAAGAGCTTATAAAGAAAAATAATAACAAACATGCCACAGTCGGGCGTCTGAGCGACACCACATAAAGGGCTTATAGGAAGAATAGATAACAAGCATGCCACAGTCGGGCGTCTGAGCGACACCACATAAAGGGCTTATAGGAAGAATAGATAACAAGCATGCCACAGTCGGGCGTCTGAGCGACACCACATAAAGGGCTTATAAGGAAAATAAATAGCCAGCATGCCACAGTCGGGCGTCTGTGCGACACCACATAAAGGGCTTATAAGGAAAATAAATAGCCAGCATGCCACAGTCGGGCGTCTGTGCGACACCACATAAAGGGCTTATATGGGAATAATCACAGGGAATATCCAGGAGGTAGAACCATCCCAGGGATATTTAATAATTCAAATAATACAATGGTTAGTCCATAATAATAATAATCATAATCATCACATGTCACAAGTTATGATCCATGTTCTGGCTTAGCAGTTTTTCTCCTCCGAAGACCGACACTAAGACCGACACTTGACCCATCCCAGACTGTAATCCTTGACCGCGGACACGGCTATTCGAATAGATGTAACCTCTGCAGAGGGTGTACTCTTTACCCACGAGTAACGGATTCCTCTAGTCCATCGGGACTGATTCCAATTACGGTCTTTTAGTTGAAAACACACCTGACCTGCACACACCAGCTTAACTTACCGGTGACTGGAATCACCCACGCCACCTGTTAAGTAAAACTCTAAGTGGGGAGGCTACAACCTCGAGTAGCATGGGATCACAGAATTTATAATGCGCGCAAACTAGGGGAGCTACCCCCTCGGCTCCAACCGGAAACACCCATGCCCCCGGACCAGGTGGCATGCCTACCGGATGCAGCCGGTATCTTCCACCATGGCCTCTCTGTACGGTGTGTGCCAAGAAAGGGGTTGACAACTTACTGGACTGTACCCTACCTGCGGCTATGGTCTATGGTCGACTCGGTCTATGGTCGACTCAGGAGGTTAAAGCAGCACCTGCATGATTAGCATAACAAATATATTCTACACCAACAGGTTCACCGCCCATCATGCCTCGTCATGCCCTCACTGATCTCTCTCGTCACCATGAGGTACCATTTTCACGGTCATACTTTATCCATGACAAAACTTCTCCCCGAAGTTTGTCCGGACCAGCTCGGGCATGCGTGGCATGAGGCAGTAACCACTTCACACGTGTATCACTTGATCACAGCAAATCATCTTCTCATCAAATGCATTCAAGCATGACTTGTCATCATATGTAAAACTCATTATTTCATGTGACATAAACATAGCTCACTACTCCTAGTAAGCATTCAACAAAATATCATATCTGTGTTCAAGATGCTTGCCTTCAAGGTGCAGAGAGGTGAGGGCACTCCAAAGCTTTTGAAAGTTTTGATCTTCCCTCCAAATTCCTATTTTTTTGAAAATATTCGAATTAACCCAAACTTTAAAAATAGTACAAAAAGTTATTTTTGAAATAAATCTTAAAATAAACTAGGTGAAATTTGAGAGTGGTAGGAAAAAGAATCAACTCATTTGGAGTTTTATTTAAAAAGATATGCCCAGTCAAAGTTTGGTCAAAGTTCTGTTTTAAATTAAAACAGAAAAGGAAACGGTTTTGAATGAAATGCGCTTTCAAACAGAGAGAACGTACTCGGTGGGGGGGCGCTTTCACTTAAGCCAGCGAGGGCCGGCTCGGTGTCACTGACAGGGGGCCCCGCGGTCCCACCTGTCGGGTTTGGCTGGTCCTTCTCCCTCCTCCCTTCTTCGCCCGCACTGGACGGAGCTCCGGCGATTGCCGGCGGCGAACGGCGGCTCCATGCGGGGAACGGAGGGGCGGAAAGGGTCCGCGGGTCCACGGCGAACCTTTCGGTGGTCGAAACGGCCGAGGTGGTGCTGAGGATCGCCGGCGACGAGCTTCGCGGCGGCGACAGCTTCGGGAGAAAAGGGGAAAAATGGCTACGGTGGTGCTGGAGCTTGGTTGAGTGGTTGGGAAGCTTCGTGGTGTCAAGGGGAAGCCAAAGGCGGCACTGGATGGGTGGGGGAAGGCCTGGTCACGGCGAATGGTGCCGGCGCATAGCGACGGCCGTGGTTGTCGGGGATGGAGAAGACGACTTCTTCCGGTCGAACCACTACGAGGGGAGCTAGCTACGGTGGACTGGAGGTTGCTTGGGGTCTCAGACGAGCTCGGGGCTCCTTTTATAGGCGGGGGAGGTCGGTTCCCGTGGCTGCGGATAAGAACGCCGGCGAACCGCCGTTCTGTTGCTGGCAGGGCGACGTGGCGGCGACGGGCACTAGGGGACGGGCTCGAGGATGGGCTCGAGCTGTTCCAGGGGCGAGCTGGCGTGCTGGAGTGGCTCGGGCGGTGCCGACCACGGCAGTTTCAGGCGGCGGCAGTGGAGGCTTGCGGCCGACCTCTGCAGGAGCCAGGGCGAAACAGCGGGGTCAGCGCGGACTGCGGGCTAGCGGACGAGCGTTTGGATGAGGTCGAGCTGTTCCTGAGACGAGCTGGCATGCGGAGGCGGTTCGGCTGCGCGCGCGCGTGCAAAACGTGCGCTCTGGGTGCGCCCAGAGCACGCACGTTACATGCTCGACAAAATGTCTGGGTGGCCTAGAGGGCTCGGTTGCAAACAAGACTCAACAGGACTGGTTTAGGGGTAGAGGGAAGACTAGTGGACATGTTTGTTTGCCCAGAGGGGCAAAATCACAGTGCAATTTGAAAACTATGCCAACTCTGTCTATGAACACAAGGTGCTCGACAGAATGCCACGGGCTTCTAGGCATCTCTTCTGGTGGCCAAAAACTCCAGAGTAGAGTCTCTTTAGATGATAAAGAGGGTGGCAAGGTTAGTTTGTCAAAAGCAAAAACTTCCTAGTGCAAGTTTTTGAGAAAACCAAAACTGGACAGAAGAGAAAAGCTATTATTGCATGGACCAAAAGTATTCCAATAGGTCCAATCTCCTGGACTTAAGAGTTTGGTAGGGTGGACTATAAGCAGGAGAAAAACCATGGGTAATAGGGCAAGATAAAATGGGGTTGCAGTAGAAAATGGCAAACTGGACCAGAGAGCAAAAGAGGATGTTCTGCTCAATTTTTCCAAAGAACACCAATGGGTTTTTGCATAGAAATGAATTATATACTTCTACCAACATCTCCAAATTTTGGTGGAATTTTTAGATGCATTTATCAAATGGTTGCAGTGCAAAAGGGACTCCAAAGCTTATGAGAAACCAATTAAAAGCAATAAAGCTTCAGGGAAATATTTATAGAAATAATTCCACTGATAAAAGAAATGATCTTGAGAAGGTATACAAGTCCAACAACATTTATTTTTGAAAAGTTCCCCCTTGGAGGGAAAACTCCACAATTCAGAAGAAAAGAATGGTTCTGAAATCAAAAGAAAGTCCAGAAAAGGAAAAAATTTATTTTCCTGGCAAAATTTACATAATTAAATCATGGTTAAAATTTTTGGGGTGTTACATCATCCCTTTTTCCACATACATCAAATTTGCGGCAAATATCCATATCAGTTGGTTATCAAAGAAACATATTTCAATGTTAGCTGGTTTTTAGAAACTAATCTTTACAGGGTATGTGAAGGAGCGGTAGAACTCACAGGAACAAAAGATCATATCCGGTTCAGGAAGAGGAAAGCCCTGTAAAAAGAAAAAGGAAAAAGAGGAATATCAGCGGCCCCTGGGGACAGTGGTTCGCCCACACCCCCTTGAATGGCTATGTTACGAATATTTGGGCTCCCTGAACAGTGGTATCGCCCACGTTCAAATGATGACCCGGCCCCTGGGGACAGTGGTTCGCCCACACCCCCTTGAATGGCTATGTTACGAATATTTGGGCTCCCTGAACAGTGGTATCGCCCACGTTCAAATGATGACCCGGCCCCTGGGGACAGTGGTTCGCCCACACCCCCTTGAATGGCTATGTTATGAATTTTTGGGCTCCCTGAACAGTGGTATCGCCCACGTTCAAATGATGACCCGGCCCCTGGGGACAGTGGTTCGCCCACACCCCCTTGAATGGCTATGTTATGAATTTTTGGGCTCCCTGAACAGTGGTATCGCCCACGTTCAAATGATGACCCGGCCCCTGGGGACAGTGGTTCGCCCGCACCCCCTTGAATGGCTATGTTATGAATTTTTGGGCTCCCTGAACAGTGGTATCGCCCACGTTCAAATGATGACCCGGCTCCCTGAACAGTTTTGAGCCTGGCAGCTCTTTGAAAAAGCCTCGATTGCATAGTTTGATTTACAATAATTATGTGTTTCTTGATGATTTCTGTGTTTCATAACCTTTCTAACCAAGGGGAACAGCTCTAGAAGTTGACCGTCTATCTAGTGTTATAAATCTGGGTCATGAACACCAGAGAAAGTTAAACCGGCGTTCATCGTAACCCGGTTCGACTTCATGATGAGCTGACAATTAGCAGCACGCAATCAGATACAAGTTACAAATTGCTGAACCAAGAAAAGAAAGATTCATGGACAAGTTAAGACTGAAGAGTTTCAAGGGCTTATTAGAATGGATGAAGACTGATTAAGGTAATTTTAAACATCCTGCCGGTTTAAGGTATTCTGGCTACATGCAATTCTGCTATCACAGATATTTGTTAAAGATATGCTTATTGGTTATACCAAGAGAACAAGTTAATCCGTCCAGTGGTAAAACCACTAGAACATATTTTTCATCTTTTTTATGGACAGAGCAAGGAATCCGCATCAATCAACAAGTCAGCAAACGAGTACTTTATAAAGACGAAAAACCGGATCACAGTGCATTAAGTTTCAGCTAAACCTATTACAAGGCATAAAAGCCAAATAGTTGGAGGCATTGTTTATGGGATAACAATTATGATTACAGCAGTAACGTTCAAGATTCTGCTTCTCCTTGCCGAGATGATTGGCCGCCACCTTGTTCCGGAACATCTTCCTCCTCGTGAAGCGGCGGGAAATCTGGTGCACGCCAATCAATCTTGGCCAAGGCACGGAAATATACTTCATCGTTGATTAACTCAGCAGGGTCAATGTCAGGAGCAAAGGTGTGAGGACGAACCGGCGGAATTAAATTTGCAACATCGTAAACCGGCCGATCCATCCGCTCGTTCTGTAGGTTGTACGCTGGATGATATCGAGACAAGTCAGATTCCAGTGCAATCTTGCTGGCAAGGGGACGCACTTCCTTGGTCAGAGCATAAAGATCTTTTTCGTCAAAGGCCGAACCATCCTCCTTGGTATCAGGAAATCCGGTTAACACTTCTTCCGGATCAAGGTCTGGAACCCAAGCTTTAGCCCTTGTAAGGGCCAGAAGAGCACCTCCACGAGCAGCTGATTTCTTCACCTCTTCAAGACGAGTTGGCAGAATAGACAAACTGTTCAAAGTAGCCTTGATGGTTGAAGGAGCTGGTTTACCAAAGGAGGTGGAGCTGATAATCCTTTGTGCTCCTGAGTAGAGTTGTTCGACCAATGTATAACAAGCCTTCAATTTCTTCCGTATGTCATCACCAAGATGGGAGACCCGGCGTCCTACATAAAACAATGAAAGTTAAACCGGTACAGATCACAGATTGCAAAGATAGCCGACAGAGGTTAAGGTTATGCTTACCAAAGATAGCAGAGGTCATCAAATCAATTTGGCATTTTAACCCGGCCAATTCTTCAGTAACCGGGTTAAGGGCTCCTTCGGCATCTTGAACACGCTTTTCAAGATCCTTCTTCTGGACTTCAAAAGCAGTCCGTTCCTCATCAAAGAACTTCTTCAAGTCTTCAGCAGTTTTTAAACTCACTTGAAGTTCTTTCTTCGCCTTTGAAGCGGCTGCCTCAGTCTCTATAAGCCGGCTTCGAAGTTCACTGTTTTCCACAGCATTCCGGTTCAGCTCAGCCTGTAGACAAAAGTTCAAAAGTAAGATTAGAAATTACAAGTCTCAAGTACACAACGAAGTTGTATACTTGACACTTGGGGGCTAATGGCAGTTGAAGCAATGCATCAGAGACAATTTTTACAAGTCTCAAGCACACAACCAAGTTGTATACTTGACACTTGGGGGCTAATGGCAGTTGAAGCAATGCGTCAGAGACAATTTTTACAAGTATCAACTACATAACCAAGTTTTCTACTTGATACTTGGGGGCTAATGTATGGATCAGCAGTTAAAAACTACAAAGTTCCGGATTACCTTCAATAAAGAAGATAAACCGGAACTTGGGGGCTGTTAGAAGATAAAGATGCGTCAAAACAAAGCAAAGTCAGAACAGGAAAGCTTACTTCGTATTTCTCTCTCATCAGGTTTACTAAGCTGGCTTCATAGTCCCGGTTACTGTGGAGCCGGCTCAAATATCCGGAATAAATGTCTTGAGCACTCATACTCGAAAGACTGGATATGTCCGTATTCCACTTCCCCTTTTCCTGAGTTACTTTCTCCGCTTTAGCAGTATGTTTTGCTAAAACGGTGGGTTTGGCTGGCGCAACATAAGCAGCGCCAGTAACCACAACGTCAGGGGAAGTGGGTGCATTGGGAGGAGTAACTTCAGCTTGAGCCGGATCAGGAGACCCCGGGTTAACTTGAGGAGAACTAACCCGGGCCGGACTTGGTGGATCTTGGGCAGCATCAGTGGCAGGAGCATCAAGAACAGGTTCTTGAACCGGAGTGACAGGGGTACCTTCAGGAGGGATAGCTGTTGACGGCTCAATTACTGGTTCATCAGTAGAAGGATGAGCAACAGGCTTCTTACCCTTAGATCTTTTGCTGGGTTTCGGTTTGCTGGAGAAACAAGCAAAAATAAATTAACATTATAATAAAAGGGGGGATCATGAACCGGAAGAAGTAAAGAGGATTACCCTGGGACAGTCTTCAAAGGTGGAAGCTGTGTAGCGGTTGATTCGCCAGAGGAAGACAGTGGAGTTTCCTGATAATCAGGATCAGTCGGTTTAAGTGGTTTTCTGATAAGACCGGCCTTGGGGTGAAGAAGAGTTGGAGAGAGCATCACCTCAGCACGGCGTTTTCGAGCCGGAGTTAACGAAATTCCAGAGGACTCCACTGCCAAGCCGCTATGGCGAGTGGTCCGGCGCAAGGCTTCGTGCTGTTGTTTCTTCAAAGTAAAATTGGGATCCAACTTAGCATAAGGATGAGAAAATTGATACTTTCTAACAGTCCGACGGCTCTTTTGAGGAGGGGGTTCTGAATCGGAAGAAATAAGGGTTACCTCAATCTCCGCCGGGTTATCACCTTCGAGTGGATCCTGTGAAAAGGGCATCATTAGAGATATGAACAAGTATATAAAGGCAAAATATAAACCGGAGTAAGGCGTACCTCGGAGTCCGGATCATCATCCTCAGAGGGAGAACCGGCGTCAACGGCTGCTTTCCTTTTCTTATTTGCAGGAGTTTTTCGGCGAGCTTGCCTTGCAGGTTTTTCCTGAGGTTTCCTCCTCCAGAAAGGATCATCAGCCTAAATGAAAAAAGCAAAGGCAAGTAAAAGACGGTTCAAAGAGGACGGTTTATAAAGTACAAGTTAAAGACACTTACTTCAGGCAGCTTATTCTTTTTGAAGTATGGGGCCAAGCCAACTCTAGTGCAGTCTGTTAGAGCAGGATTGACAATTTTCTTGGCCGATTCAATCACTTCCGATTCAGACAACTTCTCCTTAGAAAACCTCTGAGGATCATCCGATTTACCGGAATAGTTGCACATCAAATCAGGGCGCCGGCTTAAGGGGAGAATACTCCATGATAACCAGCAGCGAAGGAAATCAGTGCCGATCAGGCCATTGGCCATGAAAGCTCTCAGCTTGGAGAGTTGAGGAGAAAACTGGATCCGTTCAGCAGCACTTAATCGTTGTGGCAAGGGGTGATTTGCCGGGATACGAGTTTCACGATAACCCGGCAAAGGGTTTTCGCCTTCAGGAGATGTGTCTGCGCAGTAAAACCAGGACTTGTTCCAGTCCTTAGGATGAGTGTGCAGGGAGGTGTCGGGGCCGGATTTCGGGAACGTAATATTCCAGAAATTAACCCCTAGTGTCATCACCAGCCCAGGATTGCTGTTACTGGTGGACACATCCTTGTTACAGGTTACCAAGCATTTACAAGAATTTGATACAAGACCTTAAAGGTCTACTGATGCAACAATGACTCCGGTGGTGGATGAAGGAAAAAGGCTTAAGGATCTTCAACATCGATGGGACTCCATTCCAACAGGAACAGCTGACCCGGATAACTCCTATCCAGCGTGGCTGCACTCCTAGGCTTCGCACGGACGCAGCTGGGTTCTTCCCATAGAACTTCTAACCTGGCCAAGTAAATAGCCAGGGACAAGCCTGTGAGTACGTTTGAATGTACTCGCAAACATCATGGACACAAGATATAACAAATGCAGCAAACAATTATAAGGTCATGGTGAATTAAACTATATGCACATGCTCATGATACTTATATTAAATGCATGCTGACAGGAATTAAAACATGGCATGATGAAAAATATTTAGTGCAGAAGATAAATATTAGCACCAATAGAATCTAACAGAAATGCCGATCGGGTGTCAAGTGACACCACGGTCGGTCTTGAAAAGAAATGCCAGACGGGTGTCTAAAAGAGAAATCGGACGATACCATCCGAGAACTCAGGCGACGCCACGAAAGGACTTGAAAAGAAATGCCAGTCGGGTGTCCACAAGAGTAGTGGCGTGATAAACCGCCTGACACTCGAGGGACGCCACAGAAAGGACTTGAAAATAAAGGCGAGTGTCCGGGGTAGTCTAGCCAGCCCCTGAGACACTCTGAAAAGTAAAATAAGAGCAAAGAGTTAGTTCACAAATATAATCATATCATCAAATATACTAATGGTAACACCAGTAGCAACGATAATTATCCTGCAAAATAGCCATGCTCAATATTTAAATATTTCCTCCGGAGACCGACAATAAGACCGACACTTGACCAACCCAGACTGTAATCCTTAACCGCGGACACGGCTATTCGAATAGGTTTCTAAACTCTGCAGAGGGTGTACTCTTTACCCGCAAGTATAGGATTTCTTTAATCAGCATCGGGACACTGACTAATTCCCATTATGGTCTTTGGGTTGAAAACACACCTAACCAGCACACACCAGCTTAACTTTTCCGCTGTCAGGAGTCACCCAAAACAACAGTTAAGTAAAACTCTAAGTGGGAAGGCTACAACCTCCAATAGCATGGGATCACTATTCAAACGCGCGGATTACAAGGGTACATTCCCTCTCGGCTACAACCGGAAACACCCATGCCCCCGGACCATGTGGCATGCCTACCGGATGCACCCGGTATCTTCCACCATGGCCTCTCTGTACGGTGTGTGCACGGACAGGGGTTGACAACTTACTAAACCATACCCTACCCGTGGTAGAGACAAGTGGCAGCACGATTCAAGTATGGGGTTACTGGAACAAGACTCGATCTACGGTCGACTCAGGAGGCTAATGATTCTAGCAATAGTCAGCACAACAAAAATTATTCTTTCAACCATAACATCAGGACAGGGCCACAACCCTTGTCTGCTTCCACATATGTCTCATGACACCACCGTGTCAAAATGGCCCGTGCCCACCAGCACGTCCAAAACAGGAGCACACTCCTGGATTTTCATAATTTATGCATGTTGCAAATTTGAGGGGGATGCATGCAGGAGAAAGTATAATTATGACCATGCATGCATGCAATATTTCTATCCAAATGCCAAGTCTATTAAAAGTAACAAAACATGCCCTAGCATGCAAACATTTATCATATCAAGTGTTCAAAATGCTTGCCTTAGATATGAAAAGGTGCTGGTTACTTGCAAGGAAACATCTCCCCTTCATTTCCTATTTTAAAAAAATATCTAAATTACCACACAATTCAAAAACAGCATTAAAAAGTATTTCAAAAGTTTTTGAAATAAATACTAAAATAAACCAGAGGATATTTAAGGAATAACAGAGAAAGAGTTAATTCATTTAGAGTTCATATGAATTAGTTATGGATTTACTAAGATGGAAAACATGATTAAAAGCAATATTTAAATCCATTAAACAGAAACTAAGCATAGTAAAAAGTTCACTTAATTTAAATAAACAGAGCATGATTTTAGAAGTCTACAGAAATTGGAATAACTGGATTTGGATTTGAAATGTGCTCTGAGGAATTATTTGAAAACTGCTGGAAAAGATAAAGGAGATGGACAGAATTGCGCCCTGAGCGCTGTTTAGCTCCACGGCACCACTGGGCCGAGCCCGGTCATCTGGCTGCGGGAAGGAGGCGATGACGACGATGGCGTATTCCACGGGATACGCCTCCTTCGCGCGGAAACGGCTCCAAGTGGAAACCGCCTCCACTTACACAGCGGGGGCCCGCGGCTTGTGCCGCTGACGAGCGGGTCCCACCTGTCGGGTTTAAGCAGTGTCGTCGTCTCTCTCCCGCGACAGAGTGGGGCGCCGTTCCGGCGAACTTTGCCGGCGAACGGCGGGGTCCCTCGGAGAGATGGGACCACCGTCGTGCTCAGTAGGTCATAGCGGTCCCGTGGGTACCCTCCTTGGTCGCCGGAGTAGGCGAGGTCGCCGACGGCGAGCACACCCGAAGAGCTCCGGCGGAGCCGAGTTGGGCGTTTCGCCCATGGGCCATCTCCGGTGGAATGGAAAGGTGGAACGGGTTCGTGGATGCTCCGGGAGGCCGTTGGTGTAGATAGTAGGGAGGGGAGGCACTGGAGAGGTGGGTAGCCTCGAGGGGAGGGCGGTGGCAGAGGCGGCCGGAGTCGAGGGAGATGGCTCCTCCGGTCGTCTTTCTTGCTCGGGGAGGCTCGGGATGGTTTGCTGGAGGAGGGGAGAGGTGGAGATGAGGTGCCGGGGTGTTCGGGGTGGCTTAAATAAGCGGGGCGACGCGGTTCGGCGGGTTCCAGAGAACGGACGCGGCGGCGACGTGCATTCATGGAAAACGCGGACGGTGGCGAGTAGGCGTGGCCGGCGCGGTTAGGTGAGGGCGGGGTCCCTGCGAATTAGATGCGGGGTTGTGCTGGCGGCCTCGGAGCGGAGCCATGTGCCCCGAGTGGCGCCGTCCACGGCATGCAGCGACGTCGGCCTTTTAAGGCGGCGGGTGAGGCCGGTGAGGCTGGTGGCGAGGTGGCGGGGTTCTGTGGGGACGGCGGCTGTCCGCATTAATGCCAGGGGGGCCGGTGGACTCAGGGGAAGCCGCGTGTCTCGGAGGTGGCGTGGCGGAGAAGGTTTTTTGTCGGGCGGCGAGGAACGGTGGTGGTGGACGGTGGAAGGTGGCGCTAGGGGACGGGGAAGAGTGTCGGCGAGGTTCGGGTGGTCGAGCTGATCCGTTGGGAGGATCAGGATGAACGAGGGAGGCAGCAGCAGCACGACAGCAGCTCGATGCCGGCGGCTGCAAAAAGTGTGCTCTGGACGCGCTCTGGACACGCACATCACGTGTTCGAAGTAATGCCAGCGTGGGCTACAGTGGTCTAAACGAGGTGATCTTTGGCATGGTGGTGACTAGTAAGTTGACAAGGATGTTGGACACGTTGGTTGAGTCAGATGGCTAAGTGCCCAATGCAAGTTTAGAGGGGGCAAGACTCCTGCCATGCACACAGTGTGCTTGATGAAATGCTAGGGCTCTTTAGAATATTCCTATGAAAGTGGTATTTGGCAGATTGGTGTCTCATTAGGTGTGAGAGATGATAGTGAAGTTGGTTTGGAAAAAGGAGGTACTTTCTAGTGCAAGTTGTGGAGGATTTCAGTTCTGGACAGAAACTTGGGGACTATATTTGGTGCAATAAAAAGAGGAATTTGGGTCTGATCTTCTGGAGTTAAGGGTTTGGTAGGAGGAACTAGAAGATTGCAAAGGCTCGGAATTTTTGGAGCAAGAAATAATAGGGTTGTAGTAGAAACCTGGAAGATGGACAGAAATGAAAAAGAGGGTGTTTCACTCAAAATTTGCAAAACACCAAGTTGGGTTTTTGCACCAAAGTGACACATAGGCATCACATGACCTCCCAGAATTATGGTGGAATTTTTGGAGAATTATTTAAAATAGAAGAAGTGCAACAGAAGCATTTAAAATACTGCAAAAGCTATTAAAAGAAAATTCTAAGGCAGAATTTTATTATGAAAATAATTTCTAATGTTATCAAACAAATAAAGGGAAGACCCAAGATACAACCAGAGCCCACAAAATAATTCCAAAAAGATTTATTATAAGAAGAGAAGATTTTCTACGTCAGGAATAGAAAAGGCTCTGAAAATTATAAAAGAATTAAAAATTTTATTTCTAGCCAAATTTTATTTACTGAAAAAGTGGTTAAAAATTTTGGGGTGTGACAAACTCTAACCCCCTTAAGAAAATCTCGTCCTCGAGATTTGTTAAGGGCGGAAGAATCAAAAAGCATACCACCCAAACAAGGCACTCATATGCAAAAATGCAGACAGGGCAATACATTCATGACATACAAACAAAACAAGATCACATTATGCAAACAAACAGTACAAGCTACGCAAACGCATTCACGACCGTCTACGGTCCGAAAGCGGGATCTACGTGGTCAAGTGGAAAACTTCCCGGCGCTGGAACACATTCTTCTCCTTCCGGAGGGAGCGGAGGAAGTGGAGGGAGCAAACGAAGAACGTGTCCCTCCTGAGTTGGCAGAGGGGGGTCCGCCAATGGCGATCCGGGGATTCAGAACAGCAAGGTAGTGGAGATACTCCAGTATTTGTTGGGTGAAACGCTCCTGGGCCATCACATATTGAATGAGATAGACCAGGGCTGGATCGTTCTCCGCACGTCCACAGCGGAACGTAGCTTCTGCTCCAAAAGCAGCGCGACTTGGAAAATAGCAGTATTCCCTTGCGTTGGCACAGGGTACCGCAAATCGAAGACGGGTGACTGCTTCATACGCAGCAGACTCAATGGCCATGCCTGGCATTGGCATGGATCTCCCGATGAAAATCACATAGGGAGGGCCTTGGTTTAAATCTGCTGGTGGAATATGTACAGCTGCCCAGTATTTCGAGAGATTAGGAGTGATTCTCGATTTGAACAGCTCATACAGGGGTGGATGGGTGGAGCCGCGAGTATTGCGGGTAAAATCCCACAATAACATAACAAAACTACCAGGTCTTGCTTCGGGGTTCCTCAGATAAGCTCCGGGGTGAGACATGTGTGGACGAATGGAGAAAGGGCAGTACTTGATGCTGATGGTTGCTGGTGTGGAAAAAAAATGAGAGTGGCCTCTTATAGAGAGCCTGGGTCATGAAACATGAAATGGTGCCTGTACGACTGGGACACCGATTCCGGCGCGGGGCTGTCTGAGTCAAAGCCTCAGGCCTCAATCCCCACAAGAAAAGTGACATGTTACTGTGCGTGTGGTTAAGGGTCACGTCCAGAATTTACTCTGCAACCACTCATCAAGCAAAAGATCACACATACTATTAGATAGTGACACACAGGGGGTCTACAAGCTCACTACGCCACACAACAGCTACTGCGGAACTAAAGGAAAAAAAAAAACGAGCCACTAGGGCTTGATAACGATTCTGGTGGACTCATTCCACCTGGTTGATATCTATCTTGGCGCGTCTTGCGGATGCCGAGTCGTCTCCGTGCGCTTCCGCGTCGGAGCTGGTCGGGGTGGGATGGGGAGCTACAGGGCTGGAGTAGCGGTGGTGACCTTCGCGGGGTGTCGAGGTCACCGTCCCATTGGAGTAGGCCTCCAAGAGACGACGGAGAGTTCCGGGTGAGGCGAAAGCATTGCCCGGGTAGGTGACATGGTCAGAGCTTGGGGGCTCAACCGGCCTTCCAAGCAGCACTAACGGAGCGTCGGTGGAGGGTGCAACTTCACTCCTTGCTGGGGTCAGGAGAGCAAGCGTCCTGCGGGTCTCAATCAGGTCAAGAGTGACCTGATCGAATAGTGCCTCTTGCGCTCTCAGGTAGCGCACCAGATGCACCAGGGCAGGATCCGACTCATGGTCTCCGTTGGCGACCTGGGTCGGGCTACCATAGCCTTCACGACTAGGGTAGTAGTAGAAAGGGCGGCAGTTAACCTTCGGCGACAGGTGCCGGAGTTGAACTACAGCCTCTCGGGCTGCAAGTTGGATGGATTGGGGCTCGTCGGAGGTCGTCCTCCCGGTGAATCGGTAGGGACGCTCCGATGTGGTGCCCCTCCCGTAGATGTGCACCGTGGCCCAGAAGTGATGGATGGAATTACTCGTGTGCTCTTGGTACACGACATATTCCGGTGGCTCGTTGATGCTAAAAGCACGACGGGTGAGATTGGCGAGGATGGTTACGAAGCCTTCAAGCTTGACTGCGGTGGTCTCGTTGTGCACAAGGGGGCCTGTCATCTTGGTGGTTTGATACTGAACTGGGAATGAGGCTGTGATGTGCTGAGTTTGGGGTATGGCTTCCTTTATAAGTCAGCAGAGTCTTCCATCGCACGCTTGTGGATGGGAAAACCCAGGTGTTGGCACAGGCACACGGCCTATGGATAGACTGATAGGTTGGGCACCGGCTATCACAGGATGTCGGTTGCCACTGTGGATGGAATAGACTTGACCGTGGACAGGAAAAGATGTGGATGGTGTGGAAACCTAGGGATGGTGACCAGGCTAAGATAGGATTAGCCAATGGTCAGCCTGGCTCTGATACCAAGGCTGTCGGGGCCGGATTTCGGGAACGTAATATTCCAGAAATTAACCCCTAGTGTCATCACCAGCCCAGGATTGCTGTTACTGGTGGACACATCCTTGTTACAGGTTACCAAGCATTTACAAGAATTTGATACAAGACCTTAAAGGTCTACTGATGCAACAATGACTCCGGTGGTGGATGAAGGAAAAAGGCTTAAGGATCTTCAACATCGATGGGACTCCATTCCAACAGGAACAGCTGACCCGGATAACTCCTATCCAGCGTGGCTGCACTCCTAGGCTTCGCACGGACGCAGCTGGGTTCTTCCCATAGAACTTCTAACCTGGCCAAGTAAATAGCCAGGGACAAGCCTGTGAGTACGTTTGAATGTACTCGCAAACATCATGGACACAAGATATAACAAATGCAGCAAACAATTATAAGGTCATGGTGAATTAAACTATATGCACATGCTCATGATACTTATATTAAATGCATGCTGACAGGAATTAAAACATGGCATGATGAAAAATATTTAGTGCAGAAGATAAATATTAGCACCAATAGAATCTAACAGAAATGCCGATCGGGTGTCAAGTGACACCACGGTCGGTCTTGAAAAGAAATGCCAGACGGGTGTCTAAAAGAGAAATCGGACGATACCATCCGAGAACTCAGGCGACGCCACGAAAGGACTTGAAAAGAAATGCCAGTCGGGTGTCCACAAGAGTAGTGGCGTGATAAACCGCCTGACACTCGAGGGACGCCACAGAAAGGACTTGAAAATAAAGGCGAGTGTCCGGGGTAGTCTAGCCAGCCCCTGAGACACTCTGAAAAGTAAAATAAGAGCAAAGAGTTAGTTCACAAATATAATCATATCATCAAATATACTAATGGTAACACCAGTAGCAACGATAATTATCCTGCAAAATAGCCATGCTCAATATTTAAATATTTCCTCCGGAGACCGACAATAAGACCGACACTTGACCAACCCAGACTGTAATCCTTAACCGCGGACACGGCTATTCGAATAGGTTTCTAAACTCTGCAGAGGGTGTACTCTTTACCCGCAAGTATAGGATTTCTTTAATCAGCATCGGGACACTGACTAATTCCCATTATGGTCTTTGGGTTGAAAACACACCTAACCAGCACACACCAGCTTAACTTTTCCGCTGTCAGGAGTCACCCAAAACAACAGTTAAGTAAAACTCTAAGTGGGAAGGCTACAACCTCCAATAGCATGGGATCACTATTCAAACGCGCGGATTACAAGGGTACATTCCCTCTCGGCTACAACCGGAAACACCCATGCCCCCGGACCATGTGGCATGCCTACCGGATGCACCCGGTATCTTCCACCATGGCCTCTCTGTACGGTGTGTGCACGGAAAGGGGTTGACAACTTACTAAACCATACCCTACCCGTGGTAGAGACAAGTGGCAGCACGATTCAAGTATGGGGTTACTGGAACAAGACTCGATCTACGGTCGACTCAGGAGGCTAATGATTCTAGCAATAGTCAGCACAACAAAAATTATTCTTTCAACCATAACATCAGGACAGGGCCACAACCCTTGTCTGCTTCCACATATGTCTCATGACACCACCGTGTCAAAATGGCCCGTGCCCACCAGCACGTCCAAAACAGGAGCACACTCCTGGATTTTCATAATTTATGCATGTTGCAAATTTGAGGGGGATGCATGCAGGAGAAAGTATAATTATGACCATGCATGCATGCAATATTTCTATCCAAATGCCAAGTCTATTAAAAGTAACAAAACATGCCCTAGCATGCAAACATTTATCATATCAAGTGTTCAAAATGCTTGCCTTAGATATGAAAAGGTGCTGGTTACTTGCAAGGAAACATCTCCCCTTCATTTCCTATTTTAAAAAAATATCTAAATTACCACACAATTCAAAAACAGCATTAAAAAGTATTTCAAAAGTTTTTGAAATAAATACTAAAATAAACCAGAGGATATTTAAGGAATAACAGAGAAAGAGTTAATTCATTTAGAGTTCATATGAATTAGTTATGGATTTACTAAGATGGAAAACATGATTAAAAGCAATATTTAAATCCATTAAACAGAAACTAAGCATAGTAAAAAGTTCACTTAATTTAAATAAACAGAGCATGATTTTAGAAGTCTACAGAAATTGGAATAACTGGATTTGGATTTGAAATGTGCTCTGAGGAATTATTTGAAAACTGCTGGAAAAGATAAAGGAGATGGACAGAATTGCGCCCTGAGCGCTGTTTAGCTCCACGGCACCACTGGGCCGAGCCCGGTCATCTGGCTGCGGGAAGGAGGCGATGACGACGATGGCGTATTCCACGGGATACGCCTCCTTCGCGCGGAAACGGCTCCAAGTGGAAACCGCCTCCACTTACACAGCGGGGGCCCGCGGCTTGTGCCGCTGACGAGCGGGTCCCACCTGTCGGGTTTAAGCAGTGTCGTCGTCTCTCTCCCGCGACAGAGTGGGGCGCCGTTCCGGCGAACTTTGCCGGCGAACGGCGGGGTCCCTCGGAGAGATGGGACCACCGTCGTGCTCAGTAGGTCATAGCGGTCCCGTGGGTACCCTCCTTGGTCGCCGGAGTAGGCGAGGTCGCCGACGGCGAGCACACCCGAAGAGCTCCGGCGGAGCCGAGTTGGGCGTTTCGCCCATGGGCCATCTCCGGTGGAATGGAAAGGTGGAACGGGTTCGTGGATGCTCCGGGAGGCCGTTGGTGTAGATAGTAGGGAGGGGAGGCACTGGAGAGGTGGGTAGCCTCGAGGGGAGGGCGGTGGCAGAGGCGGCCGGAGTCGAGGGAGATGGCTCCTCCGGTCGTCTTTCTTGCTCGGGGAGGCTCGGGATGGTTTGCTGGAGGAGGGGAGAGGTGGAGATGAGGTGCCGGGGTGTTCGGGGTGGCTTAAATAAGCGGGGCGACGCGGTTCGGCGGGTTCCAGAGAACGGACGCGGCGGCGACGTGCATTCATGGAAAACGCGGACGGTGGCGAGTAGGCGTGGCCGGCGCGGTTAGGTGAGGGCGGGGTCCCTGCGAATTAGATGCGGGGTTGTGCTGGCGGCCTCGGAGCGGAGCCATGTGCCCCGAGTGGCGCCGTCCACGGCATGCAGCGACGGCGGCCTTTTAAGGCGGCGGGTGAGGCCGGTGAGGCTGGTGGCGAGGTGGCGGGGTTCTGTGGGGACGGCGGCTGTCCGCATTAATGCCAGGGGGGCCGGTGGACTCAGGGGAAGCCGCGTGTCTCGGAGGTGGCGTGGCGGAGAAGGTTTTTTGTCGGGCGGCGAGGAACGGTGGTGGTGGACGGTGGAAGGTGGCGCTAGGGGACGGGGAAGAGTGTCGGCGAGGTTCGGGTGGTCGAGCTGATCCGTTGGGAGGATCAGGATGAACGAGGGAGGCAGCAGCAGCACGACAGCAGCTCGATGCCGGCGGCTGCAAAAAGTGTGCTCTGGACGCGCTCTGGACACGCACATCACGTGTTCGAAGTAATGCCAGCGTGGGCTACAGTGGTCTAAACGAGGTGATCTTTGGCATGGTGGTGACTAGTAAGTTGACAAGGATGTTGGACACGTTGGTTGAGTCAGATGGCTAAGTGCCCAATGCAAGTTTAGAGGGGGCAAGACTCCTGCCATGCACACAGTGTGCTTGATGAAATGCTAGGGCTCTTTAGAATATTCCTATGAAAGTGGTATTTGGCAGATTGGTGTCTCATTAGGTGTGAGAGATGATAGTGAAGTTGGTTTGGAAAAAGGAGGTACTTTCTAGTGCAAGTTGTGGAGGATTTCAGTTCTGGACAGAAACTTGGGGACTATATTTGGTGCAATAAAAAGAGGAATTTGGGTCTGATCTTCTGGAGTTAAGGGTTTGGTAGGAGGAACTAGAAGATTGCAAAGGCTCGGAATTTTTGGAGCAAGAAATAATAGGGTTGTAGTAGAAACCTGGAAGATGGACAGAAATGAAAAAGAGGGTGTTTCACTCAAAATTTGCAAAACACCAAGTTGGGTTTTTGCACCAAAGTGACACATAGGCATCACATGACCTCCCAGAATTATGGTGGAATTTTTGGAGAATTATTTAAAATAGAAGAAGTGCAACAGAAGCATTTAAAATACTGCAAAAGCTATTAAAAGAAAATTCTAAGGCAGAATTTTATTATGAAAATAATTTCTAATGTTATCAAACAAATAAAGGGACGACCCAAGATACAACCAGAGCCCACAAAATAATTCCAAAAATATTTATTATAAGAAGAGAAGATTTTCTACGTCAGGAATAGAAAAGGCTCTGAAAATTATAAAAGAATTAAAAATTTTATTTCTAGCCAAATTTTATTTACTGAAAAAGTGGTTAAAAATTTTGGGGTGTGACAGGAGGCGTGAGGAAAAACTGCATCCCTCCTTTTCTGAATGCTAATCCCGCCAAGCTCTTGATGAGGTCCGCTGGTGAACTCAGTACGCCGGTTTGCATGGAAGAAATCCCGGAATAAATCAACTGATGGTTCTTCTTGCAGATAGGCTTCAGAAAACACTTGAAAATCGCAAATGTTGGAAACCGAATTTGGTCCGATATCCTGCGGGTGCAACTGGAAGGTAGCAAGAACGTCCCGGAAAAATTTTGAACCGGGGGGAGAGAAGCCTCTAGAGATATGGTCCAGAAATACGATAACTTCCCCGGATCTAGGAGTGGGAGGGCACTCGTTACCCGGGGCGCGCCATTTCAACTCGGCCTGAGGACCTAACGTGCCAATGCTTGATAGTTTGACTAAATCTTCTTCAGTTACGACAGAGCGGACCCAATCGCATGAAACATACTGCTTAGCCATTTGAGCAAACTGCTGAGGAAGGGAAAAATACATAAACCGGATTATGAACATGCAAATGATCCGGGACTTATACATATTGTGCAGTGGAGAGAACAGAGAGCTAGCTGACATAGTTAAACCGGTAATCATAATACAAGTTATATCATTTCCGGTTTAAATGGCAGTTGAAGAGGAATAGTTAAGTCATTGCATCAGTTTACATTGTTTCCGGTTTATGACATGACGATCTAAACCGGAGCATACTTAACAGATCTATTGAAGAGAAAAACAGGTTTTCAACGCATTGCTAAGAAGGAATGGATCTGAGCATAATGAGATAAAGAAATGAAAATTACACGGGAAATTTACAAAGGTCCAATTCAGAGCAGATGAGTTTACAGGATGTGCATAAAAAGGAGACCTAAAGCAGGCAACAGCAGAAATAAAAACGGCAAGATCTAAAGTACCTGACGCATCTACAGCAATATCAGAAAGGTAAAGATACTACGGAGTTGCAGGTTTCAGAGAAAGAACAGTATGAAGCTCGCGGAGAACTCTAATGGCGGAACGAATAAAACTACAAGGTCACTATGACGAAGATCTAATCTGATGCTAAGCGAGAGACCTACGGACTAGGGTTTAAAGGTTACTAAATCTCTATAAGAAAAATATCTACAAGGAAACGAAGCTTCATCAGAAGCTCTAATGGCGGAAGAACACCAGCAAGGCAATGGCGAATACAGATCTACAATGAGGAGAATAAACATACCAGGGACGGCAGGAATCGGTAGCGGAGAGGATCTGGACGAGTCAGGTTGATGCAGCGGCCTGAGGAGCTCTTGATCCGACGAGACGATGGCGGCGCTCCAAGCTTGGGATCTAATGGAGTTCTTGCAGGTCAGGTAGCGGAAGGAGGAAGAAGACGCGAGAAGGAAGAATGAGGAGGGGCGGCACTATTTATAGACAGAGAGGCAGATACGAAGCGACAGGTGCGGTAATCAAGGGAGAAAAATCGGATAAAGATCCGTTGAACGCCTCGATTCTCGGGATAACCATTAAAAACAAACTACAGTACAGCTCGCGTCGTTGAATGCGGAGATGATGTCATTGTCAGACTTTAATGATTTTGGAGGATGACGTCAGAGCCGGTTTACAAAAAATGAAGACAGAAGAGAAATTGCAGGAGACGATGGAGACTGATATGAACAAGTTCAAATCATTCTGGGGCCTAATGTCAGGGATATGGTTAATAGGTATAAACCGGATATTGTAAACCGGCTTAGTTATATCGTACTTGGTTTATTATTAGTAGAGATTACGGCCCATAAGATTTCAAGGCCCATGTATAGAAATACGGTTTGTAAACCGCCAAAGAGATGTAACTTGAGAAATAAGAAAGGAAGAGCAGAGACCGAGGCGGACACAATTATGAGCCGGCCTCGGGACTCTGTAAACCGGACCAGGCGTCACCTCTATATAAAGGGGCGACCCGGCACCGGTTCAGGGACAGGCAACAATCGATCCGTCGAAACGCAGGCAAGCGATTCCGCTCCCTGTAATCCGACGCCCAAGCAATACCAAACCAACTAGACGTAGGCTTTTACCTTCTCGAAGGGGCCGAACTAGTATAAAACCCTTTGTGTCCTTTGTGTGTCATGAACCCATTCAAGCTAACCCGTGCGATGGTTCCATCATCAAGTCCGCTAAACCGGACATCTGCCGTGACAATTCCACGACAGGTACTTCTCACCATCATCGTTCATTCCTCGGTCTCCGTGTTGTTGTAATTGGAATACTAACAAGTGAATTGTGATGTGTGAAATCAATACTCCTAGCAACTCCGTTGCTTGGTAGTTAAATGGACAATAACCTCATCCTTAGCGAGTTGATTATTGAATCATCACCCTAAGGTTGATCGTTCTACCTAGTCCTTATTTCTGGTGCACTCTTCGATCAATGAGTTAGGATTTTGTTAAGTCCTCGCTCATTTGATCATATCATCTTGCCCTGAAAAGCAAGATTGATCTCGAGCTTCCTAACATATCGGTGGTTCGTGATTTTCCGAATATCTTCTCGGAAGTATTACCAGGTTGATCCCTGACCGTTATGTTGAGCTCTTGATCAAGTTGGTTTACATATAAACCACCCCTTCTCCAAGAATCTGTGTCGGTTACCCCCTGAGCTAATTGGTTAAGCTAAACAATAACTTGGAGAGTTGGAAGAGAAAAGCTTGCCAACTTAGTTCATTTTTAGGGGGTATATTTGCGTGTGTTGAAGATAGATGATATCTTTATCAATTGGTCCCTGTGATCAGTTGTTGGACCTATTGTCGTATCAAAACTTTGATTTGAGTGTGGGCTATCCTCAAATCAAATCAGAACCAATGATGTTCTTAGTGTTGTCTTACTCGTGGGTGTCCCCCGAGCATACCTCATTATATCTCTTGGTCTGATCAATGCTACCACCTTGTTCATATAAATTGTGGAATTCCATCTTCATGGATATCTCGATGACCCGTTGTTGAGCCCATCAACATCGTTTATTTCGACCACGGTTCATGTTGAACATTTAAGTTAGTATTGGAAACTTTTCAAGCATGGCCTTCGTGTTCCGTTCACGAGGTATATGTTGGATGAGAGAGGTGATCTCCCCTAATTCACGTGTAAATGATGAAAGCTGCCACCGTGAATTTGAGAAAGCTTGTTTTACCTCCTCTGGAATCATCCCAATTCAGTCATGCATATGTGTGAAGTATTCTATGGTCTGAAAGACTGATCATCTTCATTCCATATGCGTCCCTAGCACACCAAGCCACTGATTGAGTTGTTCAAAAAAAAAAGAAGTCTGTTGTGCTAATCCTAGGTCATGCACATGACTTCGCTATCTTCAATGATGATTCCCAATCTGAACTCAGTAGTATTTTATTATAAGACTACCATGTGATCATGCTTGTCTGGAAAATGTGTTCACAGGTTTGTAGCGGAACGAGCTCATGTTTTGGAGCTTGCTATCGTAGTTCACACCTCGAGAATCTCGCAACGCCGTCTCGTCGAATTGTGTTGCAAACTTTCATTTTTCTTTCTAGACTCTATGAGTCTGGAATATCCTGACACCAAACAGAACTGAATCTCAGGCAGATATGATGGTTGGAGCATTTTCCAAGAACTATAATATTGGTCTCTCGATTACCGGTAAGGTGGATGTCGTGGCCAACACACCCAGCCGGAAGACCTATTGTTGTAGTATCTTGATTGAAGAAGTTGGCCACCCCCCCATAAGGACTTCGTAGAATTTACTCCCCAGTTGTTCCTTGTGGACTTTTTGGTGCTCCTAAAGTTCGATCTTTTACTTGACGTTCTAGGTACCAAACCATTTTAATAAATGGGTTGCACTAGCACATCAAGGAGAGCATTAGAAGCGGAGTGCTAAATGTCTCTCGGTCGATCATCCAGATTTTGCCCCTTGACTCCGCTAAGGTGAAATCTGAGAAGTGTTATCTTCCTTTGCATCTGCATCGTCCATCGCTATTCATCATGGTCGTATGTTGTGTTGCTAGGGTCCTTGACACGGATATTGGTAAAACCTTGATGAATATGGGAATGCTCAAGTTCTTGAGAGCACCCACAAGCACGAGGTGTTATCACTGGCACTAACCGGAATTGCTCCCGGTGTTCTTGGTTATGCTATAACCTCTCAAAGAGTTGTTTCACTCTCTACTGTTGGGTTTCTTCCCAGTTACCAGAATCATTCCTAGCATTTGCATTTTGTTCCTAGCTTGCACCACCATCATGCCAACTTTCCATTGGTTGCCCATCTCAGCAACTGCTGTTCAGGAATATCTTCAGAAGTGGACTTGCCATGGGTCCCATCCATTTCCGATGATAACCAAAATCATCCCTTGTGTTGTCTTCAACAAGGTAGTCCACATCATCCATTCTAGATGGAGACTGTCATTCTTCCGGACTCCGTCAAACGATCGATTGTGATTTACCTTAGGCTGGTATAGAGAATTTCAATGATCTCTATATCAAAATTAATTCTTTTTGCCACTTAAGGGAGTAACTCTATGAGTCACCTTCTCTAAGGTACCCCGTCTGGTGACATCGATCATTATCTTCTTAAGTGTGGAGTTATTGCCTATCAAGTGAACCTTCATCATTTGTTTCACTCCATCCCTCCGGATGTGTGTTCCATGTCTCGGCTCAAGAGATGTCTCAATGTCTCACTCCATGAGTTGATCTCGAGTTGCTCGTTCTTTCAGAAGATCAATTTTGTAGAGTTTCTTTTGTCGTCACCATGTTGGACAAAGACCTCAAAAGCAAGGGTTTCAAGATCAACATGATGCTAGCAATCAACATTCATATGAAGGGCACTTGGATTATGAAGATTGTGTTAGTTAGTGCCCCCTCTGATTTCTTACCATATGCTTGAATCTCGGGACGAGATTCTTGTGTAGTGGGGGTGAGTTGTCACAGCCCTAGACCAGCCCTTGCCTGTCTTGCTTGGTCTTCATGTGCATCATGTTTAAATTTCTCAGAAACTGGAAATGGGGATGTTCAAACCCTAGCACTAAATGAATTCAACTAGGGTCAAATTAAAATCTTTTTCAATGAACCCAAAATGCCCTTTGGAAAAGTTCATCATTTTTGGATTGATTAAAAACCTCTACCAAAAATGTTGCACATATTTCTAGGACCATTCTAGATTTTTGAATTAAATCATACCTTATTTGCATTGGGCATTTAAATATTATATATTATTTTAAATGCTCAAATAATCATAAAATAAAATGTTTACTGTTGGGTTTATTCTAAATAGTAGCCATGCTTGGTTTCATGATTTTGGAAATGCCCTGGCATTTTTAACAAAGCCCTAAAGTTTACAAAGAAAAAAAATAGAAAACAGAAATTAGAAAGAGAGAGAGAGAGAGAAGATTACCCGAGGCCACTTACCTGGTGGCCTAGCACGGCCCAGCCCAACTGGCCGACGCCATTCATCTCCCACCTCTCGTCAGGAGGACGAGGGGTGCGTGGCCGCCACGCGCCGGCACACGCCGTGGCCACCTCATACCTCTATGCTTGTCTCCTCGTCGCCCTGAGGTTGCCACGCACCTCCCTGCCTCTCTCTGTCACTCCTCCTCCCTCTCACTGGATCCCCTTCCCCCTCCTCTGCTCCCTCACGCCATGGCCGAAGCGCCGTAGCCGCTCCACCGCGCCCACCGGCCACCCCTCGCCCTGCCGTGGAGCTCAGAAGCACCGCCGCGTCCTTTTCATCCTCTCCACCGAGCTACGGGACGCCGGGGGGCTCTGCTTCACCGTCACCGCGCTGCTCTTCAACCTCCGGCCGTCGACGGCCTCGCCGTTGATTCGGCACCACCAGGACCTTCTCGGGCTCGATGACCTCCTCATCGGCATCGCTGTGAGCTTCCGCTCCGAACCCCTCTCTTCCCCGCCTCTTTTGCACCGCGTAGCCCCAGTTCCACCAGAGCCGAGAGCTCCCGCCCGCCAGCCATGTCGCCGCCGCGGACATGGCTTGTTTCATCCGCATCCGAGCACGTAGTTGAACTCCTGGAGTTCCCAGGAGCCTGTAGATCACCTCAGCTAGCCTCTCCGCGCACTGCAGCCTCGCGCACGACCGAGCCCGTACTCCGGCCGCTGCCTTGCTCGTCGTCGGCGCTGTTCCCGGCCACCTCGGGTCGAACAGCTTGCACCGTTGGAAGCGGCCGAGTACCAGCTTTCCAACTGGACTAACCGCGCTCGAAACCACCCCTTGTACGTGAAACCCGAGCCACTCCAGCGAGACACCGCCGCGGATTGTGGTCGCCGGCGAGTCACTCCGGTGGGTACGCATTAATTAGTGCTAATGACCCCCCTGGGTCGATGACAGGTGGACCCAGGGCCCTACTAAATTAGTTTAGTTACTAAACTAATTTTAGTTACTACCGAGACACTGACATGTGGGCCCCTGTGCCTATTTAGTTCAGTTTAATCTTCTGTTAAGTTTAGTTAAGCATGTTTAACTGCTGTGTCACTGACGTGTGGACCCCACACGTCAGGTTTGACCTGGACCAGCCTCTGTTGACTGCTGACATCACAGTGATGTCATGCTGACGCAATAAGTGTTTTTTGTAATTTAAAATAAATCATAAATGATTTATTTATGATAAAAATATTCCAAACTTCTAAAAATCATATAAAATCAACCGTACCTCAGATGAAAATAATTTATATATGAAAAATGATCAGAAAAATATTAGGAATCTGTTTATGGCATTTTCATGCATGTTTGAACAAATTAAACTTGCTGGTCAGGTCAAATCAATTAAATGACAATTAAATAATCACATATGGAGTTTGAATTTGAACCTTTGGTTCAAATCAACTTCATTTAATATGGTTGCTAGTTGCATTAGCTCAATCAACAGCATATTGCCAAGTTATGATCATTCATCATATTGTCACATTGCATTGATTATGTTCTCTCTTGTTTGCCGATGTTTGTCCCCTCTCAGTAGACGTTGTTCCGACGATGTGATCAATGACACTGATGAAGACTCATTGATATCTTCAGAAGTGCCACGCAAGAAAAACCTCTTTGGGCATTCCGATACAATCCCACTCCCTCGCTCTTGCTCTCTTATACTTCATTACGACAACAACGCCATAACTGTTACCTGCTGCGGTAGTTGAACCCCTTTCCGCTGCATGACCCGTCATTGCCATAGTAAATAGTTGAAACCCACTAGTATGAGTAGGAGTTGTTTGAGCCATGTTGTGCCTACTCATTCATGCTTTCTGGTTATGCCTGCTATTGCTTAGAGTTGTGTCAGGTCTGATTCATCGGGGATTAATTGGAAGGGTGATGAACATGTCCTACTGTGTGTGAGCTAAGTGTGTGAACACGATTTGGTAAAGGTAGCGATGAGAGGCCATGTAGGAGTACATGGTGGGTTGTCTCATTTCAGTCATCCTCAGGAACTGATTTCTGTGTTTGTGATCCATGAAACAGCTAGTACCAAACATTGGGATCCTTAATTGACTCTCTCGACTTATTAATCAACATGATCTCTATCCAGGAGTTGCAACTAGTTTCTGGTGTTTGTAGTTTACTAGAGGTCATGCGCAGCACTGACCCTCGGGGTGGGCTGTGACGCGGCAGGTACGTGGCACGGTGTACCGGTCGCCCGTTTGGTGATGCGGGAACCCTGTACACATCGTTTGGGGCCGTGAGCGACACCCCGGCTGGATCTCCCCACGGATGGAACCCAAATAGGCGATAAACCTGGACGAGAGACTTGTGTGGTTAGTCAGGACGTGGCCGACACCCTCGCCAGGCTTCTGCTTGAAGGTTGCCGAGATACATGACATGTACATGGCGGTAAGTGGCGAGAGCGTGTGTGAAGAAGTACACCCCTGTGGGGTTATATATAATCTATTCGAATAGCCGTGTCCGCGGAAATGGACTTCTGGGTTACCTGTACGGTTCGTAGACAAGTGGAAGTGGATACTCTAAAACACGCAAGATAAGCGTGAGTGCTATGGATGGCCTTCTCGTAGGGAGACGGGAGCGGATCCATAGTGGTGTATTGATTGGTGAATATGTGGACTCGTGTGCGCCACCTCAAAAGAGTTACTTGCAGTCGTAGTTCAGGATAGCCACCGAGTCAAAGCTGGCTTGATGCAGTCAAACTCCACCAACCCCTTTGTTGATACTGATGCATATGTAGTTAGTTCTGATGTAAGTCTTGTTGAGTTCCTTTGTACTCACATTTGCTTAATTTATGTTTTATAGAGAGACTTCATTCTCACTAGTGGTTCCGCGTGGACTTCGACGTTTAGCTTGTTACCTCAGCTACGATCTTGTACTCTTGGAGGGTCTTGATAGTCAGGCTTCTCAGCCTTTTTCATTTGTAGTTGTCTGTACTCAGACATGTTATGCTTCCGTTCCCTGTATGCTCTCTATGTTGGGTCATATGACCTCTGTTTGTAATAAATGTTATGATGGCTCTTCTGGGCCTTTATCTATATGAGTTGTTGAGTTATGTTGTGATGCCATGTTGTACAACACATACTTGCATGTTATGCGTACGTGTAATGTGTATTCCTATGTGTGGGATCCGACACCTAGTTGTTTACCCTTGGTAGCCTATCTTACACGGAAATGTCTCCTAGTGCTTCCACTGAGCCTTGGTAGCTTGCTACTGCTCCGGAACACTTAGGCTGGCCGGAACACTTAGGGGAAATGTCACGCGTTGTTCCTTTAAGTCCTTGTAGCTTCCTACGACTTGGGTTCATACGTTGATGACCGACACGTTCGTTGTTGGGTCATGTATGCCTGTCTCTGTAATTTAGTGCCACTTTTGGTTTATAACTAGTCATGTCGGCCCGGGTTCTCTGTCATATGGATGCTAGTGAAACTATCATATACGTGTGCCAAGATGCGCAAACGGTCCCGGGCCAGGCAAGGTGGCACCCATGGGGATACCGTGCGTGAGGCCGCAAAGTGATATGATGTGTTACAGGCTAGACCTGTGTGACTTAGGATCGGGGTCCCGACATAAAGGGATTACTGGACAAAGGATTTATATGGGCCAACTCCTCACCTTGGGGTTCGCCGGTTTTGTTTGCCAAAAAGAAGGATGGGACTATGAGGTTGTGTATAGACTACCGAGCGCTCAAAATGGTAACAATCAAGAACAAATATCCGATGCCACGGATAAATGATTTATTTGACCAGCTCGCGCAAGCCAAGGTTTTCTCAAAAGTTGATTTAAGGTCAGGATACCATCAATTAAAAGTATGAACAGAGGATATCCCGAAAACAGCATTCACCTCCAGATACAGACTTTATGAATTTACAGTAATGCCGTTTGGACTGACCAACACCCCCGCATATTTCGTCCACCTCATGAACAAAGTATTTATGAAATTAATGGACAAATTTGTGGTGGTATTTATTGATGATATCTTGGTATATTCAAAGACATCGGAAGAACATGTTGAACACCTCCGCATTGTACTGGGAGAATTAAGGAAACACCAACTCTACGCCAAATTCAGCAAATGTGAATTTTGGTTGAGGCAAGTGGGTTTCCTAGGACACGTATTGAAACAAGAGGGAGTTGCTGTGAACCCAGATAAAGTCAAGGCTGTACTTGGCTGGAAGTCACCAGCCAGTGTGACGGACATACGAAGTTTCCTCGGTGTGGCTGGATATTACAGAAGGTTTATTGAAAGATTTTCCACCATAGCCAAACCAATGACACAGTTACTCAAGAAGGATAAGAAATTTGTATGGACCGAAGCATGTGAGAAAAGCTTCCAGGAACTCAAAAAGAAGTTAACTACAGCCCCAGTATTGGTTGTACCAGACATACACAAGAGTTTTGAAGTATATTGCGACGCATCCCGAAAAGGCCTCAGATGCGTACTAATGCAAGAAGGCACAGTAGTCGCCTACGTTTCCCGGCAACTGCAGAAACATGAAAAAAATTATCCTACTCACGATTTGTAGTTGGCAGCAGTCATTCAAGCACTCAAGGAGTGGAGGCACTTTTTGCTTGGGAATCGCTGTGAAATATATACGGACCATAAGAGCCTCAGATATATTTTCACGCAACCAGAACTCAATTTACGACAACGACACTGGCTGGAACTGGTAAAAGATTATGACGTTGGTATCCACTATCACCCAGGAAAGGCAAACGTGGTAGCAGATGCTCTCAGCCGTAATCCCAGCCCGAACAACGGCAGCCTACAGAACCTGAGATCCGAATTTCAGCGAGAACTCACCAAACTCAACCTAATGATGGTCACTGAAGGCGAAGTGTCAAATCTGGAAATATGACCTACACTAATAGAACAAATAAAGAAGGCTCAGCATGGACACCCCAGCATCGAAGGTATAAAAAGAGAAGTAAGTCAGGGCAAGGCCTGAGAATTCACCATAGAAAGTGAAGGAATATTATGGTTCGGAGACAGACTTTGTGTACCAAATAGCAACGACCTTAAGCAGCAAATTCTAGCAGAAAGCCACACCGCTCCATACTCAATCCACCCTGGAGGGACAAAAATGTACAAGGACTTTCAGGAAAGATTTTGGTGGCACGGCATGAAGAGGGATATAGCCACATATATTGCATGTTGCGATTCATGTCAACGCATTAAAGCCGAGCACCAAAAACCCGGAGGACTCTTACAGCCAAACAAGATACCCGAGTGGAAACGGGACGATATTGGAATGGATTTTATTGTTGGACTACCACGGTCACAGCACGGTAATGATGCCATATGGGTCCTCACAGATAGACTGACCAAGGTAGCACACTTCATACCAGTCAAGACAACCCATGTTGGGGAACGTTGCATGGGAAACAAAAATTTTCCTACGCTCACCAAGATCAATCTAGGAGATGCATCTACGAGGGAAGAGTCGGATCCACATACCCTTGTAGATCGCTAAGCGGAAGCGTTACAAGAACGCGGATGAAGGAGTCGTACTCCCTGCGATTTAGATCGCGGTTGATTCCGATCTAAGCGCCGAACAACGGCGCCTCCGCGTTCAACACACGTGCAGCCCGATGACGTCTCCCACGCCTTGATCCAGCAAGGAGAGAGGGAGAGGTTGGGGAAGACTCCATCCAACAGCAGCACGACGGCGTGGTGGTGGTGGAGGAGCGCGGGACTCCAGCAGGGCTTCGCCAAGCGCTGCAAGAGACGAGGAGGGAGAGGGGTAGGGCTGCGCCAAGAGGGAGACTTTCTCGTGTGTCTAGCAGCCCCAAGACCTCACATATATATAGGGGGAAGGGGGGGCTGCGCCCCCTTTAGGGTTTCCCACCCCTAGGGGTGCGGCAGCCCCCAAAAACCCATCTAGGGTGCGGCCAAGGGGGGGG
>LR738710.1:86873140-86897133 GCA_902687465.1 Secale cereale | reverse complement strand
GGGGGGGGAGAGAGAGGGGGCGCCCTAGGGTGGGCCTTAAGGCCCATCTGGACCTAGGGTTTGCCCCCCTCCACTCTCCATGCGCCTAGGGACTTGGTGGGGGGCGCACCAGCCCCCTTGGGGCTGGTCCCCTCCCACACTTAGCCCACGCAGCCTTCTGGGGCTGGTGGCCCCACCTGGTGGACCCCCGGGACCCTCCCGGTGGTCCCGATACATTACCGATAGCGCCCGAAACTTTTCCGGTGACCAAAACGGGACTTCCTATATATGAATCTTTACCTCCGGACCATTCCGGAACTCCTCGTGACGTCCGGGATCTCATCCGAGACTCCGAACAACATTCGGTAACCGCGTACATACTTTCCCTATAACCCTAGCGTCATCGAACCTTAAGTGTGTAGACCCTGCGGGCTCGGGAACCATGTAGACATGACCGAGACAACTCTCCGGCCAATAACCAACAGCGGGATCTGGATACCCATGTTGGCTTCCACATGTTCCACGATGATCTCATCGGATGAACCGCGATGTCAAGGATTCTATCAATCCCGTATACGATTCCCTTTGTCTATCGGTATAGCACTTGCCCGAGATTTGATCGTCGGTATACCGATACCTTGCTCAATCTCGTTACCGGTAAGTCTCTTTACTCGTTCCGTAACACGTCATCCCGTGATCAACTCCTTGATCACATATTGTGCACATTATGATGATGTCCTATCGAGTGGGCCCAGAGATACCTCTCCGTCATACGGAGTGACAAATCCCAGTCTCGATTCGTGCCAACCCAACAGACACTTTCGGAGATACCTGTAGTGCACCTTTATAGCCACCCAGTTACGTTGTGACGTTTGGTACACCCAAAGCATTCCTACGGTATCCGGGAGTTGCACAATCTCATGGTCTAAGGAAAGTATACTTGACATATAGAAAAGCTTTAGCATACGAACTACACGATCTGTGCTAGGCTTAGGATTGGGTCTTGTCCATCACATCATTCTCCTAATGATGTGATCCCGTTATCAACGACCTCCAATGTCCATGGTTACGAAACCGTAACCATCTATTGATCAACGAGCTAGTCGTCTAGAGGCTCACTAGGGACATGGTGTTTGTCTATGTATCCACACATGTATCTGAGTTTCCCATCAATACAATTCTAGCATGGATAATAAACGATTATCATGAACAAGGAAATATAATAATAACCAATTTATTATTGCCTCTAGGGCATATTTCCAACAGTCTCCCACTTGCACTAGAGTCAATAATCTAGTTCACATCGCCATGTGATTAACACTCATAGGTCACATCGCTATGTGACTAACATCCAAAGAGTTCACTAGAGTCAGTAATCTAGTTCACATCAATATGTGATTAACACTCAATGAGTTCTGGGTTTGATCATGTTATGCTTGTGAGAGAGGTTGTAGTCAACGGGTCTGCAACATTCAGATCCCTATGTACTTCACAAAACTTTATGTCATATCGTAGATGCTGCTACCACGTTCCACTTGGAGCTATTCCAAACTGTTGCTCTATTATACGTATCCGGTATCTCCACTTAGAGTTATCCGGATAGGTGTTAAGCTTGCATCGACGGAACTGTTTACGTCGAACTCTTTATCACCTCCATAACCGAGAAACATTTCCTTATTCCTCTAAGGATAATTTTGACCACTATCTAGTGATCCACTCCTGGATCACCTTTGTACCCTCTTGCCAGACATGTGGCAAGGCACACATCAGGTGCGGTACTTTGCATGGCATACCGTATAGAGCCTATGACAAAAGCATAGGGGACGACCTTCGTCCTTCCTCTTCCTTCTGCCGTGGTCAAGTTTTGAGTCTTACTCAACTTCACACCTTACAACTCAGGTAAGAACTCCTTCTTTGACTGATCTATTTTGAACTCCTTCAAAATCATGTCAAAGGTGTGTGTTCTTTTGAAAGTATCATCAGGCGTCTTGATCTATCTGTATAGATCTTGATGCCCAATATGTAAGCAGCTTTATCCAGGTCTTCCTTTGAAAAACTCCTTTCAAACAACCCTTTATGCTTTCCAGAAATTCTACATCATTTCGGATCAACAATATGTCATTCACATATACTTATCAGAAATGTTGTGATGCTCCCACTCACTTTATTGTAAATACAAGTTTCTAACAAACTTAGTATAAACCCAAAAACTTTGATTACTCCATCAAAGCATATATTCCGACACCGAGATGCTTGCTCCAGTCCATGGAAGGATCGCTGGAGCTAGCATACCTTTTAGCATCCTTAGGATTGACAAAACCTTTCTGATTGTATCACATACAACCTTTCCTTACGAAAACTGGTAAGGAATCTGGTTTTGTCATCCATCTGCCAGATTTCATAAATGCAGCTAATGCTAACATGATTCCGACGGACTTAAGCATCGCTACGGGTGAGAAAATCTCATCGTAGTCAACTCCTTGAACTTGTGGAAAACTCTTCGCCACAAGTCGAGCTTCATAGACAGTGACATTACCGTCCACGTCCGTCTTAGTCTTAAAGATCCATTTGTCTCAATGGCTTGCCGAACATAGGGCAAGTCCACCAAAGTCCATACCTTGTTTCGATACATGGATCCTATCTCGGATTTCTTGGCTTCTAACCATTTGTCGGAATATGGGCCCACCATCGCTTCTCCATAGTTCGTAGGTTCATCGTTGTCCAACAACATGACCTCTAAGACAGGATCACCGTACCACTCAAGAGTAGTACATATCCTTGTCGACCTACGAGGTTCGATAGCAACTTGATTTGGAGCTTCATGATCACTATCATTAGTTTCCTCTTCAATGTCGTAGGTTCCACAGAAACATCTTTCTGTGTTGCACTACTCTCCGGTTGAAGTGAGGGTTCAACGACCTCATCAAGTTCTATCTTCCTCCCACTCAATTCTTTCGAGAGAAACTCCTTCTCGAGAAAGGACCCGTTCTTAGGGACAAACATTTTTGCCCTTGGATCTGAGATAGGAGGTATACCCAACTGTTACCTTTGGGTATCCTATGAAGATGTATTTGTCCGCTTTGGGTTCGAGCTTTTCCCGGCTAAAGCCATAAGCATCGCAGCCCCAAACATTGAGAAACGACAACTACGGTTTCTTGCCAAACCATACGACGTCGTCTCAACGGACTTAGATGGTGCCCTATCTAAAGTGAATGCAGCTGTCTCTAACGCATAACCTCAAAATAATAACGGTAGATCATAGATCGCACCATATCTCATAAGGTTCGATTACGATGTCCGGACACACCATTACGCTGTGGTGTTCCAGGGGCTTCAACTGCGAAACAATTCCACAATGTCTTAAAGTGATTGCCAAACTCATAATTCAGATAATATCCCCTTGATCAGATCGTAGGAACATGATCTTCTTGTTATGATGATTCTTAATCTTCACTCTGAAATTTTTGAACCCTTCAAACGTTTCAGACTTTTGCTTCATTAAGTAAATATACCATATCTACTCAAATCATCAGTGAAGATGAGAAAATAACGATATCCACCACACACCTTAATTCTCATTGGATCACATACATCAGCATGTATGATTTCCAACAAGTCACTTGCCCGTTTCATTGTACCTGAAAACGGGATCTCAGTCATCCTGCCCATGAGGCATGGCTCGCATGTGTCAAGCGATTCAAAATCAAGTGACTCAAAACATCCATCAGCATGGAGTTTCTTCATGCATTCTATGCCAAAATGACCTAAGCGGCAGTGCCACAAGAAAGTGGTTTTATCATCATTAACTCTACATCTTTTGGCATTAATATTATCATCATGTGTATTACTATGATCGAGATTCAACAAACCATTGGGTGCATGACCATAAAGGTATTATTCATGTAAACAGAATAACCATTATTCTTTGACTTAAATGAATAACCGTATTGCAATGAACATGATCTAATCATATTCATGCTCAACGTAGACACCCGATAACATTTATCTAGGTTCAACACTAATCTCGAAAATAGAGGGAGTGTGCGATGGTGATCTTATCAACCTTGGAAACACTTCCAACACACATCGTCACCTCGCCCTTAGCTAGTCTCCGTTCAGTCCGCAGCTTTTGCTTCAAGTCACTAATAATAGCAACTGAACCGGTATCCAATACCCAGGTGCTACAAGGAGTACTACTAAGGTACACATCAATAACACGTATATCAAATATACTTTGTTGAAGTTGCCAGCTATCATATCTACCATGTATTTGGGGTGGTTCCGCTACCATGTGACCGTTCCCCTTACAATCGAAGCACTTAGTCTCCAGGTTTGGGTTCAACCATGGGTTCCTTCATCAGAGCGACAACAGGTTTGCCATTCATGAAGTTTCCCTTCTAGCCCTTACCCCTTTTGAAACCAGTGGTCTTGCTAAACCATCAACACTTGATGCTCCTTCTTGATTTCTACTTTTGCGGTACTAAGAACTGCTAATAGCTCCGGGATCATCTCTATCCTTTGCATGTCATAGTTCATCACGAAGTTCTAGTAGCTTGGTGATAGTGTCTAGAGAATTCTGTCAACCACTATCTCACCTGGAAGATTAACTCCCACTTGGTTCAAGTGATTTTAGCACCCAGACATTCTGAGCACATGCTCACTAGTTGAGCTATTCTCCTCCATCTTTTTGGCAAATGAACTTGTCAGAGGTCTCATACCTCTCAACACGGGCATGAGCCTGAAATCCCAATTTCAGCTCTTAGAACATCTCATATGTTCCATGGCGTTCATAACGTCATTGGAATCCCGATTCTAAGCCGTAAAGTATGGTGCACTAAACTATCAAGTAGTCATCAGGACGTGTCTCTCAGGTGTTCACAACATCCACAGACAACGTTGTAGGGGTTTGCACATCGAGCGGTGCATCAAAGACGTAAGCTTTCTGTGCAGCAGTGAGGACACTCCTCGGACTACGGACCCAGTCCGCATTATCGCTTACATTATCTTTCAACTTAGTCTTCCTCTAGGATCGTATTAAACAGGGAGCTACAACGCAGTTATTGGTCTACTACATAATTTGCGAAGACAACTTAGACTATTGTTCATGACAAGTGAGTTTTAACTAATCAAATTACTTATAACTCCCACTCAAATTGACATCCCTCTGGTCATCCGAGCGTGACATGATCCAAATCCACCAACCCAAGTCCGATCATCACGTGAGATGAGGTGGTGTCAATGGTGAACATCTTCATGTTGATCATATCTACTATATGACTCATGCTCGACCTTTCGGTCTTCCGTGTTCCGAGGCCATGTCTGTACATGCTAGGCCCGTCAAGTCTAACCCGAGTGTTCTGCATGTGCAAAACTGGCTTGCACCCGTTGTATGCGAACGTAGAGTCTATCACACCCGATCATCACGTGGTGCCTTCGAAACGACGAACCTTCGCAACGGCGCACACTCGGGGGGAACACAATTTTATCTTG
This sequence comes from Secale cereale, assembly GCA_902687465.1. Classification (NCBI taxonomy): domain Eukaryota; kingdom Viridiplantae; phylum Streptophyta; class Magnoliopsida; order Poales; family Poaceae; genus Secale; species Secale cereale. The sequence goes on along the minus strand of LR738710.1, from coordinate 86,891,664 downwards.
AAATTTTAGTGAGGGATCATCTTATAATGCTACCGTCGTCACAAGCAAAATAAGATGCATAAAAGGATTAACATCACATGCGAATCATAAGTGACATGATATGGCCATCAACTCGTGCTTTTGATCTCCATCTCCAAAGCACCGGCATGATCTCCATCGTCACCGGCGTAACACCATGATCCCCATCATCATGATCTCCATCATCGTGTCGCCATCGGGGTTGTCGCGCGCCCACCATGCTCTTACTACTATTGCTACCGTTTAGCGATAAAGTAAAGCATTACATAGCGCTTAATGATTGACACGCAGGTCATACAAAAATTAAAGACAACCCTATGGCTCCTGCCGGTTGCCGTATACATCGACATGCAAGTCGATATTAACTATTACAACATGATCATCTCATACATCAAATATATCTCATCATGTCTTTGGCCATATCATATCACATACATACCCTGCAAAAACAAGTTAGACGTCCTCTAATTTGTTGTTGCATGTTTTACGTGGCTGCTATGGGTGTCTAGCAAGAACGCTTCTTACCTACGCAAAGCCACAACGGTGATATTTAAGTTGCTATTTAACCTTCTACAAGGACCGCCTTCGTCGAATCCGATTCAACTAAGATAGGAGAGACAGACACCCGCCAGCCATCTTATGCAACAAAAGTCGCATGTCTGTCGATGGAACCAGTCTCATGTACGTGGACATGTAAAGTTGGTCCGGGCCGCTTCATCCCATAATGCCGCTGAATCAAGAAAGACCAAAGAGGGAAGCAATCTAAATATCAACGCCCACAAACCCCTTTGTGTTCTACTCGTGAAAACATCTACGCAAGATCCTAGCTCTGATACCACTGTTGGGGAACGTTGCATGGGAAACAAAAATTTTCCTACGCTCACCAAGATCAATCTAGGAGATGCATCTACGAGGGAAGAGTCGGATCCACATACCCTTGTAGATCGCTAAGCGGAAGCGTTACAAGAACGCGGATGAAGGAGTCGTACTCGCTGCGATTCAGATCGCGGTTGATTCCGATCTAAGCGCCGAACCACGGCGCCTCCGCGTTCAACACACGTGCAGCCCGATGACGTCTCCCACGCCTTGATCCAGCAAGGAGAGAGGGAGAGGTTGGGGAAGACTCCATCCAACAGCAGCACGACGGCGTGGTGGTGGTGGAGGAGCGCGGGACTCCAGCAGGGCTTCGCCAAGCGCTGCAAGAGACGAGGAGGGAGAGGGGTAGGGCTGCGCCAAGAGGGAGACTTTCTCGTGTGTCTAGCAGCCCCAAGACCTCACATATATATAGGGGGAAGGGGGGGCTGCGCCCCCTTTAGGGTTTCCCACCCCAAGGGGTGCGGCAGCCCCCAAAAACCCATCTAGGGTGCGGCCAAGGGGGGGGAGAGAGAGGGGGCGCCCTAGGGTGGGCCTTAAGGCACATCTGGACCTAGGGTTTGCCCCCCTCCACTCTCCATGCGCCTAGGGACTTGGTGGGGGGGCGCACCAGCCCCCTTGGGGCTGGTCCCCTCCCACACTTAGCCCACGCAGCCTTCTGGGGCTGGTGGCCCCACCTGGTGGACCCCCGGGACCCTCCCGGTGGTCCCGGTACATTACCGATAGCGCCCGAAACTTTTCCGATGACCAAAACGGGACTTCCCATATATGAATCTTTACCTCTGGACCATTCCGGAACTCCTCGTGACGTCCGGGATCTCATCCGGGACTCCGAACAACATTCGGTAACCGCGTACATACTTTCCCTATAACCCTAGCGTCATCGAACCTTAAGTGTGTAGACCCTGCGGGCTCGGGAACCATGTAGACATGACCGAGACAACTCTCCGGCCAATAACCAACAGCGGGATCTGGATACCCATGTTGGCTCCCACATGTTCCACGATGATCTCATCGGATGAACCGCGATGTCAAGGATTCAATCAATCCCGTATACGATTCCCTTTGTCTATCGGTATAGCACTTGCCCGAGATTCGATCGTCGGTATACCGATACCTTGCTCAATCTCGTTACCGGCAAGTCTCTTTACTCGTTCCGTAACACATCATCCCGTGATCAACTCCTTGATCACATATTGTGCACATTATGATGATGTCCTACCGAGTGGGCCCAGAGATACCTCTCCGTCATACGGAGTGACAAATCCCAGTCTCGATTCGTGCCAACCCAACAGACACTTTCGGAGATACCTGTAGTGCACCTTTATAGCCACCCAGTTACGTTGTGACGTTTGGTACACCCAAAGCATTCCTACGGTATCCGGGAGTTGCACAATCTCATGGTCTAAGGAAAGTATACTTGACATATCGAAAAGCTTTAGCATACGAACTACACGATCTGTGCTAGGCTTAGGATTGGGTCTTGTCCATCACATCATTCTCCTAATGATGTGATCCCGTTATCAACGACATCCAATGTCCATGGTTAGGAAACCGTAACCATCTATTGATCAACGAGCTAGTCGTCTAGAGGCTCACTAGGGACATGGTGTTTGTCTATGTATCCACACATGTATCTGAGTTTCCCATCAATACAATTCTAGCATGGATAATAAACGATTATCATGAACAAGGAAATATAATAATAACCAATTTATTATTGCCTCTAGGGCATATTTCCAACAACCCACACCACCCAAAAGCTTGCCAAGCTTTACCTCGCCCGTATAGTATGCCTACATGGGGTCCCAAAGACTATAATATCCGACAGAGGCACTCAGTTCGTCTCCAAATTTTGGGACCAGTTGCAACAAGCCCTCGGAACGCAACTAACGTTCAGTACAGCTTATCACCCCCAACTGCAGGACAAACGGAACGAGTAAATCAAATACTTGAAGACATGCTAAGGGCATGTGTCTTCACATATGGGACCAGTTGGGAGGCAAGCTTACCATATGTCGAGTTTGCATACAACAATAGTTACCAAGCCAGCCTGCAGATGGCACCGTTCGAAGCCTTGTACGGACGAATATGTCGTACTCCATTAAACTGGTCGGAAATAGGGGACAGTCGTATATTCGGCCTAGATATGTTGAAAGAAGCTGAGGAAAGATTAAAAATAATACGGGATCGACTCAAAACAGCCCAAAGCCGACAGAACAGCTATTACGATCAAAAGCATCAGGAAATAAGTTTTGAGCCCGGTGAAGACGTATACCAATGTGTATCACCTATGAGAGGGCTGCAACGATTCAAGGTCAAAGGGAAACTAGCACCCCAATTCATCGGACCCTTTTGTATAGTTGCACGGAGGGGCACAGTGGCTTACCAGCTGGACCTTCCCAAGGAACTGTGAGACGTCCACGACGTGTTCCACGTCTCGCAACTACGGAAGTGTGTAAGCAACCCAGAGAAGCATGTGTCACATGAAAGTCTTGATGTGCAACCAGATCTCACCTACCGGGAACACCCAGTAAAATTTTTGGAGGAGTCTGAAAGGAGAACCCGTCAGAAGACTATTAAATTTCTCAAGGTTCGGTGGAGTAATCACACAGAGGATGAGGCAACATGGGAAAGGGAAGAATTCCTTTGGACAGAACACCCACACCTATTTGAGGATCAACTGAAATCTCGGGGACGAGATTTTTCCTAAGGGGGTAGGTGTTGTAACACTCCAAATTTTTGGGTTTGGTTTTTCTTCCAAAACTTTTGGTCTTTTGGAAGGGGGTTGTTTGATCTTCTCTTAAGACCCTTCTAAAATCTCTTCTGGCCAAAGTTTGTGTGTATTTCTCAAGCTTAGTTTTGGTCTTGAAAGATTCTTCTTGTGTTAGCTCAACACAAGTTATTTTCTTAGAGATTTGTTTGATTCTTTTCCTTCTTGATTTAAACTCCTCAGGTTTAACCTTGGGCTTATCTTCCTCTCCAACCTTCATCTTGCCATGACCCCATCAAAAATATTTCTCTCCAAGACCCCCCCTACACCTTAGGACAAGTCTCACATCAATTCCAGCGAGTTTCAACCTTATTGGAATTTTTCTCTATTTATTTTACTCCAAAATCTATTTCTGTCATTTATAGTGGACCTTGGTGATTTACAAAGGAACCACCATATCCATCTTGTTATTTGTTTCCAAACTAACTTCCCTAGATATTCCTTAGTACCCACAACCTAAATCCATCTTGTTTCACTGGTCCACAGTTCAAAATTTTCAAATTTCACTTGCTGCAAGTTTGGACCAGATTTGCAAAATTTGGTGAAATTCATATTTATCTTCTTCCAAAAATTCTGTGAAAATTCAAGCAGCCTCTAGATGCATCAAGAGGCCACTCCACCAAATATCAGCCCGAGAAACATTTCCAACATGCCAGAATCATTTCATCGAACACCTGGCTTACACTATGTTGTCAGTTTCAGAAACTACTAACTGAAGATTCACTGTCGACAGTGCAGTTCGTCAGAGCCGCAGCGTCAATCTCACCAGTGCCCGCCTTGGATCGATGCTCACTGCACCTCCTACTTATCCAGCACGCCGCACGCTCGCTCGGCGGCTTCCGGGCGTCGGTGGCGCCCTGGCCCGACCTCGCCGGCGACTTCCACGGCAATATAACCTCCCGTGGCGGCCGACAGGGACGATCCTGCAGCTCGACGCCGTTTGGCGCCGCCCAAGTCACCCCATAGCTCCGCGTGGCCTTCTCCACTGCCAGCGCACGCCTGCAGCACCGTCGCCGTGGCCTGGCGCGCACAGAGCGCGTTCTCTGCCGCCGACGTGCCGCACGGCCGTTCCGTCGAGGGCAGCCCGTAATCACCCCTCCCCTGCTTTGTTAGGCACGGGAATGGAACCAGTGCACCTCCTAGTCGATGCTCAAGCCCCTAAACCCGCCGTCCAGCCACTGCATCGCCGTAATCGCTCGCCGGACTTATCCCGTTCACGGCAACCGCCTCGGGCCGGCTATATAAAGCGCCCCCAAGCTCATTCTCGAGCACGCACACCTCCACCATCTCCCTAGACCACGCTGATACGTCTCAAACGTATCTACTTTTCCAAACACTTTTGATATTGTTTTGACCTCATTCTTGCATGATTTGGACTAAACTAACCCGGACTGACTCTGTTTTCAGCAGAGCTGCCTGTAAGGTTTATTTGTGTGTAGGAAAACGGATTTTTAAGTATCTCAGAAAAATCCATGAAAAATCAGAGAAAATCCACGCACCCGAAGGAACCAAATACCAGAAGTGGGGCCAGAGGGGGGCCAGGGGGTGCCCAGGCGCCCTGTGGGCGCCCCCCTCCCCCCCTGGGCCGCGCCGGGGGGCGCTTGGGTGGGGCCCACACCCCCTGGTGCCCTAGTTTAGCCCGTATTTTTCCTCCCGACGCAGAAACCCCAGATCAGATGTCCTTTCGTAGTTTTTTGTCGCGGAGCCGCCGCCACCCTCTGTTCTTCTTCGGGAGGGCTAATCTGGAGGCTGAATTGGCCTCCGGAGAGGGGAGATCGTCGCCATCGTCATCATCATCACCACTCCATCATCCCTCCATGACTTCCCCCTTCATGTGTGAGTAATTCCCCTGCTGTAGGCGAAGGGGATGGTAGGGATTGGATGAGTTAGATCATGTAATAGTTCGTCAGATTGTTGGGGGCATGTTGCCTATCATCTACTATGGTGTTTATTATCTTTGCTACAACTTGTTATTCTTAATGCTTGACACTTAGGGCCCGAGTGCCATGATTTCAGATCTGAACCATATGTGTTTGCATGAATATATTTGTGTTCTTGATCCTATCTATGAGTTGTATGCACCTGTTACGGTTCGGAACCGGCGATCCCAAAAGTGACAGCTTGGGACACCAAAGGGGATGGTCCGTAGTTTGAGGATTACATGTATCCATTGAGTTCATTGCTTTGTTCCGGTGCTCTTTGACAGGAGCACCTTAATATCCATTAGTTCCTTTTGGCCCCATTCGTAGCGGGATGGTAGGACAAAAGTTGCAAGCACGTACAACTACCTACGGGATACATGCCTAATGTTTGATATTTGCCTAGATGATCATTACTTTTCCGTGTGCCGTGCCCCAAGTTAGAATCTATCTCATCCATGCAGCGCCAACCATCCATCTCCCTAGCCTACAGTATTTTAAACCTTGCTTGTTACTAGTCGCTACTATTGCTATTTACTTTGCTATCTACTGTTACTATTTACTTTTACTATTACTATCATCACTATCATATCACTGTTACCACTGATCTTTTGTTGCAAGTAAGTATATTTCAGGTGCGGTTGAATTGACAACTCAACTGTTAAAGCTTATAAATACTCTTTGGCTCCCCGTGTGTCGAATCAATAAATTGGGTTATTCTAACCCGCGAAGACTATCTCGATCCCTTACGGTTGAGGGTTATCAAGTACCGTTTTCTGGCGCCGTTGCCGGGGAGCATAGCAATATTTACAAGTCTACTTGATGTATTCTGCCTGCTGCACTTTATTCACTATGGGTAAGAAAGGAGACCCCAAGGTTCCGATCTTACTATCCAATACAAGAAGAGGTACTGCTCTGAGCACTAGTGCTACGCTTGATTCACCTTCTGTTATGAGTAAGTTTGCCTCACCACCACCACATGATGCTCCTACTGAATCTGTTACTATGTCTGATACTCTTGATGATGCTTCTACTACTTTTGATGATGATATTAGTTCGCTTGGTTATGCTCTTGAGAAACAAATTGCTGTTGTTGCTGAAAAATATGGAATTGAACTTCCTGTTACTCGCTACCCTATTGGTGAAACTTATGATTATCCTGATTTGAGTAAACTCAAGGAGAGTCTCCTTGATGATGATTACTATATGCTTGATGAAGATCTATGCAGGGAACTGACAGAGTTTGCTGGCTCTGACCCTGAAGTTATTAAGAAAATATTTGAAAAATACTCTTTGAAAAACAAAACCGTTCCTAATCCTGAGTTTGCTACATCTCCTATATGCATTGATGATCCTGATTTTGATTTCTCTGTTGATCTTTCACTTATACCTATGGTTGAAGCTGACCCCTTTTATGGCAGAGAAAATGATGATGCTATTGCACACCTGACTAAACTCGGTGAGTTAGGTAACCTGTTTACCATAGATGAAAAGATACGCTACTTTTATGTGACCAAGCTTCTTCCTTTCTCATTGAAGGAAGGTGCCAAAGCATGGTATGATTCACTTCCATGCGGTTCCATTAAGAGTCCTCAGGACTTAGCTCACTCTTTTGTTGATAAGTACTTTCCTGCTCACATGCAACATGCTGCTTTACAAAGAATTTATAACTTTAAACTGTTGCAGGATGAGTCCCTCCCTAAAGCTTGGGGGAGGTACTGCGGTCTGATTCGGGCTAGACCAGGACATGAAATTCCTAAGAATGAAGTAATCAATATATTCTATGCTGGTCTAACTGATGAATCCAGGTCCTATTTGGACAGTTGTGCTGGTTGTGTTTTCAGGAAAAGAACACCGGACGATGCGGAAGATTTAATGGGCAGGATTGCCAAAAACCATGAAGATTGGTCCGTCCCTGAACCACCTCCACCAACAAAGAAGAGGGGCATGTTTGTTCTAAGCCCTGAGGATATGCGAGAAGCAAAGAAGTCTATTAAAGAGAAAGGTATTAAAGCTGAAGACGTGAAGAATCTACCCCCTATTGAGAAGCTGCGTGAGCCTACCACTCACCCTCCTATGGTAGAGGTACACTCTCTTTTAGATTTCAACGCAAGTGACATCCCTCATGGTAAGCCTCCTGATCAATGTTTAGATGAGTTTGATAATTTTATTATGAAACAGAATCATTTTAATGAGAGGATAGAAAGTCAGTTGCATGATAATTCCCTTGCTATCAAAAAGTTTCTTGGTGTTTTAGATAGAACAGTTAATGATGTTCAATGTCTTGTGAAGCATTTTCATATGGTTCAAACTCAGCTTGATCAAATTTCTAATGTGCAAAGAGATTTGCTTGCTAACAATGCCAAACAAGATAAATTGCAGGCTTTTGGGATTAAGACCCGAGGAGGAACTAGTACTCAAGATCCTCTTTATCAAGAGGGACATCCGAAGAGAATCGAGCAAGATTCTCAAATGCAGGAAGAAGAAATTGTCGTCTCTCCAAATAAGAAGAAGAAACATAAAGAGACAGACAATTCTAATGATCCTATTGCAGATGAAGAGCCAGCTATTGATCCCAACAGTGTATCTATTTCCGATGCTGAGACTGAAGACGGTGCTGAACCTGAAGGTAATGATAATGAGAAGAACGATCCGCCTGAAGTTCGAGAAGAAGAAGCACCTGACAAACGTAAGAGGTACACTAAAGAAGACTTCATCGCAAGAAAACATGGGAAGGAGAAAGAACCATGGGTATAGAAACCCATGCCCTTTCCAGGTAAGTCCATCAAATCTAAAGAAGAAGAGCATTATAATAAGTTTTGTGAATGGATTAGACCTCTTTTTCTTCAAATTCCTTTGACTGATGCTATTAAGTTACTTCCTTATTCAAAATATATGAAAGATATTGTCACTAACAAAAGAAAAGTTCCTAATGATGCAATATCTACTATGCTTGCTAACTATTCTTTCAGTGGAAAGATTCCTGAGAAGCTCGGTGATCCAGGTATACCCACCATTCCTTGCTCCATAAAGAATAATTATGTCAAAACTGCTTTATGTGATCTTGGAGCGGAGTGAGTGTTATGCCTCTCTCTCTTTACGAGAGGCTTTGTTTAGAGAAACTAATTCCTACAGATATCTCCCTTCAGATGGCTGACAAGTCAACTGCTGTTCCGATAGGTATTTGTGAGGATGTTCCAGTTGAAGTTGCTAATTGTTTAATTCTTACTGATTTTGTTGTGCTTGACATGCCCGAGGATGGGAGCATGTCCATTATTCTTGGTAGACCTTTCCTTAACACCGCAGGTGCTATTATTGATTGCAACAAAGGGAAGGTTACCTTTCATGTGAATGATAAAGAACACACGGTATATTTTCCGAAGAAGACCGACAGGAGGCATGCCCTCAACTCTATAGAGAATATCGAGACCGTGAAAATTGGAGAATGCGACTGTCCACTACATGTGCCTCACAAATACAAAACTATCATGGTAGGGACAATGTCCATCAAGGTAAAAGTTCAGTGATTACTTCGTAGGAGGTGAGACTTTTTGCTCTATATATCGCTTGTTCGTTGGTAAGACTTGATCAACCTTACTAGTGAACGTGTTTTATATGGATAAAAAGTTGAGCTTGCTATGTTTTCATTTGTTTTTAGTGTTGTCCTACTTGCTGTACCAAGTATCTATGTTTTTGAAGCTTCACAATACTACTAACTGCTTCAAGTTTTCAGAGAGTTTCGCAGCTTTTTGAACTTCGAAAAAATTTCAACAGTGAAGTTTTCAGAAAAATTCCAGAAAAATTATATTAAAAATTTCCACAACGGGAGAGACCCGGAAAGTCCTGGGGCCAGCCAGGGGTTCCACCAGTGGCCCAGGCGGCCAACTGGCGCGGCCCAGCCCCTAGCCGCGCCCACAGGGCGCCTGGGGCCCATGGGACCCCCCTCCAGGTACTTCTTCTTCCCTCCTCTCTCTCTTTTTCCAGAAACCCGAGTTCTGGTCTTGTTCTTGCTGTTCTTGCTGTTCTTGGAGGCGATTCTTCGATCTCTCTCTACAGCCCATCATTTGAGCTGAAATTTTGAGCAAATACTCCCTGGTATGTGACTCCTCCACCCCTCCAATTAGATTTTTGATTGGTGGCCTCATTTGTGAGTATTTAGTAGTTCTTGGTGCTATAGAGATGAGCTTGCATGCATGTGTAGAAGGTTATTTTCCAAGTTTTGATGCAAGTTTATGCCTTGGGCAAGTGAGTTGAGTAGTTTGCCTTAGCTCACTTTGTTTTAATCCTCATTTTTGTAAATTGTAAAAAAAATCAGAAATGAGTTTGTTAGGAAGGGCAAAAGGATGGCTTGAGAAGAGGAGGCCCGCACACTCCGATCGAGTCACTAGAGCCGCAGCTTCACCATCGACTGCCAGGGTGAGCTATAATGAGGATCATGTGCCCCTGGAGTTGTTGGAAGACACAAGTCCAACACGTGCGATGACATTTCCATATGATGAATTTATGGAAGCTACGGGAATCAAGGATGAGTTTTATAATCTTGTGCTAATGCAGGTTTGACACGGCTCGTCACAAGCCGTGTTACTCAGTATCAAAAACTCACCTCCAGTTTCATTAACAGTTTTAGATATAATCCTGATTCAGGTGCTATTGAGTTTAAAATTTATAATGATCTTATCACCATGACTCTGGGAAATTTTTGTGAAGTAATAGGTGTGCCAAACGTTGGGAGGACGGCAAGGATGGCCACTCAGCCCTCCGAGCTGAAAACCGTCATCAACTCTCTCTGCAGCATGGGTACGAGGGATATTCATTGGTCGAAGATCTCCAGCATCTTGTTTCCTCACCTCATGTATTTTGCATATTATATTGCTAGAGGGGTGTTAGCTCGTGACAACACGAGCAGCATTTCTGCTCCGGATATCGCTATCCTGGCAGCAGCCCTCTCAGGGAGGTCTGATTATAATCTGGGTACCTTAATTGCTCGACGCCTTGCTATGAACGGTAACAAGGGGGACTTATATGGTGGCATTTATGCCACACTTATCTTAGAGCATCTTGGAGGCACCCCACACCCTGATGACACTCCTTTTACTTATTTAAGCTTTGATCTTGCTGCTATGAAAAGGCACAAGTTTGTTACCATGGGTTCTGAGCTTGATAACCTTGTTTATATCTTGCGTTTCGGAACTACCGCGGAACGCGAGATCCGTCTACCTGCACCTCTTTTGTTTGATTTTTCTCGCAGGAACGGATGGTCCTTTGATGTTGTCCAGTTCGATGAGTTCATGGTCCAGCATCAGTTCCATAACCCCATGGAGGGGGTTGTGCCCGACGAGGAGAGGCACGGTGAGATACCACATTTTCAGGAAGAGACCGCCACCGAGTTTAGTGAAGGGTCTTCCTCTGTTTGGCGCTCGGAACCTTCCTCGTGGGAGACTCCGAGGAGTTCGGTGTACGCGCCATCATCCTTCTACGACCCTTGGTCTCACCACCATACCCCTGGAGCAGGAGGCTCCTGGGGGCAGTAGCTGCTAACCAACTTAGGCCAAAAGCCTAAGCTTGGGGGAGTACGTGCCCTTCTCACTTTTCCATTGTATTATCCGTTTTATTCGCTTTGATCTTTTCAAAGTTTTTGCCCGTTCTTCTTTACTTCTCTCTTTGCAAAAACAACAAAAAGATTTTCTCTTTCTTTTGCTTTTATTCAACCTTTGAAAAAACCAAACGGATTTTTGCTTTTTTCTCTTTAGTTTGCTTTGTTTTCAGAGATCAGCTCGAGTCCGTGATGGCATCTGATTATATTTCCTACGTCCGATCGTGCGAGTGACAAGCAGTAATGACGAAGATCGACTGAAAGGAAGCAATAGGGAAGACCGGTATGAACTCTTATTGTTTCTACTTTTGTACATATGCATGTACTTATGATCTAGAGACCAGCTTGTAGCGACATAGTGTTATGTTTACAATGCTCTTCCAGTGGTTCATGCTTTCCTTGTGGCTAGTCTCGAATAACTAGAGTATATAATGTGTTATTGAAATGATCTACATGCATCGCACTGTTCATAGTCTGGTATACTAAGGTGGTATTTCCCTTTAGAGAATTTTTGGATTGACTTGGCACATGCTTACACATGTTTAAGACTAAAAAGTCTACTTTGCCTTGATGATCTTTGAGTTTTAGAATAGTTATATCACTTTCATGCCTGATTCAATGTTGCTTTGTCGCTCTGCATGATTATGACCGTTATTGCTCTCTAGTTGGTCGCTTCCCAGTCTTTTGCTAAACCTCCACCCGTACTAAGCGGAATGACTGCTTGTGCATCCAAACCCTTTAAAACCCGTTATGCCATATGAGTCCACTATACCTTCCTATACATGGTATTTAACTGCCATTCCTAACGAAGACTTTCATGTACTATCTTGAAATTATTCAAAAGCAATTCTCTTTTTGTGCCTATGTTTTAGCTCATGAGGAAGTAGTAGTTAATTCATAATCTTTTTAAGTTGGACAAGTTTCACCCCTGGATTGCATGTATAATGTGCAAACCCCTAATATGAAAAGGAACTGGCATTGAGTGCGCCCGGCTCGAAAAGATAATATAACAAACAAATCCTCCTTCACGCTTTGTTCATGAGAAATCAGAAAACTTTGGCAGTGATAAACAAAGGAGATTAAGAGGATGTGATCGTCCTCATGCGGGAGCCGTTCCTCGAGACTTTTCTAGCTTAAAAAGTGATTGAGTTATCTGCTAGCATTCGTTGACGAAATATGCACCTCTCAAAAACATATTTACCTCTGTTTTAAAACCAAGAGCTCTGGTACATGCTTAGTTTTTGTTTCCGATCACGGGTTTTCAACTTTGCCAATAAAAGCCACGGTTCGAGAGTCTCATCTTCTTTCTTCAAAGCACTGACTAGGAGAGCATAATTGTCATTCTGAGTGTAATGTGCATTGTCCCAAAGTATTACATTGTCTTCTGCATACTTGTGATATGATTTATTCTAAAATTCTTAGCTCTAGTCTCCTTTAAAACTCTGGAGGAGTCTCTGCATTTATGTTTTGCTTCACTCATGGAGGCTAGCGAGATACCACCTTAATATGCTCAAGCTATGTGCAATGTGATCTTGTCTTGATTCTCAGTAATATATTATTTACTCTTAATTATTTGTGACTGGTCACTTGAAAGAAGGATTGCTCCTTGCATTGTTCTCATAAGTACTGTTTTAATACTTGCTGAACTCTTTTCGTAGTACATGCTTATATACATATAATGAAGCAAGAGAGTTTGTCAAAGTTTTCTTTGTCGCGTCCAGTTCGTTGAACTGAATTGCTTGAGGACAAGCAATATGCTAAGCTTGGGGGAGTTGATACGTCTCAAACGTATCTACTTTTCCAAACACTTTTGATATTGTTTTGACCTCATTCTTGCATGATTTGGACTAAACTAACCCGGACTGACGCTGTTTTCAGCAGAGCTGCCTGTATGGTTTATTTGTGTGCAGGAAAACGGATTTTTAAGTATCTCAGAAAAATCCATGAAAAATCAGAGAAAATCCACGCACCCGAAGGAACCAAATACCAGAAGTGGGGCCAGGGGGTGCCCAGGCGCCCTGTGGGCGCGCCCCCCTGGGCCGCGCCGGGGGGGCGCCCGGGTGGGGCCAACACCCCCTGGTGCCCTACTTTAGCCCGTATTTTTCCTCCCGACGCAGAAACCCCAGATCAGAAGTCCTTTCGCAGTTTTTCATCGCGGAGCCGCCGCCACCCTCTGTTCTTCTTCGGGAGGGCTAATCTGGAGGCTGAATTGGCCTCCGGAGAGGGGAGATCATCGCCATCGTCATCATCATCACCACTCCATCATCCCTCCATGACTTCCCCCTTCATGTGTGAGTAATTCCCCTGCTGTGGGCGAAGGGGATGGTAGGGATTGGATGAGTTAGATCATGTAATAGTTCGTCAGATTGTTGGGGGCATGTTGCCTATCATCTACTATGGTGTTTATCATCTTTGCTACAACTTGTTATTCTTAATGCTTGACACTTAGGGCCCGATTGCCATGATTTCAGATCTGAACCATATGTGTTTGCATGAATATATTTGTGTTCTTGATCCTATCTATGAGTTGTATGCACCTGTTACGGTTCGGAACCGGCGATCCCAAAAGTGACAGCTTGGGACACCAAAGGGGATGGTCCGTAGTTTGAGGATTACATGTATCCATTGAGTTCATTGCTTTGTTCCGGTGCTCTTTGACAGGAGCACCTTAATATCCATTAGTTCCTTTTGGCCCCGTTCGTAGCGGGATGGTAGGACAAATGCAAGTTCTTATTGCAAGCACGTACAACTACCTACGGGATACATGCCTAATGTTTGATATTTGCCTAGATGATCATTACTATTCCGTGTGCCGTGCCCCAAGTTAGAATCTATCTCATCCATGCAGCGCCCAACCATCCATCTCCCTATCCTACAGTATTTTAAACATTGCTTGTTACTAGTCGCTACTATTGCTATTTACTTTGCTATCTACTGTTACTATTTACTTTTACTATTACTATCATCACTATCATATCACTGTTACCACTTATCTTTGTTGCAAGTAAGTAAATTTCAGGTGCGGTTGAATTGACAACTCAACTGTTAAAGCTTATAAATACTCTTTGGCTCCCCGTGTGTCGAATCAAGAAATTGGGTTATTCTTACCCGCAAGGACTATCTCGATCCCTTACGGTTGAGGGTTATCACACGCCCATCCTTTGGAAGATCCTCGAGGGGCCCTTCTTCCCCAACTCCGGCCAACTCCGTCCGCCTCGGGCTCCAGCAGCATTCTCTTCGGTGAGAACTCCTCTGCCGCCCTGGACTCGAGCGTAGCACCCTGACACCTACCTAAACCTTACCCCCACTCCAATTTGACCCCAGGAGCTCTCTCCAACGAGGCCCACGACCACCCGAGCCGCCGTCCGCCGGAGACAGGGTCGCCGTCGACGTGGGGCTCGCCGACGCTCAACTCCACCACCGATCGACGCAGAAGAACACCAGGAAGCTGTATGTACCACTCCCCTCCCCTAACTCGCCGTGGATCGGCGCCGGCGACCACCGCAGCCTCTGGCGTCGGCGCGACTCTGTTTCAGAGTTTAAACCCGACGAGTGGGACCCCCTCGTCAGCCTCTTGTTTTTCCCCGAATCGTTTTTCTGGAAAGCGCCTTCGGGCAAAGTACGTCTTCGTCTTCAGTTGGCGTACCGCGTACCGGTTTGCTTTTCTGTTTTCTATTCTAGCCCCTGGAATTTTTCTGTTTCATTACAGATGAGTCCCTGGACAAAAACTCTAATATCTTTTTAACTAAAGATGATTTTGAGCTGATTCTTTTTCTATCCTCTTCAGTTTTCTGTCTAGTTTTTTGTCATATTTATGTGAAAAAATTTGGAGCAACTTTTTTTGCAGGCGCGGTATTTATGTTAGTATCCGTTTGTTTGAATACGTAGATGCCGAAGGACGGGACGGAGCCGCGAACCTCACCGAGTTAGACTCCGACTACTCCGAACCAGGCAAGCATGTTTGAACCTTTGATATGATGGATATGTTGCATGTTTGCTCGAGTAGTTCTTTTCATAAGCATGGTTATATAAGCATTTGTGTATGGTTATATTCCATGCAAGCAAGCTTCGGGTGAGCCCCGTATGATAAGGATTGAACCACCCCGGTCATGTGGTGACATGATGGGTGGAGTACTGGTATTGTTGAAGCATGCCAGTAGTTGGTTAACTTAGTATCCGCGTGGATCGAGTCATGATCCCGCTCATCTCCTTTTAGTACTGTCATATGCCATCTGTTGTGATTGCGGTCTAGTCAGTTGTAAACCACTTTCCGAGTACACACCAAGTAGAGGGGCCGGGATGAGGGTTCCATGGCTGACGAGGTTACAGACCTAGGGTAGGGTCACGGGCCCGATCAAGGTACCCCACCCAAGGTCACTACCCTAAATGATCAAAAGAGAAGACCTATGACAGTGGAGGCAGTCGACTGAGAAAGTCCAAGAAGACACCCCACTCGACTGAACCTCCTACGCAAGGCGACTCAACCTCACTCGACCGATCCAAGGCACTCGACCTCCGAAGGTCAAGCGTCACTTGGGACGGCAACGGTCCCATATTTACTTGCTATAGTAAACACCTTAATTATCCTTTACTGCAGGCGTTACAAGTAACGCCTGCCTTAATGTACATTTAACCCTTGGTAACGTGGAGCATGGCTGGGGTCCTGGCACACTATATAAGCCACCCCCTCCTCCAGAACAAGAGTTCGTACCTCTGTAACACACATATACACATATCAGTCGACCAAGCCTCCGGGCACCGAGACGTAGGGCTATTACTTCCTCCGAGAAGGGCCTGAACTCGCGAACACCTTGTGTACAACATCACCATAGCTAGAACCTTGCCTCTCCATTCGTACCCCCTACCCTTACTGTCAGACTTAGAACCACGACAGTTGGCGCCCACCGTGGGGCAAGGCGTCTTAGCGACATCTGGTGAAGTTGCAATTCCTCCCCCGACCACTTTCATCATGGTGTCAGGCGGCAGTTTGGCGTTAGGCCTCAAGATCCGGCTCGGCGCGCTAGTCTTCATCGCCGACGACTCCGCGTGGCTCCAGGAAGCCCCTCTCGACGTCGAGGCTCTGCCCGCCCGCGGAACTGCGCACTTTTGCGCCGGTGCCGGCGGCGTCCTCCTGCTGCAGCCATCGACTCGGTACTCATCGTCCCCCGTCCCCGCTGGACGCTACCGCAAGCGATCCGGTCGTTCGCGGCTCTAGCGGTGGGTCAAACATGTGGTGGCCCGTCAAACAGCCACCCCACAAGTCGCGGCCATTGAGCCCAACGGCTACCTCTACGGGCCGGCCGACCAATCGACCGGGCTCGAAGATTCTGTTTCCGAGTGCGGGAGCAGCGATCCTGCTGCGGAAATCCTCATGGTTGATTCGCGCCGCAGCCCGCCAGGTTTTCCTCGCGGTGAGAACGGCGGCAGCGGCGGCGATCGAGCGCACGACAACGACGGTTACATCCCTCAGCCCCTCACCTCCGAGCAAAGGGCTGAGCTTTGTTGCCGCAACGGAGATGCACTCTTCACTCCCATCGTGGGAGATTCCCCAGAGGCTCTGGCCCTCGAAGCCACACGATTGGCCACCTTGGCCGAGCGCGTGCGCTTCGAAAACATCCAACGCTCACTCGACGAGCAGGCTCGCTGACTGGTCCCCGAGTCCAGTCGACGGCCACGGCAATCGCGTCAGCGCGAGACTCAGGTATTTCGCACATCGGTGCAAAACCTCGAGGCCGCGGCTCGTATCGCGGAGTCGATTAAACCCTCCTAGTCGGAAGCTGGGAGAGGTCTTCAGCAGGTCCGAGCTTTGCTCCGAATGGCTGAAGAGCAATACGCGGTTGTTTCTCAGTCGCGCAACAGAATTCACAGCATATCGGTGGCTGCAGACACCGTATGGTCGGCCCACAGTCCAAGATCGCCCTCGAGGCGTGAGTAACGTGGCCCGCGGCAAGACCGGCATATGGGTCGCAACGACGATCCACTCGACCGTCGACACGGACGCTACGACCGCCGTCGAGCGCCTACCCCCCCTCCGGGGAGTGGGTCACACTCGCCCCAGCGGCACGTGGGCAGGTGCTTGCGAGATGACGAGCGGAGGATTCCCCCGGATCCCCGGTGGCTAGGTTTTGATGCGAGGTCCATCCTTGTGCAAGGTCGAGTCGACCGTAACGGAGCATCCAGAGACGAGCGAGGCGGAGACCAACCAAGTGGCAGCCGAGCGCCAGCATTTGGGCCTGAATGTTTCTGTAGTGCTATCAGAGCCGTGGAGACCCCCCAAACTTTAGGCTGGCGGTGGGAGTAAGCAAGTTCACCGGTGAGTCGAAGCCGGACACTTGGCTGGAAGACTACCGAGTGGCCGTACAGATCGGAGGCGGTAACGACGACGTGGCCATGAAGCACCTCCCCCTGATGCTGGGAGGCTCCGCTCGGGCGTGGCTCAATCAGTTGGCCCCCAGGAGTATTTACAGTTGGGAAGAGCTCACTCGGGTTTTCGTTCGGACCTTCGAAGGCACCTGCAAGCGACCTGCTGGACTCGAAGAGCTTCAGCACTGCACGCAGAAGCCGAGGGAAACTTTGAGGGACTACATCCAGCGATGGACCACTTTGCATCACACGGTGGAAAACGTGTCTGAGCACCAGGCGGTGTGCGCTTTCAAGGAAGGCGTACGTAACCGAGAGTTAAATCTGAAGTTTGGTCGGACGGGTGACATGTCCCTATCACGGATGATGGAGATTGCTAGTCGGTATGCCAACGGTGAGGAGGCCGATCGGCTCCGCAGCGGCAAGAAACCAGTCGGGCAGGATGAACGGAATTCCAATCGGAAGAACAAGCGCAAGGCCGACCCAGCCGCTCAGGGAGAAGCTGAGGTGGTTAATCAAGGAAAGGGCAAAGGGAAGCCCAAAGGCTCCTGGGCCCCCAAGAAAGGAAAGGGTCAGGCTGGAGATGATATGCTCGACTAGCCGTGCCCCATACACACGAAGAAAGATGAAGAGGGAAACTGGGTGTATGAAGTGGCTCTGTCTCCCGAGCTTCGCCACAAATACAACGTACCTCAGAGCCGCCTACGTTACAAACATCTACTCCGAGTGAAGAGCAACCCTCTCACTCGGGGGCTAAGCTGCGACCCCGTGACTCGCCTAAGTTACAATCATTTACTCCGAGTGAAGAGCAACCCTCTCACTCGGGGGCTTAGCTGTGGTCCTCCGAGCTACGCTACAAGTATAAAGCGGCTCGGTCCTCCGAGCTCTGTCACAAATACAACGTAGCTTGGAATCGCCTAAGTTATATACATCTACTCCGAGTGAACAGCAACCCTCTCACTCGGGGGCTTAGCTGCGACCCCGTGAC
>LR738710.1:86845909-86865399 GCA_902687465.1 Secale cereale | reverse complement strand
CCACGCCTTGCCCCTCCCCCGAGCTCGCCTCACCCTCCCTTGCACCTACCTCCGTCGCCACTCCCGCGCCAGAGCCCTCCCCCGCCGGCGCCTCGCCGTACACGGCCGCCGACCGCGCCCGCGCTTGAGGAACTGCCGCCAAGCCGCCTCCTCGCCGGAAAGGGGCGGATCCTGGAGGCCCCAGCACGGATCCGACCTCCCTCGCCTTCCTCCCCCCTCATCGACCAACGCCCCCTCATCCGACGTCGTCGGGCGTCGCCGCGGACCGCGCCGTCGAGCCGCTTGGCCCCGACCTCCTCCGGCTCCATCGAGCACCCTGAAGCTTCTGTTGTGAGCCTCCGGCCTTCCACGGCCTTTTCCCCTCTCTTCCCCGTGCGCCGTAGACGCCCTGCCGACGAAGCGGTGCCTCTGCCGCCGCTCGACGCCGACGTGGTGGTCGATTCCGACCATCCCAGCAGCTGCTAGTACTTCCAATGAGTGCGTGGCGAGGCCCTCGTCCGATCCGTGTCGACCACCGCCAGAATGTTCGCCGGAGGCGAGCGCACGGTCGTCGCCGGTGCGCTCTGCCTCGTCGCCGTTACCCTGCTGACGTGGAACCGCGATTAGCGCTTAATTACCGTGCTAATCAACCCCCTCGTGACATTGACGAGTGGGTCCCCTACTAATTCCCACTGTTTAATAAACCTGTTAACTGAGCTGTCTATGACATGTGGCCCCCAGCGCCCAAATAACTTTCACTTAATTAGAACAACTAAAACCATTTAAAACTTTGTTTAAAAAAATGTCCCACTAACATATGGGTCCCACTGCTAAATAAATCTAGTTAGTTAAATAGTTTAACTAGGAGTCAATGACATGTGGCCCCCACATGTCAGTTGGACTAGTCAAACCAGTCAACAAGTTGACTGTTGACTAGGCAGTCAACAGGGCCCACCTGTCAGTCAAATAGTCATATCTCTGGGTACACTTCTGTGTACCCATAACCTATAGTATTTAATATAATTTCGAATTAAATTAACTACAGAATTTTTAGAAATCAATTAAAACTTTGAAAATTAATATAAATTAATCTGTAGCTCGAATGAAGAAACTTTATACATGAAAGTTGCTCAGAACGACGAGACGAATCCGACTACGTAGTCCGTTCGTCCGCCACACATCTCTATCATACCGAACACGCAACTTTCCCCCTCCGTTTCATCTGCCCGAAAACGCGAAACACCGGGAATACTTTCCCGGATGTTTTTCATCCTTGCCAGTATCACCTCCTACTGCGTTAGGTCACACGTAGCACCTCGTATTGCCTTGTTATATTTTGTGATGCTATTGTTTGCTCTGTTATTTATTTGTTTCCCCTTCGTTGCTTATTTTCGGTAGACTCCGATACTGTGATAGACCCTGAGACCGTTGATGCTTCGGTGTTCGACTACGGCTACACTTCCGAAGATTCCTTTTGTCTGCAAGGCTTCCAGGAAAGCCCCCCCCCCCTTTTGATCACCAGATATCGCCTACTCTTCTCTCTACTGCTTGCATTAGAGTAGTGTAGCATGTTACTGCTTTCGATAATCCTATTCTGCTGCATAGCCTGTCATTGTTGCTATCACTGTTGATACTTTACCTGCAATCCTAAATGCTTAGGATAGGCTGCTAGTATTCCATCAGTGGCCCTACACCCTTGTCCGTCTGCCCTGCTATTCTATCGGGCCGTGATGACTTGGGTGTGATCACGGGTATATACTACATACACTTTACATGATACATGATGTGACTAAAGTCGGGTCGGCTCATTGAGTACCCGCAAGTGATTTGATGTGGGGGCTGAAAGGACAGGTGGCTCCATCCAGGTAGTGGTGGGCCTGAGTTCCTGACGGCCCCCAAGTGGATCTTTATGGCGGAGCGACAGGGGCAGGTTGAGACACCCAGTCGAGAGGTGGCCTGGCCCTGGTCGTTGTCCGTGGTTATTTCATAATAACACGCTTAACGAGTTTGGATATTTGATCTGAGTCTGGCCATTTGGTCTATACGCACTAACCAGCTACGTGGGAATAGTTATGGGTACTCGACGTCGTGGTATCAGCCGAAGCCTTCTTGACGTCAGCGACTTAGCGGCGCGCGCCGGGTTGGAACGCGTAACGCAACTTCCTTAGTAATGGAGGTTGCTAGGTCTGCTCACCGGCCGCGTACGCAACGTGCAGGTGTGCGTTGGGCGATGGGCCCGGACCCCTGCGCGCCTAGGACTTAGACCGGCATGATGACCTCTCTGCTGTGCTTAGGTAGGGCTGCGACGTGTTGATCTTCCGAGGCCGGGCATGACCCTGGAAAGTGTGTCCGGCCAAATGGGATCAAGCGTGCTGGGTTATGTGGTGCACCCCTGCAGGGAAGTTAATCTATTCGAATAGCCGTGTCCCTCGGTAAAAGGACGACCCGGAGTTGTACTCCGACCTCATGACAACTAGAACCGGATACTTAATAAAACACACCCTTACCAGTGCCAGATACAACTCGGCGGTTGCTCTCTCACAGGGTGATGTGCGGGAGGATCACCGAGTAGGATTATGCTATACGATGTTACTTGGTGAACTTACCATCTACTCCCTTCTACTGCTGCAAGACGGAGGCTGCGAGAAGCAAGGATACTTGTTACTTTCCAGCTACCCTCATCTTCTGCTGCAAGATGTAGGTTACGAGAAGCGTAGTCTTCGTTTGGATTAGCTATCCCCCTCTTATTCTGGCTTTCTGCAGTTCAGTCCACAGATATTACCCCCTTACACAGATATCATTGCATATGTAGTGTAGATCCTTGCTTGCGAGTACTTTGGATGAGTACTCACGGTTTCTTTTCTCTCCCTTTTCCCCTTTTGTTCCTTCTTCTCGGATGATGCAACCAGATCGGTGGAGTCCAGGAGCCAGAGGATCCCGATGATGTTTCCACGTGAAGTTCGGCTTCGAGGAGTAGTTAGGAGGTCCCAGGCAGGAGGCCTTGCCTTTTTGATCGTTGTTACTTTTGTGCTAGCCTTCTTAAGGCAGTCTTGTTTAACTTATGTCTGTACTCAGATATTGTTGCTTCCGCTGACTCTTGTGTTTTCGAGCTTTTGTATTCGAGCCCTCGAGGCCCCTGGCTTGTAATATAAAGCTTGTATTATTTTAATTTGTGTCTAGAGTTGTGTTGTGATATCTTCCAGTGAGTCCCTGATCTTGGTCGTACACATTTGCGTGCATGATTAGTGTACGGTCAAATCGGGGGCGTCACAACCGGTGTGCTTTTCTTTCAGTTTCAGCCGGAGTGCTGCCCGAATACCGTCGTGGCGATTCCTTTTCTATCTCTTTTAACCGGAGTGGGTTAGAATTCATTCTTTTCCTTCAACATTTTGGATTCTCGTCGAATTCCTTCTTCCTCTTGTTTACTGAAGTCTTTGCAACTTCATTATCCTTCGTTGCATTCTTCTTCTTTTGAGTTATTCAACCCCTCAATATTCTTTGGTTTCACTCTTTTGTCCTCGAAGAACTTTGTTCTTCCTTTTCCCTTCCGTCTCGTTCCTAAGATCTCGGGACGAGATCTCTTGTTAGTAGGGGAGTGTTGTGACACTCCGAGACCGGTGCGCCAGGTGTCAGTTAGTCGTTCGTTGTCAGTGCCATGTCATCTGCTTGCGTGTTGCTTCTTGCCATGTCATCTTGTGTGTTGCATCAACATGTTTTCAAAACTTGCACCCGTTCGAGTCCCCTCGTCCTTTCCGTTGTCCGTTCTGAGCCTAGACACACTTGCACGCGCCCGCGGTGCCTCCGAATTTTTATTTTGTGAGTGGCCGAAAAATGTTCTCAAAATGGGATGAAACTTGTCATGTGGTCTTATTATAGTGTAGAGAGGCTGCCTGCCAAATTTCATCGCATTCGGAGCCCGTTTGATAGCCCAACGGATATATATAGCGGCACTAGTCGCCGGTTATTTCATCGGATGTTTTCGGTCTCCGAAAACCTCCGCGGGCCTCTTTCCTTTCTCTCCTCTCAGCCCAAGCCCCTCTATTACAGACCATTAACCTCCCCTAGGCCCATCCTAACTCCCCTCGCGATCGGATCCGTCGGATCGCGATCGGAGGCCTCAAAAACCCATCCAAACCCCTAATCCTAGCCAAAACTGCTATATATAGAACCCCCATGTCCAATTTGGGCATCCCCTAGGCCTTCCCCTACCTGTAGCCTCCTCCCCCTCGGAATCAGCGCCCCTGCCTCGTTTTCCGCGCCCGGCCAGCCAGATTTCGCCACTTGGCGCCGCCACCACGCCCCCTGGCCGATGTCCAGCCGCCGCCCTCGAGCGAACGAGGCAGCCGCACCGCCGTTCCTTCGATCCGATCGAGGGCGTTGACCGCCCCTGCGTCGCCTGGGACGACGAGCTCCTCGCTCCAGTCCGCCAGCCTCCAGGCTCCAGCGATCGCCTGGGCTGACCCTCCTCGCCTCCTGGGCGGCGCGTCGCCCGATCTACAGCGTCGCCCCGCCTGGGCCTCCTCCATCGCCCCGCCGCTCCCCTGCCCGGCCTCCTCAGCGACTGGGCCGGCCTCCCTCCGCAGCACCGGCCCGACAGCCGCGCCAGGCCCGAGCCCCGTCCGCCTGCGTGGCCTTCAGATCCACCCCGGCTGGGCCGGCCTCGCCCGCGGCCCACCTTCCCCGCGGCGGCCAGGTCGCCCACCGGCCAGCCCCAGCCGGCTCCCCCGCCTCTCCGGGCGCTCCCTCGCCAGGCCGCCTCTGCCTCCAGCTGTCGAGCCGGCCCAGCTCCTCCAGCTCCCGAGGCCCAGCCGGCCTCCTCCTCTCCAGCAGGGCTTGGCCCATGGGTGAGCAGTCCAATATCCCGTCCAGTGCGCAGTATAGTATCTAGCGCCGTGTGTTTTTTTCCCCTAGTCAAAAACTGCTAAGTCCTCAGCTTTGGCTGTTGTAATGTTGCATCTTTGCACTGTGATAACTTTTTGTGTGATTATCCGTTTTGAGTGAATGACATGTCAAAATGTTCGTGGTGACATGTACTATGTTTTGTTCCATTGTGCCATGCATGTTTGGGTTCATCTAGATGCTTAAATATCTGTTGCAAGGGTGCTACTTATTAAAAACTGCTACTACTTGTTATTTTGTTGCCATGTTTGCAATGTGATAACTTGGTGCATGTTTATCCAAATGAAGCAAATGATATGTCCACATGTTCATCATGAAATGCTCTACATGTTGATTGCTTTAGATTGCATGATAGATTTCATCTTGCCATGTTTATCTCCTTTGCAAAAGTGCATTTGGTTGTTATGTCCTGAAACTTGTTATGAGGTGTTGTTTTCAATTGCTCATTGCTATTGATGTGGATGTCCCCTTGTTGCATGCTTAGATGTTTTGGATTCACCATCATGTGTACTTTGCTGTGGTGCAAACCACTTGTCTTGTTTAGTTTTGAGGTGACTTAAACTTGCTCACAAAGATGCCATGATGTTACTACTGTTTTAACACTTGGTGAAATTTCACTAAGTCTGGAATCTGTAATATCCGGATGCCATGTTTGCTTGTTGTTCTAGGCCAATCCATGATAGTTTTGGGGTGACTATTGATGATTCCTTGTTGTATATATTGTTGGCTATCCATTCATGCTCTCACATGCTCTTTTGGGTGGCTGTAGCATATTTATCTTTAACTCCCAAGTTGCTATAAATTACTGCTGTCAGGATTTTGTTGTCAAGTACAAAATGTCATAGCTTGTTGCTATTGATCCATGGCTCCTTTGGGAATGCTCCAATGGAATTGTTTGCTGTAGAGTATGTCTAGTTTATGTCCATGCTCATTGCCATGATGTTTGAGTGCTGTAGACTATTTATTTATTGCTCCTAAGTTCCTATGTGGCTGCTATTTTCAGCTTGTGCATGTTTATTGTTTCGGGTGTATCTTTTAGCCCGTTGCTCCGTTTTGAGCAAGTCCTATATGTAACTTGTGTGATTTTGCATGTAGATTCATAATATCCTCATGTTATCAAGTTTTGAAGTATTTTGCTTGTTGCACATTGCCATGCTCCTTGTGCTGTAACATTGTGCTTCCTATGTAGACTTTCTGTGCTTCCTAAGTGCATCTGCAGTGCTTCCTTAGTGCATCAGCCATGCTTCCTGTTTAGATTTTGTCATGCATCATACTTTACCATGTATGCATCATATAGACTTGTGTTGCTTTTGTTGTGCTTCCTACATTGCCATGTTGTGCTTCTTGTGTAGACTTTCTGTGCATCATAAGTAGACTTGTTTTGCATCATACTTGGTAGTGCTTATTGTTATGTTCTTGAGTGGTTTGTTTACCGTTTTGCTTGCTTCTTCTCGTTAGTGCTTGTTCCGTGCGTTCGTGAGGATTCGATCGTCTACCCGTGGTTCTTCTTCAAGGCTTCTTCTCCGTCTTCTTCACAGAACTGTTCTTCTTCCTTGCGGGATCTCAGGCAAGATGACCATACCCTTGGATACCTTTACTATCTTTTCCATGCTTAGTGTCTCGATGCTATCGTTACATGTCGCGCTACCCATCTTTATTGTCAGCCTCTCCTTGTTGCCATGAAACCTCTAACCTTTGAAACCTTCCTAGCAAAACCACTGTTTGGCTATGTTACCCGCTTGCTCAGCCCCTCTTATAGCGTTGTTAGTTGCAGGTGAAGATGAAGTTCGTTCCAGGAGGGAACTTGTTGTTGGAATATCACAATATCTATTAATATATATTAACACACATATATACTGGGCATGGGTGGAAGGCTTGGCCTTTTGCTCGGTGTTTTGTTCCACTCATGCCACCTTAGGCGCCGATAAACCGGCATTATGTTCCTTGATTTTGCGTTCCTTACACGATGGGTGGATGGGGACCCCTTGACAGTTCGACTTTGAATAAAACTCCTCCAGCAAGGCCCAACATTGGTTTTAATTTGCTCATAATAACAACTTAATTAATTAATTAAATTGCATAGGGAGTTAGCGCTACCCGAGGATTCTTTCTACATAGCAGGGGGGCCAGTGCTGATGGTGTTGGTCCCAAATAGAGTCGTTTGTGGCGCCCCCCCCCCTTAGAAACTTGGGGTTTGGCCGCTGTACGTTGTGCTCATCCGGTCGTGGCCTGAGACGAGATAAGCGCGGCTACTATCAGGGTGTCGGCACGCCGGGAGGTCTTGCTGGACTTGTTTTACCATTGTCGAAATGTCTTGTGCACCGGGATGCCGAGTCTGATCGGATTTCCCTAAGATAAGGGGTGATGATATTATATTTATCACTTCAGCTAATTGTGAGAGCTTGTGATGGGCTAAGTTGGGACACCCCTGCAGGGTTATAATCTTTCGAAAGCCGCGCCCGCGGTTATGTGGCAGATTGGAATTTGTTAATGTCCGGTTGTAGAAAACTTGGCAGATGATCCGAAGTAAAACACACAACTGTGTGAGTAACCGTGACTGTCTGTTTTCACTTTGAGGAGAGAACACGGTGGGGTTATGTTTGACTCGTATGTAGTTTAGGATCTTTAGCGATCACTACTTTTGCGACCGTTTGCGTAGATGCTCATCTTATTCTTGTACTCGTAAGTTAGCCACCATATATTGCTTAGCCGCTGCTGCAACCTCACCACTTTACCTCTTCCTACCTATTAAGCTTTGATAGTCTTGTTACCCATGGTTATGGGATTGCTGAGTCCTCGTGGCTCACAGATACTACAACAACAGTTGCAGGTGCAGGTTTTTGATGTCTTGACGTGAGAGCGTTGATCGTTGTTTGGAGTTCTTTCTTCTTCTTCTTGTTCAGTCTTGGGTTAGGTTCCTGGTCGGCAGCCTGGGATAGCAGATGGATGTCTTTGTGCATTTCTTGTTTGTATCCGTAGTCGGATACTTGTATTGATGTTATTGTATTCATGTGACTTGTATGTAATGTTGTTGTATCCCCTATGTATGTATGTAATGGTACGCTGTAATGATATCCATCTTGCTAAGTGCCCAAAATGCGGTTGTGCCCCAATCACGTAAGTGTCATGTGATCGGGATAGAATCGCATCTTGGGCCTGACACGGTCCTCCGAGCTCCGCCACAAATACAACGTAGCTTGGAATCGCCTAAGTTATATACATCTACTCCGAGTGAAGAGTGACCCTCTCACTCGGGGGCTTAGCTGCGACCCCGTGACTCACCTAAGTTACAACCATTGACTCCGAGTGAAGAGCAACCCTCTCACTCGGAGGCTTTGTTGCGGTCCTCCGAGCTACGCTACAAGTATAAAGCGACTCGGTCCTTTGAGCTTGTCAGGCCCAAGATGCGATTCTATCCCAATCATGTGACACTCACCTGATTTGGGCACAACCGCATTTCGGGCGCTTAGCAAGATGGATATCATTACATCGTACCATTACATACATACATAGGGGATACAACAATACATACAAGTCACATGAATACAAAAGTATCAATACAAATATCCGACTACGGATACAAACATGAAAAGCACAAAGACATCCATCTGCTATCCCAGGTTGCCGACCCGGAACCTAACCCAAGACTGAAGAAGAAGAACTCCAACAACACAACAACGCTCTCACGTCAACACATCGGAAACCTGCACCTGCAAATGTTGTTGTAGTATCTGTGATCCACGAGGACTCAGCAATCCCATAACCATGGGTAACAAGACTATCAAAGCTTAATAGGTAGGAAGAGGTAAAGTGGTGAGGTTGCAGCAGCGGCTAAGCAAAATATATGGTGGCTAACTTACGAGTACAAGAATAAGATGAGCATCTACGCAAATGGTCGCAAATAGTAGTGATCGCTAAAGATCCTGAACTACATACGAATCAAGCATAACCCCACCGTGTTCTCTTCTCAAAGTGAAAAGAGACAGTCACGGTTACTCACACAGTTGTGTGTTTTACTTCGGATCCTTTGTCAAGTGTTCTACAACCGGACATTAACAAATTCCAATCTGCCACATAACCGCGGGCACGGCTTTCGAAAGATCATAACCCTGCAGGGGTGTCCCAACTTAGCCCATCAAAAGCTCTCACGATTAGCTGAAGTGATAAATATAATATCATCACCCCTTATCTTAGGGAAATCCGATCAGACTCGGCATCCCGGTGCACAAGACATTTCGACAATGGTAAAACAAGTCCAGCAAGACCTCCCGGTGTGTCGACACCCTGATAGTAGCCGCGCGTATCTCGTCTCAGGCCACAACCGGATGGGCGATTATACGAGTAAAACCAATCCTCGAGTTTCCCCGTGGTGGCCTCGCATACTCCCCGTTTGGGACCAACACCATCAGCACTGGCCCCCTGCTATGTAGAAGAATCCTCGGGTAGCGCTAACTCCCTATGCAATTTAATTAATTAATTAAGTTGTTATTATGAGCAAAAATAAAAACAATGTTGGGCCTTGCTGGAGGAGTTTTATTCAAAGACGAACTGTCAAGGGGTCCCATATACCCATCGTGTAAGGAACGCAAAATCAAGGAACATAATGTCGGTTTATCGGCGCCTAAGGTGGCATGAGTGGAACAAAACACCGAGCAAAAGGCCAAGCGTTCCACCCATGCCCGGTATATAGGTGTGTTATTATATATAACATATTGTGATATTCCAACAACAAGTTCCCTCCTGGAACGAAAATCTTCATCTTCACCTACAACTAGCAACGCTATAAGAGGGGCTGAGCAAGCGGGTATTGCTAGGAAGGTTTCAAAGGTTAGAGGTTTCATGGCAACAAGGAGAGGGGCTGACAATAATGATGGGTAGCGCGACATGTAACGATAGCATCGAGACAACTAAGCAATGGCAATGATAGTAAAGGTATCCAAGGGTATGGTCATCTTGCCTGAGATCCCGCAAGGAAGAAGAATGGATCCGTGAAGAAGACGGAGAAGAAGCCTTGAAGAAGAACCATGGGAAGACGAACGAATCCTCACGAACGCAACAGAACAAGCACTAACGAGAAGAAGCAAGCAATACGGTAAACAAACCACTCAAGAACATGACAATATGCACTACCAAGTATGATGCAAAACAAGTCTACTTATGATGCAGAGAAACTCTACACAGGAAGCAAAACATGATAAGGTAGGAAGCACAGCAAAACAGTACAAGTCTATATATTTGATGCAATACATGGCAAGGTATGATGCATGACAAATCTAAACAGGAAGCACAGAAAGTCTATACAGGAAGCATAACAAGTCTATACAGGAAGCACAACAAGTCTATACAGGAAGTATAACATGGCAATATAGGAAGCACAAAAAACAACACAAGTTTATATATATGATGCAATACATGGCAAGATATGATGCATGACAAATCTATACAGGAAGCACAACAAGTATATATAGGAAGCACAGCAAGTCTATGCAGGAAGCATAACATGGCAATATAATCTGACAACAATATTTTATAGCAACTTGGGAGCAAGAGTTAAATAAGCTAAAGCAAGTCAAATGAGCAAGTGAAGGCATGAATGGATAGCCAACAACATATACAACAAGGAATCATCAATAGCCACCCCAAAACTATCATGGATTTGCCTAGAACAACAAGCAAACATGGCATCCGGACATACAGATTCCAGACTTAGTGAAATTTCACTAAGTGTTAAAACAGCAATAATATCATGGCATGTTTGTGAGCAAGTTTAAGTCAACACAAGGCATATCATGGAAAGTAAAATGCACCACATCAAAGACCACATCATAGAGAATCTAAAACAACTAGGCATGTGACAAGGGGACAAACACAAAAATAGCAACAAGCTCCTCAACTAGGCATCTCATAACAAGTTTAACAACATAACAGCCACAAGCACTTTTGCAAAGGAGATAAACATGGCAAGATGAAATCTATCATGCAAGCTAAAGCAACCAACACGTAGAGCATCTCATGATGAACATGTGGACATATCATTTGCTTCATTTGGATAAACATGCAACAAGTTATCACATTGCAAACATGGCATGAAAACAACTAATAGCAGCAGTTTATAACAAGTAGCACCCTTGCAACAGATATTTAAGCATCTAGATGAACTCAAATGAGCATGGCACAATGGAACAAAGTGTAGAGCATATCACCACGATCATTTTGACATATCATTCACTCAAAACGGATAAGCACACAAAAAGTTATCACTAGGCAAAGTAGCAACATTACTACAGACAGAAAAGACTTGGCAGATTTTGACAAAACAGACGGGCGCAAGATAGATAAATGACGCATGGGCGAGGATCTGTAGGTGCTCACCACTGGGCTGAGGCCCAAGAAGAGGAGGCAGCAGGGCAGGCCGGCCTGGGGCGGCTGGGCCCGGGAGCTCGACCCACGCGGAGGAGCGAGCAGGCCAGGGAGCCGGGCCGGCTAGAGGAGGCGGAGCCCACGCGGCGCGGAGAGGGGAGGCTGGGCCTCGGCCAGGCGGCTCACTGGCGCGGTCCAAGGCTGGAGGGAGGCGAGGCCGGGCCCGGAGGGGAGGCGATGGCCAGGAGGCTGTCGGGCCAGTGTGGAGGCGAGGGAGGCCAGCGAGGCCAGTCCGACTGTCGCCTGGGCTGGGCCGGACGCGGGGAACGGAGCCCAGGGGAGCGGCGTCGTCGTGCTCCTGCTCGAACTGCACGAGCACGGGGCCAGCGGCGGCGGCCTTGCGGGATCCGGCCGGAGGGGAGCTCGGGAGGCGGGGCGGAGCAGATCGGGCCGGGAAGCAGCGGATCCGGCCATCCCGCGCCCGGATCTGGCCGGAACGGCACGGATCGACGACAGGAGCGACGGGGAAGCTGCAGAGGCGGCCATGGCGCGGTGTGGCCGGAACCACGGCGCGGCAACAGTGGAAGCACGGCGCGACAACGGTGGAAGCGCGACGCGACAACGGTGGAAGCACTGCACGGAATTTGAGGAGAGAGGTAGGGAAGGCCAAAAATGGACTAGGGGCAGTCCATATATAGTAGGAGGGCTAGGGTTTGGAGTTTGGAGGGATTTTAGAGCCCTCCGATCGCGATCCGACGGATCCGATCGGGAGGTGAGGTAGGATGGGCCTAGGGGAGGTTAGTGGGCTGTGTAGAAGAGGTTGGGCTGAGGTGAGAGGAGAGGGAGAGAGGCCCGCGGGGGGTTTCGGAGACCGAAAACATCCGACGAAATAACCGGCGACTAGTGCCGCTATATATATCCGTTGGGCTATCAAACGAGCTCCGAATGGGATGAAATTAGGCAGGCGGCCTGTCTACACTATAATAAGACCACATGCCAAGTTTCAACCCATTCCGAGAACATTTTTCGGCCACTCATAAAATAAATATTCGGAGGCACCGCGGGGGCGTGCAAGTGTGTCTGGGCTCAGAACGGACAACGGAAAGGGCGAGGGGACTCAGGCGGATGCAAGTTTTGAAAACATGCTGATGCAACACACATGATGACATGGCAAGATGCAACACGCAAGCAGATGACATGGCACTAACAACAAATAACTAGCTGACACATGGCGCACCGGTCTCGGGGTGTCACAACACTCCCCTACTAACAAGAGATCTCGTCCCGAGATCTTAGGAACGAGACGGAAGAGAAAAAGGAAGAACAAAGTTCTTCGAGGACAAAAGAGTGAAACCAAAGTATATCGAGAGGTTGAGCCACTCGAAAGAAGGGTACAAGGGAGATGAACGAAAAAGAGAAGCTCTGGTAAAATAAGCAACAAGGCATAAGAAGAGAACCAAGAGGATAAGGATATGAAGCACGGGTTGAAGGAATAAGAATGAATTTGAAACCACTCCGATTGATAAGAGATAGAAAGGACTCTCCACAAAGAATTCGGGCAGCACTCCGGTTGAAACTGAAAGAAATAGCACACCGGTTGACAAGAATGGAATAGAACGAGAACTGAGAAGATGAAATGAAAACATGATGAGATGAACAAGAAATGCCTCCGGAAGAATTAAAGAATGGAATTAAAAGAATGGGAAAGAAGATGACAACTTCCATCACGAATAAATTTAAAAGAGCATCCTCAAAGAAGGACTTGAATGGAGTTGTTGATAAAATCAACAACAAAAGAATAAGCTTGTTGTGAACTTATTTAATCATCTCAAGACTTGAGGTGAATTATGCCGCAACGAAAAGAAGGATAAACTGAGAATGAAGAATTGCAAAACTCCACTTCAAAAGAATACGGAGAATTAATTTGCATCCCGAGACACAAAAGAATAATGCTTGAGCTGCTCCGGAAGAATTAGATGAATGTTTGAAGAATGAATTAAATCGTGAAGAACCACCATGAAGAACTCCGGTAACAAAAGGATGATGAAGGATGAAAAGGAATAATATTAAAGCCTTGCGATGATTTAGATAGGGGTTCCGACGAGATGGCCGAGAAATTATGAACTCCGGGAAGAAAAGATTAAGCACTTGGAACTAGAATTTATTCATGAAGAATAAACTCCAAAGGAAGGGATTAAATCAACTTGATGAATAAGAATAAGAATTATGTTATGCTTATCCTCCACCAATTAAATTGGTGAGAAGCAATGGATTCGCATACTACTTATTCTCGATGAAATTGATTTAAGAAGAATATATCGCGAACTTGCGACAATCTTCATGAAACACCGGTAGGATTGGAATAAAATGAATGGATAGATATGATAACACCAGAAAAGAAGTGTTGAGCGAACCACCGTAAGGAATTGAAGCCGAGTGAAGAAAAAGGAACAAACCACCGGGAAGAAATAAAATCAAGTGATGAAAGAGAATAGACCACCATAAGGAATTGAAATTGAATGATGCAAGAGGACAAGGCACCGTAAGAAAAAGAATCGAGTGAATACAAGAGAATGAATCTCTGGGAAGAAAAAGCACTTGCGGAAAATTTGAATGACGAGAACGAAGAGATCGCGGACGGATTAAAGAATACTTGAACAAGCACCGGACAAATGTGAGATGAACGAAGAGGCATCAATGAAGAATATTTAGAGGACGAAGTTGAAAACTGAGAACGAAGAAATCTTCTGAAATGATGGCCTTCGGAGGAACACAAGAAAAGAATTATTGAAATGCTCCGCAAGAAAGAGAAGAAGAAAGGTTGAACCAACGATGAAAAGAATTAAAAGCGATCTTCGGAAGGCATATGACTGATGAAATTCATACTTACATCACAATTGAAAATAATTTCAGAACACTCCGGGAAAATAAAAGAGTCAGGTAAGATCCTGGGAAAAGACCTGTGGGTTAGGGCCCACCAAAGAGAAAACACCGTTGGAAAGGATTGAAAGGAGAAGATGCACCGGAACGATTCAAAGACTCGACTGAGGTGACAACCTCGAATTAATTAGAACACAGACGAATCCCTTGAGATGTCTTTGGAACACCGGAACAATTAAATGGCGAGACGTGAACGAGCAAGGTGAAACATTTGAGCCGAGGGAAAAGGATATGTTCCACACCAAATACTTGAATTGAATGCACCAGAGAAGAAGAAGAGGTGAAGAATATCAAACGAGAGAAGAACTCATCGGAGAAGAAAAGAGATGAAGGATGACGTACAAGACAAGAATTCACCGGTTGAAATAACTGAGTAAAGAATGCAAGGGATTCACACGAGTAGAATGGATACTCGATTAAGGGCTCCGGCTCCGAGAAGCAAAGGGGCGGGCGGGTGGGAAAAGAAAGACAACTTCGAACGGAGAAAACACCGTCGGTTGAAAAGAACTGAGGTTGAACTTGCAAAGAAGAAGAGGGTTGAATCCACTTGACGAGAGATGCACCAGATGAAAGAACTGACAACGCAATGAACGAAAACTAACCACGAGATCCTAAAAAAATTGAAGGGGAAGAGGAGTAATTCAAAACACCTACGTCAAGATTCCTCACCAGAGCGACGAAGGGGCAGGGGAGTAAAAAGAATTCCTACTCTCCGATATAACTAGACTCCGAAAAAGTTTTATTCTAGACTCAACAACGGCCAGACTACGATCAATCAAGGGGGCTCCTATGGTCGGTCGAAGCTCTGATACCAACTTGTCAAGCCCAAGATGCGATTCTATCCCGATCACGTGACACTTACGTGATTGGGGCACAACCGCATTTCGGGCGCTTAGCAAGATGGGTATCATTACATCGTACCATTACATATATACATAGGGGATACAACAATACATACAATTCACATGAATACAACAGTATCAATACAAATATCCGACTACGGATACAAACATGAAAAGCGCAAAGACATCCATCTGCTATCCCAGGCTGCCGACCCGGAACCTAACCCAAGATCGAAGAAGAAGAACTCCAACAACACAACAACGCTCTCACGTCAAGATATCGGAAACCTACACCTGCAACTGTTGTTGTAGTATCTGTGAGCCACGAGGACTCAGCAATCCCATAACCATGGGTAACAAGACTATCAAAGCTTAATAGGTAGGAAGAGGTAAAGTGGTGAGGTTGCAGCAACGGCTAAGCAAAATATATGGTGGCTAACTTACGAGTACAAGAATAAGATGAGCATCTACGCAAACGGTCGCAAATAGTAGTGATCGCTAAAGATCCTGAACTACATACGAATCAAGCATAACCCCACAGTGTTCTCTTCTCAAAGTGAAAAGAGACAGTCACGGTTACTCACACAGTTGTGTGTTTTACTTCGGATCCTTTGTCAAGTTTTCTACAACCGGACATTAACAAATTCCAATCTGCCACATAACCGCGGGCACGGCTTTCGAAAGATCATAACCCTGCAGGGGTGTCCCAACTTAGCCCATCACAAGCTCTCACGATTAGCTGAAGTGATAAATATAATATCACCACCCCTTATCTTAGGGAAATCCGATCAGACTCGGCATCCCGGTGCACAAGACATTTCGACAATGGTAAAACAAGTCCAGCAAGACCTCCCTGTGTGTCGACACCCTGATAGTAGCCACACGTATCTCGTCTCAGGCCACGACCGGATGGGCGATTATACGAGTAAAACCAATCCTCGAGTTTCCCCGTGGTGGCCCCGCATACTCCTCGTTTGGGACCAACACCATCAGCACTGGCCCCCTGCTATGTAGAAGAATCCTCGGGTAGCGCTAACTCCCTATGCAATTTAATTAATTAATTAAGTTGTTATTATGAGCAAAAATAAAACCAATGATGGGCCTTGCTGGAGGAGTTTTATTCAAAGACGCACTGTCAAGGGGTCCCATATACCCATCGTGTAAGGAACGCAAAATCAAGGAACATAATACCGGTTTATCGGCGCCTAAGGTGGCATGAGTGGAACAAAACACCGAGCAAAAGGCCAAGCCTTACACCCATGCCCAGTATATAGGTGTGTTATTATATATATAACATATTGTGATATTCCAACAACAAGTTCCCTCCTGGAACGGAAATCTTCATCTTCACCTGCAACTAACAACGCTATAAGAGGGGTTGAGCAAGCGGGTAACATAGCCATACAGTGGTTTTGCTAGGAAGGTTTCAAAGGTTAGAGGTTTCATGGCAACAAGGAGAGGGGCTGATAATAATGATGGGTAGCGCGACATGTAACGATAGCATCGAGACAACTAAGCAATGGCAATGATAGTAAAGGTATCCAAGGGTATGGTCATCTTGCCTGAGATCCCGCAAGGAAGAAGAACGAATCCGTGAAGAAGACGGAGAAGAAGCCTTGAAGAAGAACCACGGGAAGACGAATGAATCCTCATGAACGCAACGAAACAAGCACTAACAAGAAGAAGCAAGCAATACGGTAAACAAACCACTCAAGAACATGACAATATGCACTACCAAGTATGATGCAAAACAAGTCTACTTATGATGCACAGAAAGTCTACACAGGAAGCAAAACATGATAAGGTAGGAAGCACAGCAAAACAGTACAAGTCTATATATATGATGCAATACATGGCAAGGTATGATGCATCACAAATCTAAACAGGAAGCACAGAAAGTCTATACAGGAAGCATAACAAGTCTATACAGGAAGCACAGCAAGTCTATACAGGAAGCATAACATGGCAATATAGGAAGCACAGAAAACAACACAAGTTTATATATATGATGCAATACATGGCAAGATATGATGCATGACAAATCTATACAGGAAACACAACAAGTATATATAGGAAGCACAGCAAGTCTATGCAGGAAGCATAACATGGCAATATAATCTGACAGTAATATTTTATAACAACTTGGGAGCAAGAGTTAAATAAGCTAAAGCAAGTCAAATGAGCAAGTGAAGGCATGAATGGATAGCCAACAACATATACAACAAGGAATCATCAATAGCCACCCCAAAACTATCATGGATTTTCCTAGAACAACAAGCAAACATGGCATCCGGACATACAGATTCCAGACTTAGTGAAATTTCACCAAGTGTTAAAACAGCAGTAATATCATGGCATGTTTGTGAGCAAGTTTAAGTCAACACAAGGCATATCATGGAAAGTTAAATGCACCACATCAAAGACCACATCATAGAGAATCTAAAACAACTAGGCATGTGACAAGGGGACAAACACAACAATAGCAACAAGCTCCTCAACTAGGCATCTCGTAACAAGTTTAACAACATAACAGCCACAAGCACTTTTGCAAAGGAGATAAACATGGCAAGATGAAATCTATCATGCAAGCTAAAGCAACCAACATGTAGAGCATCTCATGATGAACATGTGGACATATCATTTGCTTCATTTGGATAAACATGCAACAAGTTATCACATTGCAAACATGGCATGAAAACAACTAATAGCAGCAGTTTATAACAAGTAGCACCCTTGCAACAGATATTTAAGCATCTAGATGAACTCAAATGAGCAAGGCATAATGGAACAAAGTGTAGAGCATATCACCACGACCATTTTGACATATCATTCACTCAAAACGGATGAGCACACAAAAAGTTATCACTTGGCAAAGTAGCAACATTACTGCAGACAGAAAAGACTTAGCAGATTTTGACAAAACAGACGGGCGCAAGATAGATAAATGATGCATGGGCGAGGATCTATGGGTGCTCACCACTGGGCTGAGGCCCAAGAAGAGGAGGCAGCAGGGCAGGCCGGCCTGGGGCGGCTGGGCCCAGGAGCTCGGCCCACGCGGAGGAGCGAGCAGGCCAGGGAGCCGGGCCGGCTAGAGGAGGCGGAGCCCACGCGGCGCAAAGAGGGGAGGCTGGGCCTCGGCCATGCGGCTCGCTGGCGCGGCCCAAGGCTGGAGGGAGGCGAGGCCGGGCCTGGAGGGAAGGCGCTAGCCAGGAGGCTGTCGGGCCGGTGTGGAGGTGAAGGAGGCCAGCGAGGCCAGTCTGACTGGCGCCTGGGCCGGGCCGGACGCGGGGAACGGAGCCCAGGGGAGCGGCCCCGTCATGCTCCTGCTCGAACTGCACGAGCACGGGGCCAGCGGCGGCGGCCTTGCGGGATCCGACCAGAGGGGAGCTCGGGAGGCGGGGCGGAGCAGATCGGGCCGGCTAGCAGCGGATCCGCCCATCCCGCGCCCGGATCTAGCCAGAACGGCACGGATTGACGACGGGAGCGACGGGGAAGCTGCAGAGGCGGCCATGGCGCGGTGCGGCTGGAAGCACGGCGCGACAACGGTGGAAGCACGGCGCGACAACGGTGGAAGCGCGGCACGACAACGGTGGAAGCACTGCACGGAATTTGAGGAGG
This sequence comes from Secale cereale, assembly GCA_902687465.1. Classification (NCBI taxonomy): domain Eukaryota; kingdom Viridiplantae; phylum Streptophyta; class Magnoliopsida; order Poales; family Poaceae; genus Secale; species Secale cereale. The sequence continues at coordinate 86,846,761 of LR738710.1, read as the reverse complement.
GAGGTAGGGGAAGGCCAAAAATGGACTAGGAGCAGTCCATATATAGTAGGAGGGCTAGGGTTTGGAGTTTGGAGGGATTTTAGAGCCCTCCGATCACGATCTGACGGATCCGATCGCGAGGTGAGGTAGGATGGCTCTAGGGGAGGTTAGTGGGCTGTGTAGAAGAGGTTGGGCTGAGGTGAGAGGAGAGGGAGAGAGGCCCACGGGGGTTTTCGGAGACCGAAAACATCCGACGAAATAACCGGTGACTAGTGCCGCTATATATATCCGTTGGGCTATCAAACGAGCTCCGAATGCGATGAAATTTAGCAGGTGGCCTGTCTACACTATAATAAGACCACATGCCAAGTTTCAACCCATTCCGAGAACATTTTTCAGCAACTCATAAAATAAATATTCGGAGGCACCGCGGGGGCGTGCAAGTGTGTCTGGGCTCAGAACGGACAACGGAAAGGACGAGGGAACTCGGGCGGATGCAAGTTTTGAAAACATGCTGATGCAACACACATGATGACATGGAAAGATGCAACACGCAAGCAGATGACATGGCACTGACAACGAATAACTAGCTGACACCTGGCGCACCGGTCTCGGGGTGTCACAGAGCTCTGCCACAAATACAACGTACCTTGGAATCGCCTAAGTTATATACATCTACTCCGAGTGAAGAGCAACCCTCTCACTCGGGGGCTTAGCTGCGACCCCGTGACTCGCCTAAGTTACAATCATTTATTTCGAGTGAAGAGCAACCCTCTCACTCGGGGGCTTAGCTGCGGTCCTCCGAGCTACGCTACAAATATTATGCGGCTCGGTCCTCTGAGCTCCGCCACAAATACAATGTAGCTTGGAATC
>LR738710.1:86764663-86845507 GCA_902687465.1 Secale cereale | reverse complement strand
CGACTCGATCCTCCGAGCTCAGCCACAAATACAACGTAGCTTGGAATCGCCTAAGTTATATACATCTACTCCGAGTGAAGAGCAACCCTCTCACTCGGGGGCTTAGCTGCGGTCCTCCGAGCTACGCTACAAGTATAAAGCGACTTGATCCTCAGAGCTCGGCCACAAATACAACGTAGCTTGGAATCGCCTAAGTTATATACATCTACTTCGAGTGTAGAGCGACCCTCTCAGTCGGGGGCTTAGCCGTGACCCCGTGACTCGCCTAAGTTACAATCATTTACTCCGAGTGAAGAGCAACCCTCTCACTCGGGGGCTTAGTTGCGGTCCTCCGAGCTATGCTATAAGTATAAAGCGACTCGGACCTCCGAGCTCCGCCACAAATACAACGTAGCTTGGAATCGCCTAAGTTATAAACATCCACTCCGAGTGAAGAGCGACCCTCTCACTCGGGGACTTAGCTGCGACCCCGTGACTCGCCTAAGTTACAACCATTGACTCCGAGTGAAGAGCAACCCTCTCACTCAGGGACTTGGCTGCAGACGTCGACTCAAAGATTCAAGCGATCAAAGAAGAGCGGCAAACCGAAGGATCAAAATCAGATGAAAGCCCCGCAAGATTCTGGCAAGACTGCTCAGGCCACAGGCCCACCACAGTTTAACGATTACAAGTCCTCGCGGCATTCCGCGGCAAATGTGATTAATGTTTCAAAGTCATTCCTCGGGAGGGGGCGGACTCGCAGGCGCGACGAACTCGTCCAGGTCGATCCCGTCGGCAATACGAGTGGCGGCTTCCAAGAAGTTCTCCATAAACGACTGGAATTGGAGCTCCTTCGTGTTTGCAACCTTAAGAGCCGCAAGCCTCCTCTCCTTCACCTCCTTGCAATGCACACGGACCAAGGACAGCGCCACGTCGGCTCCTCCCCGGGCAGCCGACTTCTACCACTCCTGCACTCAGTTGGGGACCTCATTGAGTCGAGTCATCAGGGACTCGAGGTCGTTCTCCTGCACGATCCCCCTCCAGAGCGCGGCGTCGATTCGGGCCATCACTGCCTTCAGTCGTCCCAAATAATCTGTGCCCGCAGTGTGGCGAGACTCCAGCCTGAGTATGTTCATGGATACCTCGTCCTTCACGATGGAGTTGGTTGGGTCCAAGCTAGGCTCAACCCATCCAGTCTCCTCTTCAAAATTATGACAAAACTCTGCATCAAAAACAGCAAGTCGAGTCAACAGATAAGATATGGGTCGACCGATCCAACTTTAACCAAGCCGAAGGAGGCATACCTTCAAGCACGAGATACCATTTCTTGGTGATGTCGCCCAGATATGCCTCAAGATCAACCCTCTTCTGAAAGAGAGCCTCGTACTTGTCGTTCAGGACAGCCTTGGACTTCTTCAGTTGAGTCACCTCATGATTGGCCGCGTCGAGCGAGCCTCTCAACCTGACGATCTCTGCCTCGAGCGCACCCATAGAAGCCAGCTTCTTCGCTGCCAGTTCCGCCTTCTCCTGAGCAGCCTGCTGCGCCGCCGCCAGGTCCATGTCCTTTTGCTCCAAGGCCGCCTTTAGTTGACCTACCAAAGCCGCCACTGGACAGATGAACATGAAGGAACACAAGGCACATCTATCAGAAAGTCAGTCGACAAAAGGTCAGGGTCAGTTACCAGCCGCATCGTCCTGCGTCTTCTTCAGGTGGTCCCGAGCCAACTGCAAGTCGAGGTTAAGCTGGATTTGCTTCTTCTCAAGATCAGCAAACTTGGCCCCAAACTCGTAAGATTTCTGCATCAACACGACAAAGCAAGATTAAAAGACTACAGTCGAGTCAAAATACTCAACCGCAGTCTCGGGGACTACACCCAGTGGGTGCACTGAGCGTGCCCCCACTGGTTTCACTCGGCCGAGATCAGTCCGGCTCGAGCAAAAAAAAAACAACACACACAAACAGCAAGGAGTTCTATAGTAAGACCATGGCCGACCGCCAGCTGTCGACCACGGTCTTGGGGACTACACCCAGTGGGTGCACTGAGCATGCCCCCACTGGTCTCACTCGGCCGAGATCAGTCCGGCTCGAGCTCAAAAGAATAAAAAAGAAGGAGAAGCACCCAGTGGGTGTGGTGTCTCACGAAACAAAACGGCAGATTCTCCCAAAACCAAAGACTACTTCAAAGAAGACAACATACCTGGACGTTGGCCCGGAGAGCAGAGCTGGCGTCGTAAGCCGCCATGCTGGCCTCATACGCCGCCTTCGTCCTCTCCATCATCACATCCGCCTAGCGAACGGCTTCTTGAGCCGCCCCCACAGGATCCTCCGGGAGGCGGTAGGAAGAGAAGAGAACTGACGAAGCAGCGGGTACAGGGTCGATGGCAGGTACGGGCGTTGGGTCTACGGCACGGACTAGCGCTGGGTCGACGGCTGGAGTAGGTGCTGGGTCGACGACTGGAGCGGGTGCTGGGTCGACGATCGGCACAGGCGATGGGTCGATGGCACGCACGGTCGACACGGGGACGGCAAAGGAGACAGTGGCTCGGGCCGCGTCCTCTTGTCGCTGGGCCTCCCAGCCAGAAGGCGTCTTCCGGCCCTTCTTCCCTGTGCGCCGGCGGTCCCCTCCCAACCGCTCCTCATCTTCATCATCATCCGGAAGCTCGATGACAAGGCGCGGCACTTCGAGTCAAGCAGCAAGCTAAGTTCAATCGACCGTAGCCCGCGGAAGAAAATAAGAATAAGACAGGTTTCATAGAGCCCACACCTGCGTGGGATGTCGCGGCGTCTGCGGTCTCCTCATCATCTCGACCCCGGTCGACGTCCATCGAGGTCGTGGAAGCGGTGGCTCTGGAAGGTTCACTCAGGAGATGAGTCGACGGAAGTTACAGTCGACCTCCAAGAAGCATAAGGAAACAAGACCAAGCGGCACTTACGTGTAGGCGATAGGTACATCCACCTTGATCCTGGGCAAGGCCTTCCGGGGCTTGGTGGTGGTGACCTTGGGCTGCTTGGGCATCTTCTCGGCAGGGTCAGGAGTGGCCGTCCGAGTGCGCTTGGGCGTCTGAGAGCCTGAGGGGCCCGCCTGGAGACGTGCGGCCCCTGGGTCGTTCTTCTCCTTGGATCGACGCTCGTCACGGGGAGGTGACTCAACCTCCTCCCTGCTGCTATAGTCCTCGCTCTCCTCGGTCTCCTCCTCCGACTTCCACTCGGCGGCGTCACACGTGCCCTCCTCGCCCTCCTGATCCAAGTCCCCGTTGGGCAGCGAATACATCTCTGTATAGATCTGCAAAGAAAAGAAGTTTGACCAAATATCAGTCGAACCCATCAATACAAATCACAAGCCAGTCGACAGACACGTCACTCGGAAACAGAATACTAACCTTGTCAGGCAGGTGGTCAGCATCGAATGGGATGATCCTCCCAGACCCCCTGGGGTTGTCCTTATTCCCAGTAATGCTCTTCAAGCACTACACCACGTACTTCGGGTCGGCCGCCTCCGGGTGGACTCTCGACGAGTCGTCGGTGCCGGAATACAGCCACATCGGGTGGTCCCGGGCTTGGAGCGGCTGGATCCTCCGCGCGAGATACGCCTCAAACAGGTCCATCCCCGTGACCCCCTCGTGGACTAACTAGACGACCCTCTCCATCAACATGTCTACTTCGGCTCTCTCGGCCTTACTCACTATCATCGAAGGAGGCTGGCTGGCTCGACCTAGAGTAAATGGAGGAAGGCCAGTCGACTGACCCAGAGTCGGATTGTCCTTGTAATAAAACCAGGTCGACTGCCAGCCCCGAATCGACTCCGGAAGGTTCATGAGGGAAAAGGTGCTCCTATTCCTAAGCTGGATCCCGAGCCCGCCGCACGCCTGGAGGACGTGTCTTGCCGTCACTCGGGTTCACCCTCTTAACGGTTTGCGAGCGATAGGTGAAGATGTGTTTGAACAAACCCCAGTGCGGTCGGCAACCGAGGAAGTTCTCACACATGGAAACGAAGGCAGAGAGGAAGGCGATGGAGTTGGGCGTAAAGTAATGCAACTGGGCACCAAAGAAGATCAAGAACGCGCGGAAGAAAGGATGCGGGGGCGTAGAAAAACCTCGGTCTACGTGGGTGGCATGGAGTAAACACTCGCCCTCCCGCGGCCGGGGCTCGAGCTCTCCCCCCGGCGCCCGCCAGGAGCCGCGGGCGATCAACCCCTCCTCCTCCAGCTCCTCCAGATCCTCCACCATGACGGTGGACCGGATCCAATCTCCCTGGATCCATCCAGCGGGGAGTCCGGACCTTGACGACGAACCACTCCGGCCGGCTCGCCTCCCCTTCCCCGACGCCGCCTTCTTGGAGCGCTCCATGGCCGCGGTCTTGTCTTTGCCCATGGCTCACACGTCGGCGGTCGCTGCGGAGAGAGGCAAGAAGAAACGGGGGCGCAGTAGAGAAGCAAGAGCGCAGCAGAGAAGCTGAGACGGGCGGAGGAAGATTGGGCGCACAGTGCCCCCCGCCACGGGCTCGACGCGCCTTTATAACGGCCCGGTCGAGTGGCTGACCGGTGGCCCCGAGCAATCCTACCAAATCCCGTAACAGACGCTGGCACGATACATGGCGAAAAAGGTGGAGCGAGGATCGAGGCGTCCCGAGCGCGTCTCTCCGATCGCTGTGGCTCGTCCCGCCCCGAGCACTTCCCCAAATTTCAAAAGCCCCGCCAAATCCGGCGGCCGAAGAGAAACCAATCCCGTCGAAACGGCACGCACTTACAGCGCCCGATTCCTGGCACAAAGTCCAGTCGACGCAAGGAGTCCAATCAACGCAAGAAGTCCAGTCGACACAAGAAGCAACTAATTCATTGATGGCTTCAGAATTGATCGAGGCGACCAGGACACAACTGAGGGAGCCTGCCTGAGTCACAAGCTCCGGCACAACCCACCCTAGGGACGTCGAACCAGAATCAGAATTTTCCTCAGCATCCTCTTCCTCAAGCCTCAATCCATTCGGGGGCTACTGACAAGGTTACATACCTAGGGTAGGGTCATGGGCCCGATCAAGGTACCCCACCCAAGGTCACTACCCTAAAAGATCAAAAAACAAGACCTATGACAGTGGAGGCAGTCGACTGAGAAAGTCCAAGAAGACACTCCACACGACTGAACCTCCTACGCAAGGCGACTCAACCTCACTCGATCGATCCAAGGCACTCGACCTCCGAAGGTCAAGCGTCACTTGGGACGGCAACGGTCCCATATTTACTTGTTGTAGTAAACACCTTAATTATCCTTTACTGCAGGCGTTACCAGTAACGCCTGCCTTAATGTACATTTAACCCTTGGTAACGTGGAGCATGGCTGGGGTCCTGGCACACTATATAAGCCACCCCCCGCCTCGAGAACAAGGGTTCGCACCTCTGTAACACACTTATACACATATCAGTCGACCAAGCCTCAGGGAACCGAGACGTAGGGCTATTACTTCCTCCGAGAAGGGCCTGAACTCGCGAACACCTTGTGTACAACATCACCATAGCTAGAACCTTGCCTCTCCATTCGTACCCCCTACCCTTACTGTCAGACTAAGAACCACGACAATGGCCCTGGATTAAAGCCCGTCATCTGGTCAGGAGGCATGGGTGTTTCCGGTTGGGACCGAGAGGGGGGCACCCCTTAGAGCGCGCATATATAAATTTGATCCCATGCTATTCGAGGTTGTAGCCTCCCCGTCTTAAAGTTTTTCGTGAACGTTGTCACGGGTGATTTCGGACAGCAGGATGTGAAATGGGTGTGTACTGGTCAGTTGGGTTTCTGCTAAAACACCGTAGACGGAACTAGTCCATGTGGCTAGTAGAATCTGTTGGCTATGATTTAATAGTACAAGCTCTGCAGAGTTAAATCCTTCAAGTAGCCATGTTTATGGCCTAGGGTCAATCTTTGTGTCAACCCGGTGACCGTCCTTGGTAAATTCTTGATAGTAACAAGAATATGGACTTTTCTTTTCTTTTAGGTTCATTTGGTAGATGAACTAACCAATTATCTCTGCATTGATTTACTTCCTGAAGTATTTCACAGTTATACAATTGTTGTTTATAAGCCCTTTATGTGATGTCGCACAGACATCCGACTGTGGCATTCTTGTTATTTATAAGCCCTTTATGTGATGTCGCTCAGACGTCCGACTATGGCATTCTTGTTATTTATAAGCCCTTTATGTGATGTCGCTCAGACGTCCGACTATGGCATTCTTGTTATTTATAAGCCCTTTAGGTGATGTCGCTCAGACGTCCGACTGTGGCATTCTTGTTATTTATAAGCCCTTTATGTGATGTCGCTCAGACGTCCGACTGAGGCATTCTAGTTATTTATTTTAGCTATAAGCCCTTTATGTGGTGTCGCTCAGACGCCCGTCTGTGGCATGTTTTCATTTTATTATTTCCTCATGAGGCGTCACTCAGACACTCGTTTGGTTTCCTTTTATTTATCTTATGGATTTCGGGAGGATTACCGTCCGACTTCTAATTATTTACATACGTCACAGGAATATATTTATCCGGTTGCATTTTGCTAGAATACTCACATGCATCATGTTGGCATTTATTATATCTTAAGTCCGAACTGTCTTGCGAGTACATTCAAAGTACTCACCTGGCTTGTTGATTTGACCAGATGTGGACGAAGGCGATCTCATGGATGAAGAGTTCGATAGCGAGTCCGACGTCTAGTGGAGTCCCAGTCAGTCTCTTGCGATCCAGGAGTTGATCACTGTTATATAACCGATTCCGCCTACCACCAAATAAATTCATCGGGTCTCACTCCGACACTCGATGAACTGTAACATATTGGACTCACGTTACCCACTACACTGTGACATATGCGCCACCTTTTTATTACGAGTTAGTAGTATTCCACCCTGCCATTGTGTCATCTCCGCCTTTATGTAGTATATTGGCGTACTTGTAATAAATTGTTGAGCCACCTCAGCTCAACTTTCTATAATTATTCAGTATTCTGGAATTTTGAATCAAGGAATTGTCTATCAGCAAGAAGTATTCTTCCTTGCTGGATTAATAAAAGGGTCAGTCTTTCGGTAATTATCTTACTGAAAAACCGGTCCTGACACAAGGTTTCGAACCCTCCGTGGAATCAACAGGTAAGATTACCTTACCCAGATATCACTACTATCTTTGCCTATGCTAGTTGTCTCGCTCTTTAGATATTGCCTCGATGCCTATGTCTGTTTGTCAGCCTACTATTGTTGCCATGAAACTCTCTAACCACCCACCTAGCAAACCATTGTTTGGCTACGTAAGCATCGCTCAGCTCCTCTTATAGCGTTGTTAGTTGCAGGAGAAGACTTGAAGTTTCTTGCTTAATGATGAAGTTATTGTTGGGATATCACAATATATAATCTGTTAAATTAAATCATCTATATATTGGTAATGGGTGGAAGGCTAAGCCTCTTGCTTGGTGTTTTGTTCCACTCATGCCACCCTAGGAACCGTTAAACCGGTGTTATGTTCCTTGATTTTTGTGTCCCTAACACGGTTGGGGTTTATCGTCATGTGAGAGGTTGATCAAGACTAAGTGAATGAGTGAATCAAGTTGATCAACACACAAAGCATAGAAGATGTACCGAGAGGGATCGAGTGATCCCATGGTATGGTAAGAATTGTCAATTACGCTTTGTGTACTAACCCATGATCGTCGCGAGAGTTCTTTGTGGGGTTAGGTCACGGTGTGCAAGTTCAAGTGATGCATCACGAGGAGATCAAGTGCTTGAAACTTGCCATCCATTGTGGTGACTTGTGAAGATATGCCAAAGCATGGCTCACCCATAGTGGAGTATGGGGGAGCAATCTACCAGTCTTCACTGAGCCAACGCAATCAAGAAAGGTGGTCCAACTTTAGGAAGTCAAGATCGTCTACATATAGCTCAATTGGAATTTGTGCAAGGCAAAGGTTTTCCCTTGATAGGTTTTCTATTTTACCGGTCTCATGGTGGTATTTGGGAGACCGGGTTATAGGATTGATTGCCGTACTATCAAGGGGGGGGGGGTTCTCAATGAGTAGCTTGATCGTATCGTTCGTAGACAGCTCAAACCATTGCATGCTTTCATCATCTTTCTTGCTGCTTGTTTGGTTCTTCTCCTCGTGAGATTTGGAGCTCATGGTCATTTTCATGACAAGCTCGGGTTCATCGAAAACAGTGTTCACATACATCTACTATGATGTTTTCGATGTTGGGGTTATTGTCGGTTCTCTTTGTGAGTCTTAGAGCTTATGGTCATCTTGATGACAAGCTCGAGTTCATCGAAAACGGAGTTCACATGCATCTTCTATGATGTTTTCGATGTTGGAGGTTTTGCTTGTTCTTCTCTGATGAAGGATTCATTCCTCCATATCTTAAGCATACCTCCCTGCCTCTACTTACTATAACTAGTCGCTGTTTTGTAGCTTCATGCCTTCTAAGGCTTTCGCCCATTTTGGCAGTCGATGCCAATGGGGGAGAAGTTTCAGAGAGTTTTGTGGAGAAGTTTAGAGAGTCATCTAGTCATCTCCTCTTGCTTTATATTTGTTCCTAAGCTTTTGCATCTCATGCGCATACATTACTGTTGCATGTTGTGGTGATGCATAATTCCTTATATAAACTCTCTTGAAAGTGATTGGCATCAATTATCAAAATGCGAGAGATTGAAAGAACATGCGGTGCCCCCATGTTTGGTTTTGGTAATTGATGACAATCTCTATGGACTAATGGTTGCCTTGAGTTATATTTGAAGGATTTGTCCATAGGTTTTTCCTGGAGTCCATTTGTTGGTTTCAAGGAGAGTTTGGGATGACCAAGGTGCTATTCAGGGAATTACCTAAAGATTGGTCATGTTAGAGCTTGATCAAGACTAAGTGAAAGAGTGAATCAAGTTGATCAACACACAAAGTATAGAAGATGTACCGAGAGGGATCGAGTGATCCCATGGTATGGTAAGCATTGTCAATTACGCTTTGTGTACTAACCCATGGTCTACGCGAGAGTTCTTTGTGGGGTTAGGTCACGGTGTGCAAGTTCAAGTGATGCATCACGAGGAGATCAAGTGCTTGAAGCTTGCCGTCCATTGTGGTGACAATGGACTTGTGAAGATATGACAAAGCGTGGCTCACCCATAGTGGAGTATGGGGGAGCAATCTACTAGTCTTCGCCGAGCCAACGCAATCAAGAAAGGTGGTCCAACTTTAGGAAGTCAAGATCGTCTACATCTAGCTCAATTGGACTTTCTGCAAGGCAAAGGTTTTCCCTAGATAGGTTTTCTATTTTACCGGTCTCATGGTTGTAGTTGGGTGACCGGGTTATAGGATTGATTGCCGTACTATAAGGGGGGTTCTCAATGAGTAGCTTGATCGTATCGTTCGTAGAGAGCTCAAACCATTGCATGCTTTTATCATCTTTCTTGGTTCTTGTTTGGTTCTTCTCCTTGTGAGATTTTGAGCTTATGGTCATTTTCATGACAAGCTCGGGTTCATCGAAAATATTGTTCACATACATCTACTATGATGTTTTCGATGGTGGGGTTATTGTCGGTTCTCTTTGTGAGTCTTAGAGCTTATGATCATCTTGATGACAAGCTCGAGTTCATCGAAAACGGAGTTCACATGCATCTTCTATGATGTTTTCGATGTTGGAGGTTTTGCGTGTTCTTCTCTTATGAAGGATTCTTTCCTCCATATCTTAGGCATACCTCCCTGCCTCTACTTACTAGAACCAGTCGATGTTTTGTAGCTTCATGCCTTCAAAGGCTTTCGCCCATTTTGGCAATCGATGCCAATGGGGGAGAAGTATTAGAGAGTTTTGTGGAGAAGTTTAGAGAGTCATCTAGTCATCTCCTCTTGCTTTGGTTTTGTTCCTAGGCTTTTGCATCTCAATCGCATACATTATTGTTGCATGTTATGGTGATGCATAATTCCTTATATAAACTCTCTTGAAAGTGATTGTTATCAATTACCAAAATGGGGGAGATTGAAACAACATGCGGTGCCCCCATGTTTGGTTTTGGTAATTGATGACAATCTCTATGGACTAATGGTTTCCTTGAGTTATATTTGGAGGATTTGTCCATAGGTTTTTCTTGGAGTCCATTTGTTGGTTTCAAGGAGAGTTTGTGATGACCAAGCAGCTATTCAGGGAATTACCTAAAGATTGGTCATGTGAGAGGTTGATCAAGACTAAGTGAAAGAGTGAATCGAGTTGATCAACACACAAAGCATAGAAGATGTACCGAGAGGGATCATGTGATCCCATGGTATGGTAAGCATTGTCAATTACGCTTTGTGTACTAACCCATGGTCTTCGCGAGAGTTCTTTGTGGGGTTAGGTCACGGTGTGCAAGTTCAAGTGATGCATCACGAGGAGATCAAGTGCTTGAAGCTTGCCGTCCATTGTGGTGACAATTTACTTGTGAAGATATGCCAAAGCGTGGCTCACCCATAGTGGAGTATGGGGGAGCAATCTACTAGTCTTCACCGAGCCAACGCAATCAAGAAAGGTGGTCCAACTTTAGGAAGTCAAGATCATCTACATCTAGCTCAATTGGACATTGTGCAAGGCAAAGGTTTTCCCTTGATAGGTTGTCTATTTTACAGATCTCATGGTGGTAGTTGGGAGACTGGGTTATAGGATTGATTGCCGTACTATAAGGGGGGGTTCTCAATGAGTAGATTGATCGTATCATTCGAAGAGAGCTCAAACCATTGCATGCTTTCATCATCTTTCTTGGTTCTTGTTTGGTTCTTCTCCTCGTGAGATTTGGAGCTTATGGTCATTTTCATGACAAGCTCGGGTTCATCGAAAACAATGTTCACATGCATCTACTATGATGTTTCCGATGTTGGGGTTATTGCCGGTTCTCTTTGTGAGTCTTAGAGCTTATGGACATCTTGATGACAAGCTCGAGTTCATCGAAAACGGAGTTCACATGCATCTTCTATGATGTTTTCGATGTTGGAGGTTTTGCTTGTTCTTCTCTGATGAAGGATTCATTCCTCCATATCTTAGGCATACCTCCCTGCCTCTACTTACTATAACCAGTCGCTGTTTTCTAGCTTCATTCCTTCAAAGGCTTTCGCCCATTTTGGCAATCGATGCCAATGGGGGAGAAGTTTTAGAGAGTTTTGTGGAGAAATTTAGAGAGTCATCTAGTCGTCTCCTCTGTCTTTGGTTTTGTTCCTAAGCTTTTGCATCTCATGCGCATACATTATTGTTGCATGTTATGGTGATGCAGAATTCCTTATATAAACTCTCTTGAAAGTGATTTTCATCAATTACCAAAATGGGGCAGATTGAAACAACATGCGGTGCCCCCATGTTTGGTTTTGGTAATTAATGACAATCTCTATGGACTAATGGTTGCCTTGAGTTATATTTGAAGGATTTGTCCATAGGTTTTTCTTGGAGTCCATTTGTTGGTTTCAAGGAGAGTTTGTGATGACCAAGGTGCTATTCAGGGAATAACCTAAAGATTGGTCATGTGAGAGCTTGATCAAGACTAAGTGAAAGAGTGAATCAAGTTGATCAACACACAAAGTATAGAAGATGTACCGAGAGGGATCGAGTGATCCCATGGTATGGTAAGCATTGTCAATTACGCTTTGTGTACTAACCCATGGTCTTCACGAGAGTTCTTTGTGGGGTTAGGTCACGGTGTGCAAGTTCAAGTGATGCATCACGAGGAGATCAAGTGCTTGAAGCTTGCCGTCCATTGTGGTGACAATGGACTTGTGAAGATATGCCAAAGCGTGGCTCACCCATAGTGGAGTATGGGGGAGCAATCTACTAGTCTTCGCCGAGCCAACGCAATCAAGAAAGGTGGTCCAACTTTAGGAAGTCAAGATCGTCTACATCTAGCTCAATTGGACTTTCTGCAAGGCAAAGGTTTTCCCTTGATAGGTTTTCTATTTTACCGGTCTCATGGTTGTAGTTGGGTGACCGGGTTATAGGATTGATTGCCGTACTATAAGGGGGGTTCTCAATGAGTAGCTTGATCGTATCGTTCGTAGAGAGCTCAAACCATTGCATGCTTTTATCATCTTTCTTGGTTCTTGTTTGGTTCTTCTCCTTGTGAGATTTTGAGCTTATGGTCATTTTCATAACAAGCTCGGGTTCATCGAAAATATTGTTCACATACATCTACTATGATGTTTTCGATGGTGGGGTTATTGCCGGTTCTCTTTGTGAGTCTTAGAGCTTATGATCATCTTGATGACAAGCTCGAGTTCATCGAAAACGGAGTTCACATGCATCTTCTATGATGTTTTCGATGTTGGAGGTTTTGCGTGTTCTTCTCTTATGAAGGATTCATTCCTCCATATCTTAGGCATACCTCCCTGCCTCTACTTACTAGAACTAGTCGATGTTTTGTAGCTTCATGCCTTCAAAGGCTTTCGCCCATTTTGGCAATCGATGCCAATGGGGGAGAAGTATTAGAGAGTTTTGTGGAGAAGTTTAGAGAGTCATCTAGTCATCTCCTCTTGCTTTGGTTTTGTTCCTAGGCTTTTGCATCTCATGCGCATACATTATTGTTGCATGTTATGGTGATGCATAATTCCTTATATAAACTCTCTTGAAAGTGATTGTTATCAATTACCAAAATGGGGGAGATTGAAACAACATGCGGTGCACCCATGTTTGGTTTTGGTAATTGATGACAATCTCTATGGACTAATGGTTTCCTTGAGTTATATTTGAAGGATTTGTCCATAGGTTTTTCTTGGAGTCCATTTGTTGGTTTCAAGGAGAGTTTGTGATGACCAAGGAGCTATTCAGGGAATTACCTAAAGATTGGTCATGTGAGAGGCTGATCAAGACTAAGTGAAAGAGTGAATCGAGTTGATCAACACACAAAGCATAGAAGATGTACCGAGAGGGATCATGTGATCCCATGGTATGGTAAGAATTGTCAATTACGCTTTGTGTACTAACCCATGGTCTTCGCGAGAGTTCTTTGTGGGGTTAGGTCACGGTGTGCAAGTTCAAGTGATGCATCACGAGGAGATCAAGTGCTTGAAGCTTGCCGTCCATTGTGGTGACAATGGACTTGTGAGGATATGCCAAAGCGTGGCTCACCCATAGTGGAGTATGGGGGAGCAATCTACTAGTCTTCACCGAGCCAACGCAGTCAAGAAAGGTGGTCCAACTTTAGGAAGTCAAGATCATCTACATCTAGCTCAATTGGACATTGTGCAAGGCAAAGGTTTTCCCTTGATAGGTTGTCTATTTTACAGATCTCATGATGGTAGTTGGGAGACCGGGTTATAGGATTGATTGCCGTACTATAAGGGGGGGTTCTCAATGAGTAGATTGATCGTATCGTTCGAAGAGAGCTCAAACCATTGCATGCTTTCATCATCTTTCTTGGTTCTTGTTTGGTTCTTCTCCTCGTGAGATTTGGAGCTTATGGTCATTTTCATGACAAGCTCGGGTTCATCAAAAACAATGTTCACATGCATCTACTATGATGTTTCCGATGTTGGGGTTATTGCCGGTTCTCTTTGTGAGTCTTAGAGCTTATGGACATCTTGATGACAAGCTCGAGTTCATCGAAAACGGAGTTCACATGCATCTTCTATGATGTTTTCGATGTTGGAGGTTTTTCTTGTTCTTCTCTGATGAAGGATTCATTCCTCCATATCTTAGGCATACCTCCCTGCCTCTACTTACTATAACCAGTCGCTGTATTCTAGCTTCATGCCTTCAAAGGCTTTCGCCCATTTTGGCAATCGATGCCAATGGGGGAGAAGTTTTAGAGAGTTTTGTGGAGAAATTTAGAGAGTCATCTAGTCGTCTCCTCTTGCTTTGGTTTTGTTCCTAAGCTTTTGCATCTCATGCGCATACATTATTGTTGCATGTTATGGTGATGCATAATTCCTTATATAAACTCTCTTGAAAGTGATTGTCATCAATTACCAAAATGGGGCAGATTGAAACAACATGCGGTGCCCCCATGTTTGGTTTTGGTAATTAATGACAATCTCTATGGACTAATGGTTGCCTTGAGTTATATTTGAAGGATTTGTCCATAGGTTTTTCTTGGAGTCCATTTGTTGGTTTCAAGGAGAGTTTGTGATGACCAAGGTGCTATTCAGGGAATAACCTAAAGATTGGTCATGTGAGAGCTTGATCAAGACTAAGTGAAAGAGTGAATCAAGTTGATCAACACACAAAGTATAGAAGATGTACCGAGAGGGATCGAGTGATCCCATGGTATGGTAAGCATTGTCAATTACGCTTTGTGTACTAACCCATGGTCTTCACGAGAGTTCTTTGTGGGGTTAGGTCACGGTGTGCAAGTTCAAGTGATGCATCACGAGGAGATCAAGTGCTTGAAGCTTGCTGTCCATTGTGGTGATAATGGACTTGTGAAGATATGCCAAAGCGTGGCTCACCCATAGTGGAGTATGGGCGAGCAATCTACTAGTCTTCGCCGAGCCAACGCAATCAAGAAAGGTGGTCCAACTTGAGGAAGTCAAGATCGTCTACATCTAGCTCAATTGGACTTTGTGCAAGGCAAAGGTTTGCCCTTGATAGGTTTTCTATTTTACCGGTCTCATGGTGGTAGTTGGGAGACCGGGTTATAGGATTGATTGCCGTACTATCAAGGGGGGGCTCTCAAGGAGTAGCTTGATCGTATCGTTCGTAGAGAGCTCAAACCATTGCATGCTTTCATCATCTTTCTTGGTTCTTGTTTGGTTCTTCTCCTCGTGAGATTTGGAGCTTATGGTCATTTTCATGACAAGCTCGGGTTCGTTGAAAACAGTGTTCACATACATCTACTATGATGTTTTCGATGTTCGGGTTTTTGCCGGTTCTCTTTGTGAGTCTTAGAGCTTATGGTCATCTTGATGACAAGCTCGAGTTCATCGAAAACGGAGTTCACATGCATCTTCTATGATGTTTTCGATGTTGGAGGTTTTGCTTGTTCTTCTCTGATGAAGGATTCATTCCTCCATATCTTAGGCATACCTCCCTCCCTCTACTTACTATAACCAGTCGCTGTTTTGTAGCTTCATGCCTTCAAAGGCTTTCGCCCATTTTGGCAATCGATGCCAATGGGGGAGAAGTTTTAGAGAGTTTTGTGGAGAAGTTTAGAGAGTCATCTAGTCATCTCCTCTTGCTTTGGTTTTGTTCCTAAGCTTTTGCATCTCATGCGCATACATTATTGTTGCATGTTATGGTGATGCATAATTCCTTATATAAACTCTCTTGAAAGTGATTGTCATCAATTACCAAAATGGGGGAGATTGAAACAACATGCGGTGCCCCCATGTTTGGTTTTGGTAATTGATGACAATCTCTATGGACTAATGGTTGCCTTGAGTTATATTTGAAGGATTTATCCGTAGGTTTTTCTTGGAGTACATTTGTTGGTTTCAAGGAGAGTTTGTGATGACCAAGGTGCTATTCAGGGAATTACCTAAAGATTGGTCATGTGAGAGGTAGATCAAAACTAAGTGAAAGAGGGAATCAAGTTGATCAACACACAAAGCATAGAAGATGTACCGAGAGGGATCAAGTGATCCCATGGTATGGTAAGCATTGTCAATTACGCTTTGTGTACTAACCCATGGTCTTCGCGAGAGTTCTTTGTGGGGTTAGGTCACGGTGTGCAAGTTCAAGTGATGCATCACGAGGAGATCAAGTGCTTGACGCTTGCCGTCCATTGTGGTGACAATGGACTTGTGAAGATATGCCAAAGCGTGGCTCACCCATAGCGGAGTATGGGGGAGCAATCTACTAGTCTTCACCGAGCCAACGCAATCAAGAAAGGTGGTCCAACTTTAGGAAGTCAAGATCTTCTACATCTAGCTCAATTGGACATTGTGCAAGGCAAATGTTTTCCCTTGATAGGTTGTCTATTTTACAGATCTCATGGTGGTAGTTGGGAGACCGGGTTATAGGATTGATTGCCGTACTATAAGGGGGGGTTCTCAATGAGTAGATTGATCGTATCGTTCGAAGAGAGCTCAAACCATTGCATGCTTTCATCATCTTTCTTGGTTCTTGTTTGGTTCTTCTCCTCGTGAGATTTGGAGCTTATGGTCATTTTCATGACAAGCTCGGGTTCATCGAAAACAATGTTCACATGCATCTACTATGATGTTTCCGATGTTGGGGTTATTGCCGGTTCTCTTTGTGAGTCTTAGAGCTTATGGACATCTTGATGACAAGCTCGAGTTCATCGAAAACGGAGTTCACATGCATCTTCTATGATGTTTTCGATGTTGGAGGTTTTGCTTGTTCTTCTCTGATGAAGGATTCATTCCTACATATCTTAGGCATACCTCCCTGCCTCTACTCACTATAACCAGTCGCTGTTTTCTAGCTTCATGCCTTCAAAGGCTTTCGCCCATTTTGGCAATCGATGCCAATGGGGGAGAAGTTTTAGAGAGTTTTGTGGAGAAATTTAGAGAGTCATCTAGTCGTCTCCTCTTGCTTTGGTTTTGTTCCTAAGCTTTTGCATCTCATGCGCATACATTATTGTTGCATGTTATGGTGATGCATAATTCCTTATATAAACTCTCTTGAAAGTGATTGTCATCAATTACCAAAATGGGGCAGATTGAAACAACATGCGGTGCCCCCATGTTTGGTTTTGGTAATTAATGACAATCTCTATGGACTAATGGTTGCCTTGAGTTATATTTGAAGGATTTGTCCATAGGTTTTTCTTGGAGTCCATTTGTTGGTTTCAAGGAGAGTTTGTGATGACCAAGGTTCTATTCAGGGAATAACCTAAAGATTGGTCATGTGAGAGCTTGATCAAGACTAAGTGAAAGAGTGAATCAAGTTGATCAACACACAAAGTATAGAAGATGTACCGAGAGGGATCGAGTGATCCCATGGTATGGTAAGCATTGTCAATTACGCTTTGTGTACTAACCCATGGTCTCACGAGAGTTCTTTGTGGGGTTAGGTCACGGTGTGCAAGTTCAAGTGATGCATCACGAGGAGATCAAGTGCTTGAAGCTTGCCGTCCATTGTGGTGATAATGGACTTGTGAAGATATGCCAAAGCGTGGCTCACCCATAGTGGAGTATGGGCGAGCAATCTACTAGTCTTCGCCGAGCCAACGCAATCAAGAAAGGTGGTCCAACTTGAGGAAGTCAAGATCGTCTACATCTAGCTCAATTGGACTTTGTGCAAGGCAAAGGTTTGCCCTTGATAGGTTTTCTATTTTACCGGTCTCATGGTGGTAGTTGGGAGACCGGGTTATAGGATTGATTGTCGTACTATCAAGGGGGGGCTCTCAAGGAGTAGCTTGATCGTATCGTTCGTAGAGAGCTCAAACCATTGCATGCTTTCATCATCTTTCTTGGTTCTTGTTTGGTTCTTCTCCTCGTGAGATTTGGAGCTTATGGTCATTTTCATGACAAGCTCGGGTTCGTTGAAAACAGTGTTCACATACATCTACTATGATGTTTTCGATGTTCGGGTTTTTGCCGGTTCTCTTTGTGAGTCTTAGAGCTTATGGTCATCTTGATGACAAGCTTGAGTTCATCGAAAACGGAGTTCACATGCATCTTCTATGATGTTTTCGATGTTGGAGGTTTTGCTTGTTCTTCTCTGATGAAGGATTCATTCCTCCATATCTTAGGCATACCTCCCTCCCTCTACTTACTATAACCAGTCGCTGTTTTGTAGCTTCATGCCTTCAAAGGCTTTCGCCCATTTTGGCAATCGATGCCAATGGGGGAGAAGTTTTAGAGAGTTTTGTGGAGAAGTTTCGAGAGTCATCTAGTCATCTCCTCTTGCTTTGGTTTTGTTCCTAAGCTTTTTCATCTCATGCGCATACATTATTGTTGCATGTTATGGTGATGCATAATTCCTTATATAAACTCTCTTGAAAGTGATTGTCATCAATTAGCAAAATGGGGGAGATTGAAACAACATGCGGTGCCCCCATGTTTGGTTTTGGTAATTGATGACAATCTCTATGGACTAATGGTTGCCTTGAGTTATATTTGAAGGATTTGTCCGTAGGTTTTTCTTGGAGTACATTTGTTGGTTTCAAGGAGAGTTTGTGATGACCAAGGTGCCATTCAGGGAATTACCTAAAGATTGGTCATGTGAGAGGTAGATCAAAACTAAGTGAAAGAGGGAATCAAGTTGATCAACACACAAAGCATAGAAGATGTACCGAGAGGGATCAAGTGATCCCATGGTATGGTAAGCATTGTCAATTACGCTTTGTGTACTAACCCATGGTCTTCGCGAGAGTTCTTTGTGGGGTTAGGTCACGGTGTGCAAGTTCAAGTGATGCATCACGAGGAGATCAAGTGCTTGAAGCTTGCCGTCCATTGTGGTGACAATGGACTTGTGAAGATATGCCAAAGTGTGGCTCACCCATAGTGGAGTATGGGGGAGCAATCTACTAGTCTTCACCGAGCCAACGCAATCAAGAAAGGTGGTCCAACTTTAGGAAGTCAAGATCGTCGACATCTAGCTCAATTGGACTTTCTGCAAGGCAAAGGTTTTCCCTTGATATGTTTTCTATTTTACCGGTCTCATGGTGGTAGTTGGGACACCGGGTTATAGGATTGATTGCCGTACTATCAAGGGGGCTTCTCAATGAGTAGCTTGATTGTATCGTTCGTAGAGAGCTCAAACCATTGCATGCTTTCATCATCTTTCTTGGTTCTTTTTTGGTTCTTCTCCTCGTGAGATTTGGAGCTTATGGTCATTTTCATGACAAGCTCGGGTTCATCGAAAACAGTGTTCACATACATCTACTATGATGTTTTCGATGTTGGTGTTATTGCCGGTTCTCTTTGTGAGTCTTAGAGCTTATGGTCATCTTGATGACAAGCTCAAGTTCATCGAAAATGGAGTTCACATGCATCTTCTATGATGTTTTCGATGTTGGAGGTTTTGCTTGTTCTTCTCTGATGAAGGATTCATTCCTCCATATCTTAGGCATACCTCCCTGCCTCTACTTTCTATAACCAGTCGCTGTTTTGTAGCTTCATGCCTTCTAAGGCTTTCGCCCATTTTGGCAATCGATGCCAATGAAAGAGAAGTTTCGGAGAGTTTTGTGGAGAAATTTAGAGAGTCATCTAGTTATCTCCTCTTGCTTTGGTTTTGTTCCTAAACTTTTGCATCTCATGCGCATACATTACCGTTGCATGTTATGCTGATGCATAATTCCTTATATAAACTCTCTTGAAAGTGATTGTCATCAATTACCAAAATGGGGGAGATTGAAAGAACATGCGGTGCCCCCATGTTTGGTTTTGGTAATTGATGACAATCTCTATGGACTAATGGTTGCCTTGAGTTATATTTGAAGGATTTGTCCATAGGTTTTTCTTGGAGTCCGTTTGTTGGTTTCAAGGAGAGTTTGGGATGGCCAAGGTGCTATTCAGGGAATTACCTAAAGATTGATCATGTGAGAGCTTGATCAAGACTAAGTGAAAGAGTGAATCATGTTGATTAACACACAAAGCATAGAAGATGTACCGAGAGGGATCAAGTGATCCCATGGTATGGTAAGCATTGTCAATTACGCTTTGTGTACTAACCCATGGTCTTCGCGAGAGTTCTTTGTGGGGTTAGGTCACGATGTGCAAGTTCAAGTGATGCATCACGAGGAGATCAAGTGCTTGAAGATTGCCGTCCATTGTGGTGACAATGGACTTGTGAAGATATGCCAAAGAGTGGCTCACCCATTGTGGAGTATGGGGGAGCAATCTACTAGTCTTCACCGAGCCAACGCAATCAAGAAAGGTGGTCCAACTTGAGGAAGTCAAGATCGTCTACATCTAGCTCAGGTGGACTTTGTGCAAGGCAAAGGTTTGCCCTTGATAGGTTTTCTATTTTACCGGTCTCATGGTGGTAGTTGGGAGACCTGTTTATAGGATTGATTGCCGTACTATCAAGGGGGGCTCTCAATGAGTAGCTTGATTGTATCGTTCGTAGAGAGCTCAAACCATTCCATGCTTTCTTCATCTTTTTTTGTTCTTGTTTGGTTCTTCTCCTTGTGAGATTTGGAGCTTATGGTCATTTTCATGACAAGCTCGGGTTCATCAAAAACAGTGTTCACATACATCTACTATGATGTTTTCGATGTTGGGGTTTTGGCCGGTTCTCTTGATGACAATCTCGAGTTCATCGAAAACGGAGTTCACATGCATCTTCTATGATGTTTTCGATGTTGGAGGTTTTGCTGGTTCTTCTCTGATGAAGGATTCATTCCTCCATATCTTAGGCATACCTCCCTGCCTCTACTTACTATAACCAGTCGTTGTTTTGTAGCTTCATGCCTTCTAAGCCTTTCACCCATTTAGGCAATCGATGCCAATGGGGGATAAGTTTCAGAGAGTTTTGTGGTGAAGTTTAGAGAGTCATCTAGTCATCTCCTCTTGCTTTGGTGTTGTTCTTAAGCTTTTGAATCTCATGCGCATACATTATTGTTGCATGTTATGGTGATGCATAATTCCTTATATAAACTCTCTTGAAAGTGATTGTCATCAATTACCAAAATGGGGGAGATTGAAAGAATATGCGGTGCCCCCATGTTTGGTTTTGGTAATTTATGACAATCTCTATGGACTAATGGTTGCCTTGAGTTATATTTGAAGGATTTGTCCATAGGTTTTTCTTGGAGTCCATTTGTTGGTTTCAAGGAGAGTTTGTGATGACCAAGGTGCTATTCAGGGAATTACCTAAAGATTGGTCATGTGAGAGATTGATCAATACTAAGTGAAAGAGTGAATCAAGTTGATCAACACACAAAGCATAGAAGATGTACCGAGAGGGATCAAGTGATCCATGGTATGGTAAGAATTTTAATTTACGCTTTGTGTACTAACCTATGATCTTCGCGAGAGTTCTTTGTGGGGTTAGGTCACGGTGTGCAAGTTCAAGTGATGCATCACGAGGAGATCAAGTGCTTGAAGCTTGTCGTCCATTGTGGTGACAATGGACTTGTGAAGATATGCCAAAGCGTGGCTCACCCATAGTGGAGTATGGGGGAGCAATCTACCAGTCTTCACCGAGCCAACGGAATCAAGAAAGGTGGTCCAACTTTAGGAAGTCAAGATCGTCTACATCTAGCTCAATTGGACTTTGTGCAAGGCAAACGTTTTCCCTGGTAGGTTTTCTATTTTACCGGTCTCATGGTGGTAGTTGGGAGACCGCGTTATAGGATTGATTGCCGTACTATCAAGGGGGGGTTCTCAATGAGTAGCTTGATCGTATCATTCGTAGAGAGCTCAAACCATTGCATGCTTTCATCATCTTTCTTGGTTCTGGTTTGGTTCTTCTCCTCGTGAGATTTGGAGCTTATGGTCATTTTCACGACAAGCTCGGGTTCATCAAAAACAGTGTTCACATACATCTACTATGATGTTTTCGATGTTGGGGTTATTGCCGGTTCTCTTTGTGAGTCTTAGAGCTTATGGTCATCTTGATGACAAGCTCGAGTTCATCGAAAACGGAGTTCACATGCATCTTCTATGATGTTTTCGATGTTGGAGGTTTTGCTTGTTCTTCTTTGATGAAGGATTCATTCCTCCATATCTTAGGCATACCTCCCTGCCTCTACTTACTATAACCACTCGCTGTTGTGTAGCTTCATGCCTTCTAAGGCTTTCGCCCATTTTGGCAGTCGATGCCAATGGGGGAGAAGTTTCGGAGAGTTTTGTGGAGAAGTTTAGAGAGTAATCTAGTCATCTCCTCTTGCTTTGGTTTTGTTCCTAAGCTTTTGCATCTCATGCGCATACATTACCGTTGCATGTTATGGTGATGCATAATTCCTTATATAAACTCTCTTGAAAGCGATTGTCATCAATTACCAAAATGGGGGAGATCGAAAGAACATGCGGTGCCCACATGTTTGGTTTTGGTAATTGATGACAATCTCTATGGACTAATGGTTGCCTTGAGTTATATTTCAAGGATTTGTCCATAGGTTTTTCTTGGAGTCCATTTGTTTGTTTCAAGGAGAGTTTTTGATGACGAAGGTGCTATTCAGGGAATTACCTAAAGATTGGTCATGTGAGAGGTTGATCAAAACTAGGTGAAAGATTGAATCAAGTTGATCAACACACAAAGCATAGAAGATGTAACGAGAGGGATCAAGTGATCCCATGGTATGGTAAGCATTGTCAATTACGCTTTGTGTACTAACCCATGGTCTTCGCGAGAATTCTTTGTGGGGTTAGGTCACGGTGTGCAAGTTCAAGTGATGCATCACGAGGAGATCAAGTGCTTGAAGCTTTCCGTCCATTGTGGTGACAATGGACTTGTGAAGATATGCCAAAGAGTGGCTCACCCATAGTGGAGTATGGGGGAGCAATCTACTAGTCTTCACCGAGCCAACGTAATCAAGAAAGGTGGTCCAACTTGAGGAAGTCAAGATCGTCTACATCTAGCTCAAGTGGACTTTGTGCAAGGCAAAGGTTTGCCCTTTATAGGTTTTCTATTTTACCGGTCTCATGGTGGTAGTTGGGAGACCGGGTTATAGGATTGATTGATGTACTATCAAGGGGGGCTCGCAATGAGTAGTTTGATCATATCGTTCGTAGAGAGCTCAAACCATTGCATGCTTTCATCATCTTTCTTGGTTCTTGTTTGGTTATTATCCTTGTGAGATTTGGAGCTTATGGTCATTTTCATGACAAGCTCGGGTTCATCGAAAACAGAGTTCACATACATCTACTATGATGTTTCGATGTTGGGGTTTTTGCCGGTTCACTTTGTGAGTCTTAGAGCTTATGATCATCTTGATGACAAGCTCGAGTTCATTGAGAACGGAGTTCGCATGCATCTTCTATGATGTTTTCGATGTTGGAGGTTTTGCTGGTTCTTCTCTGATGAAGGATTCATTCCTCCATATCTTAGGCATACCTCCCTGCCTCTACTTACTATAACCAGTCGCTGCTTTGTAGCTTCGTGCCTTCTAAGCCTTTCGCCCATTTTGGCAATCGATGCCAATGGGGGAGAAGTTTCAGAGAGTTTTGTGGAGAAGTTTAGAGAGTCATCTAGTCATCTCCTCTTGCTTTGGTTTTGTTCCTAAGCTTTTGCATCTCATGCGCATACATTACCGTTGCATGTTATGCTGATGCATAATTCCTTATATAAACTCTCTTGAAAGTGATTGTCATCAATTACCAAAATGGGGGAGATTGAAAGAACATGCGGTGCCCCCTTGTTTGGTTTTGGTAATTCATGACAATCTCTATGGACTAATGGTTGCCTTGAGTTATATTTGAAGGATTTGTCCATAGGTTTTTTTGGAGTCCATTTGTTGGTTTCATGTAACATCCCAAATTTTCAATTTGGAATGTTATACATAGATCATACTGCATTGCATGTTCTTCGCATTTTTGTAGTGGCGTTCCTCGAAATTCTAAGCAACTCAAGGACCTACGGAGAGAGTTGGGAATTTTATTGTTTTCGTATTTGAGTTTACTCGAATACCGGTACGAGGATAGTGTGATTTTAATTATTTTTCTCTCCTAAAAATATTTCTAAATACCATATATGAGTGGAGATAATATGACTTCTCCAAAATAACAGAAATATTGGAGGAAAAAGGTTAAAATCACTTTTGGTATTTTTCTGGATTTATTTGCGATTTTATTTGCATAGGAAAAATGCGCGTTTTTCAAATTTGCATTTAGGTCCGGGAAAAATGTTCACTTTGTCCTAAATATTATTAGAGGACGGCGAAAATTTATTTCGGGATTTTTGGGGACCGTTTAGTATTTCTTTCGTTAGTTTTTCTGCGCCAGGACTCTTTAAAAAAAGGGCAACCGACTTAGAGTCGTTTAGGACCGGGTCTCTGGGCTTTATAAGCCGCCCCAGCCGACCCGTTAGCGCCCAGCCTCCGCCCCTGCCCTAGCAAGCCGCTCGCCGCCGCCCGCGCTGCCGCACCGCCGCCCTCCGCCCGCCGGAGCGCCGGGCCGCCGTCTCGTCGGAGTTCGTCGTGCGAGGTAGTTATCGGTTTTTTAAAAAAACCGATCGCTTTTTTCGTAGACCGTAGATTCGTTTTTAGTTAGATCGGTTCGGTTTTCGTCGGTTTAACTAGTTAGCGGACGTTCGTCCATACATTCGGTTTAACGAATGCTTTTCGTCTGTTAGCCGCAGACAGCGAACGTCCGTTCGTTAGCCTGATCGTCAGTTTTCTTTTTCGGGGTATTTATCCGCGATTAATCCGATCACGATTTCTGTCCTGATCTTGTTTTTCATTTTTCTTTTCGCTCGTGTGTCAGAATCAGGTGATTCAAAATCCCAGATCTTCGTCTCGATGCCCTCTTTACGTTTAACCAACTTGAACAAAGTTTTGGCTACTGTAAAATTTGACTTTAGTCCAATTAGTAATCGGAGCTCGTTTCTTTCGCAGTTTGAGTTTCGTTGCTTCTTTCGAGTTGATTCTTTTTGCAAACCGGAGATCTTAAGTTGAACTTTCTGGTTAGATCTGATCTTTTGGAGTTTTGTTTGTGCATCATTGCTTGTTTGCTTATGTACGCTATTGTTTGCTTGTGATAGAATACCCGGACTATGAAGCGTGCTACTACGAGTCTCTAGGTTTTGTGAATCGTCAGCAAGGCAAGTAACACTTTGATCATATTCTTATTTACCCAGTTTTTATGCATTAGATCAAACCCTCACACATTGCATGAGTAGGATCTCTTAACTTGTGGGACTGGGAAGTAGATTGAGGTAGAACATATTACCTGCATTATTTTCAAACCCTCGGGAGTTACTTCTACGTTTGCTTAGGTTGTTATGCTATGCTCGTAGACGTGGTTTGGGTTTGAGCGAAATCCATGACAGATGTGAGATGTTAATTAAGGATTCAACTTAAGGTGGCTACTTGAATACACATCTGGGTGGATTGGTTGCAGGGCACCTGGGGAATCCAGTGTTGTCCTAGGAAATCCCGGGGTTCCGTGTGATTTTTCCTATGGAATATCACCCAGGCTCAAAGGGATCATAAAACTATTCATGCTAGAAACTTCCGTGTGCAGCCACATGCCAATATGGGCTCTGGCATAGTTCAGTAAGTTGTGGGAAACCTTTCCGTGATGGGCTAGCAGATGTAGAGGTATTGTAGGTGTACCAGCCTATCTATCCGGTTAAGGGGACCTCTTCGAAAAGACTATGTCTCGGTCATCCATTTCTCAAACACCATGCAGTGCGAGAAATCAAACGGAGGCGATCGAGTCTTGTGGGAAAAGTGCACAAACCTCTGCAGAGTGTACAAACTGATCATGATTAGCCGTGTCCCCAGTTATGGACATCTTGAGTATCTGGTACTTGAATTATTGGTTGATCTCATCACTCTATAATTTAATTTGTTGGGTTAATGATGAACTTTTAATTTGGGATTGAGTTGGGGGTACCTTCTCAATGATTTCAACCAACATGATAGTTAAAATAAAATTTATTCCTTTGTTGTAGGGAAAAATTGGTTTTACGCAAAAACTTTAAACTTAGAGCCTCCACCAGCCAAATATGCATATAGTATAGCCTTTATTCTGTTACTTGCATCTTTTGTGTTATCTTGCCAACATATTCCATGTGCTGACCAATTTTCGGGCTGCAACATATAGGGTTACAGACTTTTCAGACGAGAAATAAGACGTGCTAGGTCGTTTGGCATGCACTCAGCTATGCCGTTGGAGTTGATGGACTCACTTATCTTCGAAGCCTTCCGCTGTTATTTTTCTAGATGGCCTTAAGCCATAGATTTGTAATAAGTTCTCATTGGAGACATTCGATGTAATAAGTGTGTGATTGCCACTCTGTTATAAATCCTTCAAGTACTATGTGTGTCAGCATTACCGATCCAGGGATGACACAGAACACAAAGACTTCGGTCCATTCGGATCGTGGTCGCTACATTTCAAGGAGAGTTTGTGATGACTAAGGTGCTATTCACGGAATTACCTAAAGATTGGTCATATGGGAGGTCGATCAAGACTAAGTGAAAGAGTAAATCAAGTTGATCAACACACAAAGCATAGAAGATGTACCGAGAGAGATCAAGTGATCCCATGGTATGGTAAGCATTGTCAATTGCGCTTTGTGTACTAACCCATGGTCTTCGCGAGAGTTCTTTGTGGGGTTAGGTCATGGTGTGCAAGTTCAAGTGATGCATCACGAGGAGATCAAGTGCTTGAAGCTTGCCGTCCATTGTGGTGACAATGGACTTGTGAAGATATGCCAAAGTGTGGCTCACCCATAGTGGAGTATGGGGGGGCAATCTAATAGTCTTCACCGAGCCAACACAATCAATAAAGGCGGTCCAACTTGAGGAAGTCAAGATTGTCTACATCTAGCTCAAGTGGACTTTGTGCAAGGCCAAGGTTTGCCCTTGATAGGTTTTCTATTTTACCGGTCTCATGGTGGTAGTTGGGAGACCGGGTTATAGGATTGATTGTCGTACTTTCAAGGGGGCTCTCAATGAGTAGCTTGATCGTATCGTTCGTAGAGAGATCAAACCATTGCATGCTTTCATCATCTTTCTTGGTTCTTGTTTGGTTCTTCTCCTTGTGAGATTTGGAGCTTATGGTCATTTTCATAACAAGCTCGGGTTCATCGAAAACAGAGTTCGCATACACCTACTATGATGTTTTCGATGATGGGGTTTTTGCCAGTTCTCTTTGTGAGTCTTAGAGCTTATGGTCATCTTGATGACAAGCTCGAGTTCATCAAAAACGGAGTTCACATGCATATTCTATGATGTTTTCGATGTTGGAGGTTTTGCTGGTTCTTCTCTGATGAAGGATTCATTCCTACATATCTTAGGCATACCTCCCTGCATCTACTTACTATAACTAGTCGTTGTTTTGTAGCTTCATGCCTTCTAAGCCTTTCGCCCATTTTGGCAATCGATGCCAATGGGGGAGAAGTTTCGGAGAGTGTTGTGGAGAAGTTTAGAGAGTCATCTAGTCATCTCCTCTTGCTTTGGTTTTGTTCCTAAGCTTGTGCATCTCATGCGCTTACATTATTGTTGCATGTTATGGTGATGCATAATTCCTTATATAAACTCTCTTGAAAGTGATTGTCATCAATTACCAAAATGGGGGAGATTGAAACAACATGCGGTGCCCCCATGTTTGGTTTTGGTAATTGATGACAATCTCTATGGACTAATGGTTGCCTTGAGTTATATTTGAAGGATTTGTCCATAGGTTTTTCTTGGAGTCCATTTGTTGGTTTCAAGGAGAGTTTGTGATGACCAAGGTGCTATTCAGGGAATTACCTAAAAATTGGTCATGTGAGAGGTTGATCAAGACTAAGTGAAAGAGTGAATCAAGTTGATCAACACACAAAGCATAGAAGATGTACCGAGAGGGATCAAGTGATCCCATGGTATGGTAAGCATTGTCAATTACGCTTTGTGTACTAACCCATGTTCTTCGTGAGAGTTCTTTGTGGGGTTCGGTCACGGTGTGCAAGTTCAAGTGATGCATCATGAGGAGACCAAGTGCTTGAAGCTTGCCGTCCATTGTGGTGACGATGGACTTGTGAAGATATGCCAAAGCGTGGCTCACCCATAGTGGAGTATGGGGGAGCAATCTACTAGTCTTCACTGAGCCAACGTAATCAAGAAAGGTGGTCCAACTTGAGGAAGTAAAGATCGTCTACATCTAGCTCAAGTGGACTTTGTGCAAGGCAAAGGTTTGCCCTTGATAGGTTTTCTATTTTACCGGTCTCATGGTGGTAGTTGGGAGACCGGGTTATAGGATTGATTGTCGTACTATCAAGGGGGGCTCTCAATGAGTAGCTTGATCGTATCGTTCGTAGAGAGCTCAAACCATTGCATGCTTTCATCATCTTTCTTGGTTCTTGTTTGTTTCTTCTCCTTGTGAGATTTGGAGCTTATGTTCATTTTCATGACAAGCTCGGGTTCATCGAAAACAGAGTTCACATACATCTACTATGATGTTTTCAATGTTGGGGTTTTTCTGGTTCTCTTTGTGAGTCTTAGAGCTTATGGGCATCTTGATGACAGGCTCGAGTTCATCGAAAACGGAGTTCACATGCATCTTCTATGATGTTTTCGATGTTGGAGGTTTTGCTGGTTCTTCTCTGATGAAGGATTCATTCCTCCATATCTTAGGCATACCTCCCTGGCTCTACTTACTATAACCAGTCGTTGTTTTGTAGCTTCATGCCTTCTAAGCCTTTTGCCCATTTTGGCAATCGATGCCAATGGGGGAGATGTTTCAGAGAGTTTTGTGGAGAAGTTTAGAGAGTCATCTAGGGCATTTGAGGAAGCCCGTCGTTGGAATATACAAGCCAAGTTCTATAATGAAAATTCCCACTAGTATATGAAAAGTGTCTAAACATGAGACTCTCTATCATGAAGATCATTGTGCTACTTTGAAGCACAAGTGTGGAAAAAGATAGTAGCATTGTCCCTTTTCTTTTCCCTTTTTCTCTTTTTTTTTCTTTTTTTCTTTTTTTCCTTTTTTGGGCCTTTCTTTTTTCTTTGGCCTTTCCTTTTTTTTATTTTTTTTCTTTGGGACAATGCTCTAATAATGATGATCATCACACTTATATTGATTTACAACTCGCTATTACAACTCGATGCTAGAACAAAGTATGACTCTATATGAATGCCTCCGACAGTGTATCGGGATGTGCAATGAATCAAGAGTGACATGTATAAAAAATTATGCATGGTGGCCTAGCCACAAATACGATGTCAACTACATGATCAAGCATGGCAATATGACAATGATGAAGTGTGTCATAACAAACGGAACGGTGGAAAGTTGCATGGCAATATATCTCGGAATGGCTATGGAAATGCCATGATAGGTAGGTATGGTGGCTGTTTTGAGGAAGGTATATGGTGGGTGTATGGTACCGGCGAAAGTTGCGCGGTACGAGAGAGGCTAGCAATGGTGGAAGGGTGAGTGCGTATAATCCATGGACTCAACATTAGTCATAAAGAACTCACATACTTATTGCAAAAATCTACAAGTCATCAAAACAAAGTACTACACGCATGCTCCTAGGGGGGGGTTGGTAGGAGTTAACCATCGCTCGCCCCCGACCTCCACACAAAGGATGACACTCAATGAAATACCTCATGCTTCAAATTTATCACACAACGGTTACCATACGTGCATGCTACGGGACTTGCAAACCTCAACACAAGTATTTCTCAAATTCACAACTACTCTACTAGCACGACTCTAATATCACCATCCTCATATCTCAGAACAATCATCAAGTATCAAACTTCTCATAGTATTCAATGCACTTTATGTGAAAGTTTTTACTATACTCATCTTGGATGCCTATCATATTAGGACTAGTTTTATAACCAAAGCACATTACCATGCTGTTCTAAAAGACTCTCAAATAGATTTAAGTGTAGCATGAGAGATCAACAATTTCTACAAAATAAAACCACCACCATGCTCTAAAATATATAAGTGAAGCACTAGAGCAAAACTATTTAGCTCAAAAGATATAAGTGAAGCACATAGAGTATTCTAATAAATTCTAAACCATATTTATCTCTCTCAAAAGGTGTGTCCAGCAAGGAAGATTGTGGCAAACTAAAAAGCAAAGACTCAAATCATACATGACGCTCCAAGCAAAAAACATATCATGTGGTGAATAAAAATATAGTCCCGAGTATAGTTACCGATAGATGAAGACGAAAGAGAGGATGCCTTCCCGGGGCATCCCCAAGCTTAGGCTTTTGGTTGTCCTTGAATACCTTGGGGTGCCTTGGGCATCCCCAAGCTTAGGCTCTTGCCACTCTTGGTTCCATAGTCCATCAAAGCCATACTCAAAACTTGAAAACTTCACAACACAAAACTTAGCCAAAAATCTCGTGAGCTCCATTAGTATAAGAAAACAAACCACCACTCAAAGGTATTGTAATGAACTCATTCTTTGTTTATATTGGTGTTAAACCTACTGTATTCCAACTTATATGTGATTCATATTCCCCAATACTACTCATATATGCATCAAAATAAGCAAACAACACACGAAAAACAAAATCTGTCAAAAACAGAACAATCTGCAGTAATCTGTAACTTTCGAATACTTCTGTAACTCCAAAAAAATTTAAATAAATTGGTAAAAGTGAGGAATTTGTCTATAAATCATCTGCAAAAATAATCAACTAAATAGCACTCTCCAGTAAAATCTGGTGGCTAATCTCGTGAGCGCTAAAGTTTCTGTTTTTACAACATGATCATATAAACTTCACACAAGTCTTTCCAAAGGTTCTACTTGGCACAAACACTAATTAAAACACAAAACCACACCTAAACAGAAGCTAGATGCAATATTTATTCCTAAACAGAAGCAAAAACAAATAAAATAAAATTGGGTTGCCTCCCAACAAGCGCTATCGTTTAACGCCCCTAGCTAGGCATGATACAAGAATTGATCTAGGTCTTGCCATCTTTGGTAGGCAATTCTTCAATTAAGCACTTATAATTCTTAGGAACTTATTTATTCCTATCGGTAATCAAACTTCTAGGCAAGAAATCAAGAAATTCATTTGTAGCAAAAGGTTCCCTTGCGAAAGTGAGAAAGTTGGGATGAACACTTATAGATTTGAGATCTGCAATTTCCTTACTAGATGATTCACCCTTATTTTTAGGAACATACATAAACATGGCCAATTTAGTGGTAGAGGGATTCGAAGTACTTTTCATAGCAGAAAGAGCAGACCCTACATTAGTGATAATATCCTCAAGTTTACCGATCCTAGTGGAATCTTGATCTATTTTCTCTTTAACTATGGGTTCTTTTTCTTTTAAAAAATTTAGAATAACTCCTACCTTGGATCCATATTGGGTAATTTGGTTGTGGATTGTCCTATCCAAACTCTCAACCAACTCTACAGTAGCAACTTTGTTTTCAATAATTTCAAGCCTTTGCATAACATGTTCCAGAGTTAAAACAGTTCCATTAACCAGAAGAGGTGGTGAGCCAAATAATTCAGTCATAGCATTATAAGAATCAAAAGTATGGCAACCCAAGAAATTCCCTCCGGTAATGGTATCAAGAATATATCTATTCCACGGAGTTATGCCAACATAAAAAATGCGAAGAAGCACGGAAGTGGAAAGCTTCCTAGTAGATTGATACGTCCAAAACGTATCTATAATTTCTGCTTGGTCCATGCCTCTTTTGTGTGATATTGCTATGATATTTATACACTTCCATTCACTTTTGATCATATTTGGACTAACCTATTAACTTAGTGCACCCCAGTGCCAGTTTCTATTTTCTGCTGTTTTTGTATTTCAGGTTTTCCCGTCACGAAAACTGCCAGAAAAATCCCGGAAAAATTATATAAAAATTCAGCGTTCCGGAAGCTTCCACACGGCCGAAGTAGGGCCGGAGGGGGGCCACCAGGGCTCCAGGCGCCCTGGTGGCAGGGCCCCCCTCCTGGCCGCGCCGGGGGGCGCCTGGGCCCCCTAGGCCTCCGCTGATGCCCCCCTTTGGCATATATTTAACACGCGTCCCGAAACCCTCGAGGACGGAACCCTTTTTCGCGATCTCATCTCTGTTCCGCCACCGCCGCGCTTCCAAGATCGGGAGCACCAGGAGAACTCTTCCCGGCACCCTGCCGGAGGGGAGGATCGCCACCGGGAGCCTCTCCACCACCATGGACGCCTCCCGGATGAGTTGTGAGTAGTCTCCCTTGGACCATGGGTCCATTACTAGTAGCTATGTGATGTTCTCCTCCCCTTCTTGTGCTTCACTAATTAGACCTCGTGAGCTGCCCTACATGATCGAGGCACATATGTAATCCTTATGTTGTTGCTATGTTGAGTTTGCTGGGATCCAATGGATTGTGAGATTATGTTCAGATTGTGTTTGAGTAATATATTTGATTCACCTCTTTTATATTTATGTTCATAAGTAATTCTTGCATGTTCTCCGTTGTTATTTATTGCTTTGGCCAAGTAGTAGGTAGTGACTCCAAGAGGGAACGTTATGCTTGATTGTGGGTTCATGCCCCTCGATGACTAGCTTGAGTGACAGAAACATGAGTCTAGGGGATGTGCTGTTGCCACAAGGGGGAAAACAACGATGCTTGTGCCCGCGGGTGCAAGGATTGTTTACTTTACGCAAAGTTCTTTTAATGCAGTTGTCTGTTGCTTTGAGTTTACACTATGGGTGGGACTCGCAACTTAATACTAGCGAGATGTTCTGGATAGATATCTCAAGGTGGATGATTAGTAGTAGATGCAGATGGATTTCAGTCTACTTGCCTTGGCGTACCGCCCATGCTTTGGACCTCTACCTTTCTTGCAACATAGTTAGCATTGGTTTGCGCACATAATTCTGTCAATTGCCCATCTGTAATTCGTTTACCTCACATGGCTGTTTTATAGTCTTTTGGGAGAGAGACATCACTAGTGAACATCATGGGACCCCGGTCCATATTACCATCACTGATCACATCCGCTATTTACTTTATGCTTTTACTTACTATTTGCAGCAATACCTATCACTATTATCACTTGCATTTGACCCTGTGTAAACGACAAGGCCGGAGGGATTGACAACCTCTCTGTACTCGTTGGGAGCAAAGTTATTTGTATCTGTGTGCAGGTCCATGTTGATTGCTAATATCTGGCGCCGTTAGCAGTTGACACCTTCTTGTTGAAACTAGGAGTCTCAGGGGAAATCGATCCTTGGTATCTTTGCCAAGGGAAAACTTCCGCTACAGTGCATCTCAAACCTTCCACTTGGGGTAACCAACGAGGGGCGAGAAGCCATCAAGCAAAGTTTTCTGGCGCCGTTGCCGGGGACTCCACTCTTCAAGATAGGGGAGTTGCACGCTATCTTTTACCTTTGCTTTTAGTCTTGTTAGTTTACCTTTCAGTTTTTGCTTTAGTATCTTTTATCGAAAATCACAAAAATAGTTATCTTGCTTGCTTGCTACTATGGGTTCCACCGAGAACACCAAGTTGTGTGACTTCACTAGTCATAACAACGATGACTTTATCTGCACGCCTATCACTACACATGCCACTTCAGCACCTTCGTATGAAATTAAACCTGCTTTACTGAACCTAGTTATGAAAGATCAATTCTCCGGTGCTGGAGATGATGCTGCTTTACACTTAAACAATTTTGTTGAACTTTGTGATATGCAAAAGTACCAAGAAATAGATGGTAATATTGTTAAGCTTAAGCTTTTTCCTTTCTCCTTGAGAGGAGGAGCTAAAATTTGGTTTCAATCTTTGCCTAGAAATAGCATAGATTCATGGGACAAGTGCAAAGATGCTTTTATTGAAAAATACTATCCACCTGCTAAAATTATCCAACTAAGGAGTAACATAATGAATTTCAAACAATTGGATAATGAACACGTTGCCCAAGCTTGGGAACGTATGAAATCTCTTATCAAGAACTGCCCTACTCATGGATTGACTACTTGGATGGTTATCCAAACTTTTTATGCAGGCTTGAACTTTACCTCGCGGAACTTGTTAGATTCGGCCGCGGGAGGAACCTTTATGTCAACTACACTTGGTGCTGCCACGAAGCTTCTCGATGAGATGATGACCAACTATTCCCAATGGCACACCGAACGCGCTCCAACAGGTAGGAAGGTAAACTCTGTCGAGGAGATTTCCTCCCTAAATGAAAAAGCTGACTTAATCATGTCCCTACTTTCCAAGCAATCTTCTATTGATCCTCGTGATGATCCTTTAAATTATGTGATTGCTCATGCTTATAGGAGTAATTTTGGTAGCAATCCTAGACCGTTCCCCTCTAATTCCTATGGGAACAACAATGCTTATCCTAGCACCGAGAACTCCACCCAAAAAGATAGAGACTTGCCTAGTTATGAGAAACTTCTAGAAATAGAGCAGGCCACTAAGAATTACATGCACACCCAATATGAACAAAACAAAACCTTCTCGAGGCAATTAAATGAGCACACTGCTATCTTGCAAGACATTAGTAGACAATTAGAGAGCCTAAATATTGAGATTTCTAACCTCCAGACTAGGCTCACTATCACTGAGACCCAAGTTTCCAATATGTCCCACACACAAGCCACTTTGATAAACCAAATGGCAGCTAAACCCGAAGTGGTTGCACCTCTAAGGGAGGAAGAAGATAGAATTAAGAACCCTCCTACCCACCACACTGTTGCTACTATCCAAGTTGTTGAGGATATCCAAACTCTTAGCACCCAATGCACTCCTGGTCCCATTGGACCTATTAATGGTGATGCTATGACTATAGAAACTACCAAACAAGTGAACCTAAAGGACACCACTACCACTTTACTTGATAGTACTGACCTTGATTTTGATAATTGCACTCTTACCGAAGTTATTGATTTCCTTCACAAGATGTCTAGAGATCCCCGCACTAGCACGCTTAATCTTGCCTTCACGGAGCATATCACTAATGCTCTCATCAAAGCTAGGGAGGAGAAACTTAGAGTAGAAGCCTCCATACCTAGAAAGCTAGAAGATGGTTGGGGTCCTATGATTAAAATTAAGTTGAATAACTTCTCTTGCTATGCATTATGTGATGTTGGAGCTAGTACCTCCGTTATGCCCAAAAGAATATATGATATGCTTAAACTAAAACCTTTTGATTCTTGTTCTTTTGGTGTTCGTCTCGTTGATTCTTCCATAAAGAAAACTTTGGGGAGGATCGACGATGTTCTTATCATTTTCAATGACAATTACGTTCCCGTTGATTTTACTATTATGGACATTGAATGTGAACCTTCTTGTCCAATTATTTTGGAACGTCCTTTTCTACGCACCGTTGGTGCTATCATTGACATGAAAGAGGGGAATATAAAATTCCAATTTCCTCTCAAGAAAGAGATGGAACACTTCCCTAGAAAGAAGATTAAGTTACCTTTTGGGTCCGTTATACGGGCTAGCTATTCTTTTACTCTTGATAAAACTTGATCTTTTTGCATTATGCCTAGCTTAAAGGCATAAAAGAAAGCGCTTTTGGGAGGCAGCCCACATGAATAAAATTTTATTTTGCTTTTGTTGTGTCTTGATGTTGTTATTACAGTAGCATCATCATTGTATCTTTACTTTTCAATTTTTGTGCCAAGTGTAGCCTCTGATTGCAAGAAAGTTCAAAAGTTGTGACGTGTTGTCCAGGAAACAGATTCTGTCCTTGGATAGAAAACTTCGTACAAAATCACCAGATCATCTTTTTGGTCTGAATTTTTTCGACAGCGTGCTCTATACAATTGTCTTTCGTGCATCTGTTCTGAGTTTTTTGATTAGAGTTGCAGAAGTGCCCCGGAAAAATCATTTACTACCTGCTATTCTGTTTTTCACAGATTCTGTCCTGTTTTGCCTTTCCTTCATTTTGCAAACCTTGAGCTTGCTTTTTCTTTGCAAAAACCTTTTGGCAATCTTGAGAAACAGTAGACCTTCAAGAATATCCTTATTTCCAGCAAGGAACAGTTATTTTATTATGGGTACTAACCTCGCTAATCAGATTATAATGAGTTATGTATGAAGGGAGTTTTCAAGTGTGCGAGGGAAGATGATAAAAAGATTCAGGAGTGTCAAGCGCTCAAGCTTGGGGATGCCCTCATGCACCCCCAAGAAATATTCAAGAAGACTCAAGCGTCTAAGCTTGGGGATGCCCCCGTGCATCCCCTTCTCCATCAACATTATCAGTTCGTCTTTCGTTCCACTATATATTTATCACTTCATGTGTTATGTGCTATGCTTGGAGCGTCTTGCTTTTAGTTTCCTTTTCAGTTTTCTTTAGCTTTTCATAACGAGTCGGAACTCAGCTTTCTTTGTGTGGGAGAGAAACACGCTCCACTTCAACCTAGAACATAACATAGAATTTTCATGTCTATCTTTGTTGTGTGTGTTCTTTTTCTTTCAATAGCTACTGTCATGCTTAGCTCTTAGTTTTCATGCTTATCTTTTTAAAGAGCTTTTGTTTAGTTGTGTCGGGGGAAACTGTCCTCCACGAGCACCTATGGGACCGGAGCCCCTTGCTTGTGCGGTAAGAGGGCGGAGGGAACACGAAGAGCAGATCGTAGTGAACACGCGGGCAGTTTTACCCAGGTTCGGGCCGCGATGGACGCGTAAAACCCTACTCCTGCTTAGTTTGTATTGAGTTGGAGAGCTCGGGAGCTTGAAGAACTAGCTACACCGAGCGAGTGAGCGATCTAGGTTCCGAACCCCCCCCCCCCCACGTTGTGCATGGGCCTCCTTTTATAGTGCAAGGGGTCACCGACAGGTGTCAACGTAGGAGAAAGGGGTAAAAATGTAAAAGAGGTGGTAGTTGTAACAGTGCGGGAATAGTGGAGCTATAGTGCGTGAACAGTGGTCGCTACCTACTTTGACAGTGGGGGACAAGAGCATTTAATGCCCGTCGCCGTCGACCCCAAAAGCGCCCGCCCTTGCGTCTCCGTTTGCCACGGCGATGGCCTTACCACCGTGGAGTGCCACCGTGTCCCCCAGGCTGCACAGCCATCCGCCACGCGTCCCCGGAATGCCCCCAGCGCGACGCGTGGTTCGATGAGCTGGAGCGCGGGCACACAGCACAACTCTCCCCGGCAAGCACCTTGCCGGGGTCTTGACCTTGCCGGGCCCTGGAGCTTGCCGGGCTCTGAAGCTTGTCGCTCCCCGGGCCCTGCCGGGGCGCATGCAGCGCCGAGGCATGTCTTCTGTAATGGAATCTTCTAGTCTTCCTGGCAAGCTCCTCTTGCCAGGGCCTTGCGTGAGTGAGGTAAACTTGAGCCTGGAACGGCCTTCCCGGCAAGCTCCACTTGCCGGGGTCTCGATCTTCTGTCTTGTATACTTTGTTTTTGAATGGTTTTATATGGAGCAGGAAGGTCTCCGACGAGCGCGTGGTAGGCCCTGCCGCGGGAAGCTGCTACTGCCCGTGCACAAGTTGGGGTACTGAGGCACCCCTACCTTAGTACACCGACAGGAGCCCCCGGGCCTGGGCCACACACGGTGCCGAGCGCTGTTGGGCCAGGCCCAAAACAGTGCACGGGCACGCGCGGCCCACGGCACGCCGAATCCACTTCCGCATTCGCCGCGTCCCCCCGTAACGGCACGCGTCGATTGCGGCGTCGTGGGATGGGACGTGGCCACGTTCTTTTAATGGAAAGAGCGAAACGCCCCCCACTTCCCCATAAAAGCAGAGGAAGCAGGAGCGGTTCCCCTCCTACGCTTTCATTGCATCTTCTTCCATCTCCAGAGATCTCCTCTTGCGCTCCGCCTCCACACCTCCTCCGCCGCCGTCCGCATCTGCGGCGCCGCCGGACCTTTCGCTCCCCTTCCCTCGCCGCCTCCGCCATGGCCCCGAAGACCGAGAAGGCGAAGGTGGAGAAGACCAAGAAGGAGAAATCGGAGCAAGCGGCGAGGCTTACCTTGTTGCGGAAGCGGAACCTCGTCTTCTCGCCGAGGCTCAGCGCGCGGGAGCTCTGGAACAAGTATTACTTGTTCTGGGCCAAGAAGACCAAGGCGCATCCCCGCACCCGAGCCTATCCGGCCGCCGCCAAGGATAACTACCCCGGCGGGTACTATTTCTTCGCAGCTTTCTTCCACTGCGGCCTCTGTCCCCCTTTTTTCGAATTTTTCTGCGACATAATGCACACCTACGGCCTCCACCTTCTTGACTTC
Organism: Secale cereale; assembly: GCA_902687465.1. Lineage (NCBI taxonomy): Eukaryota > Viridiplantae > Streptophyta > Magnoliopsida > Poales > Poaceae > Secale > Secale cereale. The sequence goes on along the minus strand of LR738710.1, from coordinate 86,807,907 downwards.
ACCCCCAACGCCATCCTCACGATGGCGGTTTTCGCACACATGTGCGAAAACTATATTGGGATATACCCAAACGTAGCACTGTTTAGGCACTTCTTCACCCCTAGAGCAGAGGCCGGCGCACCCCTCTCCGGAGGAATATCTTGGGTTTTTCGTCTGAACAAGAAGGAGTCCTATTTGCCGAGGGAGCTCCGCGGCAAGTGGGAGGAGTGGCGTGCAGACTGGTGTTGGATTGTCGAGGACCAGCCGTAATCTTTCACCGCGCCGCGCACAACACCCATCGTGCGCGGCAGGGACTGGAGCGAGCTGGATTCGGACGACAAGAAGCTCGACGTCGCCCTCATCAGGATTCTTCGTCTCCGGGTAGCAAGATTGTCTGTCGGAGAAGTAGGCACAGATTTCCTCCGCCGCCGCATCGCCCCTCTCCAAGACAGGAAAAGGTCGGCCTGGGAGTACGGCAACTCAGCGGATATAATGAGGCTGCGCCCCGGGCTCAACTTCAACTTCACGTCGCTGGAGCTGAAGGGGATGGTCCGGGAACTATTTAAGCATGACCCGGCCCACCCAGAATGGTTCAGGGGCCCCCGGGGAGTGGTGCCCCTCTGCAACAGCAAGGCCCGGGATTCCCTTCGCGCCATGATGCCCGCGTGCGATTCGCACGGCGTCGACCGCACGTGGATTCCGCCCAAGCCAGACGTCGTCTTGAACTTCTTCGACAACTTGACGGAGGTGGCGAAGAACAAGAACGAGGTCCGGGAGCTGACACGGGACACCACCGACCAAGAGATAGCGTACATAGCTTCTCGGGTTAAAGAGGCCGCTGCAGCCGCAGTGGCATGGGAATTCGGCTTCTCGCCCGAGGAGGCAGAGGCTGCGGAAGCGTCCTGCCAAGCAGAGGAGGCGGAGATCCGCAGGCTGCTGAAGCTTCCTCCCGACGAGCTCGCCGGGGTCCCTTCCCTGAGGCACTCCGGGATCCAGGGAATCTTGACCGAGGCCGCGGCGAGAGGCAACGCCGCCGGAGGAAACAAAGGCGTCGCAGGGAGCGGAGGCGCCGGAGGGAGCGGAGGCGCCGGAGGGAAAGAGGCCACAGTGCAGGGCGCTGGGCCCAGCAAGCCTGCCGGGGAGGAGGAGGAGGAGGACGCCGGGGCCGACGAAGACTCCGACGGATCCCTGGGGCTCTACGCCGACGACCTCTCCTCGTCGTCGGAGACCTCCCCGCCCCGGGCAAGCCCTAGGCGTTCTCCGCTGAAGCGTCTCCGCAAGACGGCGACGGGGGCGAGGGCGCAGGCGCCCCGGCAACAACCAACTCACCGGGCAGCGCGAGCTTCCCGGGGGAGTCAAGCTGCGACGGGGGCGCCCGGCGCACCAGCCACGGCGGAGGCGGCCCGCACGCAGGCCACGGCAGAGGCGCCCCGCAAGTCAGCGCCGAGCGGAAGGGAGTCTTCACAGAGCGGAGCGGCGGCTCCGCCCGCTCCCCGGGCCCCGGCTACCACAGGGGCTGGGTCTTCGCAGCCCCCAGCCCCAGGGACTGCCAAGCGCCCGAGGGAGTCTTCACCTCCCGCTCCCCGCGCGGACGCGCCCCAGGTGGAGTTTGACTTCTCCGCCTTGAGCGACGACGACGACGAGGAGGAACAGGAGTAAGAACTCGAGATCTTGCATCTTCTTAAATTTCGTCTTGATTATTGTTGATGCTGATCTTGCTTTTGCTTCAATCTTCAGGACCTTGGCCCAGCGAGTGGCGAAGAAAGCCAAGGTGCCCGTGGTCGAGGTCGCGGACGACTCGCCCATCGCGGCGACTGGGGACGTGCCGGAGCCAAGCCTGCCGGACCCGAGCGCTGCTCCAAGGAGCAGCCCCCAGCGCAGCCCCCAGCGTAAGTCTGGGTTTTGTACTTCCGCTCGTCGGGCGCGCTTGAGGATTTGTCCTTGTGCTAATATCCTGATGCTTGTGCCTTGTTTTGATTGTATTGTGCAGAGGTGGAGCCACAACCGCAGGAGCGTCCGGAGGTCGTTCCCGAGGAGCCGCAGGCCCCGCCATCCCCGCCAAGACCGAACTCCCCGGCAAGGGAGAGTGCTCCGCCAAGGGCGGGTACTCCGCCAAGGGCGAGTACCCCGCCAAGGGCGAGTAGCCCGGCGAGGGCGGCTACTCCGCCAAGGCAGAGCTCCCCGGCGAGGGAGCCCGTCGCTGACGACGTCCGCCAAGGTAAGTTCCGTAACTTAGTCTTCTTGGACTCGTCTCTTTTTGGATATTTGCTCGAACTTCTTCTGCTTTTTCTTCTTCTTCTAGATCCTCCTCCCCCCGAGCAGATGGAGACGGAGGTCATCGACGTCGAGGAGGAGGGAGCGCAGGGCGGCGGCGGCGACGCTCCTGTCGCCGAGGATACGGCGGGAGCCGCCGAGCCAGCTGCGGAGGAGACCGCTCCGGCTGCGGACGCAGCGGCCGGGGAGGGGGACGGCGACCGCACTGCCGGCCCGGAGGCGGCAGGAGCATCAAGTGCTGCGCCGGCCGCCGACCCCTCCGCCGAAAAGGAGCAGGCCGGCTACTACCTTGAAGCTCCCAACGGCATCTTCATTCAGATGCCGTGGGGTTCTTCATCGCGAGCCCCCGCGGAGGGCGAGGCCTTCGATGGAGAAGTTCTCGCCTCCACGGGACTGAAGATTGTCGAGGCGCCCAGCGGAAGCGACGGGCCCGAGGAGGAGAAGCTACTTCATCAACTGCTGGCCCTTTACCGGGCCAGGCAGGCGAAGCTAGCGTCTCAGGAGGCCCTCGCCGCCAAGGCCGCCGTCGAGATGGAGAAGCGCGCGGCGGAGCTCCGCACCGCCCACCAGGCTGCCCTCCGCGAGGTGGCGGAGGAGCGCGAGAGGCTTGCCGGGGAGTACGAGGAATGGTTGTTGGAGAAGGCCGAGGCCGAAGAGCAGCAGCGGCTCGCCGGGGAGGAGCTGTCCCGGCGAGAAGGAGAGCTGACCCAGCGGAAGGTCAACCTCGACTCCCATGAGGAAGACCTTGCCGCTCGGGAACAGGCCCTTGGCGGAGAGCTGAAGGAGGCGAAAGCCGCCGCGGCTGCCGCGGAGACCGCCAAGGAGGAGCTTGCCGCCAAGGTCGCGCAACTGGAGGAATCACTGAAGGCGAGCGTGGAGAGGGTCACCGCGCTCAACACGGAGCGCGAGAAGGACGCCCACACCAACTCCGAACTCCAAGTGCGCCTCTCCAAGCAGGGCGACGAGCTGAAGGCCGCCAAGGACTCCATCGAGGATCTGGAGCTGAAGGTTTCCACGTTGAAGGACTCGCTCGACGTCGTCCGGGACCGGGAAACCAAGCTGAAGGAGGAGCTCCGCAAGGAGCGAAGCTTGGTGGAGAGCGCCAACACCGCGGCCGAGAACTTCCGTCGGACCGTCGAGGTGTGGACCGAGGACCTGGTGTCTTCTGCATCCAACATCGACCAGGAGCTGCTGGCGCTAAAGTTGGAGCATCTCATCTACTCTCCGGACCCAAACCTCCCCCACAGCGCCAAGCTCAGCCTCTTCTTCAGGGGGATCGCGCCGGCCCTTGCAGATCTTCGGAAGAAGATCCCCGCGCAACTGGCCGAGGAGTCGCGCCGGCTCTGCACGGGGACCTTGGAGCGTGTGCTGACGAAGATTGTATACCGCAATCCCGGCATAAACCTCACCAACGTCCTCTGCAGCTTGCCGGCCGACGCGAACATGGAGGCGCTGAAGGAGCAGGTCGCCCACATCATCGCCAAAGTGAACAAGATCTCCAGGATTGAGGGCGACCGCGTAGATTAGGCCTCCTTTATCTTTATCTCTTTTTGTTGCTGCATAGGGTGTTGTGAACTCATTAATCATTGCGACAAGTTATCCTTTGTAAGATATTTGTCTTATTTTGATCAATCAGTGCAATGTTATCTTCCTTGTCTTGGTCATCTACTTCGTACGTTTTTTACCCTACGCTCCCGGGGAGCTTGCCGGCAAGGGTCCTTTGCCGCGAGCGCTGAGTGCTGGACTCTGAGCAGCCTGCTGGCCAAGGTCTCACCGGCAAGCAACCTCGCCGCGGCTAGTCGCAACGCACTTAGCTTGCTGAGTGAACTCGAAAACGAAGCAAGGGCGCGACACTTGTCGCAGCTCACTTAAGTCGTTGAGCGTACTCGAAAACAAGACAAGGGTGCGGCTAGCTACGGGTAGGTTCCTCCGCGCACAGGTTTTCCATACAAAGTGTGATTGTTCAAGGAAGACAACTAAAATTTAAAAATTTGAACTGCTCAAATTCCAATAACTTAGCTTATATATAATGCTTGCTTCTTGGTAAGGCTTCTCTTTCTTGAACAGCACTTGGTTCTGCTCAAATTCCAATAACTTAGCTTATATATAATGCTTGCTTCTTGGTAAGGCTTCTCTTTCTTGAACAGCACTTGGTTCCTCTTCCATCTCCTTCCCCCCCGGCAAACTTGTGCGCGAGGAACGTTCCTTCTGCTTAAGAGGCAAGGAAAAAGTAGAGGGAAACAAGTATATGGCCTTTCGGCGTGCTAGTGCTTACCTGATGTGTGTGTTACACAAGATGCCAAACAACACATGCAAATAGCAAGGAAAAGCATGCAAAAGGCAAATAGCGCAAAACACAAAGCTTTACTGATGCACGGGGTCTGCGCCCGGCTTTGTACAAAGGGTTACATGCAACAGCAGCAAAGCTTGTACAAAAGGTGGTTGCCGGAATGGATCACGGCAACCGCGCCTTATGGGTGAAACTTGCGAAGATGCTCTATGTTCCAGGAGTTGCTCACCGGTAAGCCTTCTTCGGTCTCAAGGCGGACAGCGCCGGGCCTTGTGACTTGTCTCACCCGATAAGGGCCTTCCCACTTCGGCGTCAACTTGTTGGAATTCTTGGCGGACTGAACACGCCAAAGAACAAGGTTGCCTTCCTCGAGACTCCTGGCCTTGACCTTGCGGCTATGGTAGCGACGCAAGGCTTGCTGGTATCGATCAGCTCGTACAGCAGCCTGGAGACGTTCCTCCTCAAGGAGCAGTGCGTCATCTTGTCGCAGTTGCTCTTGCTCGAGCTCATCATAAGCGAGCACTCGAGGAGATCCGTATATGAGTTCCGTGGGGAGAACTGCCTCTGCTCCATAGACTAGAGCAAAGGGTGTCTGTCCGATGGCTCGACTTGGTGTCGTTCTGATTGACCAAAGAGCCGCCGGTAGCTCCTCTATCCAATTTCTTCCGCACTTGCGCAGCCTGTCAAAGGTCCTCGTCTTAAGTCCGCGCAGCACTTCAGCATTCGCCCTCTCCGCTTGACCGTTGCTTCTCGGGTGAGCAACAGAAGCGAAACAGACCTTGGCGCCAAGGTCTTGGACGTATTGCATGAAGGTGCGACTAGTAAATTGTGTACCGTTGTCGGTGATGATCCTGTTGGGGATTCCGAAACGGCAAACAATTGACCTGAAGAACCTGACCGCTGACTGTGCTGTCACCTTTCTCACTGGTTCCACTTCTGGCCACTTTGTGAACTTGTTGATTGCAACGTACAAGTACTCAAAGCCCCCGACGGCTCGGGGGAAGGGGCCGAGGATATCGAGCCCCCAGACCGAGAAGGGCCAGGACAAAGGAATTGTTTGGAGAGCTTGAGCTGGCTGATGAATTTGCTTGGCATGGAACTGGCACGCTTCACACTTGGTTACTAGCGCAGTTGCATCTTGGAGGGCTTCTTGCCAGAAGAACCCTTGCCGGAAAGCTTTCCCAGCAAGCGCCCTTGCGCCAATGTGGTGGCCGCATATGCCTCCGTGTATTTCTGCCAACAGCTTCTATCCATCTTCCCTGGAGATGCACTTCAACCTGACACCATTGAGCCTTCTTCTGTACAGCTCGTTATCCACGAACTGGTACATACTTGACTGCCTGGTTATCTTCTCTATTTCTTCTGGGTCGTCGGGAAGTTCTCCAGTTTGCAGAAAACGGACGATCTGCTGCGCCCATGCTGGAGCTTGCGGCTCAACGGCAAGGACTAAAGGCATGAGGGTCGCTGCGGGGACCTCAGCTTCCACGGCAAGAACCTCTGGTTCCGCCGGAGCTGATGGCCCCCCGGCAAGCTCGCCGGAGCGAGGCTTGTCGGGAACGCCTGCTTCAACTGCACAGATCCTTGGATCTGCAGGAGCAGACTGTTCCTCAACGTTCTGATTGTTGATCTTGGGGACCTTGGCGGCGGTTTCAGGAAGATCCGCCGGCAAGTAATCGCCGGAGACCAACTTTCTTTTCTTGGACTGCCCAATTGATGGTGCAACGGATGGTTGAGTCAGCTTGAGCAAGAAGGTCCCTGGTTCCACAGGTAACTTCATCGAAGCACACTTTGAAAGGCCGTCTGCAATGTCATTCTGAGCTCTCGGGACGTGCTCCATCTGCAGACCTTCAAAGTGCTCTTCAAGCTTCCTCACTTCATCTACATAAGCTTCCATCAAAGGGCTCTGATAACTCTTGTTAACTTGCCGGACCACCAACTGAGAATCTCCCCGCACAATCAGCTTCCTTATCCCAAGTTCGGCCGCAATCCTGAGGCCGGCGAGCAAACCTTCATATTCGGCAGTGTTGTTTGTCGCTTGCTCTCTTGGGAAGTGCATCTGGATAACATACTTGAGGTGCTCTCCGGTGGGCGCGATGAGTACCACGCCAGCACCGGCGCCTTGCAGCGAGAAGGCACCATCAAAATACGTTACCCATTCACTTGTTGCTTCTTGTACGGGTGAACTTGTTTCTTGGACTTCTTCATCGGGCGTCGGGGTCCACTCAGCTATGAACTCTGCCAAAGCTCGACTCTGTATGGTTGAAGTACTTTCAAACTTGAGTCCAAAGCTTGACAGCTCCAGTGCCCACTCAACGATCCTGCCTGTTGCTTCTGGATTGTGCAATATCCTCTTCAGCGGAAAGCGAGTGACCACCGTTATCTCATGTGCCTGGAAGTAATGGCGCAGCTTTCTCGAGGCCATGAGGAGGCCGAAAAGCAACTTTTGCACCCCGGAGTATCTTGATCTAGCCCCCTGGAGAAGGGAACTTACAAAATACACTGGGCGCTGCACCATCTTCTTCCGCACTTCTTCATGTTCCTGCGCGGAGTTGTCCTTGTCGGGGCCAGAGCTTGCCGGAGCAGCCCCCTGCTTGTCGCTGGATTCGGTTGCCGGCGGTGTAGACTCCTCTTCGGCCTCCCTCTCCGCTACTAACGCAGCACTAACCACCTGGTTGGTTGCCGCTAGGTATAGCAACAACTTTTCCTGTGGTCTAGGTGCGACAAGTATTGGAGTGGAGGATAGGTACCGTTTCAAATCCTGCAGCGCTGCCTCCGCTTCCGGAGTCCACTTCATGGGACCTGCCTTCTTCAAGATTTTGAAGAAAGGTAGGGCGCGTTCTGCAGACTTCGAAATGTACCTACTGAGGGCAGCCACACAGCCTGCGAATCTTGTCGGGGTTAGCTTCAATCCCCCTCTGTGACACAAAGAACCCGAGAAGCTTGCCGGAGGGGACTCCAAAGACGCACTTCTCGGGGTTCAACTTGAGCTGTATCTTGCGCAGGTTCTGGAATGTCTCTTCCAAATCTTGGACTAGGGTTTCCTTGCTCTTACTCTTCACCACGATGTCATCCATGTAAGCCTCTACATTTCTGTGGATTTGCGGCTCGAAAGCAGTGTGCACTACCCTTGCAAAGGTTGATCCTGCATTCTTCAGTCCAAATGGCATGCGTATGAAGCAATAAGTGCCACATGGAGTGATAAATGCAGTCTTCTCTTCATCTTCTTCGGCCATAAAAATCTGATGGTAGCCTGAATATGCATCAAGAAAAGAGAGTAGCTCACATCCGGCAGTGGAGTCAACGATCTGGTCGATGCGCGGCAAAGGGAATGGATCCTTGGGACATGCTTTATTCACATCGGTGAAGTCTATACACAGTCTCCACTTCCCGTTGGCCTTGCGCATGACGACTGGGTTTGCTAACCACGTCGGATGGATCAAACCTCTAACTAGGCCTGCTGCCTCTAGCTTCTTGATCTCTTCGTTGATGAATTCTTGGCGCTCCACGGCTTGCTTCCTCACCTTCTGCTTGACGGGCCGCGCATGAGGACAGACAGCAAGCTTGTGCTCAATTACCTTCCTGGGAACACCGGGGATGTCAGATGGTTGCCACGCAAACACATCGACATTCGCCCGCAGGAAGGCAACGAGCGCGCTTTCCTATTTGCTGTCAAGCGTGGCACTGATGGTGAAGGTACCACCAGTGCCGTCCTCCTTGGCGGACACCTTCTTGGTTGCCGGAGGAGCGGCCATCCCCTTCTTACACTTGCCGGTGGAGCTCGATGGAGCGTCCTCGACGGCAGCGCAGCACTCCGAAGAGGTGCGGTTGCCGGAGTGGGCCCCAGAGCACTTGTCGGACTTGATCTTCGTCTTCTTCCCCCCGGGAGCTTCAGCGGCAAGTGTATCCTTTTCTGCCGCAGCTGCTGCGTCCCGGTAGATCTTGTCGGCGCAGACAAGCGCATCCTTCTTGTCGCCATGGACAGTGATGACGCTTATCGGCCCCGGCATCTTAAGTACGTTGTAGGCGTGGTGGGAAGCTGCCATGAACTTGGCGAGGGCGGGACGGCCGAGTATTCCATTGTATGGCAATGGAATATCAGCGACGTCGAAAGTAATGCGCTCAGTTCTGAAGTTGAGCTCCCCGCCAAAGGTCACTGGCAGAGTGATCTTCCCCTTGGGCTTGCTCCTTCCCGGGTTGATTCCTTGGAAAGAACCGGTCTCTTCGAGCTCGCCATCTGGGATTTGGAGTTTCTTGATCACAGCAGAGGAGATCAAGTTTAGCCCGGCCCCGCCGTCAACCAACATTTTGGTGACCTTGAGGTTGCGGATGGTGGGTGAAACCAGCATCGGCAAGCACCCGACCGCAGTGGTGCGGTCAGGGTGATCCTCAAGTTCGAAAATGATGGGCGTGCTGGACCATTTGAGGAGCCTGCGCGACTCCACGGGCGGCTCTGCTGTGTTCACCTCGCGCACCCACTGCTTGAGCTGGCGGTGGGAGGTGTGCAGAGAGGCGCCACCGTCGACGCACAGGACCTCCGTGGCCTTCTGGAACTCCTGCTCGCTGTTATCTTCATCCTCCATGTCTTCGTCATCGTCTTCTTCATCTTCGTCGCGGCCCCGGGGAGGTCGATCACCTTGCTGCTGCTTGGCCTTGCCGCGGCGTCCTCCCCGGCCGTTGAATGGCCGCTTCTTGCTTGGTTCTCCACCACCACCTTGGGCCTTCTCCTTGTCGCGCCTCTCGTACTCAGCTTTCTGCTGCTCGACGAGGTACTCGACGCGTTTGCAGTTGGAGAGGTCGTGGCCCTTGGTGCGGTGGATCTTGCAGTATTGCTTGTCGGAGCCGTCCTGCTTGTCGGCTGCCGCCACAGGGGCAGGCTCCTTGCCGGAGCCGCCAGCCTGCGTTTGCTTGGCGGGAGCCTCCTTGCTGGACTTCTCGACGGCAAGCACTTCCTTCTTGTTTTTCCTTCTATTATTCCGCCGCCGGCTCTTCTTTGCCGGGGCGGCGTCGTCGCTGTCGCTTCCTCCTGCGCCAGCATCCTCCCCGGGGAGCCTCCTCCCCTCTTCCGCGCGTGCGCACTTATCAGCCAGAGCGTAGAGCTCGCTGACATCCCGAATCTTGGTCATGGCCATTTCTTCACGCATGCGGCGGTTACGCACGTTCTGGTGGAATGCGCTGATAACCGCGGCAGGGTGGACGTCGGGGATGTTGTGCTGTACACGGCTGAAGCGTTGGATGTACTTGCGCAGGGATTCTCCTTCCTTCTGGGCCAGAATGTGGAGATCGCTCTCCTGGCCATGGGGTTTGTGGCCGCCGGTGAAGGCGCCAACAAACTGATGGCAAAGGTCCGCCCAAGAAGAGATGGAGCCTTCCGGCAAGTGCATAAGCCACGAACGAACGTTCGGCTTAAGCACGAGCGGGAAGTAGTTTGCCAAGATCTTCTCGTCGCGCCCCCCGGCAGCTTGCACAGCGATTGTGTAGATGCTGAGGAATTCCGAGGGGTGCGTCTTGCCGTCGTACTTCTCCGGTACGTCGGGCTTGAAATTCTTCATGCTGGGCCACTGGACGCGCCGCAACTCACGGGTAAACGCAGGGCAACCTGCCGCGTACGGCAAGTCGCCTGGTTCACCGGGCGCGCGCGCGTCGACAGCGTTCCCAGCTCTCTGGTCTGATTGTCGCCGAGCTTCTCGGCAGCGCTCGATCGTCGTTCGAGCGTCTTCTTGTCGCCGGTCGTCAAGGACCTGGCGCTGGTCCCGACGAGCCCGCGGGTCCGACGACGCCGTGGAGCCATCGTCGGCGTTGTTCCGGCGGGGCGGCGTCTTCTGCTTCTGCGGCGGGGAGTGCAAGGTGGTTGCACCCCCGGCAGTCTTGTCGCCGTCGGCCTTCGTCTTCTCGGCTTGCCGCGGCCGCGAGGTCGCCGGCTGCTGTGGAGAGTCGTTGTTGGCGAAGGCGATCATGCTCTGGATGGTGGCCCTCCAGTCTTCGGCCTTGTCTGCCGCTGGAGGGAAGTCGAGGAGCAGCTGCGCCCTTGCGAGCGCTTCTGCTGGAGTGGAGGGGAGCGGGGGCGAGCGGCGCGAGGAGCGGGATATGCTCGGACTTCTAACGGCGTTAGAAGGAGCAGGGTCCCGCCCCGGCGTCTTCGCTTTGCTTGTGCCCGGACGGTGGTCCGGGGCGTCCCGCGAACCTCCGGTTTGCCCTTGTCCCAGCAAGCGGATGCCACCTCCTGTGACATGGCGCTGCTGGGTTGTCGTTCGCTGGGATGGACGCGGAGCATCCACGGAGACCGAGGCTCGGTCGTCCGTCCTGTCCTTGGATTTGGTGGCGCCGCGAGTGTCCTCGCCGGCGACCACCCTTCCGACGGCGTCTCCCCCGCCCACCGTTGGCTCTGGTGGCGGCGGATGAGATGCAGACGGGCCTCCGACCTCCGAAACCTTCTTCTTCGGGGCCATGGTGCTGTTGTTGATGAAGCTGACGAATTCGGAGAGGTTGATGAAGAATGCGCCCGCGTGAACGCCGGATCAGGTTCGCACAACCTCGACGCCCCCTACCTGGCGCGCCAAAGATGTCGGGGGAAACTGTCCTCCACGAGCACCTATGGGACCGGAGCCCCTTGCTTGTGCGGTAAGAGGGCAGAGGGAACACGAAGAGCAGATCGTAGTGAACACGTGGGCAGTTTTACCCAGGTTCGGGCCGCGATGGACGCGTAAAACCCTACTCCTGCTTAGTTTGTATTGAGTTGGAGAGCTCGGGAGCTTGAAGAACTAGCTACACCGAGCGAGTGAGCGATCTAGGTTCCGAACCCCCCCCCCCCACGTTGTGCATGGGCCTCCTTTTATAGTGCAAGGGGTCACCGACAGGTCTCAACGTAGGAGAAAGGGGTAAAAATGTAAAAGAGGTGGTAGTTGTAACAGTGCGGGAATAGTGGAGCTACAGTGTGTGAACAGTGGTCGCTACCTACTTTGAAAGTGGGGGACAAGAGCATTTAATGCCCGTCGCCGTCCACCCCAAAAGCGCCCGCCCTTGCGTCTCCGTTTGCCACGGCGATGGCCTTACCACCGTGGAGTGCCACCGTGTCCCCCAGGCTGCACAGCCATCCGCCACGCGTCCCCGGAATGCCCCCAGCGCGACGCGTGGTTCGATGAGCTGGAGCGCGGGCACACAGCACAACTCTCCCCGGCAAGCACCTTGCCGGGGTCTTGACCTTGCCGGGCTCTGAAGCTTGTCGCTCCCCGGGCCCTGCCGGGGCGCATGCAGCGCCGAGGCATGTCTTCTGTAATGGAATCTTCTAGTCTTCCTGGCAAGCTCCTCTTGCCAGGGCCTTGCGTGAGTGAGGTAAACTTGAGCCTGGAACGGCCTTCCCGGCAAGCTCCACTTGCCGGGGTCTCGATCTTCTGTCTTGTATACTTTGTTTTTGAATGGTTTTATATGGAGCAGGAAGGTCTCCGACGAGCGCGTGGTAGGCCCTGCCGCGGGAAGCTGCTACTGCCCGTGCACAAGTTGGGGTACTGAGGCACCCCTATCTTAGTACACCGACAAGTTGGTTCCTTGAACTCTCTTTATTTATCATGCTTATCTTATTAAGAGAGTTTGCTTCTGTTGCATTGGTCGATATGTCTATGATAAAAATGCTACGTGCATAATGGTGCTTAGTAGTTCATGTTTTCTTATGGTTAGTCTCAAATAGTTGGGGGATTCCCAATGTGTTATTGGAGTACCAACATGATTTGTTTGCCTATGATGTGGTATGGTTTAGTAATATCTTCCTTCAAGAATTTATTTTAATTGACTTGGTGTATGCTCACGCATATTTAAGACTGTAAAGAAAGTCTGTCAAGCCTTGATGATCTTTTATTTCTGAGTAGCGATATAACTTCCATGCCTGATTCAATGTTGCTTTGTCGCTCTGCATGATTATGACTGTCATTGCTCTTTTAGTTGGTCGCTCCCAGTCTTTTGCTAACCTTCGCCTGTACTAAGCGGACTGACTGCTTGTGCATCCAAATTCATTTAAACCAGTTATGCCATATGAGTCCACCATACCTTCCTATACATGGTATTTACCTGCCATTCCTAACGAAGACTTTCATGTACCATCTCGAAAATTATTCAAAAAAGCATTCCTATTTTGTGCCTCTGTTTTAATTCATGAGGAAGTAGTAGTTAATTCATGATCTTTTTAAGTTGGACAAGCTTCACCCCGGGATTGCATGTCTAATGTGCAAACCCATAATACGAGAAGGAACTGGCAAAGAGTGCGCCCGGCTCAAAATTAATATAACAAACAAACCCTCCTTCACGCTTTGTTCATGAAAAATCAGAAAACTTTGGCAGTGATAAACAAAGGAGATTAAGAGGATGTGATCGTCCTCATTCGGGAGCCGTTCCTCGAAACTTGTCGATCTCAAGAAGTGATTGAGTTGTCTGCTAGCATTCGTTGACGAAACATGCATATCCAAAAAAATAATTATTACCTCTGTTTTTAAAACCAAGAGCTCTGGTACATGTTTTGTCTTTGTTTCCGACCACGGGTTTTCAACCTTGCCAACAAAAGCCACGGTTCGAGAGTCTCCACCTTCTTTTAAAAGCACCAACTACTGAGAGCATGATTGTCATTCTGAGTGTAATGTGCATTGTCCCAAAGTAGCATTGTCTTTTGCATGGTTGTGATATCATTTATTCTGAAATCATTGTATCTAGTCATCACTTAAACCTTGGAGGTGCCCCTGCATTTATGTTTTGCTTCACTAAAGGGGGCAAGCGAGATATCACTTTATCATATTTGCACACCATGATCATTACAAATCTATTTGATGTTTCAGTATCATGTTGTAAAACTTTCAGTTCTATGTGATTTTCTCATAAGGCAACTTAATTACTACAGATTCATTGTCTCAGTAAGCTTTTGTCATATGACTATGAAAAGTCCTATATGGTTAATAGCATGTCACCACAGAAATTATGCTTGTTATCATTTACCTACTCGAGGACGAGCGGGAATTAAGCTTGGGGATGTTGATACGTCCAAAACGTATCTATAATTTCTGCTTGCTCCATGCCTCTTTTGTGTGATATTGCTATGATATTTATACACTTCCATACACTTTTGATCATATTTGGACTAACCTATTAACTCAGTGCACCCCAGTGCCAGTTTCTGTTTTCTGCTGTTTTTGTATTTCAGGTTTTCCCGTCACGAAAACTGCCAGAAAAATCCCGGAAAAATTATATAAAAATCAGCGTTCCGGAAGCTTCCACACGGCCGAAGTAGGGCCGGAGGGGGACCACCAGGGCTCCAGGCGCCCTGGTGGCGCGGCCCCCCTCTTGGCCGCGCCGGGGGGGCACTTGGGCCCCCAGGCCTCCGCTGATGCCCATCTTTGGCATATATTTAACACGCGTCCCGAAACCCTCGAGGACGGAAACCTTTTTCGTGATCTCATCTTTGTTCCGCCGCCGCCGCGCTTCCAAGATCGGGAGCACCAGGAGAACTCTTCCCGGCACCCTGCCGGAGGGGAGGATCACCACCGGGAGCCTCTCCACCACCATGGACGCCTCCCGGATGAGTTGTGAGTAGTCTCCCTTGGACCATGGGTCCATGACCAGTAGCTATGTGATGTTCTCCTCCCCTTCTTGTGCTTCACTAATTAGACCTCGTGAGCTGCCCTACATGATCGAGGCACATATGTAATCCTTATGTTGTTGCTATGTTGAGTTTGCTAGGATCCGATGGATTGTGAGATTATGTTCAGATTGTGTTTGAGTAATATATTTGATTCACCTCTTTTATATTTATGTTCGTAAGTAATTCTTGCATATTCTCCGTTGTTATTTATTGCTTTGGCCAAGTAGTAGGTAGTGACTCCAAGAGGGAACGTTATGCTTGATTGTGGGTTCATGCCCCTCGATGACTAGCTTGAGTGACAGAAACATGAGTCTAGGGGATGTGCTGTTGCCACAAGAGGGAAAACAACGGTGCTTGTGCCCGCGGGTGCAAGGATTGTTTACTTTACGCAGAGTTCTTTTAATGCAGTTGTCTGTTGCTTTGAGTTTACACTATGGGTGGGACTCGCAACTTAATACCAGCGAGATGTTCTGGATAGATATCTCAAGGTGGATGATTAGTAGTAGATGCAGATGGATTTCGTTCTACTTGCCTTGGCGTACAGCCCATGCTTTGAACCTCTACCTTTCTTGCAACATAGTTAGCATTGGTTTGCGCACATAATTCTGTCAATTGCCCAGCTGTAATTCGTTTACCTCACATGGCTGTTTTATCGTCTTTTGGGAGAGAGACATCACTAGTGAACATCATGGGACCCCGGTCCATATTACCATCACTGATCACATCCGCTATTTACTTTCTGCTTTTACTTACTATTTACAGCAATACCTATCACTATTATCACTTGCGTTTGACCCTTTGTAAACGACAAGGCCGGAGGGATTGACAACCTCTCTGTACTCGTTGGGAGCAAAGTTATTTGTATCTGTGTGCAGGTCCACGTTGATTGCTAATATTTGGCGCCGTTAGCAGTTGACACCTTCTTGTTGAAACTAGGAGTCTTAGGGGAAATCGATCCTTGGTATCTTTGCCAAGGGAAAACTTCCGCTACACTGCATCTCAAACCTTCCACTTGGGGTAACCAACGAGGGGCGAGAAGCCATCATAGATCTATTTTGAGCATTGCAAATTCTAAACCAGGCATCTTTTAGATTTTCCTCCTCCCTTTGTTAAAAATTAAGAGCTTCACTCTTGGGAGTATTGATAATGATAGGTGTGCTAGCCATGACGGCGAGGCAAAAGCGAACGATAAACACACGGCAAAAAGAAGGGCAAATAAAACGGCAAGGGTGAAGTGGGGGAGAGGAAAATGAGAGGCAAATAAATGTAATGCGAAGGATAAGGGTTTGTGATAGGTACTTGGTATATGAATTTTGCGTAAGCCTCCCCGGAAACGGCGCCAGAAATTATTTTTGCTACTTCTCGAGCTTGCGTTGTATTCCTTCGAAGAGGAAAGAGTGATGTAGCACAGTAGTGTAAGTATTTCCC
Source organism: Secale cereale (assembly GCA_902687465.1). Taxonomy (NCBI): domain Eukaryota; kingdom Viridiplantae; phylum Streptophyta; class Magnoliopsida; order Poales; family Poaceae; genus Secale; species Secale cereale. The sequence goes on along the minus strand of LR738710.1, from coordinate 86,792,320 downwards.
TCAGTTTTTGAGAACCAAGGTATTAATCCAGTAGGAGACCACGCGCAAGTCCCTCGTACCTGCACAAACAAATAAGAACTTCGCACCCAACGCGATAAGGGGTTGTCAATCCCTTTACGGTCACTTACGAAAGTGAGATCTGATAGATAGGATAGTATAATATTTTTGATATTTTTGGATATAAGAACAGAAAGTAAATAAAGCAAAGTAAAGTAGATGAAAGATTAATATGTTGAAAATAGTCCCGGGGGCCATAGGTTTCACTAGTGGCTTCTCTCATGATAGCAGAATTCTATGGTGGGTGAACAAATTATTGTCGAGCAATTGATAGAAAAGCGCATAGTTATGAGAATATCTAGGCATGATCATTATATATAGGCATCACGTCCGTGACAAGTAGACTGAAACGATTCTGCATCTACTACTATTACTCCACACATCGATCGCTATCGAGCATGCAACTAGAGTGTTAAGTTCATAAGAACAAAGTAATGCTTTAAGCAAGATGACATGATGTAGAGGGATAAACTCAAGCAATATGATATAAACCCCATCTTTTTATCCTTGATGGCAACAATACAATACGTGCCTTGCTGCCCCTGCTGTCACTGGGAAAGGACACCCTAAGATTGAACCCAAAGTCAAGCACTTCTCCCATTGCAAGAACTATAGATCTAGTAGGCCAAACCAAACCAATAATTCGAAGAGACTTGCAAGGATATTATAATCATACATAAAAGATTTCAGAAAAGAATCAAATATTTCTCATATATAATCTTGATCATAAACCCACAATTCATCTGATCTCGACAAACACACCGCAAAAAGATTACATCGAATAGATCTCCTCAGAGATCGAGGAGAACTTTGTATTGAGATCCAAAAAGAAAGAAGAAGCCATTGTAACATCCCAAAATTCTAAATTTTGGAATGTTATAATAAATAGATAGATTTGATTGCTTGCTGATTGGGCTGAGTGAAATTGAGTGAAATTTGAAACTTTTGAAAGTTAAATGAGAGGAAATAAAATGACTTTCCCAAAACTTTCACTTTGCATCTTGATCTCCGAGGGAATTCAAATTCTTTTCAACACAAAACCCTAGAGTGAAGATAATATGACTTCTTAAATTTATTTTAAATGATAAAGGGCTTTGAAAGGATTTTGAATTTTAATCTCGAGATATTTCGAATTCAGAAACTTTAAGCAACTCAATGATTTTCCCGAGAGAAGATAAAATGACTTCTTCAAAATATAGGAAATATGAGTTGGAGGTTTTTCTGAAATTTTCTGCAACTCAATTTCAAATATTGAGTTATTTGGGTTTTATTCGAATTATTTTTCTCCAAAAGTAAAATACATGGAAAATAGGGTAACATGATTCCCTACATCAGAAAATTGGAGAGAAATAAATTTGGAGTCATTTTGGTATTTTAAAGTTGTTTTTATTGGTTTTTATTTGCATGAGTAGCACCTTTTGATTTATTAGAATTTGTGGGCATTTTATTTGACAGTAGGAAAATGTCCACCTTGTAGGATTTGTTTTTCTGCAAATTTTAATATATAATATGCCTATATTATATATTGAAATTATTTTCCTTTTCTTTTATTTTCGTCGTCTGGGAAAAAAAGAAAAAAAAAGAAAAAAATGTTCTTCGCCGAACTGGGCCGGCCCAGCTCCAGCCAGGCCGCAGCCCAGCTCGCCCGCCGTCTCCTTCCTCGGGACGGAGTCCCGATCTCGCACGACCACCACCGCCGCCATGGGCGCCGTAGCCGCCACGACCTCTCCTTGCCCCTTCTCCACGCAAGGCCTCGCCCTGCCCCCTATAAAGTCGTCGTTGCCGCCCTTTTCTCTCCTCCCCTCGCTCTCGCCTTGCGCATCTGCGCTGCATCACCGCCGCCGCCGATGTTTTGCTGCGCCACCGCCGCAGCCCTTGCTCGCCACCGCTGCCCCACCACTGCGCCGCCCCGCTCCTCGCCCCTCGCCCCTCGCACTTGATACGTCCAAAACGTATCTATAATTTCTGCTTGCTCCATGCCATTTTTTGTGTGATATTGCTATGATATTTATGCACTTCCATACACTTTTGATCATATTTGGACTAACCTACTAATGGTTGCAAAAGTGCACAATGTTCTTGTTTTACACTTTATTGTGTAGGAATTACTTGGAAATTGACAAAAACGCAAAAGGAGTCGTATTGGAGTAGGACTCTGACTTTCCTGAAATCTGTCTGAGAACGTTTTTTAAAGATGGTCACGTTCCGGCCCGAAGACTACGTCAAACGGAAAAAGTCTAGTTGCGAAAGTTGTGGGGAATTTCGAGGCGATGCTTCTGGATATAAAATTCGTCCAAATCGGAGTCCGGACAGCCGAGTAAAGCCCATTTTACTGAGGCCCAAAATCTGATGACGGGAATCCGAGAGTCTATATAAAGAGAGGAAACCTAGGTCACCAAGGGCCACGAATTTTCCTCCTCCCAAGCCGCCGTCTTGGAGGGGAGGACCAGCACCATTGCAGCACCATCCACAAGGAAGAAGGGGTGCCAAGAAGCCGCTGCCCCCTAGGGCCGCCGCCGCCCCCTAGGGCCGCCGCCGCCGCCGCGCCCCCAAGGGCCACCGCCGCCGCCTCCCTGGCTGCCGCCGGCCATCTCCTCCTCGCGGGGCTGCACCTCTCCATCAACACCATCATCAACCTTCTCCTTACCATGTCCATGTGTGATTAGTCTTCTCCGGGGCCGAGGGCTCGTACGTGTAGCTATGTGGTTATCTCTCTCTCCCATGATGTGATCTTCGTTGTGATCATAGGCTATGTTAATCTAGGGTGATCCCATGCTATTTTCCCTTCCTCTATGTATTGGATTGATGTACTCACTTGTCTTTATCTAGTATAATCCCCGAGACCAAGGTGACAGCGGTCTATTGGACATGGATTAGAAAAATATTTTCATGAGTGATTTCCTCTCTTGTGTGTTGATTGAAGATTGAGAGTCTCTTGGTGCTTGTCTTAGACTATCCTTTAGATATGTTGTGGTGATTATGGGACTCTCTTTGGATGGCCGCGGTGACATTGGGAAATCCTTAGATTGAGAACTACTGTCTGGGGAAACTGTCCGCCCACGAACACCTATGGGACCAGAGCCCCTTCTACGTTGCGGTAAGGGAGCGGAGGGAGCACGGAGAGTAGATCGAGGAGCACACGCGGGCAGTTTTATCCAGGTTCGGGCCGCGCGGACGCGTAAAACCCTACTCCTGCTTAGGTTGTAGTGAGTTCTTGAGCTCGGGAGCTTGAAGATCTACAGTACTAGCTACACCGAGCGAGAGAGTTGTCTAGGTTCCGAACCCCCTCTACGTTGTGCATGGGCCTTCTTTTATAGCTCAAAGGGGTCACCGACAGGTGTCAACGTAGAGGAGGGTAAAAGTGTAAATTTGGTGATAGTTGCAACAGTGCATGAACAGTGGTCTTCACCTAACTTTGACAGTGGGGGACAAGGGCATTAAATGCCCGTCACCGTCGCCCCCAAAAGCGTCCGTCCATGCTTCTCCGTTCGCCACGGCGGTAGCCTCGTCACCGTGGCTTGCCACCGTGTGCCCCAGGCTGCACAGCCGTCTGTCACGTGCCCCTGGAAGGGCCCCAGGGTGACGCGTGGGCAGATGAGCTGGAGCGTGGGCACACAGCGTAGGTTTCCCCGGCAAGCACCTTGCCGGGGTCGTGATCTTGCCGGGCCCGGAAGCTTGTCGCTCACCGGGTCCTGCCGGGGCGCATGATGCGCTGAGACATCTCTTGAGGTATGTGTTCCTTGGCCTTCCTGGCAAGCTCCTCTTGCTAGGGTCTTGTGCTAAAGTGATAACCTTGAGCCTGGTGCGGCCTTCCCGGCAAGCTCCTCTTGCCGGGGCCTTGATCTTCTGACTTGTATACTTTGTTCTTGAATGGCTTCATAGGGACCAGAACGGTTCTTGGCGAGCACGTGGTAAGCCCTGCCACGGGAAGCTGCTACTGCTCGTGCACAAGTTGGGGTACTAAGGTACCCCTATCTTAGTACACCGACAGGAGCCCCGGGCCTGGGCCACACACGGTGTCGAGCGCTGTTGGGCCAGGCCCAAGACAGTGCACGGGCACACGCGGCCCACGGCAAGCCGTATCCCCTTCCGTATCCACCGCATCCCTCCCCAACGGCACGCGCCGATTGCGGCGTCGTGGGAGAGATCGTGGCCTTTTCTTTAATGGGAAATGCGGAACGTCCCCCACTTCCCCCTTAAAAGCAGAGGAAGCAGGAGCAGTTCCCTCCATCGTCTTCATTGCGTCTTGATTCTCCAGAAACCCCCGTCGCCCTCTGCCCCCCAAAGGTCGACAGAGAGCCCAGCCCCTCCCTTCCTCTGCCATCTCCCGCATCCGCGGCACCGTCGACCTCCTCGCCTCTTTCCTCGCCGCCCCCGCCATGGCTCCGAAGAGCGACAAGGAGAAGAGTGACAAGGCCAAGAAGGAGAAGTCCGAGCAGGCGGCGAAGCTGGCAGCCCTGCGGAGGAGGTGCGTGGTCTTCGCGCCGAGGCTTGGCGCGAGGGAGCTGCGGGACAAATACTATTTGTTCTGGGCGAGGGAGACCAAAGCTCATCCCCGCACCAGAGTCCTTCCCGCCGTCGCCGTCGACATGTTCCCCGGCGGGTACTTTTACTTTGCCGCATTCTTCCACTCTGGTTTGTGCCCTCCGTACTCGGAGTTCTTCTGCGATGTAATGAATACGTATGGCCTCCACCTCCTACATTTCACTCCCAACGCCATCCTTACGATGGCGGTTTTCGCACATCTGTGCGAAAACTATGTTGGGGTTCATCCAAATGTAGCTCTTTTCCGCCACTTCTTCACGCCTAGAGTAGAGTCCGGTTCTCCCCTCTCCGGCGGCATCTCCTTGATCTTCAGGCTGAACAAGAAGGATGCGTACTTGAAGGGAGAGCTCCGCGGCAAGTGGGAGGAGTGGAGAGACGATTGGTGCTGGGTGCTGGAAGCTAAGCCTGAGCCCTTTACCTCGCCGCGCAAGACTGCCATAGTGCGCGGCAAGGATTGGAGTGAATTGGCCTCGGAGGACAGCAAGCTTCAGATCGCCCTCATTAGGATCCTTCGTCTCCGGGCCGCCAATCTGACTGTTGGAGAAGTTGGAGCAGATTTCCTCCGCTGCCGCATCGCCCCTCTACAAGAAAGGAAGAGGCCCGCCTGGGAATTCGGCAATGCGGTAGATTGCATGAGGCTGCGCCCTGGATTGAACTACAATTTCACCGTCTTGGAGTTGAAGGGGATGGTCCGGGAGCTTTTCAAGCATGACCCCGCCCACCCGGAGTGGTTCAAACCTTCCCGGAGAGTGGTGCCGCTGTGCAACAGCACTGCCCGCGATTCCATACGCGCGATGATGCCTGAGTGCGACTCCCATGGCGTCGTCCCCACTTGGCTGGAGCCTCCAGCGGAGACCGTGCAGACCTTCTTTGACAACTTGGTCGAGAAGCCCCGCAATGCCGAGGAGAAGAAGGGCCTCACCCGGGATACTACTGACCGGGATGTAGCTTACATTGCCTCCAGGATGGAGGAGGCCGACGCAGCTGCGGCTGCGGGCGAATTTGGATACACTGTGGACGAGGCAGAGGCTGCGGATGCAGTGAGTCAAGCAGAGGAGGCAGAAATCCTCAAGCTGCTGAAGATTGCGCCCGAGGAGTTTGCCGGGGAGCCTTCCGTGAAGCTTGCCGGGACGAGCGAGGTTGCCGGGGGGAGCGAGGCCGCCGGGCATGGCACTGAGTCCAGCGGGCCTGCCGAGGAGGAGGGGGACGCCGAGTCTGGAGATTCCGATGAAGACTCTGGTGGATCTCTGAATCTTGACGACGATGCCTCCTCATCCTCGGAGAACTCTCCGCCTCCGCCAAGCCCTCCGCAGCAACCGAAGAAGCGCCTCCGCAAGGCAGCTGAGACGGCGAGGCCACAGGCGCCTCGACAGCAGCCGACGCGCCGTGCGACGCGTGCCACCAAGATGAGCGAAGTCGTCAAGGAGGCGCCCCGTGCTCGAGCGCCAAGTGGAGGGGGATCTTCCCAGAGCGGAACGGGTGCTCCTTCTGCCCCTCGGTCCTCGGCGACGACGGGGGCTGGGTCTTCACAGCCCACAGCCCCGGAGCCCGCCAAGCGCCCGAGGGAGTCTTCTCCTCCAACTCCTCGCGCGGGAGCACACCAGGCGGAGTTTGACTTCTCCGCCCTCAGCTCCGACGAAGAGGAAGAGGAGTAAGTATTTGCAATTCTTTTAGTTTCTTTGATTTTGTCTTGATTTTCCTTGCTTGGTTCTGATCTTGTTTTTGTTTTGCTTCGCAGGACCTTGACCCAGTGGATGGCGAAGAGGGCCAAGATCCCTGTGGTCAATATCGAGGACGACAAGCCCGTCGCGGCGACAAGCGACGCGCCGGCGACGAGCTTGCCGGATCAGCCTGCTGCTCCGAGGAGCAGCCCCCAGCGCAGCCCCCAGCGTAAGTCTGGTATTTATCTTTCTGCTTGACGGGTGCGCTTGAGGTTATCATCTTAGTTGATGTCTTGTTGTCTCGTGCAGAAGTGGAGCCGCAGCCGCAGGAGCGCCAGGAGGTCGCCCCCGACGAGCCACTTGCTCCACCCTCCCCGCCAAGGATGAACTCCCCGGCAAGGGAGAACGCTCCGCCAAGGACGGGCACTCCGCCAAGGGCGAGTACCCCGCCAAGGGTGAGCAGCCCGACAAGGGTGAGCACCCCGCCAAGGGAGGGCGCAGGCGGCCCTCCGCCAGCAGGGGCCACTATTCCGCCGCCAAGGGAGAATTCCTCAGCGAGGGACCCCGTCGTCGAAGAAGTCCGTGAAGGTAACCCTTGTGACTTCTTCTTCTCAAATTCGTCTTTTTTTGGATATTTGCTTGACGATCTTTCTTTTCTTTTTTCTTCCACTAGATCCTCCTGCCCCAGAGCTGATGGAGACGGAGGCCACCGCTGAGGAGGAGGTGCACGGTGACGGCGGCAACGCCACTGCCACTGAGGGAATGGCTGGGGCCGACGAGCCCGCCGCTGAAGAGACCACCCCGACCGCAGACGTCGCGGCTGGGGAAGGGACCGGCGACCGCACTGCCGGCCCGGAGGCCGCAGGAGCGCCGGACGCTGCACCGGCCGCCGACCCTTCCGCCTCCGCGGCTAGGCAGGGCGTCTACCTGGAGGCCGACAACGGGGTTTTCATACAAGTCCCGTGGGCGCCCTCATCAAGAGCACCCGCGGAGGGAGAGACCTTCGACGGAGAGGTCCTCGCCTCCGCCGAGCCGAAGGTCATGGATGCGCCCGGCAGCAGCGACGAGCCCGAAGAGGAGAGACTCCTTCGTCGGCTCCTGGCCTTGTATCGGGCCAGGCAGGCGAAGTTGGAGTCTCGGGAGGCTCTGGCTGCCAAGGCTGGAGCTGATCTGGAGAAGCGCGCTGCGGAGCTCCGCGCCGCCAACCAGGCGGCCCTTCGCAACTTGGCGGAGGAGCGTGAAGAGCTTGCCGGGGCGCAGCAAGCCTTCCTCCTTGAGAAGGCTGAGGTAGAAGAGCAGCAGTGACTGGCCGCCGAGGAGCTGTCTCGGCGGGAGGGAGCGCTCAACCAGCGGAAGGTCGACCTCGACAGCCACGAGGACGACCTCACCGCCCGGGAGCAAGTCATCGGCGGGGCCCTGAAGGAGGCGAGGGACGCCGCCACTGCCGCGGAGACTGCTAAGAAGAATTTGGAGGCCAGGGTGGCGCAGCTGGAGTTGTTCCTGAAGGCGAGCGAAGACAGGGTCACCGCGCTCAACGTGGCGCGGGAGAAGGACGCCCATACCAATTCGGATTTGCAGGTATGCCTCTCCGATAAGGGCCAGGAACTCACTGCCGCCAGGGACTCCATTGCTGATTTAGAGCTGAAGGTCTCCACCCTGACCGACTCGCTAGACGCCGCCCGGGACCGCGAGACGAAGCTGAAGGACGAACTCCGCAAGGAAAGGGCCTTGGTGGAGAGTGCCGCCGTCTCGATTTGGTGTCGTCCTGATTGACCAAAGAGCCGCCGGCAACTCCTTTATCCAGTTTCTTCCGCACTTGTGCAGCCTGTCGAAGGTTCTTGTCTTGAGTCCGCGCAGCACTTCAGCATTGGCCCTCTCCGCTTGACCATTGCTCCTCGGGTGAGCAACAGAAGCGAAGCAGACCTTGGCGCCAAGGTCTTGGACGTACCGCATGAAGGTGCGACTTGTAAACTGTGTGCCATTGTCGGTGATGATCCTGTTAGGGATTCCGAAACGGCAAACAATCGATCTGAAGAACCTGAGTGCTGACTGTGCTGTCACCTTTCTCACTGGTTCCACTTCTGGCCACTTTGTGAACTTGTCGATTGCTACGTACGTACTCAAAGCCTCTGACTGCGCGGGGAAAGGGGCCGAGAATATCGAGCCCCCAGACCGAGTAGGGCTAGGACAAAGGGATCGTCTGGAGAGCTTGAGCTGGCTGGTGAATTTGCTTGGCATGGAACTGGCACGCTTCACACTTGGTTACTTGTGCAGTCGCATCTTGGAGGGCTTCTGGCCAGAAGAACCCTTGCCGGAACGCCTTCCCGGCAAGTGCCCTTGCGCCAATGTGGTGGCCACATATGCCTCCATGTATCTCTTCCAACAGCTTCTGTCCATCTTCCCTGGAAATGCACTTCAACCTGACACCATTGAGTCTTCTTCTGTACAGTTCATTGCCAACGAACTGGTACATACTCGACTGCCTGGTTATTTTCTCTATCTCTTCTGGCTCGTCGGGAAGTTCTCCAGTTTGCAGAAAGCAGATGATTTGTTGTGCCCATGCTGGAGCCTGAGGCTCAACAATAAGGACTAAAGGCATGAGGGCTGCTGCGGGAACCTCAGCTTCTACGGCAAGAACGTGCGGCTCTGCCGGAGCTGATGGTCCCGCGGCAAGCCTGCCGGGGCAAGGCTTGTCGGGAACGCCTGCTTCACCTGTACAGACCCTTGGATCTGCAGGAGCAAACTGTTCCTCAGCATCTTGGCTGTTGATCTTGGGGACCTTGGCGGCGGCTTCGGGAAGGTCCGCCGGCAAGTAGTCGCCGGAGACCAACTTCCTCTTCTTGTTTTGCCCAACTGATGGTGTAACGGATGGCTGAGTTAACTTGAGCACGAAGGTCCCTGGTTCCACAGGTAACTTCATTGTAGCACACTTTGAGAGGCCATCTGCAATATCATTCTGAGTTCTTGGGACGTGCTCCATTTGCAGACCTTCAAAGTGCTCTTCAAGCTTCCTCACTTCATCAACATAAGCTTCCATCAAAGGGCTCTGGTAACTCTTATTCACTTGTCGGACCACCAACTATGAATCTCCCCGCACAATCAACTTCTTGATCCCAAGCTCGGCCACAATTCTGAGGCCGGCAAGCAAACCTTCATACTCAGCAGTATTGTTTGTCGCTTGCTCCTTGGGAAAGTGCATCTGGACAACATACTTGAGGTGCTCTCCGGTGGGCGCTATGAGTACCACGCCGGCACCGGCGCCTTGCAGCGAGAAAGCACTATCAAAGTACATTATCCACTCGTTGCTCGCTTCTTGGACGGGGACGCTTGTCTCTGGGACTTCTTCATCTGGCGTTGGGGTCCATTCTGCTATGAATTCTGCCAAAGCTCTGCTCTGTATGGTTGAAGTACTCTCAAACTTGAGACCAAAGCTTGACAGCTCCAATGCCCACTCGACGATCCTGCCTGTTGCTTCGGGATTCTGCAATATCCTCTTCAACGGAAAGCGAGTGACCACCGTTATCTCGTGCGCTTGGAAGTAATGGCGCAGCTTCCTTGAGGCCATGAGGAGGCCGAAAAGCAACTTCTGCACCCCAGAGTATCTTGATCTAGCCCCCTGCAGAAGGGAACTTACGAAATACACTGGGCGCTGCACCTTCTTCCTTCTTACTTCTCCTTGCTCCTGCGCAGACTTGTCCTTGTCGGGGCCAGAGCTTGTCGGGGAAGCCCCCTGCTTGTCGCTGGATTTGCTTGTCGGGGATGTGGGTTCCTCATTCGCCTCTCTCTTCGCTACTAACGCAGCACTAACCACTTGATTGGTTGCCGCTAGGTACAGCAGCAACTTCTCTTGTGGCCTAGGTGCGACAAGTATCGGAGTGGAGGACAGGTATCCTTTCAAGTCTTGCAGCGCTGCCTCCGCTTCCGGAGTCCATTTCATAGGACCTGCCTTTTTCAAAATTTTGAAGAAAGGCAGGGCGCGCTCTGCAGACTTCGAAATGAACCTGATGAGGGCAGCCACACAACCAGCAAGTCTTCTTACGTCCTTGACGCGCTTCGGGGCTTCAATATGCTCGATGGCTTTTATCTTGTCTGGATTGGCTTCAATCCCCCTCTGGGACACAAAGAACCCGAGAAGCTTGCCGGAGGGAACTCCGAAGACGCACTTCTCGGGGTTCAGCTTGAGTTGGATCTTGCGCAGATTCTCAACGGTTTCCTCTAAGTCCTGTATCAGGGTATCTTTGTTCTTGCTCTTGACCACTATATCATCCATGTAGGCTTCTATATTCCTGTGGATCTGTGGCTCAAAAGCAGTGTGCACCACCCTCGCAAATGTTGAGCCTGCATTCTTCAATCCAAAGGGCATGCGTATGAAGCAATATGTGCCGCATGGAGTAATGAATGCAGTCTTCTCTTCATCTTCCTTGGCCATGAATATCTGGTGGTAACCTGAGTATGCATCAAGGAATGAGAGCAACTCACATCCAGCTGTGGAGTCAACAATTTGGTCGATGCGCGGCAAGGGAAAGGGATCCTTGGGACAAGCTTTGTTCACGTCGGTGAAGTCTATACAAAGTCTCCACCTTCCATTAGCCTTTCGCACGACAACTGGATTGGCCAACCATGTGGGATGTATTACGCCTCTAACCAGGCCTGCTGCTTCTAACTTCTTTATCTCTTCAGCTATGAACTCTTGGCGCTCCACGGCTTGCTTCCTGACCTTCTGCTTGACGGGCCGCGCGTGAGGACAAACAGCAAGCTTGTGCTCCATTACCTTCCTGGGAACGCCGGGGATGTCGGACGGTTGCCATGCAAACACGTCGACATTCGCCCGCAGGAAGGCAACGAGCGCGCTTTCCTATTTGTGATCGAGTGTAGCACTGATGGTGAGGGTACCACCAGTGCCGTCCTCCTTGGCGGACACCTTCTTGGTTGCCGGTGGAGCTGCCATCCCTTTCTTGCACTTGCCGGTGGAGCTCGATGGCGCATCCTCGACGGCAGCGCAGCACTCCGAGGAGGTGCGTTTGCCGGAGTGGGCTCCAGAGCTCTTGCCGGACTTGGTCTTGTTCTTCCCCCCGGGAGCTTCAGCGGCAAGTGTGTTGCTTTCTGCTGCGGCTGCTGCATCCCGGTAGATCTTGTCGGCGCAGATAAGCGCGTCCTTCTTGTCGCCAGGGATAGAGATGGCGCTTATCGGCCCCGGCATCTTGAGCATGTTGTATGCATAGTGGGAAGCTGCCATGAACTTGGCGAGGGCAGGACGGCCAAGTATCCCATGGTATGGTAATGGGATATCAGCAACATCAAACGTGATCCTCTCCGTCCTGAAGTTGAGCTCCCCGCCAAAGGTCACTGGCAGCGTAATCTTCCCCTTCGGCCTACTCCTTCTCGGGTTGATCCCTTGGAACGACCCGGTTTCCTCGAGCTCACTGTCGGGGATCTGTAGCTTCTTGATCACAGCTGAGGAGATCAAGTTCAGGCCGGCCCCGCCATCAACCAACATCTTGGTGACCTTGAGGATGCGGATAGTTGGTGAGACCAACATCGGCAAGCACCCGACCGCGGTTCTGCGGTCAGGGTGGTCCTCAAGGTCAAAGATGATGGGCGTGCCGGACCACTTCAACAGCCTGCGTGACTCGATGGGCACCTCAGCTGCATTCACTTCTTGCACCCACTACTTGAGCTGGCGGTGGGAAGTGTGCAGAGAGGCACCTCCATCGACACACAGAACCTATGTGGCCTTCTGGAACTCCTGCTCGCTGTTGTCTCCTTCTTCCATGTCATCATCGTCGTCTTCATCCTCATCCTTGTCGCGGCCCCGGGGAGGTCTGTCACCTTGCCGCTGCTTGGCCTTGCCGCGGCGTCCTCCCCGGCCATTGAACGGCCGCTTCTTGCTGGGTTCTCCTCCGCCTCCTTGGGCCTTCTCCTTGTCACGTCGCTCGTATTCAGCCTTCTGCTGCTCTACGAGGTACTCCACTCTTTTGCAGTTCTGGAGATCGTGGCCCTTGGTGCGGTGGATCTTGCAGTACTGCTTGTTGGAGCCGTCCTGCTTGTCGGCTGCCGCTACAGGGGCGGGCTCCTTGCCCGAACCGCCAGCCTGTGCCTTCTTGGCGGGAGCCTCCTTGCCGGACTGCTCGACAACCAGCACCTCCTTGCTCTTCTTCTTTCTGTTATTCCGCCGCCGGTTTTTCCTTGCCGGGGCGGCATCCTCGCTGTCGCTTCCTCCTGCGCCAGTATCCTCTCCGGGGAGTTTCCTCCCCTCTTCAGCGTGCGCGCACTTGTCAGCCAGAGCGTAGAGCTCGCTGACATCCCGGATCTTGGTCATGGCCATCTCCTCCCTCATCCGGCGGTTACGCACGTTCTGGTGAAACGCGCTGATAACCACGGCAGGGTGGATGTCGGGAATGTTGTGCTGGACACGGCTGAATCTTTGGATGTATTTGCGCAGGGACTCTCCCTCCTTCTGGGCGAGGATGTGGATATCGCTCTCCTGGCCGTGGGGTTTGTGGCCGCCCGTGAAGGCGCCAACAAACTGGTGGCACAAATCTGCCCATGAGGAGATGGAGCTCTCCGGCAAGTGCATAAGCCAAGACCGGATGTTTGGCTTAAGCACTAGCGGGAAGTAGTTGGCTAGGATCTTCTCGTCGCGTCCCCCGGCAGCCTGCACCGCAATGGTGTAGATGCTGAGGAACTCCGAGGGGTGTGTCTTGCCGTCGTACTTCTCGGGTACGTCGGGCTTGAAATTCTTCATGCTGGGCCACTGGACTTGCCGCAGCTCACGGGTGAACGCAGGGCAACCTACCGCGTATGGCAAGTCGCCTGGTTCACCGGGCGCGTGCGTGTCGACAGCGGTCCCAGCGCGCTGATCTGACTGTCTTCGGGCTTTTCGTCGACGCTCGATGCGAGTCCGAGCGTCCTCTTGCCGCCTGTCGTCTAGGACTTGGCGCTGATCGCGGTGAGCCCGCGGATCCGACGACGCCGTAGAGTCGTCGTCGACGTTGATCCGGCGGGGTGGCGATTTCTGCTTCCGCGGCGGGGAGTGCATGGTAGTTGCACCCCCGGCGGTCTTGTCTCCATCGGCCTTCGTCTGGTCGACTTGCCGCGGCCGCGACGTTGCCGGCTGCTGCGGCATGTCGTTGTTGGCGAAGGCGATGAGGCTCTGGATCGTCGCCCTCCAGTCTTCGGCTTTATCTGCCGCTGGAGGGAAGTCCAGGAGCAGCTGTGCTCTTGCTAGAGCTTCTGCTGGAGAGGAGGGGAGCGGCGGCGAGCGGTGCGAGGAGCGAGACATGCTCGGACTTCTAACAGGGTTAGAAGGAGCAGTTTCTCGCCCTGGCGACCGCGCCTTGCTCGTACCAGCACGCTGGCCTTGAGCATCCCGCGATCCTCCGGCTTGGCCACGCCCTAGCAAGCGTATGGTACCTCCCGTACCACGCCGCTGCTGGTCTTGCACCTCCTGGGAGGGACGTGGGGCGTGTACTGACACCGAGGCTTTGGAGTTCGCCCGGTCGTCCGTCTTGTCCTTGGACATGGTGGCGTCGTGAGTCTCCTCACCGGCGGTCACCCTTCCACCGGCGTCTACCCCACCAACCGTTGGTTCTGGTGGTGGCGGGATCGACGCAGATGGGCCTCCGACCTCCGAAGCCTTCTTCTTCGGAGGCATGTTGATGCTGTCGATGAGGTTGATGAAGCTGGTGAAGTTGCTGAAGGTTGCGCCCGCGTGAGCGCCGGATCAGGTTCGCACAACCTCGACGCCCCCTACCTGGCGCGCCAAAGATGTCGGGGGAAACTATCCGCCCACGAACACCTATGGGACCAGAGCCCCTTCTACATTGCGGTAAGGGAGCGGAGGGAGCACGGAGAGCAGATCGAGGAGCACACGCGGGCAGTTTTACCCAGGTTCGGGCCGCGCGGACGCGTAAAACCCTACTCCTGCTTAGGTTGTATTGAGTTCTTGAGCTCGGGAGCTTGAAGATCTTCAGTACTAGCTACACCGAGCGAGAGAGTTGTCTAGGTTCCGAACCCCCTCTATGTTGTGCATGGGCCTCCTTTTATAGCTCAAAGGGGTCACCGACAGGTGTCAACGTAGAGGAGGGTAAAAATGTAAATTTGGTGGTAGTTGCAACAGTGCATGAACAGTGGTCTTCACCTAACTTTGACAGTGGGGGACAAGGGCATTAAATGCCCGTCGCCGTCGCCCCCAAAAGCGTCCGTCCATGCTTCTCCGTTCGCCACGGCGGTAGCCTCGTCACCGTGGCTTGCCACCGTGTGCCCGAGGCTGCACAGCCGTCTGCCACGTGCCCCTGGAAGGGCCCCAGGGTGACGCGTGGGTAGATGAGCTGGAGCGTGGGCACACAGCGTAGGTTTCCCCGGCAAGCACCTTGTCGGGGTCGTGATCTTGCCAGGCCCGGAAGCTTGTCGCTCTCCGTGTCCTGCCGGGGCGCATGATGCGCTGAGACATCTCTTGAGGTATGTGTTCCTTGGCCTTCCTGGCAAGCTCCTCTTGCCAGGGTCTTGTGCTAAAGTGAAAACCTTGAGCCTGGTGCGGCCTTCCCGGCAAGCTCCTCTTGCCGGGGCCTTGATCTTCTGACTTGTATACTTTGTTCTTGAATGGCTTCATAGGGACCAGAACGGTTCTTGGCGAGCACGTGGTAAGCCCTGCCACGGGAAGCTGCTACTGCCCGTGCACAAGTTGGGGTACTAAGGTACCCCTATCTTAGTACACCGACAACTACGAACTTTGAGGTGTGCTGTTGTAGCCCTACATAATTCCCGTCCTCTCTTGACCACGAAGGATTGACCTCCGGGTGCGTCTCCATTGCATGTTTTATGGGAAATATCATGTGATTCGATTATGTTAATGTTGTTGGGAGTTGCCTCTAGTGAAAGTATGATCCCTAGGCCTTGTTTCCACCATTGCAATACCATTTGTGCTCAAGTTTACCACTTGTTTGCTTGCTGCACTTTTTATTACAGATTTATATTACTTTGCTTTGCCACTCCTATCATCCATATTTTTACCATCTCTTCGTCGAACTAGTGCACCTATACAACTCCTAGTTGTATTAGGTGTGTTGGGGACACAAGAGACTTCTTGTATCTTAGTTGCAGGGTTGCTTGAGAGAGACCGTCTTCAACCTCTACTTCCCTGAGTTCGATAAACCTTAGGTCATCCACTTGAGGGAAATTGCTGCTGTCCTACAAACCTCTGCGCTTGGAGGCCCAACATAGTCTACAAGAGTAGAAGCGTGTGTAGACATCAAGCTATTTCTGGCGCCGTTGCCGGGGAAGTGAGTGCTTGAAGGTATATCTTTAGATCTTGCAGTTAAATCTTTTTGTTTCTTGTTTTTATTTTCACTAGTTTTGCTTAATGGAAAACAACAAAAATATGAGAGAGCTTTATAAGCTCTACCTTGAACTTGGACATGATGTGTTCGAAGAGAAAATTAAAAAACCTTTGGAACTTTATTATTTGCATAACAATCATGATGGTGGTGATGTTATTAGTATGTTTCTTTTTAATATCAATATTGCTAATGACATGGAAAGCTCTAAGCTTGGGGATGACACGTTTGATGAACATGATATTTTTAGTCCCCCAACTTTTGAGGAGAAAAATTACTTTGATGATACTATGCCTCCTATATATGATGATTACAATGATGAATATGATATTTTCAGTCCACCTACTATTGAGGATAAACTTTATTATGATTATGATATGCCTCCTAAATACGATGATTACCATGATGGTTATGATAGTCTTACTCTCACTATTCCTAATAAGAAAGATTTTGCTTATATGAAGAGTAATGACACTTTTATGCTTTTGGATCATGGAAATAATGTCTTATGTGATAGTTATATTGTTGAGTTCATCCATGATGCCACTGAAATTTATAATGAGAGAGGGAGACATGGTTCTAAATATCTTAATAATAAGAAGTTTTCTCTTTTTATGGTGAATATTTTGAAGTTATGCTTGTTTTGCCTTCCTATGCTTATTGCTTTGTGCTTCAATGAATTATTCTATTGCAATATTCCTATGCATAGGAAGCATGTTAGGCTTAAATGTGTTTGGTATTTGCTTCTTGATGCTCTCTTTTGTTCTTCAACTCTTATTCCTACGAGAGCATCATTAAAGTCTTATGCCTAGCTTAAAGGCATAAAAGAAAGCGCTTTTGGGAGGCAGCCCACAATGAATAAAATTTTATTTTGCTTTTGTTGTGTCTTGATGTTGTTACTACAGTAGCATCATCATTGTATCTTTACTTTTCAGCTTTGTGCCAAGTGTAGCCTCTGATTGCAAGAAAGTTCAAAAGTTGTGACGTGTTGTCCAGTAAACAGATTCTGTCCTTGGACAGAAAAATTCGTATAAAATCATCAGATCATCTTTTTGGTCTGAATTTTTTCGACAGCGTGCTCTATACAATTGTCTTTCGGGCATCTGTTCTCAGTTTTTTGATTTGAGTGGCAGAAGTGCCCCGAATAAATTATTTCCTACCTGCTGGTCTGTTTTTCACAGATTCTGTCATGTTTTGCCTTTCCTTCATTTTGCAAACCTTGAGCTTGCTTTTTCTTTGCAAAAACCTTTTGGCAATCTTGAGAAACAGTAGACCTTCAAGAATATCCTTATTTCCAGCAAGGAAAAATTATTTTATTATGGGTACTAACCTCGCTAATCAGATTATGATGAGTTATGTATGAAGGGAGTTTTCAAGTGTGCGAGGGAAGATGATAAAAAGATTCAGGAGTGTCAAACGCTCAAGCTTGGGGATGCCCCCGTGCACCCCCAAGACATATTCAAGAAGACTCAAGCGTCTAAGCTTGGGGATGCCCCCGTGCATCCCCTTCTCCATCAACAATTATCAGTTCGTTTTTCGTTCCACTATATTTTTATCACTTCATGTGTTATGTGCTATGCTTGGAGCGTCTTGCTTTTAGTTTCCTTTTTAGTTTTCTTTAGCTTTGCTTGCTGTTCATAACGAGTTGGAACCCAGCTTTCTTTGTGTGGGAGAGAGACCCGCTCCACTTCAACCTAGAACATAACATAGAATTTTCATGTCTATCTTTGTTGTGTGTGTTCTTTGTCTTTCAATAGCTACTATCATGTTCAGCTCTTAGTTTTTATGCTTATCTTTTTAAAGAGCTTTTGTTTAGTTGGTCACTGGAACTCTCTTTATTTATCATGCTTATCTTGTTAAGAGAGTTGGCTTCTGTTGCACTGGTTGATATGTCTATGATAAAAATGCTATGTGCATAATGGTGCTTAGTAGTTCATGTTTTCTTATGGTTAGTCTCAAATAGTTGGGGGGTTCTCAATGTGTTATAGGAGTACCAACATGATTTGTTTTCCTATGATGTGGTATGGTTTAGTGGTATCTTCCCCCAAGAATTTATTTTGATTGACTTGGCGTATGCTCACTCATATTTAAGACTGTAAAGAAAGTCTATCAAGCATTGATGATCTTTAATTTCTGAGTAGCGATATAACTTCCATGCCTGATTCAATGTTGCTTTGTCGCTCTGCATGATTATGACCGTCATTGCTCTCTTAGTTCGTCACTCCAAGTCTTTTGCTAACCTTCGCCTGTACTAAGCGGACTGACTGCTTGTGCATCCAAAATCCTTTAAACCAGTTATGCCATATGAGTCCACCATACCTTCCTATACATGGTATTTACCTGCCATTCCTAACGAAGACTTTCATGTACCATCTCGAAATTATTCAAAAAAAGCATTTCTCTTTTGTGCCTCTGTTTTAGCTCATGAGGAAGTAGTAGTTAATTCATGATCTTTTTAAGTTGGACAAGCTTCACCCCGGGATTGCATGTCTAATGTGCAAACCCATAATACGAGAAGGAACTGGCATAGAGTGCGCCCAGCTCATTAAAAAATTATACAACAAACAAACCCTCCTACACGCTTTGTTCATGAGAAATCAGAAAACTTTGGCAGTGATAAACAAAGGAGATTAAGAGGATGTGATCGTCCTCATTCGGGAGCCGTTCCTCGAAACTTGTCCAGCTCGAGAAGTAATTGAGTTATCTGCTAGCATTCGTTGACGAAATATGCATATTCCAAAAAATAATTATTACCTCTGTTTTTAAAACCAAGAGCTCTGTTACATGTTTAGTTTCTGTTTCCGACCACGGGTTTTCAACCTTGCCAACAAAAGCCACGGTTCGAGAGTCTCCACCTTCTTTAAAGCACCAACTATTGAGAGCATGATTGTCATTCTGAGTGTAATGTGCATTGTCCCAAAGCAGCATTGTTTTTTGCATGATTATGATATCGTTTATTCTGAAATCATTGTATCTAGTCGTCACTTAAACCTTGGAGGTGCCCCTTCATTTATGTTTTGCTTCACTAAAGGGGGCAAGCGAGGTACCACTTTATCATATTTGCACACCATGCTCACTACAAATCTTATTGAGTGTTTCAGTATCATATTGTAAAACTTTTAGTTCTTTTTGATTTTCTCATGAGGCAACTTAATTACTACAGATTCATTGTCTCAGTAAGCACTTGTCATGTGACTGTGAAAAGTTCTTATATGGTTAATAGCATGTCACCATAAAAATTATGCTTGTTATCATTTACCTACTCGAGGACGAGCAGGAATTAAACTTGGGGATGTTGATACGTCCAAAACGTATCTATAATTTCTGCTTGCTCCATGCCCTTTTTTGTGTGATATTGCTATGATATTTATGCACTTCCATACACTTTTGATCATATTTAGACTAACCTACTAAAGTGCACAATGTTCTTGTTTTACACTTTATTGTGTAGGAATTACTTGGAAATTGACAAAAACGCAAAAGGAGTCGTATTGGAGTAGGACTCTGACTTTCCTGAAATCTGTCTGAGAACGTTTTTTAAAGATGGTCACGTTCCGGCCCGAAGACGACGTCAAACGGAAAAAGACTAGTTCCGAAAATTGTGGGGAATTTCGAGGCGACGCTTCTGGATATAAAATTCGTCCAAATCGGAGTCCGGACAGCCGAGTAAAGCCCGTTTTACTGAGGCCCAAAATCTGATGACGGGAATCCGAGAGTCTATATAAAGAGAGGAAACCTAGGTCACCAAGGGCCAAGAATTTTCCTCCTCCCAAGCCGCCGTCTTGGAGGGGAGGACCAGCACCATCGCAGCACCATCCACAAGGAAGAAGGGGGGCCAAGGAGCCGCTGCCCCCTAGGGCCGCCGCCGCCCCCTAGGGCCGCCGCCGCCGCCGCGCCCCCAAGGGCCGCCGCCGCCGCCTCCGTGGCTGCCGCCGTCCATCTCCTCCTCGCGGGGCTGCACCTCTCCATCAACACCATCATCAACCTCCTCCTCACCATGTCCATGTGTGAGTAGTCTTCTCCGGGGCCGAGGGCTCGTACGTGTAGCTATGTGGTTATCTCTCTCTCCCATGATGTGATCTTCATTGTGATCATAGGCTATGTTAATCTAGGGCAATGTTGGGGATATCGCTTATCGGGAACTTGTCGGTCGACCCATGATAAGGGGTAAATCGGCCAGTTTATCGGCATATCTGCTAATTTATCGCCATCTTGGCTGATTTAACGGCTGATTTATCTTATCGGTCAGACAGCGGTAAGCGATAAATCGGCCGATTTATCGGCATATCGGAAGATATCTTGAACAGTGATCTAGGGTGATCCCATGCTATTTCCCCTTCCTCTATGTATTGGATTGATGTACTCACTTGTCTTTATCTAGTATAATCCCCGAGACCAAGGTGACAGCGGTCTATTGGACATGGATTAGAAAAATATTTTCATGAGTGATTTCCTCTCTTGTGTGTTGATTGAAGATTGAGAGTCTCTTGGTGCTTGTCTTTGACTATCCTTTAGATATGTTGTGGTGATTGTGGGACTCTCTTTGGATGGCCGCGGTGACATTGGGAAATCCTTAGATTGAGAACTACGAACTTTGAGGTGTGCTATTGTAGCCCTACATAATTCTCGTCCTCTCTTGACCACGAAGGAATGACCTCCGGGTGCGTCTCCATTGCATGTTTTATGGGAAATATCATGTGATTCGATTATGTTAATGTTGTTGGGAGTTGCCTCTAGTGAAAGTATGATCCCTAGGCCTTGTTTCCACCATTGCAATACCATTTGTCCTCAAGTTTACCACTTGTTTGCTTGCTGCACTTTTTATTACATATTTATATTACTTTTCTTTGCCACTCCTATCATCCATATTTTACCATCTCTTCGCCGAACTAGTGCACCTATACAACTCCTAGTTGTATTAGGTGTGTTGGGGACACAAGAGACTTTGCAGGGTTGCTTGAGAGAGACCGTCTTCAACCTCTACTTCCCTGAGTTCGATAAACCTTAGGTCATCCACTTGAGGGAAATTGTTGCTGTCCTACAAACCTCTGCGCTTGGAGGCCCAACATAGTCTACAAGAGTAGAAGCGTGTGTAGACATCAAGCTATTTCTGGCGCTGTTGCCGGGGAAGTGAGTGCTTGAAGGTATATCTTTAGATCTTGCAATTAAATCTTTTTGTTTCTTGTTTTTATTTTCACTAGTTTTGCTTAATGGAAAACAACAAAAATATGAGAGAGCTTTATAAGCTCTACCTTGAACTTGGACATGATGTGTTCGAAGAGAAAATTAAAAAACCTTTGGAACTTTATTATTTGCATAACAATCATGATGGTGGTGATGTTATTAGTATGTTTCTTTTTAATATCAATATTGCTAATGACATGGAAAGCTCTAAGCTTGGGGATGACACGTTTGATGAACATGATATTTTTAGTCCCCCAACTTTTGAGTAGAAAATTTACTTTGATGATACTATGCCTCCTATATATGATGATTACAATGATGAATATGATATTTTCAGTCCACCTACTATTGAGGATAAAATTTATTATGATTATGATATGCCTCCTAAATACGATGATTACCATGATGGTTATGATAGTCTTACTCTCACTATTCCTAATAAGAAAGATTTTGCTTATATGAAGAGTAATGACACTTTTATGCTTTTGGATCATGGAAATAATGTCTTATGTGATAGTTATATTGTTGAGTTCATCCATGATGCCACTGAAATTTATAATGAGAGAGGGAGACATGGTTCTAAATATCTTAATAATAAGAAGTTTTCTCTTTTTATGGTGAATATTTTGAAGTTATGCTTGTTTTGCCTTCCTATGCTTATTGCTTTGTGCTTCAATGAATTATTCTATTGCAATATTCCTATGCATAGGAAGCATGTTAGGCTTAAATGTGTTTGGTATTTGCTTCTTGATGCTCTCTTTTGTTCTTCAACTCTTATTCCTACGAGAGCATCATTAAAGTCTTATGCCTAGCTTAAAGGCATAAAAGAAAGCGCTTTTGGGAGGCAGCCCACAATGAATAAAATTTTATTTTGCTTTTGTTGTGTCTTGATGTTGTTACTACAGTAGCATCATCATTGTATCTTTACTTTTCAGCTTTGTGCCAAGTGTAGCCTCTGATTGCAAGAAAGTTCAAAAGTTGTGACGTGCTGTCCAGGAAACAGATTCTGTCCTTGGACAGAAAAATTCGTATAAAATCACCAGATCATCTTTTTGGTCTGAATTTTTTCGAAAGCGTGCTCTATACAATTGTCTTTCGGGCATCTGTTCTGAGTTTTTTGATTTGAGTGGCAGAAGTGCCCCGAATAAATTATTTCCTACCTGCTGGTCTGTTTTTCACAGATTCTGTCCTGTTTTGCCTTTCCTTCATTTTGCAAACCTTGAGCTTGCTTTTTCTTTGAAAAAACCTTTTGGCAATCTTGAGAAACAGTAGACCTTCAAGAATATCCTTATTTCCAGCAAGGAAAAATTATTTTATTATGGGTACTAACCTCGCTAATCAGATTATGATGAGTTATGTATGAAGGGAGTTTTCAAGTGTGCGAGGGAAGATGATAAAAAGATTCAGGAGTGTCAAATGCTCAAGCTTGCGGATGCCCCCGTGCACCCCCAAGACATATTCAAGAAGACTCAAGCGTCTAAGCTTGGGGATGCCCCTGTGCATCCCCTTCTCCATCAACAATTATCAGTTCGTCTTTCGTTCGACTATATTTTTATCACTTCATGTGTTATGTGCTATGCTTGGAGCGTCTTGCTTTTAGTTTCCTTTTTAGTTTTAAAATTTGAATTCAACTAGTTTTAGATTCAAACTTGTTTTGGTCATAACTTGAGTTTCGTAACTCCGTTTTAGTTGATTCTTTTTGCAAAACGAAGCTCTTGACATAACCTTTCTGAAAAGGCAAAATTCACATAATTTTGGTACTGTAAGAAATTGGTTTCTGTTTCAAGAGTCATTCGTTGGTTTTCGAAGTTTTCTGAAGTGTTTTATTCGATTTTTCCGATCTTTTGAGTGATTGCTTATGTGTGGTTGCAATTGTTTGCTTACGATAGATTGATCGAAATGTGACGAGTAGATCTATCACGAGTTCTGAGTGCGAATCATCTACATCGTCAGTACAAGGCAAGTTCACACTTTGATCATACTTTCCAATACCCAGTTTTCTTTGCATTAGTTATATCCTCAAACACTTGCATGAGTAGGACTGGTTACTTAATATGATGCTTTGTAGTTCATGAGGTAGGAACCCAATGACCTGAGATCAACCAAGGGGGGGTATACGCTTTGTTACTTATTGCTTAGCCATGCTCGTAGACGTGGATTAGTATGAGAGTTTCATGAAAGATGTGAGTGATATTTTTTAAGGGAAACTTTAAGGTGGTAATTTAATACACATATGGGTGGATTGGTTGGGGCACCCTAGGGATGGACCAGTGGATTGCCCGGACACCTGGTGATGCTAGTGTTGTTCTAGAAAATCCTGGGGTTTCCGTGTGATTGTCCTATTGGAATGCCACCCAGGCTCAAAGGGATCATATAATATTTTCATGCATAGAAACTTCCATGTGCAGCCACATGCCAATATGGGCTCTGGCATAGTATGAGTAAGTTGTGTGACCTCTTTCGTGGTGAACTAGCAGATGTAGCGAATGTAGGTGTACCGGTCCACCTGGGGTAAAGAGTTAATGCTTCTGAAAGAATGTGTCTCGGTCATCCGTTTCTCAAACACCATGCAGTGCGAGAAACCAAACGGAGGCGATCGAGTCTTGTGGGAAAAGTGCACAAACCTCTGCAGAGTGTACAAACTATTCATCAGTAGCCGTGTCCCCGGTTATGGACATCTTTGAGTATCTAGAAGTGGATTATTTGTTGATCTCAACACTCTATTAATTTGTTGGGTTAATAATGACTTTGGTTTGGGATTGAGATGGGGGTACCATTCTCAATTGTTCATGATTTAAATTTAACAAAGTAGTTAAATAAAATGCATTCCTTTGTGGTAGGGAAAAATCAGCTTTATGCAAAAACAGCCTTACAGCCTCCACCAGCCAAATATGCATGTAGTTGTAGGACTTGTTCATTATCATTATAGTGTGAATTTGCCAGTACATTCAATGTACTGACCTACATGGCTGCAACGTCTCATGTTGCAGGAATTATTCGACGAGTAAGTGTTACGTTAGGGTTGCGCTGTCTACACTCAACTTTGTCGTTGGTGTTGATGGGAGTCCACAACCTTTGTTGCTTCCGCTATGATTGATTGAGGTAATAGTATTTACGTTACTTATACATGTGATTTACCTCTGTTATAAGTCCTCGAGTACTGTGTGTGTCAGCATACCAATCCAGGGATGACCCTTAAGCACAGAGACTTGATCCATTCGGGTCGGGTCGCTACAAGATGGTTCAGAGCACATGTCGACTGTAGGACGTGACCTAGAAACTGGCCAGACCATAGGAAAGAATTACTCTAAAACTATCCTTTTCAAAAAAAATCTTATCTCTCTTCTTTTCTCAGCTATGTCAAATCTTCCCTTTGACCTTAAATAGTTAGACTATACCCTTTACCATTTGGACCACTTTGGAGTAAAGGGGATTTTACCATACAGTGGAAGTGTTGAAGCTACAACCATGGATACTCCGAAGATTTGAAGAGTTGACGACTTTGATGGAGATGTTGACCTTAGAAGACCAAACCCATGTTATGTGCTTACGTTAGCTACGACAATTGTGAGCCGTCATTTGTTTGATGTTTTTCCAACGGCCACAAAACAAAACCTGTCTTTTCAAAACTTTTGTTTGTGTTGAGTGTATCTCTCCCCATCTCTCTTATCTCATCCCAAAATCCTTGGAACCAATAGAGGATGAATGAAGATGGACTTAAAGTCTCCGGACCAATGACCCAGCCGGAGGCAGAGTTATGGATACAAAACATGGAGGATCACTTCAGGAAAAATTTGGTTGCAAGGAAGTATGAAGTTCAATACGCTCTTCAGTACTTTACAAAAAGTGCTGCAACATGGTGGAAGATGCATCAAGCCATACACGGATGTAATGGAGCAGGAAGTTGGGAGGAAATCAAGAAGACTCTATTAAGATCCCGTCTCATCCGAGAGCGTGGTGACAACCCGAAGAAGAAACTTTGTGCATGTAGGATTTTTGGAGAAATAGGACACACCCAGGAGGAGCACAAGGATGAATGCCCTAATTGTGAAGGAAGTCACCTAGATGAAGAATGCCCAACTAGGTGGATTACTTGTTTCTTGTGTGAAGGGACTACCCACTACCCTGCTCAGTGCCACATTTATCCCATGGTGCAACGAACTGTCCAGCAGAAGAAAGAAGCAATAAAAGAAGTCCTCAAGGAAACCTTAAGGGAATCCGCGATGGAGGAAGATATTGACGACCCTGATGGAGAAGGACTAGACCGATATTACTCACGTGCTTGCTACTCATGTGGAAAAGAAGGACACCTTTCACAGAATTGCACGAAGGACAGCCAAGAGTATCTAGGAGACTTCCCGATAGAAGAAGTGGAGTTTGATCCACAGAAGATAGAAGAATTGATAGGAACGAAGAAGTCGAGGAAGAGAAAGAGCATGTGTCCCCAGAAGAACCCAAATTTTGTGGAAAAGGACCTGAGTCACATCACATGTTACCGGTGCAAGGATTTAGGTCATTATGCTAGCAATTGCCCAACCAGGAAGCGAAGAACCCAATAGTCACCATGAAGTCCTTAGAT
Source organism: Secale cereale (assembly GCA_902687465.1). Taxonomy (NCBI): domain Eukaryota; kingdom Viridiplantae; phylum Streptophyta; class Magnoliopsida; order Poales; family Poaceae; genus Secale; species Secale cereale. The sequence continues at coordinate 86,766,959 of LR738710.1, read as the reverse complement.
TTGTCTGATGACATTAGTTTACACTACAAGGAAGTAGAGCATTTTGCCACAGAAGGTTCAGGCCAGAGAAATATTGAGAAGAGTAGTTGAGATTTTGATATTAGAATTAAGCATGTAGCTAAAAGTGGAACATCCTTTTTCAATGTTGAGTTGAGTATGGAAATAACATGGTAATAGTTCGTGAAGCAATAGAAGTTGATATATTGAGAGCTAAGAAGGAAATGTTATTAGTTGTTGGATGATTGTGAGTGCCTCTCTTGCTATCTCACCCCGACCAAAACCTAGAACCCATGGACCAGTTGACCCCAAACCTTTCTCGGACAAAGACCCCATTTTACCTAAGGATGTCTGTATGTTGTCCTGAGAACCCTTTTGTCTTATACTCACAGATGACAACCCTATACGAGTCTTTTCTTAAAGGCCCGGAAACGATCATGACCCTGACTAGCGACCAGGATTACCCAAAGATCCTGAAGGACATGATGAAGCATATTCACTTGGAAGGAGATGCAGTTTACAAGGGTTATCCCTTCATGGAGAATGGAATTGAACTTTGGTACGTGGAGGTACACCTCCACTGTGTGAAAGGAGTTTGCCCAAAGACTATGGGTCAATACTTTTTCATCTCTCGAGTACCACGAACAACGTTCTTCGACTCTATTCGTGAAGCTGCTATGCAGGCCATACGTCAGATTGGAGAAATATTCGAAGCCAGACTTCGTTATACCCAGGAATGCCTGAGTAGGATGCATGCAGAGATGATGGAGATTAAGCACAGAACCAATAGGATGGAGCAAAAGATTGATGAGTTCAAGAATCACGTTGCACAATTCCGGTGGGACTGAAGCCTCCTTAGGTAGGACGAATGGATATAGATGGAAGGAATTCTTGACCTTACCAGACTATCTGGATAGTAGCAATTGTAGTGATGCACCATTGGAAATTGGAGTATTGAATACTGGTTCAGGATGTAATAAGGGATTTGATATGAGGAGAATATGGATTACAGATGAACCGGTGCTTTTTGTTTGGGACGATACTTTTCTGAGTGAACCCTGGACCAATGGAAAGGAAAGTGTTGCTCCAAGGAGTAGAGTTTGCACAAATAATTTGGAGTTTATTTATGAGGCTTACCCCAAGTGTATGAAGGAAAGAAGTACAATTGGATTTAAAGAGGGGGTAATGCTGGAATATGGAGCAATAGTGACTCCAAGGATGATTTAAGGATATACAAGTTCTGAAGTGGACCCGTAAGCCGAGGACCTAAGGAGGCTACGTAATCATGGGGGAACCATGAGACTTGTCAGGAGTAATACATTTTTGCTGTAGTGAAGCAGAGCACTATGTTAGAGTTTATCCCTAGAAGAAGGAGAGTTGTGCTAAGTATTGGAGTTGAAGCAAGAAAATGGAAGTATAGTAGATCGTAGTAAGTTGAGAATCAATACAGTTGGTATCAGGGAATTGATTTGGATTTTATGAGTTGTTACTACATAAGTGAAGGGTGAAGACATGATGCATGGAAGGAGATTTTGAAGAAACTAGTGTTATTCATTCTAAGTGTGGTAGAATCCAACACTGTTACCCGAATACACTAGCTAGTGGTTAGTTACGTCAGACTTGGAGTGGATTGTCCAAGGATGAGTCTGAGTAATTACATCATAGTTTTACCCAAGAGAAGTACAGGATATTTGGATGGATTTAAGAAAACCAAGGAAGTTGGAGGTCGGAAGAAAGATCAGTTCAACCCGATGATGAGACCAAGTGTTGCTAGTGATGAGATGAGCCATAACCCACAGGCCCCAGGACCAGCCAAGGATGCAAGCACACTCTTGCTGAAGGAAAACCCCTGGAAGAAGTTGCGACTTCGCCAGCATATGATTTTATAGGTGGTTACGTTAAACCCGAGGGTTGTTAAGAAACGTTAGATGTTTTGTTTGGCTGGCAGAATCAATGGATTTATCCGAACTTAGTTCGTTGACAAGAGAAAATTCTGCAATGCTTGTGAGGATGACTGAGTGTTAGAATTCGAGATTCACTAAACCATATACAAGGAAATGATTTGGGTGCGGGATGGATTGATCACCATACCGACTTACTCTTATTGTTCGCCTCTGTTATACGGGATGGTAAATCTAAGTGACTTACCTATAGTAGAGAGACGACAATGTCAAAACTTTGTTTAAACCATAGAATGGTATAGAAATTTTTCCCTTGTACACGGCATGCTGTTGCCAACCATAGGATATACGGTGAGGATGAAGCCCATACCCGTTTTGTGCAGGGACCTAACAAATTG
>LR738710.1:86681359-86758649 GCA_902687465.1 Secale cereale | reverse complement strand
AAGCTTGCCGCGAGGGAGCTGAGGGAGAACTACTACCTCTTCTGGTCGGGGGAGATGCGGGCGCACCCGCGCACGAAGGTACTTCCAGCCGCCGCTTGTAAAATGGCTCTGAATGGATACGCGTTCTTCGCCTTGTTCTTCTACTGCGGGCTCTGCCCGCCTTTCTCTGAATTCTTCTGCGACATTATGAACACCTACGGGTTCCACCTCCTTGACTTCACCCCCAACGCCGTTCTGACCATGGCAGTTTTCGCACATCTCTGCGAAAACTTTGTCGGAGTCCATCCCAATGTAGCCCTTTTCCGCCACTTCTTTATGCCTCGAGTTGAGAGAGGAGAGCCTTTATCCGGCGGAGTCTCCTGGATCTCGAGAGCCCACAAGAAGGAAGCTTATCTGGAGGGAGAGCTCCGCAGCAAATGGGAGGAATGGAGAGCACGCTGGTGCTGGATCGTCGAGGAGAACCCGCGGCCATTTACTGCCCGGCGCCAAGCCCCAGTAGTACGCGGCAATGATTGGAGCGACTTGGCCCCGGAGGACGGTAGGCTGAAGATCGCCGTCGCCCGGATCCAACGCCTCAGGCTTGCCAGGCTCACTGTAGGCGCAGTTGGCGTAGATTTCCTTCGTCGCCGCATTTCCCCCCTGCAGGAGAGGAAGAGACCCGCCTGGGAGTTCGAGAACGCGGCGGACATCTTGAGCCTGCGCCTGGGCCTCAACTTCAACTTCACTGTCCTGGAGCTCAACGCGATGCTCCAGGAGTTGTTCAAGTATGACCCCAATCATCCCGAAGTATTCAGGTTGCCGAGGGGCGTCGTTCCGCTGTGCAACAACTATGCGCTTAGCCGCATCCGCGCAATGATGCCGCTGTGCGACTCGCACGGGATTGACCCAACTTGGCAAGAGCCTGCAGATGACGCCGTGCAGGCATTCTTTGACAGCTTGGAGGAAGTGCCGATTCGTTCCGACGAGAAGAAAGGCCTCACCCGCGACACCACTGATAAGGAGATGGCGTACATCGCCACTAGGCTGGAAGAGGCGGCGGCAGCCGCGGCCGCGGGCGAGTTCGGATTCACTGTGGAGGAGGCAGAGGCAGCAAAGGCGGCAAGCCTTGCCGAGCGAGGGGAATTTGCCGGTGCGGGAGAGCTTGCCGGGCAGGACGCCGGGTCGAGCGAGCACGCCGAGCAGGGCGTCGAGTCGAGCAAGCCCGCCGAGGATACGAGCGGCTCGCTGTAGATCGACTCCTCTTCCTCCTCATCTTCACGCAGCTCGCCGCTAGCAGAGCCCCCAGATCCACCAAGAAGGCGTCTCCGCAAGGCCGGGGACATAACAGAGCGGTAGACGAGTCGACAGCAGTCGCGCCGCGCGACACGCTCCACCGCGGCAAGCACTGTTGCCGCGGGGGCACCTCGCGCTGCTGCAGCAACTGGAGTGGGGTCCTCCCGGACCACCGCTTCTGCTCCTGCCGCTCCTCACGCCACGGCGGCAGCCGGAGCAGGGTCGTCTCAGACCACCACCACTGTTCCCGCCAAGCGGCCAAGGGAGCCTACTCCTCCACCTCCTCGCGCTGGACGCGAGCCGGACTTTGACTTCTCCGCGCTCAGCTCCGACGAGGAAGAAGAAGAGTAAGATTCTTGTTGTTCTTGTATTTCTTCAATTCTTGCTGTTCTGTCTTGTATCTCATTTGCCTCACTCTGAACTTATTCCTTTTCAGGACCCTGGCCCAGAGAGCGGTGAAGAGAGCCAAGGTCCTGGCGAGGAGAGAGGAGGTGATCATCGTCGAGGACGAACCCACCGAGACCACCTTGCCGGACCCGGCAACTAATCTTCAGAGCAGCCCCCAGCGCAGCCCTCAGCGTAAGTGTATGGTTCACTTTCCGATGTTAGGCGCGCGCGGGTGATCTTTCTTTGTTGACATTTGTTTGTTGATTTGTGTAGGAGCAGAGCAGCCACACCAGGAGCGCCCGGAGGCCGTCCCCGACGTGCCACCTGCTTCGACTATGCCGCCAAGGGGGAGTTCTCCGGCAAGAGTCTCTCCGGCAAGGGAGAGTTCTCCGGCGAGGGACGGCACCAGCGGCCCTCCGCCGGCGGAGACCACGACTGCGCCGCCAAGGGAAAGCTCTCCGGCAAGGGAGCCTGCCAGGGAGCCGGCTCGCGCAGGTAATCCTCCCGCTTCAAACTTCCCTTGTGATTTTCTTCTTTTGATTCTTTTTGGATATTTGCTTGACTTATTTTCCTTTTCCGGTTGTCAGATCCATCTGCTGCTGAGCCGATGGAGACTGAGGTTGTTGCTGACGACGCCGCAGCCACCGAAGAAGCAGCCGGTGCTGACGATCCCGCCGGTGCAGAGGCCGCCAAGGCCGCCGCCGTAGCAGCTGGCGAGGGGGTCGGCGATCGCGCTGACGGCCCTGAGGCCGCAGGAGCGCCAGGCGCTACACCGACCGCCGAGCCCTCCGCCGCCGCCGCAGCCCCAAGCTCCGAAGAGCCCGAGCCAGGCGCCTACTTGAAGGCCGGCGACGGCGTCTTCATCAAGCTCCCCTGGGCATCAAGCTCCAGGGTGCCGATCGAGGGAGAAACCTTTGACGGAGAGGTGCTCGCCTCCGCCGGGCTGACGCTTGTTGACGCGCCGAGCAGCAGCAGCGGTGAGCCCGAGGAGGAGCGGCTGCTGCGGAAGCTGTTGTCGCTTTACCGCGCTCGACAAGCCAAGCTGGAGTCCCGCGAGGCGCTTGCCGCGAAGGCGGGAGCTGACATTGATAAGCGCGCGGAGGAGCTCCGGGCCCTCAACCAGGCAGCCCTCCGGTCCCTGGCAGAGGAGCGGGAGCAACTTGCCGAGGAGCAGCAGGCCTTCTTCCTCGAGAAGGCTGACGTCGAAGAGCAGCGGCGGCTTGCCGCTGAGAAGCTGTCTGCGCAGGAGGGCGAGCTGGCGCAGCGGAAGATCAACCTCGACAGCCACGAGGAGGAGCTTGCCACGCGCGAGCAATCACTTGGCGGGGCCCTCCAGGAAGCAAAGGACGCTGCCGCAGCTGCCGAGGTCGCCAAGAAGGAGTTGGAGATGAAAGTGGCGCAGCTCGAGGCCGATCTCAAGGCGAGAGGCGAGGAGCTTGCCGCGCTCAAGCATGAGCGGGAGAAGGGAGCCCACAGCCACTCGGAGCTGCAGGTTCGCCTCGCTGAGAAGAGCAAGGAGCTTGCCGCCGCCAAGGACTCCAAAGCGGATCTTGAGTTGAAGTTGACCACTTTGACCAAGACGCTGGACGGCGCCAAGGAGCGGGAGGCAGCCTTGAAGGAGGAGGTCAAGGCCGAGAAGGCGTTGCTGGCGAGCGATGCTGTCGTCCAGAACACCTTTAGGGAGACTGTGGAGCACTAGACGGAGGGTCTCGTCAATGCTGCCGCAGATATCGACAGGGAGCTGGCGCGGCTGGGGCGGAATATCTCGAGTATTCCCTCGATGAGAACCTCCACCCCAGTGCCAAGCTCACCCTGTTCTTAAAAGGCGTGGCGACGGCCCTCCAGTGACTCCGGGAGAGGATCCCAAAGCAGCTGGCGGACGAGTCGCGCAAGCTCTGCGCGGGAGCCCTTCAAAAGTTGTTGGTGAAGGTGGCCTTCCGCAATCCGGGCCTCAACCTCACCAACGTCCTCAAGACCCTGCCGCCGGACGCTGATCTCGAGGCGCTCAAGGCCCTTATCGCACCCATTGTGGACAAGGTGAGCGGGATCAAGAGGGTTGAGGGCGATCGCGTAGATTAGGCTGCATGTTTTCTTCTTTCCTTGTCGCTGCTGATCAAGTTATGAGAACGATCTGTTAGAGCTGCGACAAGCTATCTTGTAATATAACTCTATTTTGGGTAGACGATTGCAACGTTATTTCCTTTACTTGACTCCTTCCTTTGTATGTTTCTGCCCTACGCTTTCAGGGAACTTGCCGGCGTAGGCACCTTAGCCGCGAGTGCTGAGTGCGGAACGTCAGCAGCCTGCTAGCGGTGCCGCAACCGACAAGAAAACTTGTCGCAACTAGTCGCAGCTCACTTAATTTGTTGAGCGGACTCGAAAACAAAGTAAGGGCGCGACTCTAGTCGCAGCACAGTTAAGTTGTTGAGTGTACTCGAAGGAAAGTAAGGGCGCAACTAGCTGCGAGTTGGTTCCTCCGCGCACAGGTTTTCCATACAAAGTGCGGTCGTTCAAGGAAGATAACATAAAAATTTAAAAATCTGATTGCTCAAGCTTTGGCAACTTAGCTTTCTGTTGTTTGCTTCCCAGCAAGGCGAAACTTTTTTGAACGGCGCTTGGTCCATACCACTATCTTCTCCTCCCCCCCCCCCCCCCCCCCGGCAAACTTGTGCGCGAGGGAACCTTCCTTTCCTTGAGAAAAAAGAAAGAAGAGAAAATGCAGATATGGAGCCTTTGGGCTCGTTATCGCTTACCGGGGGTAGGTGTTGCACAAAGTGTCAGATAACACATGCAAAAAATAAAAAGCATGAAATTGACAAGATGTGCGGAGCACATGAGCTTTACTTATGCACGAGGTCTACGCCCGGCTTTGTATAAAGGATTACATGCAACAGCGGCAAGACTTGTACAAAAGGTGGTTGCCGGAACGGGTTCCGGCAACCGCGCCTTACGGGTAAAACTTGCGAAGATGCTCAATGTTCCAGGAGTTGCTCACCGGAAAGCCATCTTCGGTCTCAAGGCGGACAGCGCCAGGCCTAGTGACTCGTTTCACCCGGTAAGGGCCTTCCCACTTTGGCGTCAACTTGTTGGAATTCTTGGCGGACTGAACGCACCGAAGAACAAGGTCACCTTCCTCGAGACTTCTGGCGTTAACTTTGCGGCTATGGTAGCGACGCAAAGCTTGCTGGTAACGAGCAGCTCGTACAGCAGCCTGAAGATGGTCTTCCTCAAGGAGCAGCGCGTCATCTTGTCGCAGCTGCTCTTGCTCGAGCTCATCATAAGCGAGCACTCGAGGTGACCCGTATACGAGTTCCGTGGGGAGAACTGCCTCTTCTCCATAGACTAGAGCGAAAGGTGTCTGTCCAGTGGCTCGATTTGGCGTCGTCCTGATCGACCAAAGAACCACCGGCAGCTCCTCGATCCAGTTTATTCCGCACTTGTGCAGCCTGTCGAAAGTTCCGGTCTTGAGTCCACGCAGCACTTCAGCATTCGCCCTCTCCGCTTGACCGTTGCTTCTCGGGTGAGCAACAGAAGCGAAGCAGACCTTGGCGCGAATATCTTGGACGTATTGCATGAAGGTGCGGCTCGTGAATTGCGTACCGTTGTCGGTGATGATCCTGTTAGGGATCCCAAAACGGCAAACAATCGACCTGAAGAACTTGACTGCTGACTGTCCTGTCACCTTCCTCACTGGTTCCACTTCCGGCCACTTTGTGAACTTGTCGATTGCAACGTACAAGTACTCAAAGCCCCCGGCTGCGCGGGGAAAAGGGCCGAGGATGTCGAGCCCCCAGACCGAAAATGGCCAGGATAAAGGGATCGTCTGGAGAGCTTGAGCTGGCTGGTGTATCTGCTTGGAATGGAACTGGCACGCTTCACACTTGGTTACTTGTGCAGTTGCATCCTGGAGGGCTGTCGGCCAAAAGAAACCTTGCCGGAATGCTTTGCCGACAAGTGCTCTTGCGCCAATGTGGTGACCTCATATGCCTCCATGTATCTCTGCCAACAGCTTTTGTCCATCTTCCCGGAGAATACACTTCAATTTCACACCGTTGAGTCTTCTTCTATACAGTTTGTTGTCAAAAAACTGGTACATACTTGACTGCCGGGCTACTCTTTCCGCTTCTTCTTGTTCTTCGGGAAGTTCTCCTGTCTGAAGAAAACGGACAATCTGCTGTGCCCATGCTGGAGCTTGTGGCTCGACAACAAGGACTAAAGGCACATCTGCTGCTGCGGGAACATCCGCTTCTACGGCGAGAACCTGCGTCTCAGCCGGAGCTTGATGTTCCCCGGCAAGCTTGCCGGAGCAAAACTCGTCGGGAGCGTTTACTTCAACGGAACAAACCCTAGGGCTTGCCGGAGCAGACTGCTCCTCAGCACTCTTGGCGTTGATCTTGGGGACCTTTTTGGCGGCAGCTTCGGGAAGCTCCGCCAGAAAATAGTCACCAGAAATCAACTTCCTCTTCTTGCTCTGTCCAGTTGATGGCGTTACGGATGGTTGAGTCAGCTTGAGCACAAAGATCCCTGGCTCCACAGGTAACTTAAGTGTGGCGCACTTTGACAGGCCGTCGGCAACGTCGTTTTGAGCTCTCGGAACATGCTCCATCTGTAGGCCGTTAAAGTGCTCTTCTAGCTTTCTCACTTCATCAACGTAAGCTTCCATCAACGGACTCTGATAACTCTTGTTCACTTGGTGGACGACAAGCTGCGAGCCACCCCTGACAATGAGCTTCTTGATCCCAAGGTCTGCCGCGATCCTGAGACCGGCAAGCAAACCTTCATACTCTGCAGTATTGTTTGTTGCTTGCTCCTTGGGAAAGTGCATCTGGACTACGTACTTGAGGTGCTCTCCGGTGGGTGCGACAAGCAGCACGTCAGCACCGGCGCCTTGCAGCGAGAAGGCACCATCAAAGTACATCAGCCACTCTTTGCTTGCTTCCTTGACGGGGATGCTCGTTTTTGGAATTTCTTCATCTGGTGTTGGCGTCCACTCTGCTATGAATTCTGCCAATGCTCTGCTTTGGATAGTTGAAGTGCTCTCAAACTTGAGGCCAAAGCTTGACAGTTCCAGTGCCCACTCAACAATCCTGCATGTTGCTTCTGGATTCTACAGTATCCTCTTCAGCGAAAAGCGAGTGACAACTGTAATCTCATGTGCTTGGAAGTAATGGCGCAGCTTTCTCGAGGCCATGAGAAGGCCGAAAAGCAACTTCTGCACACCAAAGTACCTTGACCTAGCCCCCTGCAGAAGGGAACTGACAAAGTACACTGGGCGCTGCACCATTCGCTTCCGTATCTCCTGCGCAGATCCATCCTTGTCGGGACCAGAGCTTGTCAGAGAAGCCCCCTGCTTGTCGCTGGACGTGCCTGCCGTGGTTGCTCGCTCATCATCCACCTCCCTCTCCACTACTAACGCAGCACTAACCACTTGATTGGTTGCCGCTAGATACAGCAGCAACTTCTCTTGTGGCTTAGGTGCGACTAATATTGGAGTGGAGGACAGGTACCTCTTCAAGTCTTGCAGCACAGCCTCCACTTCCGGAGTCCATTTCATTGGACCTGCCTTTTTCAAAATTTTGAAAAACAGCAGGGCGCGCTCAGCAGACTTAGAGATAAACCTGCTGAGAGATGCCACGCAACCGGCAAGCCTTCGTACATCCTTGACGCGCTTTGGTGCTTCAATCTGCTCAATGGCCTTGATCTTGTCGGGATTGGCTTCAATTCCCCTCTGAGACACGAAGAACCCGAGAAGCTTGCCAGAAGGGACTCCAAACACACACTTCTCGGGGTTGAGCTTGAGCTGGATCTTGCGCAGATTTGCAAAGGTCTCGTCTAAATCTTGAATCAGGGTCGCCCTGTCCTTGCTCTTAACCACTATGTCATCCATGTAGGCTTCTACATATTTGTGTATTTGTGGCTCAAAAGCGGTATGGACTACCCTTGCGAATGTTGAACCAGCATTCTTCAAACCGAAAGGCATCCGTTTGAAGCAGTACGTGCCACACGGAGTGATGAATGCGGTTTTCTCCTCATCCTCTTCTGCCATGAAGATATGATGGTATCCTGAGTATGCATCAAGAAATGAAAGCAAGTCACATCCGTCCGTGGAGTCAACAATCTGGTCAATGCGCGGCAAGGGAAATGGGTCTTTGGGACAAGCTTTATTGACATCGGTAAAGTCAATACAAAGCCTCCATTTCCCGTTCGCCTTGTGCACGACTACAGGATTGGCCAACCACGTCGGTTGGAGCACTCCTCTGACAAGGCCTGCTGCTTCCAACTTCTTGATTTCTTCTGCGATGAATTCTTGGCGCTCCACTGCCTGCTTCCTGACTTTTTGCTTGACGGGCCGCGCATGAGGACAGACGGCAAGATGGTGCTCAATTACTTTCCTGGGAACACCGGGGATGTCTGACGGCTGCCATGCAAACACGTCGACGTTCGCCCGCAGGAAAGCAATGAGTGCGCTTTCCTATTTAGGGTCAAGTGTGGCACTGATGGTGAAGGTACCACCAGTGTCGTCCTCCTTGGCGGACACCTTCTTGGTCTCTGGCGGAGCTGCCATCGTCTTCTTACACTTGCCGGTGGAGCTCGATGGTGCGTCCTCGACGGTAGCGCAGCACTCCGAAGAGGTGCGCTTGCCGGAGTGGGCACCAGAACTCTTGCCGGACTTGTTCTTCTTCTTCCCCCCGGGAGCTTCAGCGGCAAGTGACTAGCGATCTATTGCGGCTGCTGCTTCCCGGTAGATCTTGTCGGCGCAGATAAGAGCATCCTTCTTGTCGCCAGGGACAGAGATGACACTTATCGGGCCTGGCATCTTCAGCATGTTGTACGCGTAATGAGAGGCTGCCATGAACTTGGCGAGTGCTGGACGGCCAAGTATCCCATTGTAAGGCGATGGAAAATCAGCAACGTCAAAAGTGACCCTCTCAGTCCTGAAGTTCAACTCGCCGCCAAAAGTTACTGGCAACGTGATCTTCCCCTTCGGCTTGCTCCTTCCCGGGTTGATCCCTTGGAATGTTCCGGTCTCTTCGAGCTCACTGTCAGTGATCTGGAGTTTTCGGAGTACAGCGGAGGAGATCAGGTTCAAGCCGGCCACGCCGTCAACTAGCATCTTAGTGACCTTGAGGTTGCGGATAGTTGGTGAAACCAACATCGGCAAGCACCCGACCGCAGTTGTGTGATCAGGGTGGTCCTCAATATCAAAGATGATAGGCGTGCTGGACCTTTTCAGAAGCTTGCGCGATTCGATAGGTGGTTCTGCCGCATTGACTTCCCGCACCCACTGCTTGAGTTGGCGGTGTGAAGTATGCAGAGAAGCACCTCCGTCAACGCACAAGACTTTTGTGGCTTTCTGGAACTCCTGCTCACTGTTCTCAACATCATCCATTTCTTCGTCGTCGTTGTCATCTTCATCCTTGTCGCGGCCGCGGGGAGGTCTGTCTCCTTGCCGCTGCTTGGCCTTGCCGCGGCGTCCTCCCCGGCCGGGGCGCTTCGTGCCAGATCCTCCAGTACCTCCTTGGGCCTTCTCCTTGTCGCGCCGCTCGTACTCAGCTTTTTGCAGCTCGACAAGCTGCTCGACTCTCTTGCAGTTCTGGAGATCGTGGCCCTTGGTGCGGTGGATCTTGCAGTACTGCTTGTCGGTGCCATCCTGCTTGTCGGCGGCCGCCACAGCCTGGCAGTTGGTGCATGCGACAGCCTCCTTGCCGGACCTACCAACTTTGGCTTTCGTGGCGCCGCCTCCGTTGCCGGACTGCTCAACGACTAGCACATCTTTGCCTTTCTTCTTTCTGTTGTTCCGCCGCCGGTTTTTCTTCGCCGGGGCAGCATCCTTGCTGTCAGATCCTCCTGCTCCTGTATCATCTCCGGGGAGTATCCTCCCGCGCCAAAGATGTCGGGGAAACTGATCCACGAACACCTATGGGACCGGCGGACCGAGTCCCTTTCGGTACGGCGGGGGTGGAGATCGCACGAAGAGCAGATCGAGGCGAGGCACACGAGCAGTTTACCCAGGTTCGGGCCGCACAGATGCGTAAAACCCTACTCCTGCTTTGTGGTTTGTATTGCGTTCTTGCTCGGGAGCGCTGAGAGCTATAGTACACTCTAGCAGCTAATGAGACCGAGCGTGAAAGAGTCCGTCCGCCTCGAACCCCCTTCTACGTTGCGCATGGGCCTCCTTTTATATGCTCAAGGGGTCACCGACAGGTGGCAACGTAGGCAAGGGTAAAAATGGAAGGATGTGTAGTTGGTACAACTACCTGTACAGTGTATCGCACCTAACCCTGACGGCAGGGGACAAGGGCATTAAATGCCCATCTGCATCGCCCAAACAGTGCAAAAAGGGACCGTCAGGGACGCCACCGCTTTCCATGATGGTAATCTTGTCAGCACCGCTCGCCACCGTGCACCTCTGGCTGCACAGCCTCCCGCCACGTACGCCTGGAAGGGTCCCAGAGCGACACGTTGGTGGGTGTGCTGGAGCGCAGGTACAGAGTGGAAGCTTGCCGCGGCAAGCGCCTTGCCACGGTCGCTGTATTGCCGCGTCCGGGAGTTTGCCGCTCACCGAGCCTTGCCGGGACGCGTGGCACGTCGCGGCAAGTTCCTTGAGATGCCTTGGTTGGCCTTCCCGGCAAGCTCCTCTTGCCGGGGTCTTGTCTCCTTGGCTTGAATACTTTGTTCTTGAATGGCTCCAAAGGAACCACGGAGGACCTTGGCGGTCACCCGGCAAGCCTTGCCGCGGGATGCTGCGACTGCCCGTGCACAAGTTCGGGATACTAGGGTACCCCTACTCTAGTACACCGACACACTGGCTCCTTCAAGCAGAAGTATTCTCGCAGGATGGCGCATGACGCTTACGCCGAGTACCTGGAGAAGCTTCAGGATAGTGCTGACCGCATGTGAGATGAGATGTGGGACGGATCGAATTATGTGCGCTTGAGTATGCTTAATGACGATTGAACTATGTACTTATGGTTGAACTATGCTTATGTACGTGTACGCTTATTATCTATGTCTAAGTATGTTAAATATTTCGCCGAATTATGTTAAAAAATACAACGAGGACCAATAAACCAGGACGAAGGTAGTACGTCAATCACACACGGTTTCCAAAATTGGAACCGTCTGCAATGACTTCCATTTTGCCTGCTGCGTCAGTCACACACGATTCGCTCTAGCAAACCGTCGCCCCCAAAATTCTTCATGGGACAGAAAACCCTCACCACCCAATTCAAAAAAGAAAACCCTCACCATCCCCACGTCATAAAAACCCTCACCCTGCCCGCCACCCCCTCGACCCCTCCGACACGTTCCCCATTCACACCTGCACAAGCTCCTCTGCGTCTATGCCATGGAACCACCTATCGCGGCGGTAAACACTTAGCTCGACGCCTGCCGCCGCTACCAGGCTGTCGGCAAAGCCCACCGCATTTCGCCACTTCTGCTTGCCGCCGCCTATCGCCATCGACTTTCTCGACGCTGCTCGCGGTCGACCCAGCTCCGCTCGGTTGGGGAATCTGTCGTACTGAGGGTTATTTCTCATGGACATCAAGGTAACTAATTTAACAAGATATTATCTCATCTCTCATCCTAGCTCATCTGCCTGCTTTAATCACCCGGTGGAAATCGCCGTGAATTCATTTTTATTCGAGATGATTTGAGGGTTTTCTTTCATTTATAGAATGTAGAGTGCGCCGACACTTCAGGAATTTGCGACCGCCGCCAGAGATTCCATCTCATCGTACCAGATAACTTGAGGACGCGCGCGGTATGTTCAATCTCACCCTAAATCGGTTGGCATGGCCTACTTTCCTGAACATATTCTAAATATTGCTACATTTGGATAAAAGGTGCCACATGCACCATATACGTCAAAGGGGATTTTCCCCGCTTCTTTCTATATTAGGAAAATTAATGATGTATTGTTCTTTCGATTACTCTCATTTTTTCATGACATCATGTTTACCCTATCTGTTTAATTATAGATTTTTTGTCCTTCGATTTCAACTGTTGTACAGTTCTTTCAATTTGGGCCCATATTTGCATGTTACCATATTTTCTTTAACAATCCTACCATTTTCTGCAGAACATCCCTCGCTATGCAACAGATTATGTAGTGCACAATTTTTCCCATTACATAGATCAAGGCTCTACGGATGTCATACTGCACACAAACCATGGATATACAATCGTTGCTACTATAAGACTTGATGAATGTGGTGACTCCTATTTTGGCACTGGCTTTTGGAATGAAATTGCAAAGTTTTATCTACTGAAAGCTGGCACTAAAATTGCACTGCACATAAAAGGACCTCATCATGAAATATATGCTAACTTCCCTGACAAAATCATCCATCCAGACTTTGTTCAAAGTAAGTTTTCTTTTCAACTATCTGCATATGTTGACTTACCCAGCAATGTCAAATGAATTGTGTAGTATTTGAGCAACCAATTGCTATTCCCTTTTCTTACTATATTCCAACCTAATAACTTCTAGTTACCAATACACTTTTCTATTGCCCTATTTTAACTAAATATCCCATGTACTCCCATTTCTATCAGAAAACGCCGCTGACAAGGAGACTCTGAAGGTGGAGAACGGGGCTGCCAACCAGCAGTGGCGGGGCGAGTTAGAACCGCAAGCAACTCCAGTAGGCCTAGACTTAATCGGCAGCTGATACGTCTCCAACGTATCTACTTTTCCAAACCCTTTTGCCCTTGTTTTGGACTCTAACTTGCATGATTTGAATGGAACTAACCTGGACTGACGCTGTTTTCAGCAGAACTGCCATGGTGTTGTTTTTGTGCAGAATAAAAAGTTCTCGGAATCGCCTGAAAATCAATGAATAATTATTTCGGAAAATATAAAAAATACCTGCAAGAAGATCCACACCAGGGGGCCTTGGGCATGTCCACGAGGGTGGGGGCGCGCCCCCTGCCCAGGGCGCGCCCCCCTGCCTCGTGGGCCCCCTGGTGCTCCACCGACGTACCCCCAGATCCTATATCTTCCGTTTCGGGGAGAAAAAATCAGAGAGAAGGAATTATCGCGTTTTACGAGACAGAGCCGCCGCCAAGCCCTAATCTCTCTCGAGAGGGCTGATCTCGAGTCCGTTCGGGGCTCCGGAGAGTGGAAATCGTCGCCATCGTCATCATCAACCTTCCTCCATCACCAATTTCATGATGCTCACCGCCGTGTGTGAGTAATTCCATCGTAGGCTTGTTGGACGGTGATGGGTTGGATGGGATCTATCATGTAATCGAGTTAGTTTTGTTAGGGTTTGATCCCTAGTATCCACTATGTTCTGAGATTGACGTTGCTATGACTTTGCTATGCTTAATGCTTGTCACTAGGGCCCGAGTGCCATGATTTCAGATCTGAACCTATTATGTTTTCATGAATATATGTGTGTTCTTGATCCTATCTTGCAAGTCTACAGTCACCTACTATGTGTTATGATCCGGCAACGCCGGAGTGACAATAATCAGGACCACTCCCGGTGATGACCATAGTTTAAGGAGTTCATGTATTCACTATGTGTTAATGCTTTGGTCCGGTACTCTATTAAAAGGAGGCCTTAATATCCCTTAGTTTCCAATAGGACCCTGCTGCCACGGGAGGGTAGGACAAAAGATGTCATGCAAGTTCTTTTCCATAAGCACGTATGACTATATTCGGAATACATGCCTACATTGCATTAATGAACTGGAGCTAGTCTGTGTCACCCTAGGTTATAACTTCTACATGATGAATTGCATCCGACATAATTTCCCATCACCTACCCAATGCCTACGAGCTTTACCTATATTGCTTGTTGCTCATTTACTTTTCGTTGCTACTATCACAAAAACTACAAAAACACTATCGTTACTTTTATTGCTGCTATCGCCACTATCATATTACTTTGCTACTAAACTATCTTGCTGCAGATACTAAGTTTCCAGGTGTGGTTGAATTGACAACTCAGCTGCTAATACTTAAGAGTATTCTTTGGCTCCCCTTGTGTCGAATCAACAAATTTGTGTTTAATACTTTACCCTCGAAAACGGTTGCGATCCCCTACACTTGTGGGTTATCAAGACTATTTTCTGGCGTCGTTGCCGGGGAGCATAGCTCTATTCTTCTAGTAACTTGGGATATATATCTGTTGATCACTATGAAGAATTTGAAGGACTCAAAAACCAAGATCTTACCCTCAATTAGGAGGGGAGGTAAGTAACTGCCATCTAGCTCTGCACTTGATTCTCCTTCTGTTATGACTAAACTTGCGACACCTACTCCTGTTATTGAATCTGATATGTCGTATGCTCTTGATGATGCTACATCTGCTATGTATGATGAAACTACCTCTATGCCTGATACTGTGCCACTAGGTGAATTTCTAGATGAACAAATTGCTAAGATTAGGGAGAGTGCAAATATTGAAACTGAAGATATTTATGAAAGTGATGATGAAACTACTCCCAATAGATATGAATTGACTGTCGTGGCTGAGGGTTGTGTTATGGATGAAGAAACTGCTAGAGACTTTCCTGCTTGCAATGATAGATATGATCTTAAGAAGTTATTAGCTAAGCTGAAAGAAAAGTCCATGAATGCTAGAATGAAACATGACCCTGCTTTTGCTACTTCACCTATCTGTGTTACTGATAAGGATTATGAATTCTCTATTGATCCTGAGTTAATTACTTTGGTTAAATCTGATCCTTTCCATGGCTATGAGTCTGAAACTGTTGTGGCACATCTTACTAAGTTGAATGATATAGCCATCCTGTTTACCAATGATGAAAGATTCGCTACTACTATATCCTTAAGTTATTTCAGTTCTCGTTAAAGGGTGATGCTAAGACTTGGTTTAATTCTCTTGATCCTGGTTGTGTGTGTAGTCCCCGGGATATGATGTATTACTTCTCTGCTAAATATTTTCCCGCTCATAAGAAACAAGCTGCCTTACGGGAAATATATAACTTTGCTCAAACTGAAGAAGAGAGTCTCCCACAAGCTTGGGGGAGGCTTCTCCAGTTACTTAATGCTTTGCCTGATCATCCTCTTGAGATGCATGATATACTTGATGTCTTTTATAATGGACTAACCGATGCTTCCAGAGACCACCTGGATAGTTGTGCTGGTTGTGTTTTCAGGGAAAGAACAGTTGAACAGGCTGAATTACTATTGAATAATATGCTAGCCAATGAAAATAATTGGACACTTCCTGAACCAGCCCATCAGCCAACTCCGAAGAAAAGAGGTGTTCTATTTCTCAGTCCCGAAGATATGCAAGAGGCAAAGAAATCTATGAAAGAAAAAGGTATTAAAGCTGAAGATGTTAAGAATTTACCTCCTATTGTAGAAATACATGGTCTTGATAACCCAACACAGGTAGTAAAGGTAAATTCTCTTTATAGATTTGATGAAGGTGATATTCCTCGTTATAAGTCTGCTAGCCAATGCTTAGATGAGTTTGACAATTCCATTGTGAAACAACAAAACTTCAATGCTTATATTGGTTGACAATTACAACACAATGCTTATATGATTGAATGCTTGAGTGATTATTTGTCTAGAGCTAAGGGTGAACTGAAACTCATTAGTAAACATGCTTCTATGGTTACCACTCAAGTAGAACAAGTACTTAAGGCTCAGAATGATTTGCTCAATGAATTAAATAGTAAGAATAATGACTATGCTGTTAGAGTTGCAACTAGAGGTGGTAAAATGACTCAGGAACCTGTGTATCCTGAAGGCCACCCTAAGAGAATGGAGCAAGATTCTCAGAGAGCTAATTTAGATGCACCTAGTTCTTTGCATGCTTCTAGTGAACCTGTAGCTGACACACCTGAGAATCCCAATGATATATCTGTTTTTGATGCTGAGACACAATCTGGTAATGAACATGAACCTAGTGATAATATTAATAATGATGTTCATGATGATGCTCAACCTAGCAATGATAATGATGTAGAGATTGAACCTGCTGTTGATCTTGATAACCCACAATCAAAGAATCAACGTTATGATAAGAGAGACTTTGTCGCTAGGAATCACGGTAGGGAAAGAGAACCATGGGTTCAGAAACCCATGCCTTTTCCTCCTAAACCATCCAAGAAAAAGGATGATGAGGATTTTGAGCGCTTCGCTGAAATGATTAGACCTATCTTTTTGCGTATGCGTTTGACTGATGTGCTTAAAACAAATCCTGATGCCAAGTATATGAAAGACATTATTACCAACAAAAGAAAGATACCTGAAGTAGAAATTTCCACCATGCTTGCCAATTACACTTTTGAGGGTGGAATGCCTAAGAAATTAGGAGATCCAGGAGTACCTACTTTACATTGCTCCATTAAGAGAAACTATGTTAAAACTGCTTTGTGTGATCTTGGAGCTGGTGTTAGTGTTATGCCTCTCTCTTTATATCGTAGACTTGACTTGAGTAAGTTGACACCTACTGAAATAACTTTGCAAATGGCTAATAAATCAACTGCTATACCTGTCGGTATTTGTGAGGATGTGCCTGTTGTAGTTGCAAATGTTACTATTCTAACGGACTTTGTTATACTTGATATTCCCGAGGACGATAGTATGTCTATTATTCTTGGAAGATCCTTTTTGAATACTGCAGGGGCTGTTATTGATTGCAACAAAGGCAATGTCACTTTTCATGTCAATGGTAATGAGCAGACAGTACACTTTCCGAGGAAACAACCTCAGGTCCACAGTATCAATTATATTGAAAAAACTTCAACTATCACTATTGGAGGTTTTGAGTTTCCTTTTCCTACTATCAAGAAGGCATATGACATTCTTATTGTTGGGGACATACATATCCCCATTGAGGTAACCTAGTGTTATTCGAAAATTCTCCGGTTTCATGTTACTCGGAAAGAGTTTATTAACAAGACCTGATTAACCTTGTTAATGGATTCCTTTTGATTGGCATGGGATAGGTGAATCTAGATAGCACAACCTCCTGTACCCTCCTTTTACTTTCTGTTAATTAGGTTAAATAAAACAAAAATAGCATTGTCTGTCTGTTTCTAGACTTATCCGTGCAATAAAAAATATCCCGAAAATAAAAGTTCTCCAAATGCCATGAAAATGAAATATGATTTTTTCTAGAATATTTGAGGAAATATGGCACTGAACACACAGCGAGGGGAGCCAACACGTGGCCACGAGGGTGCAGGGCGCGCCCCCTGCCTTGTGGGCCCCACGTGGCCCCCCCTCCACTTATTCCTGCACCCATGCTCTTCTTCTTTCTCCCAAAAAAATCCCCAACCAGCTCAAACCCGAGTTCTAGCTCATCTTGCTGCCATTTTCGATCTCCTTGCTCAAAGCACCATTCACCAAACTGTTTGGGGAGATTGTTCCTTAGTATGTGACTCCTCCATTGGTCCAATTAGTTTTTGTTCTAGTGCTCTATTTATTGCAAATTTTTGCTGCTGTGGTGACCTTGTTCTTGATCTTGCATGTCAAATTTTCTTGGTCCCAAGTAGTTCTAATGCATGATATAGTCTCTAGGCACTTATAGGAGTTGTTGCTATCAATCTTGTTGAGTTTGGTTAACTTTTATTTTGAAGTTACTAAAAATTTCAAAAAAAATTCAGAAAAATGTCTAGGAGAAACTTCCAAGGTGGTCCTTCAAGGAAGCAAGAACAGAGGCTCGCATTCCGTGAGCCAGACAATGAACCACCGAGGGATGCTGATGTGCGGCCTTGTGAATGGCCGTCAGATGAATTCATGGGTCAAGCTAGCATCAAAGATGAATTTTACGCATACGCGCGCAACGCTGACCTCGAGGACTTCATACAAGATAAGTGTCCTCAATACCGTGACTTAACTGATAGCTTTGTGAGAAGGTTTAAATTTTCATCTTCACGTAATTCTCACACTGTGCTGTTTGACCTATATGATAAATCTTATACCATGGACTTAGAGGATTTTAATGTTGCTTGCAAACTCCCACAGTGGGGCAGTATGAGTGACCCTCGCAAATCTGAATTTAGAGAATTCCTTGCTAGTATTACAGTGGGGGAGTCTAGGGAAGTCACACAGGCTACCAT
This sequence comes from Secale cereale, assembly GCA_902687465.1. Lineage (NCBI taxonomy): Eukaryota > Viridiplantae > Streptophyta > Magnoliopsida > Poales > Poaceae > Secale > Secale cereale. The sequence goes on along the minus strand of LR738710.1, from coordinate 86,740,931 downwards.
GGGGAGCATACATTTCCCTACTATTCATTACTTTGCTCTCTTTATCGGTAGATGCATAACGGTAAAGATGAGGCTTGTCACATGTGTGTCCCTGATCTTAGTGTTCTCAGGAGTGCTGTACTAGGTGATAGGCAATATAACTTGGGAGCAATTATTGCACGTAGGTTACACCATAATGGCTTGCATGGAGATTTATTTGGTGGGATATATGCTACCCCGCATAGCCCGCTTTCTTGGTAATACCCGTGCACGTAAATGATGAACCTTTACCTCTTGCTTACTTAGACTGCCATGCTATGACTAGTCACCGGTTTATAGAGTGGGATAATCAAACCCTCAAATATCGACTAATCTTTAACAGGCAGCATGCCATCTCTATTGTTCTTACTGCCCCTACTTTGTTTAACTTTCAGGAAAAAGGAAGATACACTATAACTATGGAGGAGGCAAATGCTTATTATAACATGACGGAGGCAGCCCGCCTTCGTGCTGCAGCTCAGCATGCAGCATCTGCTGCATCCTAGTACGACCCCAACTACAACTTTGGATATTCGTCAGGCCAATACTGGCCATAGACCAACTTAGGCCAAAAGCCTAAGCTTGGGGGAGTACGTGTTTCTCACTGACTTACATTCATGTTCACACTTATTCTAGTTGTCGGTGCTCACACTCTTTCACTGTACCATCCATGCTTAGTTTCAATTTCTTTTCTTAGTCTTTTTCTTGCGTGCTAGAAAACCCCAGAAACACAAAAAAATATTAGTTGTAGCTTCTAGCCAGTTTACTTTCTTTGCTAGTAGTAGTTAAATTGAAAACCCAAAAAGATTTCCCGTTCTTCTTTTGCTTGTTGGGAGCTTTCCCGTGTAAATAGTTTCTTTTCTTTTCTTTGGGGGTTAAGAGTAGAAGACCATGATAGAAATTCTTAGTGGCTCTCATATGCTTTGTTGTTGATTTAACCTTGAGCCATATTACCTTGTCTTCCCTCTTGTATTAAATGCCTACAGATTCCAGCTTAGTCCAATGCACGTGCACTATTATTATTATCCACACCGTTCAGTCGTGCGAGTGAAAGGCAATAAGGATGATATATGATGAACTAATTGAGATGAGAAAAGCTGGTATGAATTCGACCTCTTTTGTTTTTGTAAATATGATGGCTCATCGTTCTTGATTCAGCTTGTTATGAATGAAACATGTTTGCAATGACAATTAGAGATCATAGCTGCTTATGCCATGCTTAATTAGCTGAGAGTTTATAATGGTCTATCTTGCGTGTCAACATGATATTAAAATGGTTGTGATGTGGTATGATGGGTGGTATCTTCCTTTGAAAGATTTAAGTGACTTGACTTGGCACATGTTCACGCATGTAGTTGAAACAAATCAACATAGCCTTCATGATATTTATGTTCATTGTGATTTATATCCTACTCATGCTTGCATTCATTGTTGATTAATTTTAATGCTTGTTCATGACCGTTGTTGCTCTCTAGCTAGTCGCTTCCCAGTCTCTTTCTAGCCTTCACCTGTACTAAGTGGGAATACTGCTTGTGCATCCATTTCCATAAACCCCAAAGGTATTCCATATGAGTCCACCATACCTTCCTATATGCGGTATTTACCTGCTGTTCCAAGTAAATTTGTATGTGCCAAACTCTAAACCTTCAAATGAAATTCTGTTTTGTATGCTCGAACAGCTCATGTATCAACTAGGGTTGTCTATATCTTCCATGCTAGGTGGGTTATTCTCATGATGAGTGGACTCCGCTCATCATTCATGAGGAAATGACTGGTAATCGGGATGCCCAGTCCCATGCTCAAATCATAATAATTAAACAAAACTCCCCTAGGGCTGTTGCTGGTTTGGACGGTACCCGTTGTTTCGAGCTAGCCGTGGAGTGTGCTTGTTGGTGGTTGGGGGAGTATAAACTATACCATTCTATTTGGGAACCGCCTATAATGTGCGTAGCATGGGAGATATCGAGATTCTTGGTTGTTATGTTGACAATGAAAGTATACCGCTCAAAATGTTATTCATCTCTATTTAAAAATCGAGCTCTGGCACCTCTACAAATCCCTGCTTTCCTCTGCGAAGGGCCTATCTATTTACTTTTATGCAGAGTCATCACCCTCTCATCAAAGAGCACCAGTAGGAGAGCACCTTTGTCGTTGCATGTATTACTATTAATTTGCATTGAGTATGATCATGACTGGATCTCTTTCACCATGAATTACAATGTCTAGTCAGTCGTTGATCCTTAAAGGTGCTCTGCATTTATGTTTTGCGGTCTCAGAAAGGGTTAGAGAGATACCATCTTGTTATATCATATCATGATTGTTTTGATAAAGTGTTGTCATCCGAGGTTTATTATTATTGCTCGCTAGTTGATTATGCCATTGATATGAGTAGTCTTGAGACCTAAAAGTTATTGTGAATGTGGTTAGTTCATGATCTTGTTGAAAACCTGAATGCTAGCTTACATATTTACAACAACAAGGGCAAACAGAGTTTGTCAAAGTTTTTCTTTATCACTTTCAATTTATCCACTGAATTGCTTGAGGACAAGCAAAGGTTTAAGCTTGGGGGAGTTGATACGTCTCCAACGTATCTACTTTTCCTAACCCTTTTGCCCTTGTTTTGGACTCTAACTTGCATGATTTGAATGGAACTAACCCAGACTGACGCTGTTTTCAGCAGAACTGTCATGGTGTTGTTTTTGTGCAGAATAAAAAGTTCTCGGAATCGCCTGAAATCAAGGGAGAATTATTTCAGAAAATATAAAAAATACCTTCAAGAAGATCCACACCAGGGGGCCTTGGGCCTGTCCACGAGGGTGGGGGGCGCGCCCCCTGCCTCGTGGGCCCCCTGGTGCTCCACCGACGTACCCCCAGATCCTATATCTTCCGTTTCGGGGAGAAAAAAATCAGAGAGAAGGAATTATCGTGTTTTACGAGACAGAGCCGCCGCCAAGCCCTAATCTCTCTCGGGAGGGCTGATCTCGAGTCCGTTCGGTGCTCCGGAGAGTGGAGATCGTCGCCATCGTCATCATCAACCTTCCTCCATCACCAATTCCATGATGCTCACCGCCGTGTGTGAGTAATTCCATCGTAGGCTTGCTGGACGGTGATGGTTTGGATGGGATCTATCATGTAATCGAGTTAGTTTTGTTAGGGTTAGATCCCTAGTATCCACTATGTTCTGAGATTGATGTTGCTATGACTTTGCTATGCTTAATGCTTGTCACTAGGGCCCGAGTGCCATATTTCAGATCTGAACCTATTATGTTTTCATGAATATATGTGTGTTCTTGATCCTATCTTGCAAGTCTATAGTCACCTACTATGTGTTATGATCCGGCAACGCCGAAGTGACAATAATCGGGACCACTCCCGGTGATGACCATAGTTTGAGGAGTTCATGTATTCACTATGTGTTAATGCTTTGGTCCGGTACTCTATTAAAAGGAGGCCTTAATATCCCTTAGTTTCCAATAGGACCCCGCTGCCACGCGAGGGTAGGACAAAAGATGTCATGCAAGTTCTTTTTTCATAAGCACGTATGACTATATTCGGAATACATGCCTACATTGCATTGATGAACTGGAGCTAGTTCTGTGTCACCCTAGGTTATAACTTCTACATGATGAATTGCATCCGACATAATTTCCCATCACCTATCCAATGCCTACGAGCTTTACCTATATTGCTTGTTGCTCATTTACTTTTTAGTTGCTACTATCACAAAAACTACAAAAACACTATCGTTACTTTTATTGCTGCTACCGCCACTATCATATTACTTTGCTACTAAACTATATTGCTGCAGATACTAAGTTTCCGGGTGTGGTTGAATTGCCAACTCAGCTGCTAATACTTAAGAGTATTCTTTGGCTCCCCTTGTGTCGAATCAACAAATTTGCGTTTAATACTTTACCCTCGAAAATTGTTGTGATCCCCTACACTTGTGGGTTATCAGCAGCCTCCCCAATGATACGTTGAGAGTCATCATATCCCTCCTCCCAATCAAATATGGGGTGCAGACAACCCTCCTTTCCTGGTGGTGGCGCCCCCTATGGAACTCCAACCCTCTCGACCTCATCGACACCCACGAGCTCTGCCATGGCTATCGCAAAAGCTTGGATGCATTCTGCAAGATCCCTGGCAGTCACCTTGGCCCAACCAAAGGCCTTAGAATGGGCAAGTTCCGTTCCAACGGCAAGGACCGAGGAGCTCACTTTTGATGATGGGCATATGTGGTCGCTGCCAACGTCCGCACTCCACCTCAAGCCCACGCTGTGTGTCGCCAAGTTCAAGAACTACCATTTCCCGCCCCTTAATGACGCACCCGCTCTTATTCTACCACGACTGAAGCACCTCGAGCTCTTCGCCGTCTGCCTCTCAAAGGGTGACATGGAGCGCTTGCTCCGTGCATGTACTGCACTCGAGTACCTTCGTCTACAGGCGATCAATGGGTTGAGTACCTTCCACATCACCTCCATGACTCTCCGGACTATTTATGTGTGTTGATGGTGTGGCAGGAAGACATCACAAGATGTGTACCACGGTATGGTCATCCAGGACACACTTGCACTTGAGATATTACTTGTAGTTGATCAAGAAGGTCCAACAAGAATCAATGCCATTTCTGCGCCGAAATTGACAGTGGTGGGCTACTCGTTTGACAAATACTCCAAACTTGTTATTGGATCCACACCCATTCAGGTACAACAACCGCCTTCTACCTCTCCTTCTACAAATTATCATTATTTCTAATTTTGAAGTTGTTTGTTCGTCTGACATTCAGAAAATGATTTCGACAAGCTTGACCCCGAAACTGCGCACAGTGAAGGTCTTGGCACTAGAATCTACCGGGCCCGACCTGGAGCAAGTTGTCAGTTTCCTGAGATGCTTTCCGTGCCTGGAGAAGCTATATATCGAGGTGAAGTTCCTTTCCTCTTAAATGTTAACCATAAGGGAGTTCAATTTGTGACACCTTTTTCCAAGTTTACAATGACAATGTACTACGATTTCTGAAGGATTCTTTTGGAGGATTTCAGTACATACATGTTCCACCCCCCATATTGGTTGCTTGATCCATATGGTTACAATCAATAAGCATTTCTCATTTGGATTCATCTGCCCATGTTAATCATGTCAGATCGAAGATGGCATGTTAGTGCATTTTACAAATCCTGCAAACCAAATAGGCACTAACACGTTTTCCTCTTTTGCAGATAAGATTAGGCTCGGTGGTGGATAATGTGATAAAATATAACAATCACGTCGAATGCCTGGATCTGCATCTCTCAGAAATTACTTTGAACTCCAACTGAAGGACCTTACGGGAGATTATATTCGCCAGGTTCTTTGTTCTAAGAGCAAGGGTGCTGAAGGAAATGAGGTTTGCCCTACATTTATTTCGCAAAAATGAATGGTTTGTTGATCAGCGTCGGCGCCTGCGGCAGAATGGAATAGGCTCCAAAAATTCTGAATTTCATTTTGGTACTTCAAATGACAGAGTAATCGGAAGTCATCGTGTCAACCCCATACATGACTTCTCAGTGGCTGGCCCCTTTGCAAAAATTGTGAGGTTTCGAAACCAAACCAAAAGTGGTAATATTAGTTTGAACCTCTCTGATATCCATGTTCAGCGGATCAGCGCGAGCGTTTGTAGCTGATGAGCTGAATTTCATTTCTAATATCAGTTTGAACCTTGTAATCTTCGAATTTGAGCCATATAACTCTGGAATTTGAACCTTGTAATATTTCGAGCTTTCATGGTACATTCGTTGAAATGGCATCGTATGAGACTCGTATATTGGTAGCACTATTTTGACCTTAATATGCAATGGTCTTAGATTTTATTAACCATTCTCGAATATATTTACCTCGTCAATCTAATAGCACACGATCTGTATAGCTAACTCGACTGCGATCTTCGACATTATTGCACACAGTTGGTTTCTTCCACTTCTAGCCGACGCTTGGCCATACTAGCCGGGCGGGAACCTTGCGAGGTAAACTGCGCGGTAGCGCGGGAACAGGCTCACCGACGATACATTTGGCGCCTCTTCGAGCCCACGCATGTGGTGCGGTGTTGTCTAGCGTGCACTGGAATCCTCCGCTATGAACGCCGTGACAAGACATGACGATTACAGGCCGACCGACCCCCATTTATTACAGCGGCCAACCTTTCGATCACGCCCCATCATTGCAAGAAGCACACCCGCCACGAGGAAATCTTAGAGGGTATCCTGCGCGGCTCCAATGGCGCTCTGAGCGGCTGCCGACGACGAGCAACAGTTCACCATGTGTGCCGTGGTGGACACCCACAGAAGGTTCATGGACCTCTCGGTGGTGTACACCAACGCCTCGGTCTGGGTGGAGCACTCCATCCACATCATGGAGTTGTTGCTTGCCGAGGAGAAGTACAAGGTGGTCGGGTTCGACCTCAAATACACCCACGCTCGTGTTGGGTCTCATCCCAAGGTCACCATTGCCCAGATTTGCGTGTGCCACCACATCCTCGTCTACCACTACTACCTGGCCACAAGGCCTTGCGAGGGTTTTGCCAGGTTTGTCAACAGCCCCCACTACATGTTCGCTACGGCGGACATCACCAACGATGTAAAGGTGTCGGGGAAACAGATCCACGAGCACCTATGGGGACCGGCGGACCGAGCCCCTTTCGGTTCGGCGGGGGGCGGAGATCGCACGAAGAGCAGATCGAGGCGAAGCACACGAGCAGTTTACCCAGGTTCGGGCCGCACAGATGCGTAAAACCCTACTCCTGCTTTGTGGTTTGTATTGGGTTCTTGCTCGGGAGCGCTGAGTGCTACAGTACACACCAGCAGCTAACGAGACCGAGCGTGAGAGTTCTCTTCCGTTCGAGCCCCCCTCTACGTTGCGCATGGGCCTCCTTTTATATGCTCAAGGGGTCACCGACAGGTGGCAACATAGACAAGGGTAAAAATGGAAAGGTGTTGCGGTTAGTACAGCTACCTGTACAATGTATCATACCTAACCCTGACGGCAGGGGACAAAGGCATTAAATGCCCGTCTGCGTCGCCCAAATAGTGCATAAAGGGACCGTCAAGGACGCCACCGCTTGCCACGATGGCGATCTTGTCAGCATCGCTTGCCACCATGCACCGCTTGCTGCACAGCCTCCCGCCACGTACGCCTGGAAGGGCCCTAGAGCAACACGTTGGTGGATGTGCTGGAGCACGGGTACAGAGTGGTAGCTTGCCGCGGCAAGCGCCTTGCCGCGGTCGTTGTCTTGTCGCGTCCGGGAGCTTGCCGCTCACCGGGCCTTGCCGGGACGCGTGGCGCGTCGCGGCAAGTTCCTTGAGATGCCTTGGTTGGCCTTCCCGGCAAGCTCCTCTTGCTGGGGTCTTGTGCCTTGAGTGGCCTTGTCTCCTTGACTTGAATACTTTGTTCTTGAATGGCTCCAAAGGAACCACGGAGGACCTTGGCCGTCACCCGGCAAGCCTTGCCGCGGGATGCTGCGACTGCCCGTGCACAAGTTTGGGATACTAGGGTACCCCTACTCCAGTACACCAACAGGAGCCCCCTGGCCTGGGCCATACACGGTGTCGAGCGCTGTTGGGCCAGGCCCAAAACAGGGCACGGGCACGCGCGGCCTGGGTTACGCCGTATCTCTCTCCGTATCCACCGCGCCCACCCCGAACGGCACGCGTTGAATGCGGCGTCGTGGGAGAGATCGTGGGTGGTTTATTTATTCGGAAAGGCGGAACGTCCGCCCCCTCCCTCCTTATAAGCAGGGGAAACAGGGGCAGGTTGCCCATCCGCCGGTTGCTACTCCAACCTCGAAAACCTCCGCCGCTCCCCTTCTTCTCAAAGCTGAAAGAGAGCAGCGCTCCGCCCCCCATCGCCACCAGCACCACCAACGCCGTCGACCTCCCTCACCACTTCTGCCATGGCTCCGAAAGCCGAGAAGGGGAAGGCCGTGAAGTCGGCCGAGGCGCAGTGGCTCGTGGCGCTGCGAAAGGAGCGGGCAATCTTCCCCCCCAAGCTCGCCGCGAAGGAGCTGAGGGAGTATTACTACCTCTTCTGGTCGGGGGAGACGCGGGCGCATCCGCGCACCAAGGTACTTCCAGCCGTCGCTTGGAAAATGGCTCCAAATGGATATCCCTTCTTCGCCTTGTTCTTCTATTGCGGGCTCTGCCCGCCTTTCTCCGAGTTCTTCTGCGATATTATGAACACCTACGGGTTCCGCCTCCTTGACTTCACCCCCAACGTCGTTCTGACCATGGCAGTTTTCGCGCATCTCTGCAAAAACTTTGTCGGAGTCTATCCAAATGTAGCCCTTTTTCGCCACTTCTTTATGCCCCGAGTTGAGAGAGGAGAGCCTTTATCCGGCGGAGTCTCCTGGATCTCGAGGGCCGGCAAGAAGGACGCTTATCTGGAGGGAGAGCTCCGCGGCAAGTGGGAGGAATGGAGAGCAGACTGGTGCTGGATTGTCGAGGAGAACCCACGGCCTTTTACCACCCGGCGCCAAGCCCCAGTAGTGCGCGGCAGCGATTGGAGCAACGTGGCCCCGGAAGACGATAGGCTAAAGATTGCCGTCGCCCGGATCCAACGCCTCAGGCTTGCCGGGCTCACTGTAGGTGCGGTTGGCGCAGATTTCCTTCGCCTCCGCATCGCCCCCCTGCAGGAGAGGAGGAGACTCGCCTGGGAGTTCGAGAATGCGGTGGACATCATGAGGCTACGCCCGGGCCTCAACTTCAACTTCACTGTTATGGAACTTGACGCAATGCTCCGGGAGCTGTTCAAATACGACCCTCAACATCCCGAAGTGTTCAGGTTGCCGAAGGGTGTCGTTCCGCTGTGCAACAACTCCGCGCTCAGCCGCATTCGCGCAATGATGCCGTTGTGCGACTCGCATGGGATCGACCCAACTTGGCAAGAGCCTGCAGATGATGTCGTGCAGGAGTTCTTTGACGGCTTGGAAGAAGTGCCGATTCGCTCCGACGAAAAGAAAGGCCTCACTCACGACACCACTGATGAGGAGATGAAGCGCATCGCCACTAGGCTGGAAGAGGCGGCGGCAGCCGCTGCCGCGGGCGAGTTTGGATTCACCGTGGAGGAGGCAGAGGCAGCGGAGGCGGCAAGCCATGCCGAGCGAGAGGGGCTTGCCGGCGAAGAAGAGCTTGTCGGGCAAGACGTCGAGTCGAGTGAGCCCGCCGAGGATACGAGCGGCTCGTTGGAGATCGACTCCTCTTCCTCCTCATCTTCGGGCAGCTCGCCGCAAGCAGAGCCCCCGGCTCCACCAAGAAGGCGTCTCCGCAAGGCCGGGGATGTAGCGGAGCGGCAGACGAGTCGACAGCCGCCGCGCCGCGCGGCACGCTCCACCGCGGGAAGTGCTGTTGCCGCGGGAGCACCTCACGCTGCTGCGGCAACTGGAGCGGGGTCTTCCCGGACCGCCGCTTCTGCTCCTGCCGCTTCTCACGCCACGGCGGCAGCCGGAGCAAGGTCGTCTCAGACCACCGCCACTGCTCCCGTCAAGCGGCCAAGGGAGCCTACTCCTCCGCCTCCTCGTGCCGGACGTGAGCCGGACTTCGACTTCTCCGCGCTCAGCTCCGACGAGGAAGAAGAAGAGTATGATTCTTGTTGTTCTTGTATTTCTTCAATTTTTGCTGTTTTGTCTTGTATCTCATTTGCCTTACTCCGAACTTATCCCTTTTCAGGACTCTAGCCCAGAGAGCGGCGAAGAGAGCCAAGGTCTCGACGAGGAGAGAGGAGGTGATCATCGTCGAGGACGAACCCACCGAGACCACCTTGCCGGACCCAGCAACTAATTTTCTGAGCAGCCCCCAGCGCAGCCCCTAGCGTAAGTATATAGTTTACTTTCTGCTGTTAGGCGCGCATGGGTGCTCTTTCTTTGCTGACATCTGACTGTTGGTTTGTGTAGGAGCAGAGCAACCTCACCAGGAGCGCCCGGAGACCGCCCCCGACATGCCATCTGCTTCAACTACGCCGCCAAGGGAGAGTTCTCCGGCAAGGGAGAGGTTTCCGGTAAAGGAGAGTTCTCCGGCAAGGGAGAAGTCTCCGGCAAGGGAGAGTTCTCCGGCAAGGGACAGCACCAGCGGCCCCCTGGCGGCGGAGACCACGGCTGTAGAACCCGGTACAGGTAATCCTCTCGCTTGAAAACTTCCCTTGGGTTCTTCTTCTTTTGATCTTCTTTTTGGATATTTGCTTGACCTTTCTCCCCTTTCCGCCCGTCAGGCCCATCTGCTACGGAGCCGATGGAGACCGAGGTTGCTGCCGACGACGCCGCCATCACCAAAGAAGCAGCTGGCGCTGACGAGCCTGCCAGCGAAGAGGCCGCCAAAGCTGCCGCCGTAGCACTGGCGAGGGGTCTGGCGATCGCACTAACGGCCCTGAGGCCGCAGGATCGCCAGGCGCTACGCCGACCGCCGACCCTTCCACCGCTGCCGCAGCGCCAGGCTCCGAAGAGCCCCAGTCAGGCGTCTACTTGAAGGCCAGCGAGAACGTCTTCATCAACCTCCCCTGGGCGTCAAGCTCCAGGGCGGCGGTCGAACGAGAAATCTTTGATGGAGAGGTGCTTGCCTCCGTTGGGCTGACGCTAGTTGACGCGCCGAGCAGCAGCAGCGGCGAGCCTGAGGAGGAGCGGCTGCTGCGGAAGTTGTTGTCGCTCTACCGCGCCCGGCAGGCCAAGCTGGAATCCCTAGAGGCGCTTGTCGCGAAGGCGGGAGCGGACATCGAGAAGCGCACAGAGGAGCTCCGGGGTCTCAACCAGGAAGCTCTCCGGTCCCTGGCAGAGGAGCGGGAGCAACTTGCCGCGGAGTAGAAGGCCTTCTTCCTCGAGAAGGCTGAAGTCGAAGAGCAGCAACGGCTTGCCGCTGAGAAACTGTCTGCGCAGGAGAGCGAGCTGGTGCAGCGGAAGGTCAACCTTGACAGCCACGAGGAGGAGCTTGCCGCACGCGAGCAATCATTCGGCGGAGCCCTCAAGCAAGCAGAGGATGCTGCCGCAGCTGCCGAGGCCGCCAAGAAAGAGCTGGAGGCAAAGGTGGCGCAGCTGGAGGCCGGTCTCAAGGCGAGCGGTGAGGAGCTTGCCGCGCTCAAGCGTGAGCGGGAGAAGGACGCCCACAGCTTTGGAGAGCTGTAGGTCCGTCTCTCCGAGAAGGGCAAGGAGCTTAGCGCCGCCAAGGACTCCAACGCAGATCTTGAGTTGAAGCTGACCACTTTGACCAAGACGCTGGACGGCGCCAAGGAGCAGGAGGCGGCCTTGAAGAAGAAGATCAAGGCTGATGAGGCACTGCTGGCGAGTGCTGCCGCCGCCTAGAACACCTTCAGGGAGACCGTGGAGCACGGGACGGAGGGTCTTGTGAATGCTGCCGCAGACATCGAAAGGGAGCTGGCGCAGCTAGGGATGGGGGATCTCGGGTATTCCTCCTATGAGAACCTCCAACCCAGCGCCAAGCTCACCTTGTTCTTGAAAGGCATGGCGACGGCCCTCCAGCGACTCCGGGAGATGACTCCAAAGCGGCTGGCCGACGAGTCGCGCAAGATCTGCGCGGGAGCTCTTCAAAAGGTGTTGGTGAAGGTGGCCTTCCGCAATCCAGGCCTCAACCTCACCAACGTCCTCAAGTCCCTGCCGCCAGATGCTGATCTGGATGCGCTCAAGGCCCTTGTCGCACCCATTGTGGACAAGGTGAGCGGGATCAAGAGGGTTGAGGGCGATCGCGTAGACTAGGCCGCCCGTTTTCTTCTTTTCTTGTCGCTGCTTGTCACATTATGAGAACAATCTGTTAGAGCTGCGACAAACTATCTTGTAATATAACTCTATTTTAGGTAATGCTTGCAACGTTATTTCCTTTACTTGATTCCTTCCTTTGTATGTTTTTGCCCTACGCTTTTAGGGAACTTGCTGGCGCAGGCACCTTAGCCGCGAGCGTCCGTTGGTGTTAAAGGGAGAACTGCGAGGAGCCAGCCGTGAGTGCGGGACGTCAGCAGCCTGCTGGCGGTGCCATTACCGACAAGAAACCTTGTCGCAACTAGTCGCAGCTCACTTAAGTTGTTGAGCGGACTCGAAACAAAGTAAGGGCGCGACTCTAGTTGCAGCACACTTAAGTTGTTGAGCGGACTCGAAACAAAGTAAGGGCGCAACTAGCTACGAGTTGGTTCCTCCGCGCACAGGTTTTCCATACAAAGCACGGTCGTTCAAGGAAGATAACTTAAACAATTTAAAAATATGATTGCTCAAACTTTGGCAACTTAGCTTTTCTGTTGTTTGCTTCCCGGTAAGGCAAAACTTTCTTGCACGACGCCTGGTCCATACCATTATCTTCTCCTTTCCCCCCTGGCAAACTTGTGGGCGAGGGAACCTTCCTTTCCTTGAGAAAAAGAAAGAAGAGAAAATAAAGATATGGAGCCTTATGGCTCGTTATTGCTTACCGGGGGTAGGTGCTGCACAAAATGTCAGATAACACATGCAAAAAATAGAAAGCATGAAATTGACAAAATGTGCGGAGCACACGAGCTTTACTTATGCACGGGGTCTGCGCCCGGCTTTGTACAAAGGATTACATGCAACAGCGGCAAGACTTGTACAAAAGGTGGTTGCCGGAACAGGTTCCAGCAACCGCGCCTTACGGGTAAAACTTACGAAGATGCTCAATGTTCCAGGAGTTGCTCACCGGAATGCCATCTTCGGTCTCAAGGCGGACAGCGCCAGGCCTAGTGACTCGTTTCAACCGGTAAGGGCCTTCCCACTTCGGCATCAACTTGTTGGAATTCTTGGCGGACTAAACTCGCCGAAGAACAAGGTCGCCTTCCTCGAGACTTCTGGCGTTAACTTTGTGGCTATGGTAGCGGCGCAAAGCTTGCTGGTAGCGAGCAGCTCGCACAACAGCCTGAAGACGGTCTTCCTCAAGGAGCAGCGCGTCATCTTGTCGCAGCTGCTCTTGCTGAAGCTCATCATAAGCGAGCACTCGAGGTGACCCGTATACGAGTTCCGTGGGGAGAACTGCCTCTGCTCCATAGACTAGAGCGAAAGGTGTCTGGCTAGTGGCTCGATTTGGCGTCGTCCTGATCGACCAAAGAACCACCGGCAGCTCCTCAATCCAGTTTCTTCCGCACTTGTGTAGCCTGTCGAAAGTTCTGGTCTTGAGTCCATGCAGCACTTCAGCATTTGCCCTCTCCGCTTGACCGTTGCTTCTCGGGTGAGCACCAGAAGCGAAGCAGACCTTGGCGCCAAGGTCTTGCACGTACTGCATGAAGGTGCGGCTCGTGAATTGCGTACCATTGTCGGTGATGATCCTGTTAGGGATCCCGAAGCGGCAAACAATCGACCTGAAGAACTTGACTGCTGACTGTGTTGTCACCTTCCTCACTGCTTCCACTTCCGGCCACTTTGTGAACTTGTCGATTGCAACGTACAAGTACTCAAAGCCCCCGACTGCTCGAGGGAAGGGGCCGAGGATGTCGAGCCCCCAGACCGAAAATGGCCAGGATAAAGGGACCGTCTGGAGAGCTTGAGCTGGTTGGTGTATCTGTTTTGAATGGAACTGGCACGCTTCACACTTGGTTACTTGTGCAGTTGCATCCTGGAGGGCTGTCGGCCAAAAGAACCCTTGCCGGAACGCTTTGCCGGCAAGTGCTCTTGCGCCAATGTGGTGACCACATATGCCTCCATGTACCTCTGCCAACAGCTTTTGTCCGCCTTCCCGGTGAATACACTTCAATTTCACACCGTTGAGTCTTCTTCTGTATAGTGTGTTGTCGACAAACTGGTACATACTTTACTGCCGGGCTACTCTTTCCACTTCTTCTTGCTCTTCAGGAAGTTCTCCTGTCTGAAGGAAACGGACAATCTGCTGTGCCCATGCTGGAGCTTGTGGCTCGACAACAAGGACTAAAGGCACATCTGCTATTGCGGGAACATCCGCTTCTACGGCGAGAACCTGCGGCTCAGCCGGAGCTTGACGTTCCCCGGCAAGCTTGCCGGAGCAAAACTTGTCGGGAGCCTCTGCTTCAACGGAACAAACCCTGGGGCTTGCCGGAGCAGACTGCTCCTCAGCACTCTTGGTGTTGATCTTGGGGACCTTCTTGGCAGCGGCTTCGGGAAGCTCTGCCGGAAAATAGTCACCAGAAATCAAGTTCTTCTTCTTGCTCTGTCCAGTTGATGGCGTTATAGACGGTTGAGTCAGCTTGAGCACAAAGATCCCTGGTTCCACAGGTAACTTAAGTGCGGCGCACTTTGACAGGCCATCGGCAATGTCATTCTGAGCTCTTGGAACATGCTCCATCTGTAGGCCGTCAAAGCGCTCTTCTAGCTTTCTCACTTCATCAACGTAGGCTTCCATTAACGGACTCTGATAACTCTTGTTCACTTGGCGGATGATACGTCCAAAACGTATCTATAATTTCTGCTTGCTCCATGCCTCTTTTGGGTGATATTGCTATGATATTTATACACTTCCATACACTTTTGATCATATTTGGACTAACCTATTAACTCGGTGCACCCCAGTGCCAGTTTCTGTTTTCGGCTGTTTTTGTATTTCAGGTTTTCACATCACGAGAACTGCCAGGAAAAATCCAGAAAAAATATATAAAAAATCAGCGTTCCAGAAACTACCGTGCGCCCGAAGGACAGCCGGGGGGGCCACCAGGGCTCCAGGCGCCCTGGCGGCGCCCCCCCCCCCTTGGGCCGCGCCGGGGGGGCGCCTGGGCCCCCCGAGGCTCCTCCGATGCCCCCTTTGGCATATATTTAAAGCGTCTCCCGAAACCCTCGAAAGAGGAACTCTTTTTCGCGATCTCATCTCTATTCCGCCGCCGCCGCCGCTTCCAAGATCGGGAGCACCAGGAGAACCCTTCCCGGCACCCTGCCGGAGGGGAGGATCACCACCGGGAGCTTCTCCACCACCATGGACGCCTCCCGGATGAGTTGTGAGTAGTCTCCCTTGGACCATGGGTCCATGACCAGTAGCTATGTGATGTTCTCCTCCCGTTCTTGTGCTTCACTAATTAGTCCTCGTGAGCTGCCCTACATGATCGAGGCACATATGTAATCCTTATGCTGTTGCTATGATGAGTTTGCTGGGATCCGATGGATTATGAGATTATGTTTAGATTGTGTTTGAGTAATATATTTGATTCACCTCTTTTATGTTTATGTTCGTAAGTAATTCTTGCATGTTCTCCGTTGTTATTTATTGCTTTGGCCAAGTAGTAGGTAGTGACTCCAAGAGGGAACGTTATGCTCGATTGTGGGTTCATGCCCCTCGATGACTAGCTTGAGTGACAGAAACATGAGTCTAGGGGATGTGATGTTGCCACAAGGGGGAAAACAACGGTGCTTGTGCCCGCGGGTGCAAGGATTGTTTACTTTACGCAAAGTTCTTTTAATGCAGTTGTCTGTTGCTTTGAGTTTACACTATGGGTGGGGCTCGCAACTTAATACCAGCGAGATGTTCTGGATAGATATCTCAAGGTGGATGATTAGTAGTAGATATTGATGGATTTCGGTCTACTTACTTTGGCGTACCGCCCATGCTTTGAACCTCTACCTTCTTGCAATGTAGTCAGCATTGGTTTGCGCACATGGTCATGTCAATTGCCCAGCTGTAATTCGTTTACCTCACATAGCTGTTTTATCGTCTTTTGGGAGAGAGACATCACTAGTGAACATCATGAGACTCCGGTCCATATTACCATCATTGATCACATCAGCTATTTACTTTTCCGCTATTTACTTACTATTGCAATTATACCTATCACTATTATCACTTGCGTTTGATCCTTTGTAAACTACAAGGCCGGAGGGATTGACAACCTCTCTGTACTCGTTGGGAGCAAAGTTATTTGTATCTGTGTGCAGGTCCACGTTGATTGCTAATATCTGGCGCCGTTAGCAGTTGACACCTTCTTGTTGAAACTGGGAGTCTCTGGGAATCGATCCTTGGTATTACCAAGGGAAAACTTCTGCTACACTGCATCTCAAACCTTCCACCTGGGGTAACCAATGAGGGGTGAGAAGCCACCTAGCAAAGCAATTTCTGGCGCCGTTGCCAGGGACTCCACTCTTCAGGATAGGGGAGTTGCACGCTATCTTTTACCTTTGCTTTTAGTCTTGTTAGTTTACCTTACAGTTTTTTTTTAGTATCCTTTATCAAAAAAATTAAAAAAAAATTATTTGCTTTTCTGTTAGTAGTCCTTTCTGTTTAGCCAAACATGTTAGGATTTGGTGCTTTGAGGGAATCAGAAGTTCTAGATTTCCATCAAAGGGATGGAGAAAATATGAAGAAGGCATGGGACAGAATTTCTGATGCACATAGGAGAATTATGCCTTGGATACCTATAAAAATTGTGCTTAGAAATTTTTACCATGGTCTTTTTAAATGGTGTAAACACTCTCTTGATATTATAGCCGAGGGAGATTTCCTAGAGTGTGATGAAGCTAGAGCTCTTGAAATTATACATGGTCTATCTAGCTACTTTGTTTATGATCATAACTTTGATACCGTCATAGATAGACTTGCTACTATTGAGAAGAGAATGGATGCTCTAGACTTGATGAAGGTAGAGAAACCCAAACCCAATAAGAAAGACATTTTGGAAATAGACAATGATTGGGAGCCTTTTGTTAGGATTAGCATCTCTAATCAAGACTTCCTTGCTTATTGTGATATTGGATCTATGGTTTCTACTATGCCAAAAATTGTTCATGATTCTTTAAAATTTAACATGGATAGATTACCATCTTATCATGAACACACTAATGGGGATATTTCTGAAATCCAGGGAAGAATAAAAGACGTGCCAGTTAAATTCCTTAAAGGGATTGCAATGATTGATTTCTTCATCATGGAGCCAAACCAAGGAAATATAGTGCTTGGAAGGGACTTCCTCCGAGCAGTAAAAGGCTCCATTGATATAGGTAAGAAACAAATCCGCTTGCACGGAAAGGCAAAAGGTGTGTACCCCTTTCCTAGAAGGAACAAGAGTGAACTTGTTGAGGAACCATTTGAAGCAATCTATAGTTCCGATTATTATGATGGTTATTGATTCCTCTATGCATTATGCCTAGCTTAAAGGCATAAAAGAAAGCGCTTTTGGGAGGCAGCCCAATGAATAAATTTATTTTGCTTTTGTTGTGTATTGATGTTGTTTACTACAGTAGCATCATCATTGTATCTTTGCTTTTCATATTTGTGCCAAGTATAGCCTCTGATTGCTAGAAAGTTCAAAAGTTGTGAGGTGCTGTCCAGGAAACAGATTATGTCCTTGGATAGAAAAATTCGTATAAAATCACCAGATCATCTTTTTGGTCTGAATATTTTCGACAGTGTGCTCTATATAATTGTCTTTCGTGCATCTGTTCCGAGTTTTTTGATTAGAGTTGCAGAAGTGCCCCGAACAAATCAATTACTACCTGCTGTTCTGTTTTTCACAGATTCTGTCCTGTTTTGCTTTTCCTTCATTTTGCAAACCAAGAGCTTGCTTTTTCTTCGCAAAAACCTTTTGGCAATCTTGAGAAACAGTAGACCTTCAAGAATATATTTATTTCCAGCAAGGTATAATTATTTTATTACGGGTACTAACCTCGCTAATCAGATTATGATGAGTTATGTATGAAGGGAGTTTTCAAGTGTGCGAGGGAAGATGATAAAAAGATTCAGGAGTGTCAAGTGCTCAAGCTTGGGGATGCCCCCGTGCACCCCCAAGAAATATTCAAGGAGACTCAAGCGTCTAAGCTTGGGGATGCCCCCGTGCATCTCCTTCTCCATCAACATTATCAGTTCGTCTTTCGTTCCACTATATTTTAATCACTTCATGTGTTATACGGGATTGATTGAATCCTTGACATCGTGGTTCATCCTATGAGATCATCGTGGAACATGTGGGAGCCAACATGGGTATCCAGATCACGCTGTTGGTTATTGGCCGGGGAGATGTCTCGGTCATGTCTGCATGGTTCCCGAACCCGTAGGGTCTACACAATTAAGGGTCGATGACGCTATGGTTATAGGGAATAGATGTACGTGGTTACAGAATGTTGTTCGGAGTCTCGGATGAGATCCCAGACGTCACGAGGAGTTCCTGGAATGGTCCGGAGATAAATATTTATATATGGGAAGTCTTTTTTTGGTCACCGGAATTGTTCTGGGCGTTATCGGTAACGTATCGGGACCACCGGAAGGGTTCTGGGGGTCCACCGGGAAGGGCCAACAGCCCCAGAGGCTTGCGTGGGCCAAGTGCGGGAAGGTACCAGCCCTAGGTGGGCTGGTGCGCCCCCCACCAAGGCCCAAGGCGTAGGGAGAAGGGGAAAGGGGGAAAACCCTAGGCTTAGATGGGCCTAAGGCCCACCTAGGGTGTGCCCCCCTCTCTCCCCCTCTGGCCACCCCCTAGATGGGATCTAGGGCTGGCCGCCACCCCTAGAGGTGGAACCCTAGATGGGGGAGCAGCCCCTCCCCTTCCCCTATATATATGTGGGGTTTCGGGGCTGCCAGACGCATGAGTTCATCTCTCTCTTGGCGCAGCCCTACCCCTCTCCCTCCTCATCTCTTGCGGTGCTTGGTGAAGCCCTACTGGAGTGCCACGCTCCTCCACCACCACCACGCCGTCGTGCTGCTGCTGGACGGAGTCTTCCCCAACATGTCCCTCTCCCCTTGCTGGATCAAGGCACGGGAGACGTCACCGGGCTGCACGTGTGTTGAACGCGGAGGCACCGTTGTTCGGCGCTTAGATCGGATCCGACCGTGATCTGAATCGCTTCGTGTACAACTCCACCAACCGCGTTCTTGCAACGCTTCCGCATCGCGATCTTCAAAGGTTTGAAGATGCACTCCCCTCTCGTTGCTTGTAATCTCCATAGATAGATCTTGGTGATGCGTAGGGAAATTTTTTGATTTTCTACAACGAACCCCAACAGTGGTATCAGAGCTAGGTCTATGCGTAGTTACTATGCATGAGTAGAACACAAGTTGTTGTGGGCGTAGATCATGTCAATTTACTTGCCGCTACTAGTCTTATCTTGATTTGGCGGCATCGTGGGATGAAGCGGCCCGGACCGACCTTACACGTACGCTTACGTGAGATAGGTACCACCGACTGACATGCACTAGTTGCATAAGGTGGCTAGCGGGTGTCTGTCTCTCCCACTTTAGTCAGATCGGATTCGATGAAAAGGGTCCTTATGAAGGGTAAATGGTAATTGGCATATCACGTTGTGGTTTTTGCGTAGGTAAGAAACATTCTTGCTAGAAACCTATAGCAGCCACGTAAAAACTTGCAACAACAATTAGAGGTCGTCTAACTTATTCTTGCAGCATGTGCCGTGTGATGTGATATGGCCAAAAGGATGTGATGAATGATATATATGTGATGTATGAGATTGATCATGTTCTTGTAATAGGAATCACGACTTGCATGTCGATGAGTATGACAACTGGCAGGAGCCATAGGAGTTGTCTTATTTTATTGTATGACATGCGTGTCATTGAAAACGCCATGTAATTACTTTACTTTATTGCTAACCGTTAGCCATAGTAGTAGAAGTAATGTTTGGCGAGACAACTTCATGAAGGGACGATGATGGAGATCATGATGATGGAGATCATGGTGTTATGTCGGTGACAATGATGATCATGGAGCCCCGAAGATGAAGATCAAAAGGAGCAAAATGATATTGGCCATATCATGTCACTATTTGATTGCATGTAATGTTTATCATGTCTTACATCTTATTTGCTTAGAATGACGGTAGTGAATAAGATTATCTCTCACTAAAATTTCAAGAATTGTGTTCCCCTAACTGTGCACCGTTGCTAAGGTTCGTTGCTCCGAAGCACAACGTGATGATCGGGTGTGATAGGCTCTAACATTCGCATACAACGGGTGTAAGCCAGATTTACACATGCAATACACTTAGGGTTGACTTGACGAGCCTAGCATGTACACACATGGCCTCGGAACAAGGGAGACCAAAAGGTCGAACATGAGCCGTATAGAAGATACGATCAACATAAAGATGTTCATCGTTGATGACTAGTCCATCTCACGTGATGATCGGACATGGCCTAGTCAATTCGGATCATGTATCACTTAGATGACTAGAGAGATGTCTATCTGAGTGGGTGTTCATTAAATTTGTTTAGATAAACTTAATTGTCATGAACATAGTCTAAAATCTTTACAATATGTCTTGTAGATCAAATGGCCCATGCTAATCTTGCCCTCAACTTCAACGCGTTCCTAGAGAAAACCAAGCTGAAAGACGATGGTAGCAACTATACGGATTGGGTCCGTAACTTGAGGATCATCCTCATAGCTGCAAAGAAAGCATATGTCCTTGAAGCACCGCTAGGTGATGCACCCGTTTTCCCAGCAACTCAAGACGTTATGAACGCCTTGCAGTCGCGTAGTGAGATTACTCCCTGGTTCAGTGCGGCATGCTTTACAACTTAGAATCGGGGCTCCAAAAGCGTTTGGAGCAACACGGAGCATATGAGATGTTCCAAGAGCTGAAAACGATTTTCCAAGCTCATGCCCGAGTCGAGAGATATGAAGTCTCCGACAAGTTCTACAGTTATAAGATGGAGGAGAATAGTTCTGTCAGCAAGCATATACTCAAAATGTCTTGGTTACACAACCGCTTGTCTTAGTTGGGAATTAATCTCCTAGATGACGCGGTCGTTGACAGAATCCTTCAGTCGCTCCCACCTAGCGACAAGAGCTTCGTGATGAACTTCAATATGCAGGGGATGGAGAAGTCCATTCCCGAGGTATATTCAATGCTGAAATCAGCGGAGGTGGAGATCAAAAAGGAACATCAAGTGTTGACGGTGAATAAAACCACTAAGTTCAAGAAAGGCAAGGGTAAGAAGAACTTCAAGAAGGACGGCAAAGCAGTTGCCGCGCCCGGTAAACCAGTTGCCGGGAAGAAGCCAAATAATGGACCCAAGCCTAAGACTGAATGCTTTTATTGCAAGGGAACTGGTCACTGGAAACGGAACTGTCCCAAATACTTAGCGGATAAGAAGGCCGGAAACGTCAAAGGTATATGTGATATACATGTTATTGATGTGTACCTTACCAGCGCTCGTAGTAGCTCCTGGGTATTTGATACCGGTGCAGTTGCTCACATTTGTAACTCAAAGCAGGAGCTGCGGAATAAGCAGAGACTGGCAAAGGACGAGGTGACGATGCGTGTCGGGAATGGTTCCAAGGTCGATGTGATCGTCGTCGGCACGCTGCCTCTGCATCTACCTTCATGATTAGTGTTAAACCTCAATAATTGTTATTTGGTACCAACTTTGAGCATGAACATTGTATCTGGATCTCGTTTAATGCGAGATGGCTACTCATTTAAATCTGAAAATAATGGTTGTTCTATTTATATGAGAGAAATTTTTTATGGTCATGCCCCGCTGGTCAATGGTTTATTCTTAATGAATCTCGAATGTGATGTTACACATATTCATAGTGTGGATGCCAAAAGGTGTATGGTTGATAATGATAGTCCCACATACTTGTGGCACTGCCGCCTTGGTCATATTGGTGTCAAACGTATGAAGAATCTTCATGAAAATGGACTTTTGGAGTCTCTTGATTATGAATCATTTGAAATGTGCGAACCATGCCTCTTGGGCAAGATGACCAAGACTCCGTTCTCCGGAACAATGGAGCGAGCAACCAACTTATTGGAAATCATACATACTGATGTGT
Organism: Secale cereale; assembly: GCA_902687465.1. Taxonomy (NCBI): domain Eukaryota; kingdom Viridiplantae; phylum Streptophyta; class Magnoliopsida; order Poales; family Poaceae; genus Secale; species Secale cereale. Next base: position 86,719,214 of record LR738710.1, on the reverse strand, counting down.
AAGGTCCAATGAGTGTTGAAGCTCGTGGTGGCTATTGTTATGTTCTCACCCTCACTGATGACTTGAGTAGATATGGGTATGTCTACTTGATGAAACACAAGTCTGAGACCTTTGAAAAGTTCAAGGAATTTCAGAATGAGGTTGAGAATCAACGTGACAAAAAAATTAAAGTTCTTACAATCAGATCGTGGAGGAGAATATTTAAGTCACGAATTTGGCACGCACCTAAGGAAATGTGGAATTATTTCACAATTGACGCCGCCTGGAACACCTCAACATAATGGTGTATCTGAACGTCATAATCATACTCTGTTGGACATGGTGCGATCTATGATGTCTCTTACCGACTTACCGCTATCATTCTGGGGTTATGCTTTAGAGACTGTCGCATTCATTTTAAATAGGGCACCGTCTAAATCCGTTGAGACGACACCGTATGAACTATGGTTTGGGAAGAAACCTAAGTTGTCGTTTCTAAAAGTTTGGGGATGCGATGCTTATGTCAAGAAACTTCAACCTAAAAAGCTCGAACCCAAATCGGAAAAATGCGTCTTCATAGGATATCCTAAGGAAACTATTGGGTATACCTTCTACCTTTGATCCGAAGGCAAGATCTTTGTTGCCAAGAATGGATCCTTTCTGGAGAAAGAGTTTCTCTCGAAAGAAGTAAGTGGGAGGAAAGTGGAACTTGATGAGGTGATTGTCACCCCTTCCGAACCGGAAAGTAGCGCAGCACATGAAGATGTTTCTGTAGTGCTTGCACCGACTGGGGAGGAAGTTAATGATAATGATCATGAAACTTCAGATCAAGTTACTGCTGAACTTCGTAGGTCCACAAGGACACGTTCCGCACCAGAGTGGTACGGCAACCCTGTCATGGAAATCATGTTGTTAGACAACGGTGAACCTTCGAACTATGAAGAAGCGATAGCGGGCCCGACTCCAACAAATGGCTTGAAGCCATGATATCTGAGATAGGATCCATGTATGATAACAAAGTATGGACTTTGGTTGACTTGCCCGATGATCGGCAAGCCATAGAAAATAAACGAATCTTTAAGAAGAAGACTGACGCGGATGGTAATGTGGCCATCTATAAGGCTCGGCTTGTCGCTAAAGGTTATCGACAAGTTCAAGGAATTGACTACGACGAGACTTTCTCTCCCGTAGCGATGCTGAAGTCCGTCCGAATCATGTTAGCAATTGCCGCATTATATGATTATGAGATATGGCAAATGGACGTCAAAACGGCATTCCTTAACGGCTTCCTTAAGGAAGAACTGTATATGATGCAGCCGGAAGGTTTTGTCAATCCTAAGAATGCTAACAAAGTATGCAAGATCCAGCGCTCCATCTATGGGTTGGTGCAAGTATCTCGGAGTTGGAACATTCGCTTTGATGAGGTGATCAAAGCGTTTGGGTTTATACAAACTTGGGGAGAAGCCTGTATTTACAAGAAAGTGAGTGGGATCTCTGTAACATTTCTCATATTATATGTGGATGACATATTGCTGATGGGAAATGATGTAGAACTCTTGGAAAGCATAAAGGTCTACTTGAATAAGTGTTTTTCAATGAAGGACCTTGGAGAAGCTGCTTACATATTAGGCATCAAGATCTATAGAGATAGATCAAGACGCCTCATTGGTCTTTCACAAAGCACATACCTTGACAAGATATTGAAGAAGTTCAATATGGATCAGTCCAAGAAAGGGTTCTTGCTTGTATTGCAAGGTATGAGATTGAGCACAGCTCAATGCCCGACCTTGGCAGAAGATAGAGAAAAGATGAGTGTCATCCCCAATGCCTCAGTGATAAAAACAGAATTTTTGATGTGGAATTCTAACCAACATAGTTTTTCAATGTGATTCTCTTAATTGTGGCATGAATGTTCAGATCTGAAAGATTCAAGATAAAGGTCTATATTGATATAAGAAATAATAATACTTCAAGCATACTAACAAAGCAATCATGTCTTCTCAAAAAACTATGGCTAAAGAAAGTTATCCCTACAAAATCATATAGTCTGGCTATGCTCCCTCTTCATCACACAAAATATCCATATCATGCACAACCCCGATTTCAGCCAAGCACTTGTTTTCATACTCTATTCTTTCAAACCTTTCAACTTTCACACAATACATGAGCGTGAGCCATGGACATAGCACTATGGGTGGAATAGAGAGGTGGTTGTGGAGAAGACAAAAAGAAGGGAGTTAGTCTCACATCGATTAGGCGTATCAACGGGCTATGGAGATGCCCATCAATAGATATCAATGTGAGTGAGTAGAGATTGCCATGCAACGGATGCACTAGAGATAAATATGTATGAAAGCTCAACAAAAGAAACTAGTGGGTGTGCATCCAACTTGCTTGCTCACGAAGACCTAGGGCATTTGAGGAAGCCCATCGTTGGAATATACAAGCCAAGTTCTATAATGAAAATTCCCACTAGTATATAAAAGTGACTAAGCCAACTCTTCCTATTCCCGAGTGGAAATTCGAGCACATTGAAATGGATTTCGTCACTGGGTTTCCTAAGTCCAAGAAGGGGAATGATGCTATCTTTGTAGTCATTGACAAGCTAGCCAAAGTAGCTCACTTCCTTCCCGTCAAAGAATCCATCAACGCACCTCAATTGGCAGAGTTGTACACTTCCAGAATTGTGTCGTTGCATGGCATTCCTCAAGTCATCTCCTCAGACCGTGGAAGTTTGTTCACATCCAAGTTATGGGACTCCTTTGAGACAGCCATGGGCACTAAGATTCGTTTGAGCATTGCGTTTCACCCTCAGACTAGTGGTCAAGTCGAAAGAGTGAACCAGATCCTCGAAGACATGCTCAGATCTTGTGTCATCTCTTTTGGCATGAAGTGGGAAGATTGTCTCCCGTTTGCTGAGTTCTCTTACAATAACAGTTTCCAAGCAAGTGCTAGCAAAGCTCCTTTTGAAATCCCCTATGGCAGAAAGTGTCGTACCCCTCTCAACTGGTCCGAGACTGGTGAACGTCAACTTCTTGGGAATGACTTGATCTCAGAAGCCGAAGAAATGTGCAAAGTCATACATGAGAATCTCAAAGCCGCTCAATCGCGTCAAAAGAGTTACTATGACGGCAAGCATCGTGATTTGGCTTTCGACATTGGGGATCATGTCTATCTTCGTGTTTCTCCTATGAAAGGAACCCAAAGATTTGGTATCAAAGGAAAGCTTGCTCCTAGATATGTGGGCCCATTCAAGATTCTTGGAAAAAGAGGCGATCTAGCCTATCAACTTGAGCTCCCCTCCAACTTTGCAAATGTTCATGATGTGTTTCACGTGTCTCAACTCCGCAAGTGCTTCAAGACACCTGAACGCACCATTCCGTTCGAGGAGATTGATCTTCAACAAGACTTGTCTTATCGTGAGCACCCTGTTGCTATTCTCGAGGAAACTGAGCGCAAAACCCGCAACAAGTCAATCAAGTTCTTGAAAGTTACGTGGTCACACCATACCGACCGAGAAGCTACGTGGGAACGAGAAGATCACCTTCGTTCCGAGTATCCTTCCTTCTTCTAGTCCTAGATCTCGGGACGAGATCTTTCTGTAGTGTAAGAGAGTTTTTAATGCCCCAAATGTAACACTTTCCATTAATGGCAATAAAACTTCCTCTTTGATCCTTGTCATTATCCTTGGGGGTCCTTGCCATTTATTTTATTTGCATTGCCATACCTTTTATTATTTTTGCATCTTTGTATTGCTCATCATCATATCATCATGGCATCATAGTTTATTTAATTTGTGCATTGTGAGACCTTGTGATGTTGTTGTGTGTGGGTTCAAGCTATACCTAGCTAAACCCTACCCCCTCTTCTCCCTTCCTTCTTCTTCTTCTTCTTCTTCTTATTCTTCTCCTTCTTTTCTTTCTGGCCTCTTCTTTGGTCTATTTTGCAAGCCACCTAGCCAAGTGCCATAGTGTTTCTTTCTCCTCCTTCAAATCTTGCACCATGTGAGCATCCTCTCCACCAAATACCACCTCATTTGAATATGATTTGGTTGGGTTTTAAAATATCAAGAGTTTGATCAATATTCAAACTCCTTTTATTTTTCTGCCTCTAAAAATGTCCAAGTCAATTTATTTAAATAGAGCATAATTCACTGAGCATGGGGATATTTTTCTTTTCCCCTAACTCTTCTTATTTCTTTCTGTGCTTTTCTTTTCTTTTTCCGCCTGAAGAAATAAAGAAAAGAAAACAGGCAACAGCAGCACAATGCACCTGGGCCTCTTCCTCCCTCTCTCTCTCACTGAGGCCCACCTCCTTCTCCACCCGCAGCGCAGCGCAGCCCAACTCCACGCAGGCCCAGCCGCAGCGCACGCAGTCGCGCCATGGGCAATCCGAGCGCGTGGCCCCACCTGTCTGTGACACAGCCCCGCGCCTCCGTCTTCCTCCGTCAGAAAAGCAGAGCCGCGCCACACTCACCGTCGCGCCGTCAGCTCACGGATGTCGAGGCCATGCGTCGAGCCCCTCTTTTAAACCCAAAACGTGTCCTCTCTTCCTCCCTAGGTCTCCTCTTTCGCCTCTCGCCGTCTGGAGAGCTGACATCCTCCAGATCTGCTGCCCCCATCAACGCCCGAGCGCATCTGAGGACAGCCACTCGTTGTCGGCGAGCTCCGCGTCGTCCTCGGCCTCGCCAAAGTTGTCTACCTTATTCCACGACGTCGTCTTCTTTCCTCTCCGTCAACCACACGGACCCGAGCGCCTCTCCGTCGAGATCTTCTTCCTCTTCTTCCTCTACAGTGGTTATAGGTGTTCGAGGCGCGCCGTCGTCGACTCTGTCCACGTCTGGGCCAGCCGAGCACACCGCCGTGCTCGTGGTGAGCTTCTTTCTCTCCCCAAGACCTTTTCCCCTTTCTGCGCGTGCTCTAGGCCCTAGTTCCTCGTGTGCCCGATGGCGTCGCTGCCGGACCTCGTCGCGAGCGAGCGTTCCGACCCCTTTAGCTGTTGTCGTGCTGCCCGTTCGCTTCGCCTAGACGCGTAGGTCCTCTCTGTGAATCGCCGTGCCGCCTAGAGCCTTGCATCGCCTCGTCGTTGCTCCATCGCCGCCATGCTGTAGTTGCTCGCCGCCGGCGCTATAGTTCCCCGTAGTTGCAGCTAGTAGATTGGTTGGATGCAAAACTCCTCGAGGAGTCTCTCGCACCCCTCCACCGTGCCAACTGGTCGCCGGAGCGGCTCCGACGAGCAGCTCCGACGAGGGCCGGTGCTCCCCTGTTCTGCCTATTGAGGTATATTCTTCAGGCATAGCGCCTACTATCTGTCAAGATCGATTTAGTAACGCAGTGGTTTGTCTCCGTCAGTTTCGTCAGTAGGGCGTGGGTTCGATTCCCCGTGGGTGCAGGTGGTATTCGCCCTTTTTTTTATTTTGCGTGAGGCTGACAGCAGGGCCCCACCTGCCAGCCTCTCATCTCCTTTCCAGCCGCGTGCGCACCCACTTCACCAGCTCAGCCTCGCCGGGCCCCCTTGTCAGTGGGTGTGGCTAGCTAAGCCTGGATCACTTTAGACCCTGGCGCCATTTCTGTTTATTTCTTTTTCTGTTTTTCTTTTTCTTTTCTGTTTTTCTTATTTATTTAATATCTGCATATTTATGTTTCAGATGAATATGAGCCCTATATGAAAAGTGCTTAGAATTTTGTGTAGATTATGAATATGTCACTTGCTTCCATGTTTGAAAACATTTAAAATGCTGTTTGAATTTAAACTTGTTTTAAATATGCTTAAACTTGCAAAAATCATAACTAAATATCTACAACTCCAAATTTAACAAACTTTATATGCATTTGGGGTAAAACAATGTGTAGAATATTCTGGTGCTGTTGTTTAGCATGTTTGGCAACTCTTTCACACAAGTTTTTCAAATATATCCCAAATGCGAATAAATGAATATGGGAGTTTGTGGTTATTATTGCATTTATTTCCAGCCCATTTAAATGTGCTAGCATGTTGCTGTTATGTTAAGTTGCACCTTGCCATGTTAACCAACTCCTAAAAACTTGTTGGTTGCTTGATTGAAAACTACATGGACTTGTTAACATGTTCCTTTACTTGTTTCAAATGTGTGGTTGATCTTGTTTGGTTTTGATAATATTGCACTCTTGTGACCCCTAGGCCATGCATCATGTCTTTCCATGTTCACATGCTTCATGTTCATGCATCATGTGACTGAGCACTGCATGTTGATTGATTTTGTTCTGTTGTTGCATTATTGTGTTTGGTTAGAGCCTGGTGACGATACGGGGTACGAGGTTTCTACCGAGGTTGAGTGTGAGGAGCAAGGTTACGTTCCCTCCGAGGATTCAACAGGCAAGACGACCTGACCCAGATATCTTTACTATCTTTGCCTATTGCTAGATGTCTCGCTCTTTAGCTTATTGCCTCGATGCCTATGTCTGTTTATCAGCCTCCTATTGTTGCCATGAACCTCTCTAACCACCCAACCTAGCAAACCTTTGATTGGCTACGTAAGCCTCGCTCAGCCCCTCTTATAGCATTGTTAGTTGCAGGAGAAGATTTGAAGATTCTTGCTTCATGTTGAATTTATTGTCGGGATATCACACTATATAATCTATTAAACTAAATCATCTATATACTTGGCAATGGGTGGAAGGCTAAGCCTTTGCTTGGTGTTTTGTTCCACTCATGCCTCCCTAGGAACCGTTTAAACCGATGCTATGTTCCTTGATTTTGCGTCCCTAACACGGTTGGGGTTTATGGGCCCCCCTTGATAACCCGCTTAGCGCTAAAGCTTTTGCAGCAAGGCCCAACTTTGGTTTTACATTTGCCTAATAACTAAAACTTGCATAGGGAGTTATAAACCCTTTTCTTAATCAACAACCCGGGCCAGTGCTCCACATGAGTGTTGGTCCAAACTGGGGAGTCTGCGGGGCCACCTCGAGGAAACTCAAGGGCTGGTAAAAACCTGTAGAATCTCCCATCCGGTCGTGGCCTGAGACGAGATACGCGTGGCTACTATCAGGGTGTCGGCACGCCGGGAGGTCTTGCTGGATTAGTTTTACCTTAGTTGGTATATCTTGAGCACGGGATTTCGAGAATACTCGGGTCTTCCCACCTTGGAGTTGCGACTCCGCAGATCGTGAGCTTGTGATGGGCAAAGTTGGGACACCCCTGCAGGGTTTTGATCTTTCGAAAGCCGTGCCCACGGTTATGAGGCAGATGGGAATTTGTTAATATCCGATTGTAGAAAACTTGACACTATGATCATAATACACTACCAGCGTGAGTAACCATGACGGTCGTTTTCCGAAGGGGTTCGGGAGGTGAACATGGTGGGGTTATGTTTGACGTGCTTAGATAGGATCACTTCGTGATCACTTTGACGATCGTTGGCTCTTCTCTTCTTGCTCTAAACACGTAAGCTAGTGTTAGTGCAGCTGCAACCTTGTTCTTCAGCCTTGTTCCACACCCAAGGCTTTGATAGTATTGCTAGCCGGGAACGGGATTGCTGAGTCCTCCGTGGCTCACAGATTCTACACAACACCATATGCAGGTACCATTGAAAACTACACAGCTGGTGGTTCAGAGTTGTACTGGGAGTTTGATGAAGAACACGGGCGATACTACGTGTCTTATCTAGTGGATAAGTAGGGCTCTTACTAGGATGATTGGGACCTTGTGTTGTTTATTTATGGTATCTTTCATTTGGATCTTCATCCGTAGGAGGACTCTGTTCTTATTTGGATGATGAATGTTTATGTAATGCATTGTGTGACGTGGCGAGTGTAAGCCAACTACTCTTTTGCAATTTCATCCCTCTTTTACATGAGTTGTGCAAAGATACCATTCTTGAGATCATTCTAGTACGATATTATGCCTTTAAGTCGTGCCTCGACACGTGGGATATATAATCTCATACTGGGCATTACAGTGAGCCATGGATATAACACTATGGGTGGAATAGAGGTGGTTGTGGAGAAGACAAAAATGAGGGAGATAGTCTCACATCGACTAGGCGTATCAACGGGCTATGGATATGCCCATCAATAGATATCAATGTGAGTAAGTAGGGATTGCCATGCAACGGATGCAATAGAGCTAAATATGAATGAAAGCTCACCAAAAGAAACTAGTGGGTGTGCATCCAACTTGCTTGCTCATGAAGACCTAGGGCATTTGAGGAAGCCCATCATTGGAATATACAAGCCAAGTTCTATAATGAAAATTCCCGCTAATATATGAAAGTGACTAAACATGAGACTCTCTACAATGAAGAACATGGTGCTACTTTGAAGCACAAGTGTGGAAAAAAGATAGTAGCAATTGTCCATTCTCTCTTTTCTCTCATTTTTTTGGAGGGGCTTTCTCCTCTCTTTTTTATTAGCCCCTCTCTATATATATAATTTGGCCCATCTCCTTTTTTATTGACCTTTCCTCACATGGGACAATGCTCTAATAATGATGATCATCACACTTTTTATTACAACTCGAAATTACAACTCGATACTACAACAAATATGACTCTACATGAATGCCTCCGGCGGTGTACCGGGATATGCAATGAATCAAGAGTGACATATATGAGAAATTGTGCATGGTGGCTTTGCCACAACTATGATGTCAACTACATGATCATGCATGGCAATATGACAATATGAAGTGTGTCATATGAACGGAACGGTGGAAAGTTGCATGGCAATATATCTCGGAATGGCTATGGAAATGCCATGATAGGTAGGTATGGTGGCTGTTTTGAGGAATAATATGGTGGCTGTTTTGAGAAAGGATATATAGTGGGTTTATGGCACCGGCATAATTTGCGCGGTACAAGAGAGGCTAGCAATGGTGGAAGGGTGAGAATACGTATAATCCATGGACTCAACATTAGTCATAAGAACTCATATACTTATTGCAAAAATCTATGAGTCATCAAAACAAAGCAATCAACGCATGCTCCTAGGGGGGAGGCTGGTAGGAGTTAACCATCGCGCGCCCCCGACCTCCACACAAAGGTTGGCACTCTACAAATACCTCATGCTCTAACTTCATCACATAGCGGTTCACCATACGTGCATGATACGGGAATCACTAACCTTAACACAAGTATTTCTTAATTTCATAATAACTCCACTAGCATGACTCTAATATCACTATCCTCATGTCTCAAAACAATTATCAAGCATCCAACATCTCATTCTATTCAATGCACTTAGTGTGAATTTTTTTACTACATTGACATTGGATGTCTATCATGTGAAGACTAGTTTCTTTAGCCTAAACACTTTACCATGCTGTTTTAATAGACTCTCAAATAGATATAAGTGAAGCATGAGAGTTCAACAATTTCTACAAAATATTACCACCATCGTGCTCTAAAAGATATAAGTGAAGCACTAGAGCAAAAGCTATTCAACTCAAAAGATATAAATGAAACTCATAGAGTGTTCTAACAATTTCTAGGCCATATTTAACTCTCTCAAATAGGTGTGTCCAGCAAGGATGATTGTGGAAAACTAACAAGAAAAGACTCAAATTATACAAGACGCTCCAAGCAAAACACATAGCATGTTGCGAATAAAAATATAGCTCCAAGTATAGTTACTGATGGATGAAGACGAAAGAGGGGATGCCTTCCCGGGGCATCCCCAAGCTTAGGCTTTTGATTATATTAAATTTATTTGGGGTGCCATGGGCATCCCCAAGCTTAGGCTCTTTGTTCCATAGTCCATCAAAGCAATACTCAAAACTTGAAAACTTCACAACACAAAACTTAGACGAAAATTCTTGTGAGCTCCGTTAGTATAAGAAAGCAAACCACTACTCAAAGGCGCGGTAATGAATTCATTCTTTGTTTATATTGGTGTTAAACCTATTGTACTCCAACTTCTCTATGGTTCATATCCTCCAATAATACTCATAGATGCATCGGAATAAGCAAACAACACACAAAAAACAGAATCTGTCAAAGATAGAACAATCTGTAGTAATCTACAAGGTTCGCCTACTTCTGGAACTCCAAAAACTTCAAACTAAACTAGTAATTTGTGCAATTTGTCTACCAATCATCTGCAAAAAGAATCAACTAAAAAGCACGCTCCAGTAAAATCCCACGACTACTTTAGCGAGCGCTAACGATTCTATTTTTCACAGCAAGATCATATAAACTTCACACAAGTCTTCCCAAAGGTTCTACTTGGCACAAACACTGAACAAAACATAAAACCACATCTAATCAGAGGCTATATGCAATATTTATTCCCTAACAGCAACAAAAACAAAAAACATAAAATTGGGTTGCCTCCCAACAAGCGATATCGTTTTACGCCCCTAGCTAGGCACGATACAAGATAGATCTAGGTATTGCCATCCTTGGAAGGCAATCCATAAGTGGCTCTCATGATAGATTCATATGGTAATTTTATTTTCTTTCTAGGAAAGTTTTCCATGCCTTTCCTTAATGGAAATTGGAATCTAATATTTCCTTCCTTCATATCAATAATTGCACCAATCGTTCTAAGGAAAGGTCTACCAAGAATAATAGGACCTGAAGGATTGCAATCTATATCAAGAACAATGAAATCTACGGGCACATAATTCCTATTGGCAACAATAAGAACATCATTAATTCTTCCCATAGGTTTCTTAATAGTGAAATCCGCAAGATGCAAATTTAAAGAACAATCATCAAGCTCATGGAACCCTAGCAAATCACACAAAGTTTTTGGGATAGTGGAGACACTAGCACCCAATTCACACAAAGCATAGCATTCATGATCTTTTATTTTTATTTTTATTTTTATAGTAGGTTCCCACTCATCATAAAGCTTTCTAGGTATAGAAACTTCCTACTCAAGTTTTTCTTCATAAGATTGCTTCAAAGCATCAACTATATGTGTAGTGAAAGCTTTATTTTGACTATAAGCATGCGAAGAATTTAGCACGGATTGCAACAAGGAAATACAATCAATCAAAGAACAATTATCATAATTGAATCCCTTGAAATCCAAAGTAGTAGGTTCATCACTATGCAAAGTTTTAATCTCTTCACTCCCACTTTTAGCAATTTCAGCATCAAGATCTAAAAACTCCGAATCATTGGGACACCTTAAAGCAAAATCATCTCCAATCCTATTTTCATCAAGATTAACACTAGAAAACAAGGATCTAATAGGAGACACATCAATAACATTCAGATCTTCATCTTTATTTTCATGATAACTAGAAGAACGCGATTTAATATAATCTTCTCTTTTAGCACGCATTCTAGCGGTTCTTTCTTTGCATTCATCAATGGAAATTCTCATGACTTCGAGAGACTCATTGATATCATGCTTAGGTGGAATAGATCTAAGTTTCAAAGAATCAACATCAAGAGTAATTCTATCCACACTTCTAGCCAATTCATCAACCTTAAGCAATTTCTCTTCAAGCATAGCATTGAAATTCTTTTGCGAGATCATAAACTCCTTAACACTAGTTTCAAATTCAGAAGGCATCTTTACATAAGAGTTGTTGTAGGAATTACCATAATTATTAGAGGAATTACTAGGGAGAGGCCTAGGATTAAAAATACCTCTATAAGCATTGTTACCAAAATTTTCCCTACCAACAAAATTCACATCCAAAGGTTCATTGTTATTCTCAATCAAAGTGGACAAAGGCATATCATTAGGATCAGAGGAAGTACTCTTAGCAGCAAACAATTTCATAAGTTCATCCATATTTACACTCAAAACACTAATTTCTTCGATAGCATGCACTTTTTTACTAGTAGATCTTTCGGTGTGCCATTGAGAATAGTTAACCATAATATTATCTAGGAGTTTGGTAGCTTGTCCTAAGGTAGTTTCCATGAAAGTGCCTCCGGCGGCCGAATCGAAAAGATTTCTAGAAGCAAAATTCAAGCCAGCATAAAAGTTCTGAATAATCATCCATAGATTCAAACCATGTGTAGGGCAATTACGTATCATCAATTTCATTCTCTCCAAAGCTTGTGCAACATGCTCATGATCTAGTTGCTTAAAATTCATAATATCGTTTCTAAGAGAGATGATCTTAGCAGGAGGGAAATACTTAGAGATAAAAGCATCTTTGCACTTATTCCACGAATCAATACTATTTCTAGGCAGAGAGGAAAACCAAGTTTTAGCACGATCTCTAAGTGAAAATAGAAATAACTTCAATTTAACAATATCGTTATAAGTATCCCTTTTCTTTTGCATATCACACAAATCAACAAAGTTGTTTAGATGGGTAGCGGCATCTTCACTAGGAAGGCCGGAGAATTGATCTTTCATGACAAGATTCAACAAAGCAGCATTGATCTCACAAGATTCAGCATCGGTAATAGGAGCAACCGTAGTGCTAATAAAATCATTGTTGTTGGTATTGGAGAAGTCACACAATTTAGTATTATTCTGAGCCATAGTGACAAGCAAGCAATCCAACACACACAAACAAACAAGAAGCAAGCGAACGATAAACACACGGCGGAAGAAGGGCAAATAAAACGGCAAGGGTGAAGTGGGTGAGAGGAAAACGAGAGGCAAAAAATGTAATGCGAAGGATAAGGGTTTGTGATAGGTACTTGGCATATGACTTTTGCGTAAGCCTCCGCGGCAACGGCGCCAGAAATTCTTCTTGCTACCTCTTGAGCTTGCGTTGTATTCCCTCGATAAGGAAAGGGAGATGCAGCAGAGTAGCGTAAGTATTCCCCTTAGTTTTTGAGAACCAAGGTATCAATCCAGTAGGAGACCAGGCGCGAGTCCCTCGCACGTGCACAAACAAATAAGAACTTCACAGCCAACGCGATAAGGGGTTGTCAATCCCTTTACGGTCACTTACGAAAGTGAGATCTGATAGAGATGATAGTTTATATTTTTGGTATTTTTAGTTTGCAGATGTAGATGTAGATTGATATGTTGAGAATAGAACCAGGGGCCATAGTTTTCTCTAGTGGCTTCTCTCATGATAGCGATATTCTATGGCGGGTAAACAAATTACTGTCGAGCAATTGATAGAAAAGCGAATAATTATGAGACTATCTAGGCATGATCATTGTATATAGGCATCACGTCCGAGACAAGTAGACCGACTCCTGCCTGCATCTACTACTATTACTCCACAAATCGACCGCTATCCAGCATGCATCTAGTGTATTGAGTTCATACGAACAGAGTAACACCTTAAGCAAGATGACATGATGTAGAGGGATAAACTCAAGCAATATGATGTAAACCCCATATTTTTATCCTCGATGGCAAAAATACAATATGTGCCTTGCTGCCCCTACTGTCACTGGGAAAGGACACCGCAAGATTGAACCCAAAGCCAAGCTCTTCTCCCATTGCAAGAACTATAGATCTAGTAGGCCAAACCAAACCAATAATTCGAAGAGACTTGCAAGGATATTATGAGCACACATAAAAAGTTCAGAGAAGAACCAAATATCTTTCATAGATAACCTTGATCATAAACTCACAATTCGGATCTCGACAAACACACCGCAAAAAGAGATTACATCGAATAGATCTCCTCGAAGACCGAGGAGAACTTTGTATTGAGATCCGGAGAGAGAGAGAAGAAGCCATCTAGATACTAGCTATGGACCCGAAGGTCTGTGGTAAACTACTCACAACTCATGGTGAGGGCGATGATGATGATGATGAAGGCCTCCGTGATGGATCCCCCGTCGGTGGAGCTCCGGAACAGGCTCCAAGATGGGATCTCCACGGGAATAGAAGCTACGGCGGTGGAATTAGGGTTTTCTCTCTGTTCACGGAGTTTCTAGGGTACGTGGACTTATATAGGAAGAAGGAGGGCACCGGGGGACGCTCGAGTGGGCCTCGAGGCAGGGGGCGCGCCCTGGGAAGGGGGGCACGCCCCCCACCCTCGAGGGCCACTCGATGCTCCCTTGACGTGGTTCTCAAGTTCCTCTGGCGTTATTTTCTCCAAAAATATCTCTCGCGAAGGTTTCATTCCGTTTGGACTCCGTTTGATATTCTTTTTCTGCAAAACCCTGAAATAGGCAAAAAAACAGCAATCTGGACTGGGCCTTTGGGTTAGTAGGTTAGTCCCAAAAATGATATAAAAATGAATGATAAAGCCCATTAAACATCCAAGACTTCATAAATAATAGCATGGAACAATCAAAAGTTATAGATACGTTGGAGACGTATCACCTCCCAACAAGCGCTATTGTTTAACGCCCCTAGCTAGGCCTGATGATTTCAATGATGCTCGCATAAAAGATAAGAATTGAAACATAAGGGGAGCATCATGAAGAATATGGCTAGCACATTTAAGTCTAACCCACTTCCTATGCATAGGGATTTTGTGAGCAAACAACTTATGGGAACAATACTCAACTAGCATAGGAAAGCAAAACAAGCATAGCTTCAAAACTTTAAGCCCATAGAGAGGTGTAGCGACCACGATCCGAATGGACCGAAGTCTCTGTGTTTCAGTGTCATCCCTAGATCGGTAATGCTGACACACACAGTACTTGAAGGATTTATAACAGAGTGGCAATCACACACTTATTACATCGAATGTCTCCAAAGAGAACTTATTACAAAGGTTTATGGCTTAAGGCCATCTAACAAAATAACAGCGGAAGGCTTGGAAGATAAGTGAGTCCATCAACTCCAACGGCATAGCTGAGTGCATGACAAACGACCTAGAACGTCTTATTCCTCGTCTGAAAAGTCTGCAACGTAATATGTTGCAGCCCGAAAAAGGGTCAGCGCATGGAATATGCTGGCAAGATAACACAGAAGATGCAAGTAACTGAAATAAAGGCTACACTATATGCATATTTGGCTGGTGGAGGCTCTAGGGTTAAAGTTTTTGTGTAAAGCCAATTTTTCCCTACAACAAAAGAATAAATTTTATTTTAACTATCATGGTAGTTGAAACATCATTGAGAAGGTACCCCCAACTCAATCCCAAATTAAAGTTATCATTAGCCCAACAAATTAAATTATAGAGTGATGAGATCAACCAATAATTCAAGTACCAGATACTCAAGTTGTCCATAACCAGGGACACGGCTAATCATGATCAGTTTGTACACTCTGTAGACGTTTGTGCACTTTTCCCACAAGACTCGATCGCCTCCGTTTGGTTTCTCGCACTACATGGTGTTTGAGAAACGGATGACCGAGACACAGTCTTTCTGAAGAGGTCCCCTTAACCAGATAGATAGGCCGGTACACCTACAATACCTCTACATCTGCTAGCCCATCATAGAAAGGTTTCCCACAACTTACTCAACTATGCCAGAGCCCATAATGGCATTGCGGCTGCACACGGAAGTTTCTAGCATGAATAGTTTTATGATCCCTTTGAGCCTGGGTGGCATTCCATAGGAAAAATCACACGGAACCCCGGGATTTCCTAGGACAACACTGGATTCCCCATGTGCCCTGCAACCAATCCACCCAGATGTGTATTCAAGTAGCCACCTTAAGTTGAATCCTTAATTAACAACTCACATATGTCATGGAGTTCACTCAAACCCAAACCACGTCTACGAGCATAGCATGATAACCTAAGCAGAGCGTAGAAGTAACTCCCAAGGGTTTGAAAATAATGCAGGTAATAGGTTCTACCTCAATCTACTTCCCAGTCCCACAAATTAAGAGATCCTACTCATGCAATGTGTGAGGGTTTGATCTAATGCATAAAAACTGGGTAATAAAAGGGTATGATCAAAGTGTTACTTGCCTTGCTGACGATTCGCAAAACCTAGAGACTCGTAGTAGCACGCTTCACGGTCCGGGTATTCTATCGTAAGCAAACAATAGCATACATAAGCAATCAATCAATGATGCACAAACAAAACTCCAAAAGATAAGATCTAACCAGAAAGTGCAACTTAAGAACTCTGGTTTGCAAAAAGAATCAAATCGAAAGAAGCAACGAAACTCAAACTACGAAAGAAACGAACTCCGGTTACTAATTGATCAAAATTCAAATTTTACAGTATCCAAAACCTTGTTCAAGTTGGTTAAACGGAAAGAGGGCGTCGAGATGAAGATCTGGGATTTTGAATCACCTGATTCCGACTCTCGAGCGAAAAGAAAAACGAAAAACAAGAACAGGGCAGAAATCGCGATTAGAATAATCACGGATAAATACCTCGAAAAAGAAAACTGACGAACAGGCTAACGAACGAACGTTCGCCGTATGTGGCTAACGGACGAACAACGTTCGTTAAACGAACGTACGGACAAACGTCCGCTAAATAACTAAACCGAAAAAAAATCGATCTAAACTAAAAAAACGAATCTAGGGTTTCCTAAAAAAACGATCGGCTTTTGGAGAAAAACCGACGGCGGTGGCTACCTCGGAGAAGACGGCGGCGGCGGCTCCGGTGAAGGTCCGGCGGGCGGCGGCGGCGAGTCCGGCGGGGTGCGGCGGCGGGGCGGCTGCTAGCGCACGGCGGGGCGGCGGGGTGCGGCGGCTCGGACGGCGCGGGCGGCGGGGTGCGGCGGCTCCGGCGGCGCGGGCGGCGGGGTGCTGCGGCGCGGGGCGCGGCGGCGGCGGCGGCGCTAGGGCAGGGGCGTGGCGGCGGGGCGGGCTGGTTGGGGTGGGGCGGCTGGGCCCTCGGCGGCTTTTAAAGGCCCTAGGCCAGGGGGTGTCCTGGCCGAACACGGCCCAAGGGCGGTTTTGTTTTGTTTTTTTTAAAGAGTCTTGACGTGGTAAAACGGGCGAAAAAAGTACTAAACGGAGTCCAAAAATTCTGAAATAAATTTTCACCGTCCTCTAATAATATTTAGGACAAAGTGAACATTTTTCCAGGACCTAACTGCAATTTTGAAAAACGCATATTTTTCCTATGCCAATAAATCGCAAATAAATCCAGAAAAATACCAAAAGTGATTTTAACCTTTTTCCTCCAATATTTCTGTTATTTTGGAGAAGTCATATTATCTCCGCTCATATATTTTATTTAGAAATATTTTTAGGAAAGAAAGATAATTAAAACCAACACTATCCTCGTACCGGTATTCGAGTGAACTCAAATACAAAACGATAGAATTCCCAACTCTCTCCGTAGGTCCTTGAGTTGCTTAGAATTTCGAGGATCGCCACAAACAAAAATGCAAGAAATATGCAATGCAATATGATCTATGTATAACATTCCAAATTGAAAATTTGGGATGTTACAAGAGGAAACTTGATATTATTGCAATTCCTACAAGCATATGATCCTCTCTCATAATAATTTTCAGTAGCATCATGAATGAATTCAACAATATAACCAGCACATAAAGCACTCTTTTCATGATCTACTTGCATAGAAGTTTTACTACTCTCCACATAAGCAAAATTCTTCTCATTCGGGATAGTGGGAGTATCATAAGAGACTTGGATACTATAGATTGTTTCCACATTAAAAGAGTAATGTTGAGAGAAAGGGTAATCATAATCATGACAAGGTTGATAAATATAATCAGCACTACTTTTCATAGCATAAGTGTCATCACAATAATCATCGTAAATAGGAGGCATGCTTTCATCATAATAGATTTGCATATGAAGACTTGGGAGGCTAAAAATATCATCTTCATTAAGCGTAGCATCCCCAAGCTTGGGACAAACATTAATTGCAGCAAATAAATTCTCAAATATATCATTCTCATCAAACATAGCATCCCCAAGCTTGGGCCTTTTCATATCATAGGCATAATCACTCGCATCATTAATAGTATGGATAGCACCGATAGCATAGCAATTATTATCATCACAATGAGTAATAGGAGCAACATCATTTGGGAGAGATACCTCTTTAACTTTGCTTCTTCGTCGTTTCTTTTTCTTCTTCTCATTATGTGTGGGTATAATCTTCTTTTTGGAGCTCCTTACTATTGAGATTGGTAGAATAGGAGGCTCCTCCTCGTTACCTGATTCATCATAAGAAATAATAGGAGGATATTGGGAAATCTCTTCCCTTTCATTAGTATTCTCTTCATCTCCTATTTGTTTTGTTGACTTAAGGTAATTGGCAATATAAAAGATTTTCAATGCAATTCACTGCACAATACATATATATTTCCTCTATATCAAAATCAAGAAGTTTATCAATGGCAAATCCTGGAAGAAACTTAGTTCTACATTTAATTTCTTCATAACCCAAAAGCAAGATAAGTTCATTATGATGTGCAAGGGAAATCAAGTCATCACAATTTTTGGGTACTATTCGCTCATGAAACAATTAGTATTGGGTAATGAAATGACCACGTTCATTGTAAAGTTCACAAGTACGGCTAAGATATTTTAAATTTTCAGCACAATCATCTAGCATCTGTAGCAACCATTTAGTTTCTAAATACTTATGCCTCTTGCAAAATCTATCTTCCCTCTTTGGTATGTACTTGCAAACTCTATACACTCCACAAAAATCAACATGCTTATATGAGATATTTTCATCATGACTAGTGCAATCATCATTAGTACCATGGGTATTCAAAGGATTCACACTAACAACATTGCAAGAATGCTCATCATTCAAGTCTTTAGTGCCAAGAATTCTATGTAATTCTTCTTCTAGTACTTGAGCACAATTTTCCTTTCCATCATTTTCACGAAAGATATCAAAAAGATGAAGCATATGAGGTAACCTTAATTCCATTTTTTTTCTAGTTTTCTTTTATAAATTAAACTAGTGATAAAACAAGAAACTAAAAGATTTGATTGCAAGATCTAAAGATATACCTTGAAGCACTAACCTCCCCGGCAACGGCGCAAGAAAAGAGCTTGATGTCTAATACGCAACCTTCTCCTTGTAGACGTTGTCGGGCCTCCAAGTGCAGAGGTTTGTAGGACAGTAGCAAATTTCCCTCAAGTGGATGACCTAAGGTTTATCAATCCGTGGGAGGCGTAGGATGAAGATGGTCTCTCTCAAATAACCCTGCAACCAAATAACAAAGAGTCTCTTGTGTCCCCAACACACCCAATACAATGGTAAATTCTATAGGTGCACTAGTTCGACGAAGAGATGGTGATACAAGTGCAATATGGATGGTAGATATAGGTTTTTGTAAACTGAAAATATAAAAACAGCAAGGTAGCAAGTGATAAATGTGAGCATAAACGGTGTTGCAATGATAGTAGACAAGGCCTAGGGTTCATACTTTCACTAGTGCAAGTTCTCTCAACAAGGATAACATAATTGGATCATATTACTAGCCCTCAACATGCAACAAAGAGTCACTCCAAAGTAACTAATAGCGGAGAACAAACGAAGAGATTATGGTAGGGTACGAAACCACCTCAAAGTTATTCTTTCTGATCGATCTATTCAAGATTCCGTAGTAACGTTCAATCTATCATAGAGTTCGTACTAGAATAACACCTTAAGACGCAAATCAACCAAAACCCTAATGTCACCTAGATACTCCATTGTCACCTCAAGTATTCATGGTCATGATTATACGATATGCATCACACAATCTCAGAAACATCTATTCAACCAACACGTAGAACTTCAAAGAGTGTCCCAAAGTTTCTACCGGAGAGTTAAGACGAAAACGTGTGCCAACCCCTATGCATAGCTTCCCAAGGTCACGGAACCCGCAAGTTGATCACCAAAACATACATCAAGTGGATCACATGATATCCCATTGTCACCACAGATAAACACGTGGAAGACATACATCAAGTGTTCTCAAATCCTTAAAGACTCAAACCGATAAGATAAATCCAAAGGGAAAACTCAATCCATTACAAGAGAGTAGAGGGGGAGAAGCAATATAAGATCCAACTAAAATAGAAAGCTCGCGATACATCAAGATCATGCCATCTCAAGAACACGAGAGAGAGAGAGAGATCAACCACATAGCTACTGATACATACCCTCAGCCCTGAGGGTGGACTACTCCCTCCTCGTTATGGAGAGCCCCGGGATGATGAAGATAGCCACCGGAGAGGGATTCCCCCTCCGGCAGGGTGGCGGAACGGGGTCTAGATTGGTTTTCGGTGGCTACATAGGCTTTCGGCGGCGGAACTCCCGATCTAGGTTAATTTCCGAAGGTTTCAGTATTTATAGGAATTTTTGGCGTAGGTCCCACGTCAGGGAAGCTTCTGGGCGGTCCTCGAGATAGGGGGTGCCACCACCTTTCCAGGGCGCGCCCCCACCCTCGAGGGCATCCCGTGGCTCCCCTAGCCCAACTCTTTTGCTTCGGGGGCTTCTTTTGGTCCAGAAAAAATCATAAAAAATTGGCTCGTCAATTGGACTCCGTTTGATATTCCTTTTCTATAAAACCCTAAAACAAGAGAAAAACATAAACTGGCACTAGGCTCTGGGTTACTAGGTTAGTCCCAAAAATCATATAAAAGTGTATAATAAAGCTCATAAGACATCCTAGAAGGATAATATAATAGCATGGAACAATCAAAAATTATAGATACGTTGGAGACGTATCAGGAGACCGGGTTATAGGATTGATTGCCGTACTATCAAGGGGGGCTCTCAATGAGTAGCTTGATCATATCGTTCGTAGAGAGCTCAAAACATTGCATGCTTTCATCATCTTTCTTGGTTCTTGTTTGGTTCTTCTCCTTGTGAGATTTGGAGCTTATGGTCATTTTCATGACAAGCTCGGGTTCATCGAAAACAGAGTTCACATACATCTACTATGATGTTTTCGATGTTGGAGTTTTTGTCGGTTCTCTTTGTGAGTCTTAGAGCTTATGGTCATCTTGATGACAAGCTCGAGTTCATCGAAAACGGAGTTCACATGCATCTTCTAAGATGTTTTCGATGTTGGAGGTTTTGATGGTTCTTCTCTGATGAAGGATTCATTCCTCCATATCTTAGGCATACCTCCCTGCCTCTACTTACTATAACCAGTCACTGTTTTGATGCTTCACATCTTCCCCTATCCAACAAGCATGAGTTTGCTCAATTCGGAGCTCATTGGCAGAAGTTATGGCAGCTTTGGTTTTATTGCATCCTTCTGTGTCTTTAGCTGTGATATGAAGGCGTCCAAGTGCTAAAGCCTCAGTGGTGTGCGGTAGGACCGCTCAAGGGAGCGGTAGTACCGCTGCCCCCAGCCCTGACGCAAACGCATGCGGTAGTAGGCGTGTGGATGTAATTTTTACATCCGCCCTCATGCGGTAGTACCGCGACTCCTGTCCGGTAATACCGTGCCGGACTTTCGTCAGCGCCAATCCCAGCGGAAGTAGGCACGCATGTAATTTATTACTTCTGCGCATTTCCAGTACTAGTTGATGCCTACCTTACGGTAGTACCGTAAGGGCGCGCGGTAGTACCGCTCCGACGGTTCTACCGCTCGTTGCTCTATGCAACAGGCCCTCATCTGGTAACTGTCGCGCGAGAGTAGTACCGCACCACCTTGCGGTAGTACCGCAAGTTTGGTGCGGTAGTACCGCGCCGCGCGGGCTGTGAGAGGGGATAACGGTAGGATTCTTTCCCCTCCTATAAAAGGAGGTCTTCTTCCCCAATGGATCTAATATTTTGAGCTCGTGTTCTTCCCCCATTGTTGACCTTCTTCGAGCTTGCTATCTCTCAATCCCTCCATGGATTCTTGCTAGTTTTGGGGGGGAAAGAGAGAGGAGATCTAGATCCACCTTTCCACCAATCACTTTCTCCTCTATGTGAGGGGAACCCCTTGGATCTAGATCTTGGAGTTCTTGGTGTTCTCCTTCTTTTTCTTCCTCTCTTTTCTCTCCCTAGCATTAGTTGCTTTGTGGGATTTGAGAGAGAAGGACTTGGGCAATTCGTGTGCCCTTGCCATTGCATTTGATGCATCGGTTTGAGTTCTCCATGGTGATACGTGGAAGTGAAGTTGAGAAGCTTATTACTCTTGGGTGCTTGGTACCCTTGAGCTTGTTCCTCTTGGGTGCTTGGGCGCCCTAGATGGTTGTGGTCACCTCGGAGCCATATTCCATTATGGTGAAGCTTCGTGGTGTCATTGGGGAGATAGCCCCAACCTTTGTGGTGTTCGGAGCTCAATCATTGTGGTGTAAAGCTCTGGGCAAGCGTCGGGGTCTCCAATTAGGTTGTGGAGATCGCCCCGAGAAATTTGTACGGGTTCGGTAACCGCCCCCAAGGGTTTCCATTTGTACGGGTTCGGTGTCCGCCCTCAAGGGTCCCTTACTGGAATCACGGCATCTTGCATTGTGCGAGGGCGTGAGGAGATTACGGTGGCCCTAGTAGATTCTTGGGGAGCATTGTGCCTCCACACTGCTCCAAACGGAGATTAGCATCCGCAAGGGTGTGAACTTCGGGATACATCGTCGTCTCCGTGTTCCTCGGTTATCTCTTACCCGAGCCCGTTACTTATGCACTATAGTTTTGTTGGAAATATGCCCTAGAGGCAATAATAAAATGGTTATTATTATATTTCCTTGTTCATGATAATTGTGTATTGTTCATGCTTTAATTGTATTATTCGGAAACAGTAATACATGTGTGAATACATAGACCACAACATGTCCCTAGTAAGCCTCTAGTTGACTAGCTCGTTGATCAACAGACGGTTACGATTTCCTGACCATGGACATTGGATGTCATTGGTAACGGGATCACATCATTAGGAGAATGATGTGATGGACAAGACCCAATCCTAAGCCTAGCATAAGATCGTGTAGTTCGTATGCTAAAGCTTTTCAAATGTCAAGTATCTGTTCCTTAGACCATGAGATTGTGCAACTTCCGGATACCGTAGGAGTACTTTGGGTGTGCCAAACGTCACAACATAACTGGGTGGCTATAAAGGTACACTACGGGTATCCTCAAAAGTATCTGTTGGGTTGGCACGAATCGAGACTGGGATTTGTCACTCCGTATGACGGAGAGGTATCTTTGGGCCCACTCGGTAAGACATCATCGTAATGAGCTCAATGTGACTAAGGGGTTAGTCACGGGATGATGAACGCGTAAAGAGACTTGCCATAACAAGATTGAATAAGGTATCTGTATACCGACGATCGAATCTCGGGCAAGTACTATACCGCTAGACAAAGGGAATCATATACGGGATTGATTGAATCCTTGACATCGTGGTTCATCCTATGAGATCATCTTGGAACATGTGGGAGCCAACATGGGTATCCAGATCACGCTGTTGGTTATTGGCCGGGGAGATGTCTCGGTCATGTCTGCATGGTTCCCGAACCCGTAGGGTCTACACAATTAAGGTTCGATGACGCTAGGGTTATAGGGAATAGATGTACGTGGTTACAGAATGTTGTTTGGAGTCCCGGATGAGATCCCGGACGTCACGAGGAGTTCCCGGAATGGTCCGGAGGTAAATATTTATATATGGGAAGTCTTTTTTTGGTCACCGGAATTGTTCTGGGCGTTATTGGTAACGTACCGGGACCACCGGAAGGGTTCTGGGGGTCCACCGGGAAGGGCCAACAGCCCCAGAGGCTTGCGTGGGCCAAGTGCGGGAAGGTACCAGCCCTAGGTGGGCTGGTGCGCCCCCCACCAAGGCCCAAGGTGCAGGGAGAAGGGGAAAGGGGGAAAACCCTAGGCTCAGATGGGCCTAAGGCCCACCTAGGGTGTGCCCCCCTCTCTCCCCCTCTGGCCACCCCCTAGATGGGATCTAGGGCTGGCCGCCACCCCTAGGGGTGGAACCCTAGATGGGGGAGTAGCCCCTCTCCTCCCCCTATATATATGTGGGATTTCGGGGCTGCCAGACGCATGAGTTCATCTCTCTCTTGGCGCAGCCCTACCCCTCTCCCTCCTCATCTCTTGCGGTGCTTGGCGAAGCCCTACTGGAGTGCCACGCTCCTCCACCACCACCACGCCGTCGTGCTGCTGCTGGACGGAGTCTTCCCCAACATGTCCCTCTCCCCTTGCTGGATCAAGGCACGGGAGACGTCACCGGGCTGCACGTGTGTTGAACGCGGAGGCGCCGTTGTTCGGCGCTTAGATCGGATCCGACCGTGATCTGAATCGCTTCGTGTACAACTCCACCAACCGCGTTCTTGCAACGCTTCTGCATCGCGATCTTCAAAGGTTTGAAGATGCACTCCCCTCTCGTTGATTGTAATCTCCATAGATAGATCTTGGTGATGCGTAGGGAAATTCTTTGATTTTCTACAACGAACCCCAACAGTGGTATCAGAGCTAGGTCTATGCGTAGTTACTATGCATGAGTAGAACACAAGTTGTTGTGGGCGTAGATCATGTCAATTTACTTGCCGCTACTAGTCTTATCTTGATTTGGCGGCATCGTGGGATGAAGCGGCCCGGACCGACCTTACACGTACGCTTACGTGAGATAGGTACCACCGACTGACATGCACTAGTTGCATAAGGTGGCTAGCGGGTGTCTGTCTCTCCCACTTTAGTCAGATCGGATTCGATGAAAAGGGTCCTTATGAAGGGTAAATGGTAATTGGCATATCACGTTGTGGTTTTTGCGTAGGTAAGAAACATTCTTGCTAGAAACCTATAGCAGCCACGTAAAAACTTGCAACAACAATTAGAGGTCGTCTAACTTGTTCTTGCAGCATGTGCCGTGTGATGTGATATGGCCAAAAGGATGTGATGAATGATATATATGTGATGTATGAGATTGATCATGTTCTTGTAATAGGAATCACGACTTGCATGTCGATGAGTATGACAACTGGCAGGAGCCATAGGAGTTGTCTTATTTTATTGTATGACATGCGTGTCATTGAAAACGCCATGTAATTACTTTACTTTATTGCTAACCGTTAGCCATAGTAGTAGAAGTAATGTTTGGCGAGACAACTTCATGAAGGGACGATGATGGAGATCATGATGATGGAGATCATGGTGTCATGTCGGTGACAATGATGATCATGGAGCCCCAAGATGAAGATCAAAAGGAGCAAAATGATATTGGCCATATCATGTCACTATTTGATTGCATGTAATGTTTATCATGTTTTACATCTTATTTGCTTAGAACGACGGTAGTGAATAAGATTATCTCTCACTAAAATTTCAAGAATTGTGTTCCCCCTAACTGTGCACCGTTGCTAAGGTTCGTTGTTCCGAAGCACAACGTGATGATCGGGTGTGATAGGCTCTTACATTCGCATACAACGGGTGTAAGCCAGATTTACACATGCAATACACTTAGGGTTGACTTGACGAGCCTAGCATGTACACACATGGCCTCGGAACAAGGAAGACCAAAAGGTCGAACATGAGCCGTATAGAAGATACGATCAACATAAAGATGTTCATCGTTGATGACTAGTCCATCTCACGTGATGATCGGACACGGCCATTTTCGATTCGGATCATGTATCACTTAGATGACTAGAGAGATGTCTATCTGAGTGGGTGTTCATTAAATTTGTTTAGATAAACTTAATTGTCATGAACATAGTCTAAAATCTTTACAATATGTCTTGTAGATCAAATGGCCCATGCTAATCTTGCCCTCAACTTCAACGCGATCCTAGAGAAAACCAAGCTGAAAGACGATGGTAGCAACTATACGGATTGGGTCCGTAACTTGAGGATCATCCTCATAGCTGCCAAGAAAGCATATGTCCTTGAAGCACCGCTAGGTGATGCACCCGTTTTCCCAGCAACTCAAGACGTTATGAACGCCTTGCAGTCGCCTAGTGAGATTACTTCTTGGTTCAGTGCGGCATGCTTTACAACTTAGAATCGGGGCTCCAAAAGCGTTTGGAGCAACACGGAGCATATGAGATGTTCCAAGAGCTGAAAACGATTTTAGAAGCTCATGCCCGAGTCGAGAGATATGAAGTCTCCGACAAGTTCTACAGTTATAAGATGGAGGAGAATAGTTCTGTCAGCGAGCATATACTCAAAATGTCTTGGTTACACAACCGCTTGTCTTAGTTGGGAATTAATCTCCCAGATGACGCGGTCGTTGACAGAATCCTTCAGTCGCTCCCACCTAGCGACAAGAGCTTCGTGATGAACTTCAATATGCAGGGGATGGAGAAGTCCATTCCCGAGGTATATTCAATGCTGAAATCAGCGGAGGTGGGGATCAAAAAGGAACATCAAGTGTTGATGGTGAATAAAACCACTAAGTTCAAGAAAGGCAAGGGTAAGAAGAACTTCAAGAAGGACGGCAAAGCAGTTGCCGCGCCCGGTAAGCCAGTTGCCGGGAAGAAGCCAAATAATGGACCCAAGCCTAAGACTGAATGCTTTTATTGCAAGGGAACTGGTCACTGGAAACGGAACTGTCCCAAATACTTAGCGGATAAGAAGGCCGGAAACGTCAAAGGTATGTGTGATATACATGTTATTGATGTGTACCTTACCAGCGCTCGTAGTAGCTCCTGGGTATTTGATACCGGTGCAGTTGCTCACATTTGTAACTCAAAGCAGGAGCTACGGAATAAGCAGAGACTGGCAAAGGACGAGGTGACGATGCGTGTCGAGAATGGTTCCAAGGTCGATGTGATCGTCGTCGGCACGCTACCTCTGCATCTACCTTCATGATTAGTGTTAAACCTCAATAATTGTTATTTGGTACCAACTTTGAGCATGAATATTGTATCTGGATCTCGTTTAATGCGAGATGGCTACTCATTTAAATCTGAAAATAATGGTTGTTCTATTTATATGAGAGAAATTTTTTATGGTCATGCCCCGCTGGTCAATGGTTTATTCTTAATGAATCTCGAATGTGATGTTACACATATTCATAGTGTGGATGCCAAAAGGTGTATGGTTGATAATGATAGTCCCACATACTTGTGGCACTGCCGCCTTGGTCATATTGGTGTCAAACGTATGAAGAAGCTTCATGAAGATGGACTTTTGGAGTCTCTTGATTATGAATCATTTGAAACGTGCGAACCATGCCTCTTGGGCAAGATGACCAAGACTCCATTCTCCGGAACAATGGAGCGAGCAACCAACTTATTGGAAATCATACATACTGATGTGTGCGGTCCAATGAGTGTTGAAGCTCGTGGTGGCTATTGTTATGTTCTCACCCTCACTGATGACTTGAGTAGATATGGGTATGTCTACTTGATGAAACACAAGTCTGAGACCTTTGAAAAGTTTAAGGAATTTCAGAATGAGGTTGAGAATCAACGTGACAAAAAAATTAAAGTTCTTACAATCAGATCGTGGAGGAGAATATTTAAGTCATGAATTTGGCACGCACCTAAGGAAATGTGGAATTATTTCACAATTGACGCCGCCTGGAACACCTCAACATAATGGTGTATCTGAACGTCATAATCATACTCTGTTGGACATGGTGCGATCTATGATGTCTCTTACCGACTTACCGCTATCATTCTGGGGTTATTCTTTAGAGACTGCTGCATTCATTTTAAATAGGGCACCGTCTAAATCCGTTGAGACGACACCGTATGAACTATGGTTTGGGAAGAAACCTAAGTTGTCGTTTCTAAAAGTTTGGGGATGCGATGCTTATGTCAAGAAACTTCAACCTAAAAAGCTCGAACCCAAATCGGAAAAATGCGTCTTCATAGGATATCCTAAGGAAACTATTGGGTATACCTTCTACCTTAGATCCGAAGGCAAGATCTTTGTTGCCAAGAATGGATCCTTTCTGGAGAAAGAGTTTCTCTCGAAAGAAGTAAGTGGGAGGAAAGTGGAACTTGATGAGGTGATTGTCACCCCTTCCGAACCGGAAAGTAGCGCAACACATGAAGATGTTTCTGTAGTGCTTGCACCGACTGGGGAGGAAGTTAATGATAATGATCATGAAACTTCAGATCAAGTTACTGCTGAACTTTGTAGGTCCACAAGGACACGTTCCGCACCAGAGTGGTACGGCAACCCTGTCATGGAAATCATGTTGTTAGACAACGGTGAACCTTCGAACTATGAAGAAGCGATAGCGGGCCCGACTCCAACAAATGGCTTGAAGCCATGATATCTGAGATAGGATCCATGTATGATAGCAAAGTATGGACTTTGGTTGACTTGCCCGATGATCGGCAAGCCATAGAAAATAAACGAATCTTTAAGAAGAAGACTGACACGGATGGTAATGTGGCCATCTATAAGGCTCGGCTTGTCGCTAAAGGTTATCGACAAGTTCAAGGAATTGACTACGACGAGACTTTCTCTCCTGTAGCGATGCTGAAGTCCGTCCGAATCATGTTAGCAATTGCCGCATTATATGATTATGATATATGGCAAATGGACGTCAAAACGGCATTCCTTAACGGCTTCCTTCAGGAAGAACTGTATATGATGCAGCCGGAAGGTTTTGTCAATTCTAAGAATGCTAACAAAGTATGCAAGATCCAGCGCTCCATCTATGGGCTGGTGCAAGCATCTCGGAGTTGGAACATTCGCTTTGATGAGGTGATCAAAGCGTTTGGGTTTATACAAACTTGGGGAGAAGCCTGTATTTACAAGAAAGTGAGTGGGATCTCTGTAACATTTCTCATATTATATGTGGATGACATATTGCTGATGGGAAATGATGTAGAACTCTTGTAAAGCATAAAGGTCTACTTGAATAAGTGTTTTTCAATGAAGGACCTTGGAGAAGCTGCTTACATATTAGGCATCAAGATCTATAGAGATAGATCAAGATGCCTCATTGGTCTTTCACAAAGCACATACCTTGACAAGATATTGAAGAAGTTCAATATGGATCAGTCCAAGAAAGGGTTCTTGCTTGTATTGCAAGGTATGAGATTGAGCACAGCTCAATGCCCGACCTTGGCAGAAGATAGAGAAAAGATGAGTGTCATCCCCAATGCCTCAGTGATAAAAACAGAATTTTTGATGTGGAATGCTAACCAACATAGTTTTTCAATGTGATTCTCTTAATTGTGGCATGAATGTTCAGATCTGAAAGATTCAAGATAAAGGTCTATATTGATATAAGAAATAATAATACTTCAAGCATACTAACAAAGCAATCATGTCTTCTCAAAAAACTATGGCTAAAGAAAGTTATCCCTACAAAATCATATAGTCTGGCTATGCTCCCTCTTCATCACACAAAATATCCATATCATGCACAACCCCGATTCCAGCCAAGCACTTGTGTTCATACTCTATTCTTTCAAACCTTTCAACTTTCACACAATACATGAGCGTGAGCCATGGACATAGCACTATGGGTGGAATAGAGAGGTGGTTGTGGAGAAGACAAAAAGAAGGGAGTTAGTCTCACATCGATTAGGCGTATCAACGGGCTATGGAGATGCCCATCAATAGATATCAATGTGAGTGAGTAGGGATTGCTATGCAACGGATGCACTAGAGCTAAATATGTATGAAAGCTCAACAAAAGAAACTAGTGGGTGTGCATCCAACTTGCTTGCTCACGAAGACCTAGGGCATTTGAGGAAGCCCATCGTTGGAATATACAAGCCAAGTTCTATAATGAAAATTCCCACTAGTATATAAAAGTGACTAAGCATGAGACTCTCTATCATGAAGAACATGGTGCTACTTTGAAGCACAAGTGTGGAAAAAGATAGTAGCAATTGTCCCTTTTTCTTTTCTTTCTCTTCTTTTGGGCCTTTCTTTTTTTTCTTTGGCCTTCCCTTTTTTTGTGGAGGGGCTTTATTGATTTAGCCTTTCCTCCCATGGAACAATGCTCTAATAATGATGATCATCACACTTTCATTACAACTCGATATTACAACTCGATACTACAACAAAGTATGACTCTATATGAATGCCTCCGGCGGTCTACCGGGGTGTGCAATGAAACAAGAGTGACATGTATGAAAAATTATGCATGGTGGCTTTGCCAAAAATACGATGTCAACTACATGATCATGCATGGCAATATGACAATATGAAGCGTGTCATATGAACGAAACGATGGAAAGTTGCATGGCAATATATCTCGGAATGGCTATGGAAATGCCATGATAGGTAGGTATGGTAGATGTTTTGAGGAAGATATATGGTGGCTCTTTTGAGGAAGGATATGTGGTGGGTGTATGGTACCGGCGAAAGTTGCGCGATACAAGAGAGGCTAGCAATGGTGGAAGGGTGAGAGTGCGTATAATCCATGGACTCAACATTAGTCATAAGAACTCATATACTTATTGCAAAAATCTACGAGTCATCAAAACAAAGCAATCAACACATGCTCCTAGGGGGAGGTTGGTAGGAGTTAACCATCGCGCGCCCCCGACCTCCACACAAAGGTTGGCACTTTACAAATACATCATGCTCTAACTTCGTCACATAGCGGTTCACCATACGTGCATGCTACGGGAATCACTAACCTTAACACAAGTATTTCTCAATTTCATAATAACTCCACTAGCATGGCTCTAGTATCACTATCCTCATATCTCAAAACAATTATCAAGCATCCAACTTCTCATCATATTCAATGCACTAAGTGTGAAAGTTTTTACTACATTGATATTGGATGTCTATCATGCGAAGACTAGTTTTATAGCCTAAGCACATTACCATGCTGTTTTAATAGACTCTCAAAAGGATATAAGTGAAGCATGGGAGTTCAACAATTTCTTCAAAATATTATCACCACCGTGCTCTAAAAAATATAAGTGAAGCACTAGAGCAAAAACTATTCAACTCAAAAGATATAAGTGAAGCACATAGAGTGGTCTATCAATTCCTATGCCATATTTAACTCTCTCAAATAGGTGTGTCCAGCAAGGATAATTGTGGCAAACTAACAAGCAAAGACTCAAATTATACAAGACGCTCCAAGCAAAACACATATCATGTGGTGAATAAAAATATAGGTCCAAGTATAGTTACCGATGGATGAAGACGAAAGAGGGGATGCCTTCCCGGGGCATCCCCAAGCTTAGGCTTTTGGTTGTCCTTGAATTTTAATTGGGGTTCCTTGGGCATCCCCGAGCTTAGGCCCTTGCTACTCTTTGTTCCATAGTCCATCAAAGCAATACTCAAAACTTGAGAACTTCAGAACACAAAACTTAGACAAAAATCTCGTGAGCTCCGTTAGTATAAGAAAGCAAACCACTACTCAAAGGTATTGCAATGAATTCATTCTTTGTTTATATTTGTGTTAAACCTACTGTATTCCAACTTATCTATGGTTCATACTTCCCAATATTACTCATAGATGCATTGAAATAAGCAAACAACACACGAAAAACAGAATCTTTCAAAAACAGAACAGTCTATAGTAATCTGCAGGTTTCGCATACTTCTGTAACTCCAAAAAATTCAAACTAAATTGGTAAACGTGAGGAATTTGTCTATTAATCATCTGCAAAAATAATCAACTAAATAGCACGCTCTAGTAAAATCTGATGACCATTCTAGCGAGCGCTAACGATTCTGTTTTTCACAGCAAGATCACATAAACTTCACACAAGTCTTCCCAAAGGTTCTACTTGGCACAAACACTAAACAAAACACAAAATCACATCTAAACACAAGCTAGATGCAATATTTATTCCTAAACAGAAGCAAAAACAAAAAATATAAAATTGGGTTGCCTCCCAACAAGCTCTTGCTTTATAGACATTAAGATCGGCTTGAGATTTCAATAATGCTCACATAAAAGATAAGAATTGAAGCAAAGAGAGCATCATAAAACATGTGATAAATACATCTAAGTCTAACATACTTCCTATGCATAGGCATTTTATAAGCAAACAAATTGTCATAGCAAGCAAGATCTAACATATGCAAGGAAGAAGAAAGAAACAAGATTAATCTCATCAGGAAAAGAGGTAATTTAGTAACATGAAGATGTCTACGACCATATTTTCCTTTCTCATAATAATTGCATGTAGGATCATAAGAAAATTCAACAATATAGCTATCACAAAACATATTCTCAACACGATCCACATGCATACGAAGTTGACACTCTTCCAAAATAGTGGGATCAACATTAACTAAAGTCATGACCTCTCCAAACCCACTTTTATCAAAAATTTCATAAGATTGAACATTCTCCAAATATGTGGCATCTAAAGTTGACACTCTTCCAAACCCACTTTTAATAGTACTGCAAACATTATTATCAATCTCATATATATCATGGGGATTAAATAAAATTTCAAGATCGTAAGAAGAATCACCCCAATCATGATCATTGCAACAAGTAGTGGACATAGCAATACTAGCATCCCCAAGCTTAGGGTTTTGCATATCACTAACACAATTGACATCAATAGAATTTATAATAACATCATTGCAATCATGTTTTTATTTAAGGAGCTATTGTAAATCACCTTTTCTTTTAACAATTCCTCACAATTTTCAGATTCATAAATTTCAAGCAAAACCCCATAAAGATAATCTAGTGCACGCAGCTCACTAGCAATAGGTTCAACATAATTGGATCTCTTAAAGAGATTAGCAAGTGGATGAGGATTCATACTTTAGCAAGCGAAGATGCAAGCTAATTGAGGGAACATAGCAACACAAGCAAACAAGAGGCACGCAAACGGCAAACACACGGCAGAAGAAGGGCAAATAAAACGGCAAGGGTGAAGTGGGGGAGAGGAAAACGAGAGGCAAAAATGTAATGCGAAATATAAGGGTTTGTGATAAGTACTTGGTATATGACTTTTGCGTAAGCCTCCCCGGCAACGGCGCCAGAAATTCTTCTTGCTACTTCTCGAGCTTGCGTTGTATTTCGTCGAAGAGGAAAGGGAGATGCAGCACAGTAGCGTAAGTATTTCCCTCAGTTTTTGAGAACCAAGGTATCAATCCAGTAGGAGACCACGCACGAGTCCCTCACACCTGCACAAACAAATAAGAACTTCGCAGCCAACGCGATAAGGGGTTGTCAATCCCTTTACGATCACTTACAAAAGTGAGATCTGATAGAGATGATAGTTTATATTTTTGGTATTTTTGTTTATAAGAACAGAAAGTAAAAGCGGAAAAGTAAAGTAGATTGTAGATTGATATATTGAGAATAGACCCGGGGGCCATAGTGTTCTCTAGTGGCTTCTCTCATGATAGCGATATTCTACGGCGGGTAAACAAATTACTGTCGAGCAATTGATAGAAAA
Organism: Secale cereale; assembly: GCA_902687465.1. Classification (NCBI taxonomy): domain Eukaryota; kingdom Viridiplantae; phylum Streptophyta; class Magnoliopsida; order Poales; family Poaceae; genus Secale; species Secale cereale. The sequence goes on along the minus strand of LR738710.1, from coordinate 86,686,292 downwards.
GCGAATAATTATGAGACTATCTAGGCATGATCATTATATATAGGCATCACGTCAGAGACAAGTAGACTGACTCCTGACTGCATCTACTACTATTACTCCACACATCGACCGCTATCCGGCATGCATCTAGTGTATTGAGTTCATAAGAACTGAGTAACGCCTTAAGCAAGATGACATGATGTAGAGGGATAAACTCAAGCAATATGATATAAACCCCATCTTTTTATCCTCGATGGCAACAATACAATATGTGCCTTGATGCCCCTACTGTCACTGGGAAAGGAAACCGCAAGACTGAACCCAAAGCCAAGCACTTCTCCCACTGCAACAACTATAGATCTAGTAGGCCAAACCAAACCAATAATTCAAAGAGACTTGCAAGGATATTATGAGCACACATAAAGAGTTCGGAAAAGAACCAAATATTTCTCATAGATAATATTGATTATAAACTCACAATTCATCGGATCTCGACAAACACACTGCAAAAAGAGATTACATCGAATAGATCCCCTCGAAGACCGAGGAGAACTTTGTATTGAGATCCAGAGAGAGAGAAGAAGCCATCTAGATACTAGCTATGGACCCGAAGGTCTGTGGTAAACTACTCACAACTCATGGTGAGGCCATGATGATGATGTAGAAGCACTCCGTGATGTATCCCCCCTCTGGCGGAGCTCCGAAATAGGCCCCAAGATGGGATCTCATGGGAACAGAAGGTTACGGCGGTGGAACTAGGGTTTTCTCTCTTGTTCTGATTGTTTCGGGGTACGTAGGCTTATATAGGAGGAAGGAGGACACTATGAACCTCAAGAGGGACCCATGAGGCAGGGGCGCGCCCTAGGGGGGCGCCCCCACCCTCGTGGGTACCTCGTGGCCCCTACTCCGTGGTTCTCAAGTCTCCCGTGCGTGATTTTCTCCAAAAATATCTCTCCCGAAGGTTTCATCCTGTTTGGACTCCGTTTGATATCCCTTTTCTGTAAAACCCTAAAACAGGCAAAAAAACAGCAATCTGGTCTGGGCCTTTGGGTTAGTAGGTTAGTCCCAAAAATAATATAAAAGTGTACGACAAAGCCCATTAAACATCCAAAACATCATAAATAATAGCATGGAACAATCAGCCATAGGTTCTATTATGTATGCCATGCTGTGTAGCAGACCTGATGTGAACCTTGCCATAAGTTTGGTGGGTAGGTACCAAAGTGATCCCGGTATGGAGCACTGGACAGCGGTCAAGAACATCCTAAAGTACCTGAAAAGGACTAAGGATATGTTTCTCATTTATGGAGGTGACGAAGAGCTAGTCGTAAAGGGTTACGTCGATGCTAGCTTCGACACAGATCTGGATGACTCCAAGTCACAAACCGGATACGTGTATATTTTGAATGGTGGGGCAGTCAGCTGGTGCAGTTGCAAGCAAAGCATTGTGGCGGCATCTACATGTGAAGCGGAGTACATAGCTGCTTCCGAAGCAGCGCAGGAAGGAGTCTGGATGAAGGAGTTCATCACCGACCTAGGAGTTGTTCCAAGCGCGTCGGGCCCGATGACTCTCTTTTGTGACAACACTGGAGCTATTGCCATTGCCAAGGAGCCCAGATTTCACAAGAAGACCAAGCACATCAAGCGCCATTTCAACTCCATCCGAAATTATATTCAAGATGGAGACATAGATATTTGTAAAGTGCATACGGATCTGAATGTCGCAGATCCGTTGACTAAACCTCTTCCACGAGCAAAACATGATCAACACCAGAACTCTATGGGTGTTCGATTCATCACAATGTAACTAGATTATTGACTCTAGTGCAAGTGGGAGACTATTGGAAATATGCCCTAGAGGCAATAATAAAATGCTTATTATTATATTTGCTTGTTCATGATAATTGTCTATTGTTCATGCTTTAATTGTATTATCCGGAAACAGTAATACATGTGTGGATACATAGACCACAATATGTCCCTAGTAAGCCTCTAGTTGACTAGCTCGTTGATCAACAGATGGTTACGGTTTCCTGACCATGGACATTGGATGTCATTGATAACGGGATCACATCATTAGGAGAATGATGTGATGGACAAGACCCAATCCTAAGCCTAGCACAAGATCGTGTAGTTCGTATGCTAAAGCTTTTCCAATGTCAAGTATCTGTTCCATAGACCATGAGATTGTGCAACTCCTAGATACCGTAGGAGTACTTTGGGTGTGCCAAACGTCCAGGGCCGGCCCTGAGGGGGGGCAGGGGGGCGGCCGCCCCGGGCCCCCCGAGTAGGAAGGGCCCCCGATGTGTGATGTTTAGGAAAGAATTGTGATTTTTAGGCAAGATCATTTTTCCCTTGTAACAGATTGACTGATAATTCTAATAAAAGGGAAAGAATTCTTTCCATGTAACTGACCGCCTGATTTTTCGTGATGTTTTTAGCAGGAAACAAAACTTTCCCAGGTAAAAGATCGACAGATCCATTAATTCAGGCCTTGCCGCACGCGCGTGATCTTCTCGGCTTCTACTTCTTCTCTTCCACAACTGGCAAGCAAACAGCCATGCCAATGCCAAGGGCGACGGCATGCTGCCCGCGTCGTCTATTTGTGATTTTCGGCTGCTGCTTGCTGGACGCGATTAGTGACGGAAGATATGAGAATCTCCTCTCCTTTTCTATACTCTTTTCAGATTGCTCGGTTTGTGAAGTTAATTAATCCTCGTAATCGCTTTGTCAGATTCCAGTTTCTTGTATTGATCGGGGAATAGAAAAGGGAAACTCGGTTTCTGTTCGTGAGTCGTGGCTCGTAAGCAGCAGGAAAAGAATGCAATTTCAACTCTTCTAGCCATGCACGTATCTTGATCTAGGCATGTTTTTAATTTAAGTAGCAATGTTCCTCATTTCTTATATCATATGTTTGTGTGCTAATTAGTAAGAATGCTATTAATTTAGGAAGATTTGTCTAGAAATAATTCATGACAATGAGAAAAGAAAGAAAACATGCATATGAGTTGGCAGCCCCCAAAAAGTACTTCATTTGCTTCCCCGCCAAAAACAAAGTTCATTTCAGGGAACTCCGAGGAATTAGCTTTAGTTAGCGTTGAAGAAATATTATAGGTTGATACAAATTTCAGTAGGAACGGAAGTGTTACTAATTTGCCTAATGAAAAAGAATTATAGGTTGATAAGAGCTGCCAAATTTTATGTGAATGATTGTGACCCCGGTTATTTTTAATAGTCGAGATGACAAGGCAACATAAATTATATTGTAAATAGTATTTATTTGCAATTGAAGTAGCAAAAAATTTATATATTTATGTGGCTTTAGGGCCCCCTTTTGTTATCCTGCCCCGGGCCCCCGAAATCTCAAGACCGGGCCTGCAAACGTCACAACGTAACTGGGTGGCTATAAAGGTACACTACAGGTATCCCCGAAAGTATCTGTTGAGTTGGCACGAATCGAGACTGGGATTTGTCACTCCTTATGACGGAGAGGTATCTTTGGGCCCACTTGGTAAGACATCATCGTAATGAGCTCAATGTGACTAAGGGGTTAGTCACGGGATGATGTGTTACGGAACGAGTAAAGAGACTTGCCATAACAAGATTGAACAAGGTATCGGTATACCGACGATCGAATCTTGGGCAAGTACTATACCGCTAGACAAAGGGAATCGTATACGGGATTGATTGAATCCTTAACATCGTGGTTCATCCGATGAGATTATCGTGGAACATGTGGGAGCCAACATGGGTATCCAGATCCTGCTGTTGGTTATTGGCCGGAGAGATGTCTCGGTCATGTCTGCATGGTTCCCGAACCCGTAGGGTCTACACACTTAAGGTTCGATGACGCTAGGGTTATAGGGAATATATGTACGTGGTTACCGAATGTTGTTCGGAGTCCCGGATGAGATCCTGGACATCACGAGGAGTTCCGGAATGGTCCGGAGGTAAAGATTTATATATGGGAAGTCCCGTTTTGGTCACCGGAATTGTTCTGGGCGTTATCGGTAACGTACCGGGACCACCGGAAGGGTTCCGGGGGTCCACCGGGAGGGGCCACCAGCCCCAGAGGCTTGCGTGGGCCAAGCGTGGGAAGGTACCAGCCCTAGGTGGGCTGGTGCGCCCCCCACCAAGGCCCAAGGTGCGGGGAGAAGGGGAAAGGGGGGAAACCCTAGGCTCAGATGGGCCTAAGGCCCACCTAGGGTGCGCCCCCCTCTCTCCCCCTTTGGTCGCCCCCTAGATGGGATCTAGGGCTGGCCGCCACCCCTAGGGGTGGAACCCTAGATGGGGGCGCAGCCCCTCCCCTCCCCCTATATATATGTGGGGTTTCGGGGCTGCCAAACGCACGAGTTCATCTCTCTCTTGGCGCAGCCCCCCTCTCCCTCCTCGTCTCTTGCAGTGCTTGGCAGAGCCCTGCTGGAGTGCCATGCTCCTCCACCATCACCACGCCGTCGTGCTGCTGCTGGACGGATTCTTCCCCAACCTCTCCCTCTCCCCTTGCCGGATCAAGGCGCGGGAGACGTCACCGGGCTGCACGTGTGTTGAACGCGTAGGCGCCATTGTTCGGCGCTTAGATCGGATTCGACCGCAATCTGAATCGCTTCGTGTACGACTCCACCAACAGCGTTCTTGCAACGCTTCGCATCGTGATCTTCAAAGGTATGAAGATGCACTCCCCTCTCGTTGCTAGTAATCTCCGTAGATAGATCTTGGTGATGCGTAGGGAAATTTTTTGATTTTTTGCAACGAACCCCAACAACTTTGTGATAGCCATATTGTTTCTTGTCATATATCTTGCTATCACCTAGTTGTTTATCTTGCTTAGCATAAGTTGTTGGTGCACATAGGTGAGCCTAGTTGTTGTAGGTTTTGTGCTTGACAAATTAACCGCTAGGTTTATTCCGCATTTGTTCAAGCCCAAACCGTAATTATTTTAAAGCGCCTATTCACC